>JAODKL010000017.1:14949942-14959994 GCA_026780765.1 Petrocephalus schoutedeni
GGGGGTTGGGGGGAGGGGGCAGGCTTTGCTGTGGTGGAACTAGGAGATGAGGGGGCTTTCTAAGCCCAGAAGTAAGTGGGACCAGACAGGCAGCAAGACTGAAGTGAGGTAGGGAAGCTGGAATATCAGAAGGTAAAACAAAAATCGAGGAATAGATAAGAATACAGCTATCGATTAACCAATGACAGTGCACAAATGCAGGCAAGACCCTCAGAGCAGCACAGGAGATGCTACGATGTCCAATGTTACAATGGCACCTTCCCAATGCAGACTGTGGAGCAGGTCCATCACGGCCAGGCAGCCAGACCAACCGGCTGGGAAAAGGCGGGCCGGAATGCACCGGGGCAGCAGACCACATGAGAAGTTACGATTCCCGACAGTAAAGGACATGGGCGACTGGGCCTGCTACCAGGAGGGGCAAGCAGATGGCGTCTCAATGCAGAAGAGAGAGAGACAGCACAGGAAAAAGCTGGAGGCTTGGACAGGACCACAATAATGCTCTGGTGAGGTCCACATTTCAAATACTGTGGATGGCCACAGCACCCACAGCACAAGAGGCCAAGTGACTAGAGCGATGCCAGGACTGAAGGTATGATGCATGAGATCACACTGCGGGAGCAGGAACGGCCTCTTAAGCATAATGCCAAACGCTTAGCAGCACTCCTGAATGTGTGCGTCCAACTGGAGCCTAATGCCCTGCTACATTTCTGGGATAAGTTAAAAGCATCTCATAGTAAATATGTAAGTTGTTCATCTAAAGCAGAACAAAGCCAAACAAAAGCTATTATGTATGTTATATTTTCATTTTAGCCATTTTAAAGGAAGGGAACCCCCCCCCCCCCTCACACACACACACACACATCAACTGAACATATGAATTCAATGATTATACTGAAAAAAGATTAGATGCCACATCAACTTACGAGAGTCTTGGGACTTGACCAAAACTTAACAAAAGAAGGCAGAAAAGCAAAACTAACGGTGGGTAGATCTCTTGCTATGGCCTCATCATCACATCTCCATGCCCCAGGAGAGGTCTGTCCACCTTTAAAAGACATGCCTTCCTCCATGTTCTTGCAAAGCAGCCAGCTGGAGGGCTCTTAGAAAAAACTCAATGCGGATACATGCGAAAGGAGCAGGGGACCTTCCTGAGGGAAGCGTGGGGTTTAACACTGAGGGGTGAACCTCAAAGCCGTGAGGGGAAAATGACACACAGGTAACAGGCTGCATCATGGCCGTAACACAATGGGAGTGGTACTAGGGCAGCGGTCACTACCAGTATGGGCTTTCGGGGGTCAGAGGCAGGTAAAGATCTTTGAGAGGAGAGAAGTACTGGATTGGATTCTTGTCCCAATTGTCCCTCACACAACTCCCAAGAGGTTCTCTACTGGAGAGTTGGCATTGTTTTCCGTCGTCTTTGTCTCTCTGGGAAAATCCAAGAACGGGTAAACTTACTTAAGATTGGGGCTGCGTGGCCCACCACTCGAAGGTCCTGCTGACGCACAGAGGACTGTCCCAGAAAGCTAAGGAACGGAAACATTTGCTCTCCTTGGACATGGAGAGTTTTCCGAGTGATGGAGTAGTGGATGGATGACGTGAGAACCCATCATAACGAGTACAGGGCGCCCACTCTCGTAGGCCACTGGGTTATATTAGTAATAATGAAGCATCCCCCCCATTCCTGACCCAATCAGTTATTGGGTGCTGCGGTTTTTTTAAAAGCAGGCTGAGAGGAATCACTCGTGGAAAGAACGTCTATTAGCTGTTGGTGCCCCGACCTGTGGCACCATCCACAACCCCTGTATCACGTCTCAACTCCTGCTGAACGTAACCTTCCTAAACCTTTCCTTGAACTTCTGGAGGTAATCTTCTGTACCATCCTTTCTCCATTATGTTCCTCATCTGTTTTTCTTTAATACCCAACAACCTTTCTTACCCATCTAGGCCCTCTCTGGATACAAGTCTGGCAGACGCACGGGGGCCGCTTACTGCAGAGCGGTTTAACCTGCGGACAGCCTTCCCTCGTCCGATATTGCCGCCAGAAGCTAGTGCGACACTGAAAGATAAGGCGCCACGTCACTGCCCCCAGTGGCACGTCGGAAGCAGGACCACGCTGCTCTTCAGCAACATCTAGAAGAGAAGTACCGGCCCTCAGGCCTCCATCTGCCCTGCAGACTACTTACCTGGCTGCTGGGCGGCTCCCTACACACCGCTTGCGTGTTTGTCAGTCTGTGTGTCTGTGTGTGTACATCCCGTAACTGGATATTAGCAAATCATTCTTCCCTACTTCACAGGGACGTCAATGTGTTTCCCATTAATCTCCGCGCACTTGACTGTTGGGAATGTAGAGGTTCGATGGAAACTGTACCTCCGTATCCCCCGAAGGCACTGCGGAGAGCGAGAGAGAGGGGAGACGCGGAAAAGACAAGGGGGGAGGGGGGGGATGAGGGACAGAAAGTAGGGAGGGGAGACTAGAATGGAAAGGGAAGATTTGATAAGAGGAATGAGTGGGTGAGGGAAGGAGGTGTGGAAGGAGGAGACGGGGAGAGAAAGAAAAGAGTGGGATGGACAAGAAGAGGAAAAGGGGTTAAAAAAAGAAGGGATGAAGCATATAAAGAAAAGCAGAGGGAAAGAAGATGAAGGAGAAATGAGGAGAGGAAGGAGAGGAAGCATAGGGCACACTCCCGCCCTCTCTGTCCGCCAGCCCCAATTCCACCCCCCCACCCCCGCCCTGTCTTGCACAACGGAGCCATTATCACTGCACCAGATCCCATCGCCGATTTATTTTTGATTGGTCTGCTAGCGGAAGTCAAACGCTCTCACATACACACGATTTCATCTAATTCCTGCCTGTATGGGAAGCGGCCTTGACTGGAAGGCTGCTGGACAGGCAGCCTGCTAGACTGGAAGTCTCCGGCGATTAGCAGTCTGGCTCTTTCGGCTTGGGGCGCGACCGCCAGGCCAGGGGCAGGTACGGCGAACAACACAGCCAGTGTTTCCCTGGGAACCTGCTGGGGACGACGGCACTATCCAGCTTCCAAAACGAGCCAATGAACAGCTCCGTCACTGCACACCGCCGGCTAGGAGGCAAAGCTGCCGTTTTAACAGCAGAGGAACTCCGGGTCCGCAAGCTCACCTCCAGGGCCGTGGGTGGAGTTTACACGCCCTCCCCAGATTTGCGCGGGTTTCTCTGGCTTTTTCCCCGCAATTCGAAAACAAGCAGACAGCCAAAAAGGCTCTACAGCGCCCATAGTGTGGGATGGTGAGTTTTGAGTGTGGGCCCTGCAATAGACGGATTATCGTCACACAGAGCGCGCAGATCTAAAAGGAGCACACGCATTCACGGAAGACGTTAAAACCGCGAGGCTCTCACCCGAACATCACTTCAGCCTCCAGCGAAGCTTTGTGTTGCAGCAGGACCAGGTACCTGGCTATAGCCAGCTGCCCAGGGAGGCTCACCAGACCCATAAAGGGTCACTGATCTCGCCCATTGGAGCAACAATTGCAATTTTCTCTCAGAAGTGGAGAAAATCTTCAAAACGTAGGCTTTGGTTTCCATAGCTACCAGCACCAAGTACTAGGGGAACTCTGCTCTGCATCATCTCTCCCCACACCATTAATTACGCTTATGCTCAGCTCTCATTTGAAGTTCGACTGGCTGCGTAATTAAAAACGCCCCAGTCCGTTTTCTGTGCATTAGGAAAATGAGAGAAAGCCATTAGCCGTTTTGGCTAAAACATTAGAGGCAGCTGTTCAGTACTGTTCGTAAATGTGTCCACCAAAACATAAATAGAAATAAGTCAGAAAAAACAGAAAAGCTGCTAATCAGGGAAGAAAATGAAACTTTACCATGGTCACACAAGGAGTCTGAAGAACACCCAGTGTCAGGGGACAATTTGTCCACAGGAATTAAAAAATGCTATGTACAAATGTGAGTGGCGTCACAGCGAGACAGGCACAAGCCCGCAATGTGCCAAGTGTCTCTCTACACGAGACGTGCAAGCACACACACACACACTAATAACGCACAGAATGACAATTACAAATTAAACACATTCCCGCCACTGACAAAGACACACACACACACATGGCACAGCACAGGACACACACACACACGCGCACACACACACGCACACACACAGTGACCCTGGTGAGCAAATGTTTGAGAACCACTTTGTCAGAGGTTACTTTGGTTTAAATCGTGGTTGATTTCCACGCCAACATTCCGCTTTAGTTGGAGAGATCAGAGGATAGAATTGTGAGCGGTGTGTCCTGCTGCCACCTACAGGCATGAAGGAGAAAGCAAAGACTAAGGCTTCCAGACAGCAAGGCCGCTGGACCTCCACTGTCCATCCATCCATCCATCCATCCATCCATTTTCTGAAACCACTTGTTCTATTCAGGGTCACGGGGGGGGGGGGGGCTCCATTGTTTTTATCCTATTTATCCTATTGCAAAGGCACGTTGGAAGGAAAAACCATATCAGAAAGCTACAAAAACTGAGCGATTACATTCAAGCGGACTGACCAAACAGTGGTGAAAAGCCCCCTTTTATCCATTATTAACAAACCATGTAGATTAGCTGGGGTTTAAAAATATCGGCTTGGGCGGGAGCCAAGAATGGCACAGCCAGGACTGCGGGCAGATAAAGGCAGACCTCAGAATATTTACAACAAAATCCCACGGATTTCCACCAATAAAGGTGGTGCCAGAGCTCCTTAGCAACAGGGCTAAGAGCAAGACTGAGACAACATGCTAAAGAATACACCCTCTTCCAGCACCCTGCTCCCGTGAATACAGGTTTGACAGCGGCAAATATACAGAAATGCAACATTCTTTCGGTCCCTTATTAGAGTCTTGTCTTGGAATCCTGCAGCAAAGAGTTTAGAAGGATCTCGGACAGGTCGTCCGAATTTGACATGTCCTGGAACTCTGGACGAGTAAGCACAACAGAACTGACAGAGAGGTGCCAACTAGGAATCCCGATAGAGGCGGGGGTGACCGCGTCGCAGACGAGCGACGTCCGGCCCGCACAGCTGGAGGGGGGGTGGTCAGGTGATCCACCCCGAAGGAGACCGCCAATGCCAGAGGAGCCCCCAGGTTCAGACCTCCATCAGACATAAGCTGCACATGGGCCTCAGAGACCCCCCCCCCCCCACCCCAGTCGCACACCAAGCCTTCTACCCGAAAACGAATTCCGTTTGTGTACAAAGAGTGGTAACAGCTCCGTGACAAGGGCCCCTGTTTATCATTAGGAGCAGGCGGGGAGGAGAGGGTAGCGCCTCCCCCCGGCGCCTTGGGCTCTCCTCCCGTAGAGCCGCGGAGCCCCGCCGCGACCGCATGACCAATGGGTCACCCTCGGAATCCACGCCGCCCTAATGAATGCGGCCTTTCTGTCCGGCAGAACCCCGCCAGCACCACACATGAAAGGCCGCCGTGTTTGGCTGGCACGCCGGTGGGGGAATCACGAAAAGAATTAAAATTGAAATGAAAAACAAACAAAAACAGACTAAGAAAAAAAGGGCCAGGAGCTAAGCGCGGCTCTAAGGGCGGGGGACGCCGAGCATGCTGGGAAACCGTCTCGTAATAAGTCCGTGCCCGCCTGAATTTAATCAGTAAGATTCGGGCCTGGCTAAAAGGCTGCGACAGTCAGACATGTGGAATGGTACATTCACCCGTTCAAATCCCAGCTGGGCAAGACTTATTGGATACAGACATGTTCTGGAGGGCCACAGAAACTTACCATATTTTTACTTATTAATATAGTAGGCAGGAGGTCAGGACTATAATGACAGGTCACCATGGAGAAAGGGGAACAGAATATCACACTTTCCTCCTTCTTAGGGTGGCATGTGGCTCTGATCGGAAGGTTGCTGGTTCAAGCCCGGCCTCAGCACGTCTGTGGGCCCCCAAGGCCCATGCCCCCCCCCTCCAGGTCCCTGGGTGCCGTAAAAGGTGGCTGCCCTTCACTGCCAAGCCTACTCTCAAGGAGAGCAAGACGGGGGGGGGGGGGTGAAAAGAGAATTTCCCCACGGGGATTAATAAGCACCAATGATTATTAGCCTTATTAGCCTATTAAGGACCATATAAGCCTAATTAAGGTAGGGTTGGAATGAAAACATTCTGGAGGTGGCAAGAGAGAACCACTGAGGACCACTAAAGAGAGGAGGACGATAACAGAGAAACTCCCAAAGGCCATGGAAGAGCTGGTCCACCAGTGAAGCATTTGGACTGTAGGTTTCTGGACTTATTACAAGACAGGCTGGCTCACTCTGCATGACACGGGACAGGTAAGGCAGGCTTCAACCAGCCTGTCCCACACCTCAGACCCCATAGCTGAACGTCCCGGTGCCAACCCGCTCAGAACGCGGCTGGAGCCTGAGCGAGCCAGAGAGACTGAGCCTTTGATGGTCGCTGGTGAGGCCCTGTGAGCCCACTCGCCGCATCTTGTCCTAATCAGCAGTAAACAAAATTCTGGCAGACATTCCATCAAAAAACAAAACGCTTTCAAATGCTCGGGGATGCTACCCAGCCGGGCCCTCATGGGGTGATGGGGTAAGCCAAGCAGGAGCCCACGGCATCAGCGTTTCAGTCCTCGCCGCACTCTGCTCCGTCCACAAACCACAGGGCACAAGGCAGCGCCCAGAGGGGGCCAGGCTCGCGGTGGCCGCCTTCAGCCAGGCACAGAAAAGCACTCCTTTCTGACACACAGTTAGAGCAGCAAAACTGAGATTTCAACCTTATCCCATGTTTGGGGTCAATCTGACCCCACAGCATCATTAAACAGTAGGCAAATTTCACATGGGAATATTAACACTGGGCAGGGGTAAACATCTGCTGGCCCACGAAACGGATTTCTGTTGCATGTCTGAGAGCAGTGCACAGGTCCTCTGGAAAAAATAAAATAAAAATCCCAGAAGCCGCTTGAACTTTCTGCTCTTTGGATAAAGCTTTCTGCTAAAGCAAAGAAAAAAAAAAGACAGCACTGGTGCACTGGCAGTTCTACACGTGTTCTGAACGCTGTAAAACTCGGAGCAGATTGTCGCTGAGCCTGCAGGGGGTTGGAGGGAGAGCAGAGGAGAGAGGCGCATACCATCCCCACTGCTCCTCCAGTAATTACTGCTACACTCTGGCTGAACTCCTGAAGGAGACATGCTTGGGCACTGCCAGCAGAAGGAGGGCCCCCTCTAAAACGACCCAGCAGTTCACCCAGCGGGACCACGAGTCTCGGCTCAGCGGAACACGTGCGGCCAAGATCCGTGCCGAACGGACCAATCAGAGAGCCTCTGGTCAGGAGGCACACCGGAGACGACCTTTCGGAAGCCCCGCGCAGACTGTGACCTCTAAACGGAAGTCACGGACGTGCAGACGAACGCCAAATCTCGAGTCGGGTTACGTCATCTGCACCAGCCGGCCGGCACGCCCCCTCCTGGGCCCTCACCTGCTTCATGGCCGTCTCGCCGATCTTCTCAGAGTGCTTGCGGATGCTCTCCAGGAAGTCCTTGAGGTCGGACATGGAGACGTCGCGTATCTGGGTACGTAGCAGCGGTATGCTCTCAGCAATGATGCCGCAGAACCGGTACTGGCCGGCCTGGGCCAGACAGGCCAGCTCTAGCTGCTCCAGTGTGCGTAACGCTGGGTAGTACCTGTAGGGGGCAGTAATGGGACACTCTCAATACTCTTCGCAGAGATTCGGCATACTCCCAGGCTCATGGGAGTTACTAGCAGAAAAATGTTCTGAGGGCAGAACAACAAATGATAGACTCAGAGATATAATTAATAAGATGCCTTGGTCACACCTCCTCTAGATGCTGGGGCCCACCTCTTCAACAATCTGATTGGTTTCTCGCTCCGAACCAATCATTTTTCGTTCTGCCGTCAGAACATTTTTGTGTAAGTAAAATTCCCACAAGCTACAGGATTGAACGCTCAAGGGACACAAGCAAATGAATAGACCTGTATGCCAACTCTACCACTGAACAAGGTACCAAGCAACCCAATGCAAATATGTGGAGATCCTGAAAGGCAGAAACAGACAGAGGTGGTTCTGGTGGTGGTTCTGGTGGTGACCTCCCATCACAGGGACTCACTGAAGGACACCCCGGGGGGAAAGCCGGGCTTCCGTCCCTGCTGTTCAACTTCAGACCCATTACACAACCTGACCCGACTCCACCAGGACCGGCTGGCCTGCTCGCTACCTCCGTCCTGATGCCGGTGTGAGCCAAAGGCCAAATAAATAAATAAAACACGGGGCGCCACGAGAAGGGAAACAGATAAATCTTTAAAAAATAAAAAAATAAACACCACTGCAAGCAATTTACAGGCCTGGAGAAGCACATCTTCAGGTCACAGTGGGGACAGACAAGCAAGACGCAGAAGCTGTTTACTAGCCTGCAGTGGAGGAGCGACCCAGGTCACGGACGTCAGGAGGCTGAAGCGGACACAGGCCTGGAGATGGGCAAACCAGGGGCAGCCACTTGGCATCCACAACACCCACCCAGCCACAAAGACGCCAGCAGCAGAGGATGGGCTAAGCCAAGGTGGAGACAGCAAAGGCTCCCATCACCTGAAAACAGCACCATGCCCCGGGCCAGCCTGCGACTGCCACGGAGCAGAAATGAAACTTCTATTAAGAGCCCGTAGGCTCCCAAAGACTGTAATCTTCCCAGTCCAAAGAGGGTGAGGTAATGAGAGGGGCGAAATAAAGAGAAATCATTTTTTAAATAATGAAAAAAAAAAAAAATGTTTGCTGCTGAAACCATTAGGATTCCAGCCGTGAATAAATTTCAAGTTCTGGATGGGTGACCACAAGTCGGTGGTGGCGGCGGGGGCTAGCATCTAATCGAGCTGACAGGCTGGGAAGAAAGATGGGCCCAGAAGCGCCACGCCGCGAGGGACGAGGGGTTCTGGATCTAGTACTGGCTCTGCAGAATTTCCAGAGTGCAGTCGGCCTGCATGTTTCTGCACGTTCAGGGAGGTGAAGCGCTGAGGCAATGAGTGGCCTACCACTCTACCAGCCTCTCTATTCTGCTCTAGGGCCCCAAGCACAGCCTGCACCACCTGGCCAGTCATCTGGAAGAAGCTCCAGACTGGGGCACCCAATCATTTTCCCACAAGATCATTTTCCCACAAGGTCCAGGCTCCAGCAGCCACACAAAGCCAAGGCCCACTGTCTCCTCCATAAATATTAGCCAGGGGAGGGCTCACGTCAGTACTTTTCCCTATTGGGGGTGGTTCGTCGGGGGACCTCCAGCTGTGTACCCCTACTCTAAATTCTCCTCCACATCACTGCCCCCTTTTCCTGTGCTCTCCTCGTCTCATTCATATTACCCCATGATACGAGTGAAAGAGGTTCAGATCAGTGGCTTTCGGTGCAAGAACCCAAATAATGTGAGACACTTCACACTAAGTCCCCTCTATCTGTGCCGCTTCCTTCTCGGTAATAAGCTAAACCTGATATCTGCTGCCACCTAGAGGCGTTCATGTGAACAGGCAAAAGAGTAATGCTGCGTTCACACCACGAGCGGAAGTCATTTATTCTCCATGGAGCGGTGCGTCGGGAGGCGTCAAGCAGCGGAGTGGGCCGGCGTGTCGCCATTGTGAGCGGCGGGAGCGTCAAAACGAAGTTGAAGCCCAGTCAACTTTATCGTAATGCGCTATGATGCGGTTCGGCGGCAACCAATGGGAATGTAGAGATGCTCCGCTAAAGCACGTAAACTTTTGTTCCGACCAAACAGTTCCCACGCACAACAGAGGAGAAAGTGTATGGAATGGCATCAGGGTATACACCGTGAGACACAATACGTCTCCACATGGCATTTTTCACTCTCTAGACCAGGGCTCACCAACCTTTTTAAAGATTACCGAATGGCTCGAGGGCTAGCAGCTCAAAACACACACACACACACATATACTGTATATATATATATATATATATATATATAAATATACATATACACACACACACATACATACATATATATATATATATTTTTTTTTTATCCAAAAAGCATACAATATTACTCACATTTTTTACAAAGAACTGCATTCAT
>JAODKL010000017.1:14965420-14980536 GCA_026780765.1 Petrocephalus schoutedeni
GCAAATGAACGAGATGCAAGGCCAACAATGCTCAGACGACACAAGCAGCAAATGAACGAGATGCAAGGCCAACAATGCTCAGACGACACAAGCAGCAAATGAACGAGATGCAAGGCCAACAATGGTCAGACAAGTGCTGGAGAGTGACCGAGGATGTGTCAGTAAGGTATGCCTACACATCGCTGCATTCCCATGGATTCAGTGTTTCTGGGCAAACCCCCCCTCCCCCAAGTATTTTGATCTGCTATTGGTTGAATCCATAAATGTAACACCCATGAAAACAGAGGGCAACTATGCATATCAAATACTACAATGACCAAGACAAATTAATTTTCTCAAATTTTAAACTCAACAAAATGCCTTCAGTGACAGCATTGCTGAATCCTGAAGGAGGTTCCACAAATTCTGGGCAGAAGATGGCTAACTTGCTCTTCCTCTTAGATCCAACGCAGCCCAAATCAGCTCTATTGGGTTCATGTCAGGGGACTGTAGAGGGCAAGTCATCTGTCTTTCCTCGTTTACAAAATAATAGGCATGCTTGCTACGTAACCTCAAATGGTTCTTGGGGTCATTATCTTGTGCTGTATGTAAAGGAGCAAACCCCCCCCCCCCCACTGCACCAACTGGCTAGCTGACCCTACAGCACCTAGCAATTCAGCCCCCCCTCAAAAGTATATACCTTAAGTGACATCAAATCATTTCATTTTGTTGAGCTGGTTAATTTACTGGATCAATTCACGTTAGGTATCTTGCTTAAAATTGTTAAAGCATAGCCTCTGCTTGATTTGATAACCATGCTACCAAAAACCCCGTTTGCCGAAGCCAGCTGTGATCACGCAATAAACATGGTGGTTTACTAGAAAAATGATACGCTAGAGTAGTTGAGAGTCAGGGCAAACGAATAAATAAAATTAAGTGAAACAACAGCCTTTTCACTGTCAACATTGCAAACATATTTGTTTAACATTTACTTCATGAGTCACAAATCACTCTGGGCTCAATTAGCCACACTTGCCAGAAATCCCAGCACATGCTATATTTTTTCAGACCTCGACTGGCTATCCTGACGGATCACGTCTTACATCTCTGTTGCTGGGTGCACAACTGGCTCCCTCCAGTGTATACTTGCTCTAAACAATCCTCCCACGTCCAGCTGGCCAGGCTTGAAGGCTCTTAGCTCAGACGGTGCTGTAGACCATGTTCTGGGCCACCTCTAGACCAAATTTCACACCTCTGCTTTGACGGCCAGGTCCAAAGCCATGCAGGCAGGAGACCCAAAAGAAAGGCGCCAAAGAGCCTGTAGCACAACTCTGCTATAAGTCAGTCACCGTTGCAGCCCCGAAATCACTGTGGCCACCAAGCTCCGACCTCTTAGCTTTCACAGCGTGTTTGTCTGCACATGTTACAGGACACCTGCCCACTGCTCTGGGAAACTCATCAAAGATCCAGACGGTCTGCGCTGAAAGACCAGAGTCAGGCAAAGGCTCTGGCATCAAGCAATACCACCAAAATCGTGGAGGGTGGTAGTGTGCAATTGTATTTGACCAAGGACCCGAACTGTAAAATGTCCAGCTGTAAGCGATTTATGCCTGGAGTCAAGTATCAGTGTCGACTTGAGATGAGAAACCGGCACGTCCTGACAAATAATGTCACCTTTTCTTTCCACGTGAGACTCGGCCGAGGTCTCTGTCATGGCTGCCATGTTTTCCCAGGCCATCAGAAAGGAAACGGCAAATGACAGAGTAGCCGGTCCCCTCCTCCTCCTCATCTCCCATCCGGGTCCACATCATAAAGCAGATGTTATCGCTGGACATGGGCAGGCGGCACTTGGCTGGGCCAGAAGATATCAGAGCACGACTCACCGGGCGTGACACCGACACTGGGAACACGAGGCCTCGGGGACCCATATGGAGTCCGGAAAGTGGCTCTTATCGGACAGCTGGAGACGCAAAAATGTCAACAGCACGTCCTGCAGAGGCTGAGAACCGCATGACCAAGTGTTAATGACAGATGGCAGATAGGCCTGTTTCCGTCACCGTGGCTAAATCGAGCAATAGCATGTGCGTGTGTGGGCTGGGGGGTGTCACTGTGCTGCGGTTACGCAGGGGGACGTGTCTGGTGCGGGGCTAACCCTTGGCTGAGCCAGCTCTGGCAAATCAAGCAGCTTTACTCACATCAATGTTTACACTCACACACCATTTTTACATTAACAAGAGTAAAATCTAACTACGCTACTATTCAAAATTTTGATTCCTAACAGCACTTTTTTTCCCCCACATTAGCGCACTGCTATCATATCTTGGCAACCTCGTCGTTTTCACACACTCACAATATTTCAAAGCCACGCCATTAACAAACGTCGTGCAGCCGACCCAGTGAAGCAAACAGCGGGGTGAGTCAGCGCGGCCGGCGGCCCGAAGCGCCGCTCTGCAGGGTGTTGCTCTCCCGGGCTGGGAGCGCAGGCGGTGACTAAGCAGGGTGCGGCCAAGAGCCCTAGTGTCGACTTGCCCTCCCTGCCCCTATGCCACGTCCGTCGCACAACCATGTCAGGACGCGCAAGCCAGCCGCCCATTAGGGCAGCACTCGAGTAGAAAGCAGACCTGGTCCCATGGCTGGCAAAGAGATCAGCCGGGTGCTTCCAAGCGAGGCGGGACGGAGGCTGCAGCCTGCAGATAATATGAAGGAGCTCTTATCACCGAACATAAGAAACTGCAAGTTTTCGAGATATGCCGTCATCGCAGGAGGCTACCACCACGGAGCGCTTGTGCTACAAAACTAAGCACACGAGCGGCCCAGGGAAGCCCCAGCTGACTTCCGTGACGCAACTGAACGGTCTGCAAGCATGCTTCTCAAAGCTGATCGCAGAACATGAAGGAAGTGTAACTATACTGAGCCACTTATACCTCCTGCACTCAAAATCGCAGCAAAAACAACCAGGGACATTCTGAAGGCGAATTTCAGGTTCCTCCCAGCTACCTCCCCATTGCTTCATCACAGCCACCACATAACCAAATAAACTGGCACCATGTCATATTTAGATCAGGGACTCGATTACAGGCCTCGCATGGCCATATAAATCATGGGACATTTAAGGGTCTAATCTTAAAACAGGCATCCATGACAATGAGCCACATGAACCTAGAAAATGCCATTTCTTCAAGGCCCAGAACAACCTCACCCAGGAAAGGTCACTGGTTTGAGGATATGGCAGAATATGTTCTATTAATTGTATTACCGGTCCCTGTTCATAACTACTTTGATTGACTAAGACCTGGAATTAGCTTCACCAACTGGCTCCTCTCCACTAGTTATGTCTGAGATTCCAGAGCGAGCGCTGACCCCCAGTGCCCGGCTCCAGCGTGTCCACCTGGATCGCCGCTCCTGCCCCAAGAGGCAGCCATGCTCTCTTTACGCTTCCTTCATCACAGACTTCATTGTTTGCAGGTTAATTGCTGCCGGTTTGGTCTGGCGTGTGTGTCGGTGTGTGTGTGCTGTGCCTATTTGTGGAAGTGTGGGGGAGTTCATTATAAGTCACCATGCTCCCCCGCCCCACCCCCACCACCACGGATGAAAACACGTCCAGGAGCGAATGTCCCGCACTCCTTAGGCGGGCCCACTTTCCCTTATGGGGGTACCACTTCCCAGCTCATCAATCAGAGGCGAATAGAGCGTAGCGCGTTTAGCTTTCTCGTCCGCTTCAGCAGCTCGAAATACCAAGTCTAGATGTCAAGTGCAAATATCAAGTGCCAGATTATGAAAAGAACAGACTGCGATCACAGCAGCACCCGGGAGACTCGCGCTTCCAAATCGCCACATCACTCCGTCGCCGCGATTAGCATTAGCTGAAAAGATACAGCCGATTTATACCCTTAAAAGTGGGGAAATAAATCACCAGCTTTTCCTAACCCTACTCTTCAATACAATGCAAAATTGAACAAGATCCAACGCACATTCCCACGTTATTTTGGTTCGCCCAGAATGAAACTAATAATGTTTGGTGATGATTAGAATGATGATGTCACAGAACAACAGACAAGGAACCAATAAGAGATTAGCTGGCTAACAAATCATTTTTTACTGTATAGTAAAGTAACAAACTCCACCACCTGTACTTCACATACATCTCTGTGTTCCTTTACTAGGTTACTAAGCTCACATTGAACATGGCACTGTAAATCTGAGGCAGGGCACCATGCCAGTGAAGCAGAGGGGAATCCCTTGATATTTTTGGATGCGGACTCTACATGTACCTTCCTTCTTTCCGGCGGGCACGCGGACTTCGGGAAACCAGACTCTTCCCCGAGGTTCTGATATTTTTACCGCCGGGCCGAGCCAGTGGCAGGACAGGAATAGAATGATGGGTCATTTTTACCAGTGGCCACAGCACCAGGCCCCAGAGCAGGAAAGGGCTTCTGTCGGACAAGGCATGAGGAGCCACAGCATTCAGACCGAGGGGCGATCTGAAGTACCTGGCATCAAAGCACCGAGCAAACTTCAAATTTGACATAGGAACTCTATTGGCGAAAAATACAGACCCAGCTCCCATAATTACCAAACTCTTATAATCGGGGGATAATATGCTTCCCTCCTTTGTCACTGTGCTGTTTGTTCTTGCTCAAACGATGAAGTCTCAAGTTGCACAGAAAAATGCACGGTTTGATAGCATGGATCAGCTCCTCATCAGCACGGCTTTCAAAGGTCGACAAAGACACAGGATAGGCAGCAAGAGCAATCTCATCTGCAGTTCATTAACGATTATTGGCAAGAAATCCGAAACGCAAAAGCCATGCTCATTACTGCTAACGTTAGCTGACGCTCAGCATTTACAAAATACACTTGCTGCAGAAGTTAGCTACCAGCTGTTAATACTGCAATAACTAGCTGTCTGCCAGCAAGCTAGAGGAACGCAATCATTCACCAGTATTTAAGTCAGGTGGAATTACATTTCCAGGAAATATAATATTTATCATTTAAATAGTAAAATACCAAGGATGGCCACTGCTAAAAATCCTGCACGACATCTGCAGAGTCTCAGAGAAATGGACTGCAATTATGTCAGGCGGCTGCCAGACAGAAACAGTGCATGTTGACAAGAAACAAGAGGAGGGAGCAGGGAGGCAGGCTGAGGTGCTGGTTTCCTCCTTCGTGTTGTCAGCACAAATTTGCATGATGCAAATCCAAAAGCCCATTAGCGGCCCGGCGGCAGAGTCCATTCAGCGTCAGTGACGGGGTTTCCAGACTGACCTCCGCAGGGAAACCAGGGAGTGAGCATTTTGGGGGGACTGCAACCAACCAATGACAATCCCCAGCAAGAGTCCCGCCATTTCTGTGGCTGCAAATGTAAATTATGCACATTTCTTTGGATAGAAGCATCCACTATGTAACTATCACACAGTAACAGAACAAGACAGAGTGTCAGCGTTCATAACG
Source organism: Petrocephalus schoutedeni (assembly GCA_026780765.1). Taxonomy (NCBI): domain Eukaryota; kingdom Metazoa; phylum Chordata; class Actinopteri; order Osteoglossiformes; family Mormyridae; genus Petrocephalus; species Petrocephalus schoutedeni. The sequence goes on from JAODKL010000017.1 coordinate 14,970,851, forward strand.
ATGAATACAGAACACTGATGAGTAAAATGATTCCAAAGACATCACCATTGCTCCTAAACCCTATTAGACACCTGTGCCCATTTGCTGAACAGTTTTGCTTAACCTAATTACATCTAATTACATACCACCCACTAATTATATCCAGTTATTTTCATGAATCAAAACAGAATAACCGTGAAGTGTATAATACAGCTCCAGCTCGAGAGAGATCACTGGACTTCATAAGTCAAGAAGATTCTGACGTGGGACATTCAGTTATGCCTTCCAGGGCCCATAAATACACTAGCAATCGCCGAAAGAGGAGAGCCGGCCCGCTGCCCAGCTCGCCGCTGAAGAAGCTGACCATCATTTGGGACTCGCTGATGCACACACTGGGTGCAGCCAGGCTCCACTGCACTGCTGACCTGAGAATTACAAAAGCCTGTGGGACCAGTCGCACTGGCTACCCTTCAGCCCATTGCAGGACAGGCCCAAGGTCAGATAAGCACAGACAAACACACACATACATATGTATGACTATCTATGAGGAGAGAAGTACACTAGAATACTGTCACAGCCCGAACGGCTCTTCCCAGCTTAACGAGCACAGCACCACACGAGCGACCAGACAAGCACAGCAATAACTAAATGCCCAGGGGTGAACATCTGGTCAGTTTCTGTCAACACACTGAAAGTCAGCAGAGGTCTGCCTCCACTATGGGGTAGCAGACTCACGGCAGATATGCAGCACCTCGCTGGCTACCGAATATATAGTTTTTCAACTGTACTCTCGCAGGTAAATGATGCTCCGGCTGTTTGTTTATTCAAACCCGCTCTCCACATAAACGGAGATGGTGCTGTAGGTCTACGAGGAAAGATGCTCCTCTTCAGACTTCAGGTTCAGGCTGCTTTGAGCGAGAGTGTTAATAAGTTTATTCCATATGCATTTTTATTTAGTCCCATAACGACAGTGCCTCACAAGGGAACCTGGTTTCATTAACACATCACTTAGCAGCAACTTCTGTTGAAATTGACATACAAGTGAGAATCAGAGAGCAGGGACAAAGATTTCCTAGAGCAAATGGTGTTAAGGGCCTTGGTTAAAAGCCCCATGGTGAAATTACTTTGTCAGCCATGGGATTTGAGCCAGCAACCTACCAATCGGAGTGGCAGCATTCAAAGTTACAGAGCTACCAGACAAGAGCAAGGGCAACACGAGCAAAGGCTTGCATTTTGCCAGTTTTATTCTTTAAAGGTATGGGGCAGGGCGTACTACTCGGTTTTTAGAGAAAACCATTTAGGCAAGGCACAGGAAAGTGTGAGCTCTGTTTACGGTCAGCTGGGATCTCTGACACACGGGGGGGAAAAAACAACGGCTAAGAAAATCACACGTCCCAAACCTGCCTGAGCAGCTGGAAAACACTGCAAACCGCGGTAATACAGCGATCTGTCATCCTGTCGAACTTTCGTTGCTTTTTTTTGTGAAAAGGAGCATTCTTATTTTACAGAGAGCTGAAAGAGGTCTGGCCATCTTGCCATTGGCCAATGAGGACCCACCCTCTTTTTGTCACGTGGAGGTGCCAATAAACTACAAACTCACAAACCGTGAGGCTCGACAAGTGAAATCCCATCAAACTCACAGGCTTACGACTGAAGACCTGCTTAAGAGACTGGAGGCTAGGACAGCTCAGCTTTAAAGGGCTCCACGAGACCAACCAAACCTACAATAACTTCTACCTTAGCAAAGGTAGCTACCAGGAAAACAAATATGCAAAAAGACACACACACACACACACACAACCAGGCATGGCAGAGGAGTGTCGGTTTCAAATGCATTTCCTGCCAGGCTAAACGCTAAACCATAACCTTCCAACGGGATCAGCAGAAAAGGCATGGAGCCATCTGGCAACACGGAACCCTTAAAAAATGGGTAAAAGAGGGGCTGTCAAGGAGGTCCCCAAGGCATCCCAGCGGGGTCGCAAGTTTCGACCTGAGCCGTCTGGAGACTCGCTGCAGAAGAAAAGGCAGATGCAGAAGCTCAGACTTAAGTGACTAGCATTAAGAGTTCACATTAAAGCCAAAGCAGTATTCCCATAACATCTGGGCACTTAATATTGACCCATACCATCCTCCCCAGTGTGCATGCAGGGCTGCTCTGCACCGCATAGGACGTCAACAAGGGCGCACCTCAGCATGAGCTGCAGGTGAATGTCTGCTCTGACAAAAAGGAGGGTTTAAAGGCAGCAGATCTGGGGCTCAGAAAGTGTGGGACAGAATAGGAAGGCCAACAAAAGCAAGCATACAAACAATAACAGAGATTCACATCATCTGCATGAAGAGAGCCAACGGGGACAGCCAGGAGGAGCCGTCATCTAGGGAGGTGCAAACACGCCTGATACTAATCAAGGAAACGTGCCAAAACATGCCTCTGTTGTCGTTACCTGGGACTGTTTCATCTGTATGGACAATGCACACCCCCCCCCCCCTCCTAAACTTAGACCAACGGGACTTTACCGGTATAAACGTTCACTTCAGAATGCTGGGCATTTCTTTCTAATAAAAAAAAATGTCAGCCATGATTCTGTCCAAATTTTCACTAAAAGACAAAGAAAGAGCAGATCATTCTAATTCTGCCATTTTAAATAGAAAGAAGACTACGTTTAAGCCAGGAATAAATCAATTTCAAATTATTCTTAGATGCCACAGCCTTGCTGATGTCAATAAAATTAGAAAATTTTAAAAAATATTTACATGAAATCAGTTTGGAATGTGGAAACGTCCCTTGTAATCATATAAGGAATATATACTGTAAATAATATACATATATACGACACAGCAATGCCACGCCCCCAAAGGGAACACGTTAATTAAAATGGGTTGACTCTTGACCTTTTGGCGACTAATAAGTCTGCAGAATCTCACTCCTTAAGACCATTAGTTAGCAGTGCCTAAGCTTATCTGACTAGTGAATGACGTCACACGCAGAAATCCAGGTGCCATTCAGGACAGGTTTATAGTGGAGGCGGACAGTACGGCGCTACACAGCATCACACGGCCAGCTTTTAAAATGTCAGAGGGGGAATAAAAACAAAAAATAAGTCTAAATCTTATACTGCCAGCACCTTTGCAGGCGCAAACTGTCTGCTGGGGGAAAGGCTGTAAAGAAATGTCATCCATTCGCAGCCTGAGCCAGTAATATTTTACATTATTTTGTATAGTTATATAAGATGTGTCATACATTATATACATTATATATATATACACACACACACACACATGTACAATATATATATAGTATTACACACGCCTACTAAATGGACGGAATAGTCGTGCGAGACTATACTCGACATCGCCAAGCCGAGTGGCAGACAGGAGTCCGATATGCAGCCAGAGCGCCCGCCCGCCGTCACGCCTCCGGCTCGGACGGCTCATGACGGCTCGGACGGCTTATGACGGCTCGGACGGCCCCGGACGGCGTACAGCAATGCCCGACCGCGGCAGGACAAACGGAAACTACTTTAGAAATCAATGCCGCTTCTGACTCCGGTCCGCGGGAAGGTTCGCCGCTCCGCATCGGCGACCAGAATGTCAATTACTCTCGGGGCGAGAGCGCCTCCCTCGGATCTACAAGTGGGGAGGACAGCGCAGAAGTTCGCCGCCGGATGCGGAGCGACTCCCTTTTGTGAGCCGGGGGGCAGCGCCGACGCCGCCGGGCGCCCCGCAGCCGGCACTCACCGGAGAGTGGGACCGATGCAGTTGGTGTCCGTACTCTCGATCTCCCGCAGGATCCGCTCATGCTCCGCGGCTGTCTCCACACTCGCCATCTTCCATGTCCCAGTAACGCCGATCGGACTGCGTCACTGGGAGAGCAGGAAAAGCCCCGCGTATAAGCAGCGTACAGGCGGCGGATCCCCCCGGCTCCCCTTCCTACTCGGCCGGCCACTTCCTTTCTTTGCCAGGATCCAGCGAAAAGTCGAAGCCCCGCCCCAATGCTTTTCTATCATTGGGCAATAGGCGGCTCCGTCGTTCCTATTGGCGGAAAGAACTCATCGCCTTTAAATGCACCAAACTCTGCCAAAACTGTTCTTGATACTTGTAGTTTTCCGTGAATTTGTAATGCTTTCTAAGACATTTAAAACCCCAAAGTAATCCTAAAACTTCACCACTGTTAACTAGTTCTTAGTATTACACAAGGCGGCACAGATGGGGTACACCCTGGATGGGATGCCGGTTGATTTCCTTATATGATTTTAAACCACGTTTCTTTCTTGAACAGTCACTGCGTTTAAAGCACTTTCTTTTGCAATAGGGAAACAAGTATTTTGCACTTAACATGTTTTGTTTTGGATAGAACAATGAAGACTTGCAGTTAAGTGAGCTCCTTAAACTGGTATTTCTAAAATGTGTGTCGTCCCCCCTGTGCTGACATCTGCTGCCTGGGTGTACTGTAGGGTAGGCTGTAAATTCTCTCACGACTCTGTCCTGGATAAGTGGTTGGAAGACATTCTGCAAAGGATGGTCTCCACTTAACTTGTGCAGCTGAGAAGGTTCCATGTGTTAGTTATGAGTGATGTATGTAATAATGCAGGAAAATCAGTGGTAGGCCCCAAACGATACAAACACTTTCAGGCATGACGTGATGGTTTAACCTGGCCCAGGATTAGGTGAATTATTAGTTTTGTGTCATGTTATTAACCAGTATTAGGAAGATACACTAAATGATTTTTTTTTTCTATTCTCATATTTTTGCCTGGTAAGCCAGTCCAGGTTTCCTGATTATAATGGCTGAACTGACTAATTTAGCCCAATTTGGCCTCATGCTCACTTGACGCAATAGTGGGAAAACAGCATGAAGAGCAAAAGATTTAATGTGTGCATATTTTTTAAGTGCACTTTAAATTCTGTAATAAAAGTTACACTTTTCGTGACGTGGTAGCCCACTGGGCATCCACTGTGCACTAACAGGGGGTGGTCAGCACCATAAACACCATCGGTAACCATGGTTTCCTCACAGGCAGCCACCAAGCAATGCCAACAGGACATGGCCCAAGTCAGCCTTCTGAAACAATGGAGGGAACCACAGCCCCACTTGTCAGTTCTCTGTACTGCACCTCCTGAAAAGTCCACACGGGAGAGGCACTCACCCCAAGGCCAGGAATTGTGTGAAATTCTCAGTGGTTACCGGGACAGTTCTTGAGCCTCCCAGGTCGTACCAACCTCATCTAGCACCACATCGAGAAACCCCCCCAGGCACTTTCCCAAGGAAGTTCACGAATATCGTTCCTGCTTCTGCAAAAAAATAAAAAATTCTCTTCCTGCATTTAGCGTTTTTGAGGTACAAAAATAATTCCCTCAGATAATTTTTGCTCCACTACATCTCTTTTCCCCACACTTCTGCCTAACTTCAAAGTTAGCACTGGTGATTGTGGTCAACCAATCAGCTTATCTCTATAAGCCCCATACAGTGGTTCCTAGTCAGGCAATAAGTACCTACTCCAGAGTAAAAAATGGTTCAGGAACTACAATTGGGCCAAGTTCCTGTGGTAGGAATGCAACAGAGGTTCCTGAAAATAGTATCTGTGGTGGGAAAGCTAATTTTGTGTAATCTTTTCCTAAATTCTTGTAATAACACTTGCTCTCAAGGTATATTTTCCCTGCACCTCCACCTCCTGAGCTTCTTTGCCTGCTTCATATTGCCAGGTATGAAGCCAAGACTCATAATGGTACTACAATGTACATCTTTCCTTTTTCTCATGCGTAGGACAATCATCATTACAGTATTTTTACATTTTATTAATTATAACATTGTGGTAATTTCTTAAAGGGCCAAAAAAACCAGAAAACTCAAAATTACAATACTGTAAAAATTGAAAATTATTCCTTAACACCTTCAAAGAAGAAAAATGACATTTCTAGAATGTACAGATAACTGATGTTATTCTATAAAAATATAAAATCTAAGTAAGTTGTCTCTATAGCAGGATTACCAACTCTCATGCATCTGGCATGGCACACTTTCAGACTCTCATGCTCAGACAATTTATATTATTCATTATAAACACAAAATTAGCTGCATTAAAAGCATTGGGGTAGTTTGCAAAACCTGCACACTTTTCTGCAAGGTAATAAAACTGTTACATACATACAAACTTGTGTCCATGTGTATGCAGACTTGTCTCGAATTGAAAAACTCACTCCAGCGAGCTGACCAAAGTCAGCAACCTCACTATAGATTATGCATGTGCAACTGTACCAAGCGTCTAAATGCTTTACTAATTGAAGCCAGCAGCAAGGGGCATGGCCATTATCAGATGACCCAATCAGTGGCAGGGAACTGAAAGTGGGCCAATGAAGACATCTAGGTCAGTATACTGAATCAAGCCAGAATGTGGATCCATTCTCTCGACACTGTCGCAGGCCAGTACTCTGGGGCCTATTGATGACCTGTCAGTTCGGACCAGATGGCCCCAAGCAGGAGCTAGGAAAGGAAGTAGAAATGAATAAAAGAGAGAAAATGCTCTGTTAGGTGCAATGTGTCATAGCCATGATGGGCCTGACCAGTGCTATATGCCAATGAAGCAGATGATGTACATAACCATTCTGAAGCCTTTGGCAATCAATACGACAGCAAGGAAAACAACAGCTAAGTAGAGTAGTCACATACACTGTCAGGGTAAGCACTAGCTCCCTATCATACCTTACAGTGAGCCTGTTTAATTCTTTGAGGGCAGTATTATATATTAATGGTAGTATTTTATATTCTCTAAACTTCATTGACAAGCAGTATCAGGAGGCGAGGAGAACTCCGTCTATTTTCCAAAATCATCCTATTCATGGTCACAGGGGGTCCAGAGTCTATCGGCAAGGAACAACCCAGGCTGGGGCATCAACACATCACAGGGCATGCTTATGCACCATTTACACCTACCGGCAATTTGGTAACACAGAGAGTTTTTGCACCACATACATAGACATAGAACAACACAGACATGGAACCCTGGTGGAGACTTGAACCAAGGTCCCTGGTACTAAGCACTGCAGCACCATACCAACCCTCTAAGGAGAACTCTTGCAGCTAAAATCGGAAACTGAAACTCTTTGTGGAAGCGATTGTGGAACTTGAGGGCAGAGTATTACAATAATCGAACATTTCTGACCTAAACACTATTTAGCAAAAGGAGTAAGGCAAAAGTATGCAGTATTTCAACTGAATACAGCAGATCTGATTTGTATTCCCTGGATGGTGTGTACATATGGTTTAGGGACCAGCCCATTGGCATTTGAAGCAGTGTCGCCCAGTGGCATCAAAGGGACGATATTTGATCTTGTGCATGTGATAACTCAAACAGTATTTGATGGATTTTATTACCCCTTCACAAAAACAATATTTGGATGCAGATCTATACCTGACTTCATTTCTAGGCCAATCGCACCAAAACAAAGTAGCTCTAGGTGGCAGCAAAGGAAGGAAAATGAGGCTGAGGAAGAGAGCTTGATCTTGTGAACTAGTAAAGAATTTTATGGATCTTTTTTTTCAGACCTCCCTGGAACATTGTATTGGTGGAATTTGGGAATTTAATTTTTAAAAGAAGTCTCATCTAATTGAAGTGGTGCCACATGAAAGGAGAGACACAGATCTGAACCTGACTATGGACAGGTCACACTAAGTTAGTAAGCAGGGTAGGTGTGGGAGGAGTATGGGTTAGGAGGGGCGAGGGAGTGACGGGGCTGTCCCGGGAATACATTGTTGCCATTCCATAGCATCTCATTTCCTCTGGTTCACTGTATCTTTTTCCAACCTTATAATACAGTGTGATATCTACAGTAATACTACTGTAGTACATCCATCCACCTTAATGTTCTCATAAAATATTTGCATGCAATTTTTCCATGTAATATTAATTGAATTGAAAATGTCTAGCCTGGACTTTTCAAATAGTGAGATCGTATCTCTATTATTTCAGGCTAGACGGGATGGCATCTACTTGTATTCTCAGTAGAGAATGTGAGTATTTTGTTATTAATCACCAAAACCAATCCAATTCGCTTGTGTACTGATTCCAGTGAAATAAATATGGTAGAAACAGGTCAAAATAACTCACATACTACAGAAAATAATAGCTTCTCTATGGATTGCTAGGATAATTGGCCATTACAAAACTCAAAAACTGACATCCATTAAAAACCCAATGATGAGCCATCAATATATGATGAGTCAGCCTAGGAGGACTCTTGTAGTAGAGCTATAATGATTCCAATTATTGTTCATAAGTATGATTCTAATCATTTGCTACTGCTTCATATGATAAAACACAGCAGCGCGTGTGTCCATTTTCCATGACTGTTTAGGAAGGCATGAAGTCAGGGGATGGCCTGGATGCTGCTCACTCCAGCACAGGACACACACACACACACAAGCAGCAATGTCGGCAATGTGGAGATCACAGCTTGATAAATGGCATGTCTTTGGAATGTAAGAGGAGAGCAGATGTACCCAGAATATCCGCTCACGCAGAGCCAGGTTCACAACCAAACGCATAACCCTAAGTTAGGAGGTCTGTACGAAAATCATTCTTACCATTCCTGCTTTCTATTCCCTCCTGTAGCTTACAGTCAAACGTGAAATTGTGCGTAAATTAATTCCACTCAGTACCAGGACTTACCGCTAGATGGCACCCATTTCCACAATCGAATACAATGCTGAGTAACTTACCGGTGCTATTCAGCCTGTCGGCATAAAACTGAGAAAGTCATGAAGTCTTTCCAAAATTTTGTCTTCAAAAAAGCAAGTAAACACATACATCTATTATAATTCTTATAAAATCATGTTCGGTTACAGATTTAATACATTTGAAATCTTGATTCTTGGTGTTAGTCTAACTACTTGTAATTCTTTACCATTGTTTACTTTTGTTACTGTTTGCTGATCTCCTGGTGCTTATGCTTGCTGTCTATAATATACATATAAAGTTGTATTTGCTCCCATTCTGTGCTTTAATCTGCAGAATGCTCAGTCTTCCTCATTCGTACTCATTCGTACTCATTCCTGTAATCATACTCTAGATTCGATCCATACTGGTATTTCTGTTGAGCGAGTATAGACTCCCAGTCCTGCGGTTGCATATCATTCTCTCCTAATTTTTTTGCACTGTCAGAAAAAAAGTTTGTATCTATTTGTACCTATGATGATACGTTTACTTGGGTCTGCCAATTTTACCCTTGCTGCAGGTAAATGTACCTTTAATCTGATTTAAGGTACAGAAGTGGACTCTGAGGAACATTCTTGTACCATTGGGGGTATATTCATGTTGAATGTACCTTGGGGAAGTAAACTATACCAGGGCTGCACCCTTTTTTCAGACAGTGTGGTTCAATCATGGCTTGGCACTCTGCCATGTCCCATGTACCGTGTTGGCTGTTCAGTTATGGCAGTACCTGCACTCATCTCTGTTCACTGTCATTCAACCTGATCGGTGAGGAATGTAGTAAAGGTGAACTTGAACAGGTATCTGTAAATACTTCACATTTGCTTTGTCTTTCCCAATTTGCCCCTCTGGAGATGATAAGCCTTAAAGGGTCTTATAGGTCAAGTCATGAATCTCTAAACAGTTTACATAACTTCAGGCATATGGCAGGACAGCAAGGTTTGGCAGAGACATAATAGAGCTGGTAGACAGGCAGGCGGACAGGTGAGGTGGGACAGGCAG
>JAODKL010000017.1:14998510-15015840 GCA_026780765.1 Petrocephalus schoutedeni
TATTCAAAACATGTATGCATTGCTAAGCTAAATTCAAAGCAAGTTTTAAAAATAATAAAAACAGCTGCATTTCAAACGTCACATGACTGATTTTTTCAATAATTCATACCCATATAAAGCAACATAACATAGACATTGCCAGTGTTTGAGGAACCATTTCACATTAGGTTAGGTCAGGGGTGGGCAATTCCAGTCCTGGAGGCCCGTGGTCCAGCACGTTTTGGTGATTTCCCTGCTCATAAACACTTGGTTCACCTCACCAGTTAATTGTCAGGTTTAAGTGAACCCTGACAATTAACTGGTGAGGTGAACCAGGTGTTTAAATATAGCAGTTTAAATATAGATGAAGGTGATTAATCGTCATTGTTGACACACCACAGCACGCAACAACGAAATGGGTCCTCTGCTTTTAACCTATGTGTGATAGTGACACAGCAGGGGGGCAGTTACGTGAGCCTCATGGTACCTCAGCGGTACTTGCAGGTCGGGAACTCAAACTGGCAATCTTTCGATTACATGGTTGCGTCCCTAACCACTACACCATGAACAGTCAATAATAAACAATAAGGTGGCAACCCACCTTTAATTTTGCATTTCCGTAGCTCCCATCAACAACTGTGTTTTATAATTTGTATGTGAGTGTCCTGACTAACCTGTTTAAGTTCCACCGCTGTAGCTACAGTACAGCCATATTTAACAGGGGATGCCTGTTCTGGAAGTGAGGTGCCTAAAAGGCATCCCCTTCAATTTCACATTTCTAAAGCTCCCGTCCTCGAGTGCTTTTTATAAATTGTATCTGAGAGTGTCATGACAGTACAGTCAGATTAAACGGGATAAATTTCCTGGCAAGTACATGAACAATACATCCACACACCCTCTTCGTCGTTAAATTTGCAATGACCCCAGATTATCATAGAAGTATACAGAAAATATACAAAATACAATACTATACGATACACAATAACCTGTTTTAACAAATAAGAATACGCCAGGGGTGTGTACAGAAGCTTATAAAAAGCTCGCACAGCATAGCATGCCACTCCTCGCTTTGTGCTATCGAGGTGACAGCGACTCCCTCCTCTCGCCATAATCCGCACGCGCCGCGCATTGTCCGCTGAGCGGCGGCGCAGTGCATTCTGGGACTTCTGGCCGGAGCCGCTATCTCTCGAGCGCTGCAAAATGATGGTGAGTAGTCATGCGATGTGTTATCGTGTAGGAATCATCGCCATCGGAGTATTTATGTGAGATGCGGAGTCCCTATAGTGTGCGCCTTAAGATAAGGGATGCGTCTTCTCTAAATTTGTGTTATTATTTGTTCGTGTTCATTTTTGGTGTGTGCTTTTCGTAATGAATGTGTGCTGCCGGGTGGCTGTATGCTTAAAGACAGGTGCCTTTAGCAATATGTTCTAATTTTACTGTCATAATACAGTGTTGTCTTAGTTTGCATATAATAAATGAGGTGAAGACGAATCTTATTATATTTTCCTAAAGAAAGAGAAATGCGGCATTGTAGTCAGTAGTGGCTAGCTGGTTAGCCGGCTTTGTCTGCGTCATCACCCTGCGACAGTGGTCTGATTGCCGTTATAGGTTAAATATTGGATTTATTCTTTGTGTGGCCAAGTAGAAATTATATTGAAATGACCCAGTCACTAACATTTAAAATTATGTTCGTTGAGCTTCTGCGCTATTGGGAACCGATTGTATTATATTATTCGGCTAGTTTACGCACGAATAGTAATAGACGTACACATACAGTTCCTTCTGATTGAAATGGTCAGTTCCGGTTTTCCGAAACCAAGTAAACGCTGTAAATATTGCTGTTAAGGTGTAAAACGCCCCCTCAGTGACTAAAATTGCACCAGATCTAGATGTTTATAGGATTGTACCCAAAGATACCATTGGGATGGTGGTTGTACATGTGTTATATTAATCAAGCTTTAAACAAACCAGAGTTGTCAGTGAACACTTATTAGCAGCTCAGAAGCCCAACTATGGAGAGACTGTGGATCTAAAGGCTCCTCTGCCCATGCAGCCCACCCCAGTCATCCTGCTGAAAGAGGGGACAGACACCTCCCAGGGTGTCCCCCAGCTCGTCAGCAACATCAACGCCTGCCAGGTGATCTCTGAGGCGGTGCGCACCACCCTAGGCCCCCGTGGTATGGACAAGCTCATGGTGGACGGCCGAGGTGAGAGCAGATCTGGAGGGCTGTGCCACAGCAGCACCAAAAGATAAACCACTGTCATTCATTTCCAGTGGCAAAGCTTCTTTTAGTTCAAGTTTTAAATGAAATTTAAATGAACTTTGACCCACAAATTGACTTTGCTAAGCCAGTCGGATGTAGCCTGGGCAGGCTTCATCCCTCAGTCTGACAGTAGTGCTAAATGGAGTTCCTTATAGCTGCCTGTCCTTTTTCAATCTGCCTGTGTATAAAATATTAGAAGAGAAGGATGCTGTCTGGCTGGCAGTAAGCATTCAGACGCAGCTTAAGTAATTTCTTTACATAACAGTGCAAATGTGGATTTATTGTATGCTCATTTGCACTGTGATTTCTTTCATTCTTAAGCAAAACACTGGGAGAGGAATGCATTTCTGCTATTCTGGTATCTTGACAGGGGTACGATAAAATACGTTGCTGAATGAAAATACCACGGCATACCCAAACTACCGCAGTATCTTGTCTCACCCATTTTTGCTTGACCCTGTGATGACACTGGATATTTTTCAGTCTAGTGTGACCGTACCTTCGTCCTGTCGCCAGCATTCACATGGTTGTCGCTCTTTTCGTGTTCACACGCTATGCCAGCCATATGTGTTTCCATGGTAGCTTTCTCTGTCTAGTGCTAGGGTTTAAGCCACGTGGCAAACAACTGAAATGTGAAGTGGAGTTAACAGTTAGCAGCAATGAATATTGTTACTTGATGCAGACAGGAACTTTTAAGTGCCCTCGTCTAATCTATATGGCTCTTAGGTGTGTTTTTTAACTTTTTAAAATTTCCATTTCTTCCAATCCTATAGGAAAAGCAACCATATCCAATGATGGAGCCACTATCCTGAAGCTCCTCGATGTGGTCCACCCAGCAGCCAAGACCTTGGTGGACATCGCCAAGTCTCAGGATGCTGAGGTTGGTGCAGTGCCAGCCGTGTGTGATGAGTGCCAAGTAGGCCGCTGTCTCTGACGGCCCTTTGGCGTGCCATCCGTCCCACAGGTGGGCGACGGTACCACGTCCGTCACCCTGCTGGCGGCCGAGTTCCTGAAGCAGCTGAAGCCGTACGTGGAGGAGGGGGTGCACCCCCAGACCATCATCCGCGCCTTCCGCACGGCTACACAGCTGGTAAGTGGCTCGGCATGCGGTCCTGGGGGGGCGTGGCCTTTGCCGCAATTAGCCAGCCGGCCGCTAGCAGATTAGCGCCATGCACCGCTAAAAGCTTCACAAAAGACACAGCAGCCAGACAGAACTAATCTTGCTGTGTGGCTCTTGTAGACTTCAGTTGCTCGCCCATCTGAGTAGTCTGCTTACAGGTAGTCCTAGAGGCTAGAGCTGCGTACAGGTAGTCCTAGAGCAGGGGTGGACAATTCTGGTCCTGGAGGGCCATGGTCCAGCACGTTTTGGTGATTTCCCTGCTCAGAAACACCTGGTTCACCTCACCAGTTAATTGTCAGGATTTTAGCATTGTGTAATTTTTCTGTTCTTTTTATGTTCTATTCCTAGGCAGTGAAGAGGATCAAAGAAACTGCGATTGCCGTGAAGAAGGACGACAAGGGGTAAGCGCTCTTTGGGAGAGACGGCACGCTGTATGGCCTCTGTTCCCATTGGCTGCATGTGGCAGCACGCTGTATGGCCTCTGTTCCCATTGGCTGCATGTGGCAGCACGCTGTATGGCCTCTGTTCCCATTGGCTGCATGTGGCAGCACAGCATGTAAACTTTGCCTGGGACCTAGTTCCTCCGAAGAGCTTTTCACAAGACTGAACTTTTTTGTGTCCAGGTCAGCAGTCTGGTGGGATGAGCAGCGCTTAGTTTTTTTTAGTTAATGAGCTGTGTGTGCATTTCTATTGCTCATTGTTTCATTTAGAAAGAGCAAAGGGAATTGGCTCAGGTCCGGAAAGTCAAATTTTGGGTAAAGATTTTGGGTAACATTTTATGTGAAGACCATATTCATAAAGTCTAATAACTGTTCTTATACTTCATTGTAATGCTTTCATGAAGTATCATAAACATGGCTATAACTATTTATGAAAAGGCATAACACATTACAGTATAGTCATGTGCATTATTAATGCTCTGTGACGTTCTCATCTATAATGCACTATAAATACCTTCATAATGCATTAAAGTGGTCTAGTGATGCATAATACATATGATTATAATGTTATTCCTTTTTATACTTATAGGTGGGTTTATAATGCATTATGAAGGCATGTGTAATGCCGTATAATGACTGCTTTAAGTAAAGCATGTTGCCTGATTTTCTTTCAGCCAACCAGTTAAGTACTTTGTTAATCTAACTCCTTATACTCAGCTGATTGATTAAAACAAAGTGTTGGTCTGGAGTTTCTGGACCTGAATTACCCGCCTCTGACAGAGTTGTAATGTCTGTTTCCCCAGTATCTGGGGGAACCTTGTTTAGCTTTTCCTGGCCCCTAAGCTGTTTAGCACCATATGCTGCAATCTCAGAGTGAACATCAGCAGATCTGAGTACACAAGGAGCTTGGTGGTGCCGCATTGCCGGCGCTGACTTTTGACCTTTGACCCCGGCCTTAAGGGAGCAGAGGAGCCTCCTGGAGAAGTGTGCTGCTACAGCTCTGAACTCCAAACTCATCGCCGGCCAGAAGGACTTCTTCTCCAGGATGGTGGTGGATGCCGTCATGATGCTGGACGAGCTGCTGCCCCTCAAGATGATCGGGATGAAGAAGGTGCAAGGGGGAGCTCTCGAGGTGAGAAGTCTGGGCGGGCGGCATTGGGTGGGGAGCGACACCAGGGCGGGCGGCACAGTCCAGCTCCCTGTCTGGCCTTATACTACTGGATCCTCCGTCTTACCTCTATACCAATTAGCATGCTTAGGGTTGCAAAAAACGATCATAATATTATGATAACTAACAACATTATCGACATTAGTTGTTGCAGCCCTAATCGTGATCAGCTAGTTCTTATAGCTTATGCATTATCTGTGTGTACAGATAGTTGGGGTGAGAAATCTTATTGTAATTTCCTTCTGAGACATTGTTTTTACTCGTCTCATATACGTGTCACTCTAAGTCCTGTTGTTCCTTAAGGAGGACAGTTAGGCCTGTTAGATGACGTCATGTGTGGAGCTGTGATTTTTACCACGCCTACACTTGGCATCCTGGATCTCAGCATGATACTGCGGTGTTTTTTTTTTTTATTGTTAATGTTATGTTAGCATTACATTACACTTTTTACTTTACATGTTACGCTTTTGGCTTACTACCACTTAGTAAGTGACGTGTATATACAAGTATACAGGAAGTGTAGTTGCCACTCATGCTGCCTGTAGGCCTGCCCCACCCACTCAGCTACTTTACTACCCAATCAGGACTCCCAGCTGGTGGCAGGCGTTGCCTTCAAGAAGACCTTCTCCTACGCCGGCTTCGAGATGCAGCCGAAGAGGTACGAGAACCCCAGGATCGCCCTGCTCAATGTGGAGCTGGAGCTGAAGGCAGAGAAGGACAACGCTGAAGTCAGGGTCAAGTCCGTGGAGGTGCGCTTTTGACCAAAGTATTCTGTTATGCTCTTTGACCTTTCATCTGTTATTTAAATACACTGGCACTAATATGAGGATCTGGCATATTCGTGGATTTTGGAAAATTTGGAAAACTTCCCCTGCAAAATTAGTTGTGCATTCTCGTAGTGATTATTTTGTGTAGTGTAAGCTTCAGACTACTTGTTCTCCCCATCCAGTCTTGAAGACCTTCTAGCATCTTCTCATAACCTTACTGCCCTTGCCTCTAGGACTACCAAGCCATTGTGGATGCAGAGTGGAACATCCTGTACGACAAGCTAGAGAAGATCTACAAGTCCGGGGCCAAGGTGGTGCTGTCCAAGCTGCCCATCGGTGACGTCGCCACACAGTACTTTGCTGACAGGGACCTCTTCTGTGCTGGAAGGGTACCGGAGGAGGACCTTAAGAGAACCATGATGGTAAGAACGTAGGGGGACAGATGTCATGTGACACAAGCCTGTCAGTTTACAGGCTCACATGTAGGCCTGGGTCAGTACTTACACTGAAATGTTTCACATTTCTGGTGGCGCACTGCTCAGTCACACACCGTGTCTAATAACACCCTGCCCGCTGACTTATTTGTTATATATGTGATTTTTGTTTTATATGTGGTTTATGTATGAGGTTCGGTGTCAAAAAACACAGCTTGCTATCTCATACCGCCAAGATTCGCTAAGGCGTGCACTTTGTTGGAGGGGGTGGGGTGGGATCTGGGGAAGTCTGGAGCAGGCGCACAGTCCCCACCTCCATCCTGGACGGTCGCTGACCTTCGCTCGATTAGCGATGAGATGGATCAGCCTCACTTGTATGCACAGTAATGCTTTTTAGATTCGGGAAGCGTCATTGTTGTGATTTATGCTTGTGAGAATGGACAGAAAGGTCCACTTGGGTAAAGTTGCAGGAGTCTGCAGTGACCAGTACACCAATGACCAAGGTTGTAGACAGTGCAGAGACGGATTGTGCAATAAGAACTGGAAGGAATTGGAAGCCGTTTTATATACCGTTGGAAGTTGTTCAGACACAGTCGTCTGGCCGTAATGATTTGGCCCTTGTCAAAGTCACTCAGATCATCACCCCTGCTCATTTCTTTTGCATTTGAGTACCAAATGTTAGCTTACCGTCTAATGTATGCCAGACTTGACATGTGCGGTAAGGATGCAAATTGTACTGTCCACTTATGTGCATGCAATGTGTCCCCCAGGCCTGCGGAGGCTCCATTCAGACCAGTGTCAGCTCCATGAGTGATGACGTACTCGGGCAGTGTGGCCTCTTTGAGGAGGTGCAGATTGGAGGGGAGAGGTAATTTCTTTCTGTACCTTTGGACCCCATCCAATTATTCTGTTTAGCTATACTTGATGACATTTGTGTACTGACAGGATTTCACAGACTTATTAGGCATGAATTACTGATCCTAAAGGGTCCCATTGTTACATTTGCTGCAGCTGATGTTTTCACAGCCACGGTGAGTCTTGCATATGGTCATTAACTCGGATAATTAAACGTCCAATGTGGTCCCCCCCCGGCCAGGTTCAACTTCTTTAAGGGCTGTCCTAAGGCCAAGACGTGCACCATCATCCTGCGGGGCGGCGCTGAGCAGTTCATGGAGGAGACCGAGCGCTCTCTGCATGACGCCATCATGATTGTCCGTCGAGCCATCAAGGTCAGTGGTTGGCTTGTTCCTAGGAGCTTTGCTCCTGTATAAACCTATGAGAATTTTTATGCATTTGTGACAAGGTTGCAGATAATTAAGTATATAAAGCCTTTGTTCAAATGTAGATATTGAAGGGAAAGTTATAACTTTATATGCTTTATTT
Source organism: Petrocephalus schoutedeni (assembly GCA_026780765.1). NCBI lineage: Eukaryota > Metazoa > Chordata > Actinopteri > Osteoglossiformes > Mormyridae > Petrocephalus > Petrocephalus schoutedeni. The sequence continues at coordinate 15,006,066 of JAODKL010000017.1, forward strand.
TATATAACTGTTAGAAAATAAGGACTCGAGCGTCAAGCCTGTGGTGGCAGTGAAGTGCCGGCACCGTGTGTGTAGTTGTGTTTTTGTGGATGTGTGACGGCCTTCCCTGCTCCTAGAATGACTCCATTGTGGCGGGAGGCGGGGCCATCGAGATGGAGCTGTCTCGCTACCTGCGGGACTACTCCCGGACCATCCCGGGCAAGCAGCAGCTGCTGATCAGCTCCTACGCCAAGGCCCTGGAGGTCATCCCCCGACAGCTCTGTGACAACGCCGGCTTCGACGCCACCAACATCCTTAACAAGCTGAGGGCCAAGCATGCTCAGGTGTGTCTCCCACGTACACGTTGGCACAGAACAGCACGCTTAGCAAACTGCAGGCGAATGACAACTTAAATGTGCAGACACAAACATGGCTGGTGTCATACGCCCTTAGACTGAGCTTATAGTTCTTTAATATAGCCATCAATGAAATTTATTTACAGCAACTAGTGTTCGTCGATCTCCTAGAGTTTGAGTGCATTTGTCCATTTTAAATCTGTAGTCATCACTATGCTCTTATTTGGTGCGTAGGTCGCAGAGCTTGATGCCGCCAGCGGGGCAGGTTCTGTTGCCATGCAAACGGGCTTCATGCGTGACTTTCTCCCCCTACAGGGCGGCATGTGGTATGGCGTGGACGTGAACAACGAGGACATCGCCGACAATTTCCAGGCGTGCGTGTGGGAGCCCGCGGCAGTGCGCATCAATGCCTTGACCGCAGCCTCCGAGGCCACCTGCCTCATCCTGTCTGTGGATCAGACCATCAAGAACCCCCGCTCCACCATGGACGGCCCTCCTGCGGGTCGGGGCCGCGGCCGCGGCAGACCGCACGCCCACTGATCACGGCAGCATTCCAGCAACCGGCAGACGCGCACCCGGTAGAGACCTAACTAGCTAACAATAAACTACCTGTTTATTCTTTCCTAGTTACTGTGCTCGGCGTTAAACGGCTCCGCTGTGTGGGTTGGGGCGTTATGATAACTAGCCCTGAAGTGAGCTATGAGTCATACTGCCCTCCTTACTGAAATAGCACTGATTTCCAGCAGGCGGGAGTACCTGCCAAGCTGTGGCTGTTACCATGTAAGCCACTCAGTGGAACTATTTATTGGGCTATTAAACATATTTGTTAAACACATCTGGTGTCTGTTCAGTGGGATCTGAATTTAGTCAGGGCTTGGGCCTTGGAAGGGAGAGTCTTTTCAGAAGCGACACTTAGTCTTTATACCTTTGGAGTACTTCATGCCCCATTTGTAGGTAGTTTAATTCCATCAGAATGTAATACCTCAGCCTGGTCAATCAGGGGGAAACAGAAAATTCAATTTAACTGGTCCTGAACTGGACCCAAATCTGCATCGGGAGCCACTCCAAACACAAAAGAAAAAGTTTTCAAGTTGTCATACCACAGCAGCTCTGATGACTCCTGGGGCTTAGCATTGTTTTGATGTTTGCCTGCCATGCAGGTCATTAATGTCCTTAATGTGCCACTTTCTGCACTCATTTCTGACAGCGCTTGGGTATCTGAATGCTAGTCATAATAATTGCTGCTCTAGCACCCAAATTCCGTATTGGTGACATAGAGATGCCAGGAGGAACCTCATTCTGATGAGTTTGTCTTTATATGGCTTTGAAAGCAGGAGCATGCATACAAGAAGTGGCATAAGGGTTACATGCTTGTACTATACAGTTTACAATTTTATGAGTATATAATCAGATTAGGTAAGTCCTTGGGACTTCTGGAATGACCAGGTATTGAAGTAAAGAATGAAGAGTATATGGCAGGGTAACAAACATGGACAGGCGTTGGGGTTGCTCTGGGAATTCCTTCACATTCCAGTCATAGATGCATCCACGTAAACTGGAAGTGACACCAGTGACCAAGGTGTGTTTCAGTTCACTCACTTTTGGGGGTGGGGTTTCAGATTTAGCACTTTAAAAAATATGTAACTAAAACCATAAATAATGTTGCATTGTATGCAGCTCTTCATAAATATTTCAGATTATGCGTTCCACATGCACGATGATGTATATCTGTTTTATAGGCTGTCTGGACTGCACAGTGATAGACATGAACAGTGTCACAAAGTCCTGCAGAAGTAGCTTTTAAGCTGGTCATAAAGTCTTCCTGCCAGTAGGTGGTGCTGCTGTAATTACACAAGGGATTCAAAGACCACACCTCAGTCCACAATGGTTAAAGTCAGATAAAGGCAGTAATGGGTTTGCTGTTTGGCATTTGGTAATGAGAAAATGAGGCATCCAGCAACTGGGAGTGACATTGAAGAGTCATTTATATGAGTATTCCAGGAAATATCAAAGGACTTAAGAAAATGTGCTCAGGCCTCTCATATTATCATTGAGTGTCTGTAGAAGCTGAAGGGGGGAGAGGCTGTCCAGGAGATGGAGCTAGAGACTTGACAGTAATGGAGGATGCCCCCGTAAAGCCTTGTGGAGTAGGAGTCCGTGTCTTTGTCTCGCCCCATTTGCTTGTCAGGCAGTCAGTTGGACAGGAAGTCGATACTGGCACGGACGGAGCGGTTGGTGGCCACGTCTATGGCGGTCACCTTGATCTCGGTGTCGCCGAACTGCATGGTGGCCCTGATCTCCCGGCGCTCGGGTCCCATGGCCTCGGGCAGGTCCAGAGTGATGGCCCCGCATTTGCGCACGCCCGGGTCGGTGATGTAGACCACCTCGTCGGTGGTGCTGCAGTAGATGTTGATGATGATCTTGCGCTGGCCCGAACGGGCCGGCGTGTAGCTGCGCCGGACCACCTCTCCCAGAGCCACCGACTGGTCCACAGAAACGAAGCGGTCCAGCACATCCGTACACCACTCCCGTCCGTCCTTCACCAGAAGCTTGTCCCGCGGGTGCCGGCCCGGCACGAAGCGGTTCAGCACGCCCACGCCGTAGGTGAGCGGGCAGCGGCGCACGCGCACCACTGTGGGGTCCAGGCCGAACAGCACGGCCCCTTTCAGGATGGTCAGGCCTACGTCCTGCGGGATAATGATGCGGCAGCTCCGCCCCAGGACCGCCTGCACTGCCTGCTGCAGCATGGGGGACTCCGCGAAGCCGCCCACCAGGAACAGGAAACGCACACCTTGCACTTCCTGTTTCTTCATCATGTCCTCTGCAAGAGAAAAGGGCATTTCCAAGGGTTACCTCCTCATCTGTGTCAGAGAGGACTAGCATGGGATTTAAAAATTACCATTTCAAACAAAAGGACCAGGACTTCACTTAAGTGCTGCGTTCTTGCTGTGTGCTGATTGGTCTCCTATAATCACGCACGTGTCACTAACGTTAACGTGAAACAGCTGGATGAGTCTTTCAATCAAGGAAACAAACCAGTCAAAGCACAACAAGAACTGAACTCTCTAGCCAAGCAGAGGAGCCTTTCAGGTTTAAAGTAGTTTGTAAAAACTGCAGTAGCTCAAAGTGTCCTTTCTGGATGGATTAGGTGGTTATCCAAGCAAAACCCAGGCGTTAAGAAGCAAGACACAAACTCCAATCCAGGTCCAAAGTTATACCATGAAAGAGTCTCTGATACAGGATGTATTCTGAAAAGAGAAAACTAGAGTCCTGAGGAGGAAGAGGGAAGGGATAATGTAACGAAGGTGATGGAAAGGAAGAAGAGGGAAGGGAAAATGTAAGGAAGGTGATGGAAAGGAGGAAGAGGGAAGGGAAAATGTAAGGAAGGTGATGGAAAGGAGGAAGAGGGAAGGGAAAATGTAAGGAAGGTGATGGGAAGGAGGAAGAGAGAAGGGAAAATGTAAGGAAGGTGATGGGAAGGAGGAAGAGGGAAGGAAAAATGTAAGGAAGGTGACGGAAAGGAGGAAGAGGGAAGGGAAAATGTAAGGAAGGTGACGGGAAGGAGGAAGAGGGAAGGGAAAATGTAAGGAAGGTGACGGGAAGGAGGAAGAGGGAAGGAAAAATGTAAGGAAGGTGATGGAAAGGAGGAAGAGGGAAGGGAAAATGTAAGGAAGGTGATGGGAAGGAGGAAGAGGGAAGGGAAAATGTAAGGAAGGTGATGGGAAGGAGGAAGAGGGAAGGGAAAATGTAACAAAGGTGAAGGAAAGGAGGAAATGGAAGAGAAAATGTAAGGAAGGTGATGGAAAGGAGGAAAAGTGGTGGGTCAGACGCGGAGTGAGGTGCAGGGGAGCCTGACCTATGTGCCTGACGATGTTGTTAATGGTGGGCTGGAACAGCTCCTTCATGGCCTCTGGAGTCAGCCTCAGCATCCCCTGTGAGGACCACTTCACGATGTTCATGCTGAAAGGGACGGCCTAGTCAGAACACCTATACACATACATACTTATTCTGATAAAAGGGACATTAACACAACAGAGACTCAGTAGAGTAGGTTTGGTAAAAAAAAAAAAATAGCTGGTGCAAAAACGAGTCTTAAGAGGCTCAAAAAAGAGATTTCTGTGGGAAGCTGTCAAGACACAGACCTGCTTCCCCTGGGAAAATATCCTTCGCTGCAGTGGAAGGGGCAGAAACTCCCAGCTGGGGTGGCCAGCAGGGGCCAGGTACGTTTATGGGGGTGGCATTTAAAAAAAAGGTGATGATCAACTTCCGTGTGATAAGATCATGAAAACAGTGTGCAAGATTTTCAGAAACTAAATTCTCAACATCAATGTGTAGACGGGAGTTTTTCGGCTTGTGACGTCAGAGTTGTGCGCCGTGATCTAATTTGACATCAGAGTGTGCGCCATTCGCTGCTTACATTAGCTATTTTTAACCTAGCAGAACTGGAATAAGGCTTCTGATTGGCCAACATGGCTGCATGGTTAGAGTCATAGCACCGCCTGTCGATTTCTCATGCTCTTGACAACATATTGCTGTTTTCATGTAGACAGAATTTTTTTTTTTTTAATAACGAAAGGAGGAAACAGTTTTGTAAAAATACCCATATACTTGTGGACAAGGAATGAGATGCTACTGATGATCTGTACCAGGTATGCTAATTTAGGGGTGCACCTGAGCTATGCAGGGGAGTAGATCTCCAGGAGCAGGTGTAGCAAGCTTTGATATGGGCACACTAATATTTCATACTTAGGCTGAGAGAGGGAACAAGACACATACACATCTGGTGGGCTGAATTTACTAACCTCCATTAGAAAGTGAAAACGTCAAAGCGGCTGCATATACACGCACACAGCTGAAGCTCACCTGCTCTTGCGGAGGGCGGTCTCCACACTGTGGCCTCGGTGTCTCTTGTAGAAGTCGATGAAGGAGAAGGGCAAAGTGATGTTGAGGGCGGTGGCGCGGCCGGGGGACGCCGTCCTCTTGCGGGCCTCGAAGGCGATGGTGAGGTCCACCCAGGCAGCCGGCCTCTTGGCCTTGAAGCTCTCGATGAAGTCGGCTCCGAAGATCTGGCACAGCATGGCCTCGAAGGCCATGTCTACCCCGACGGCTCCGTACGGGCCACCTGGGGTGATGTGCTCGGTTCAGTTTGGGGAAACATCCTTCATTGTTTTATAAAGCAGCCTTTTCCAAAGTCTCAAAGTTTCAGAAACTAGAACATGAATAGGAAAAGAATAAAATAATAATAATGACTCTACTGATCCCTCATGGGGAAAGTCTCTTACCCCAGCTTGCTCTCCCTGACACAGACATATACATAGGTGAGAGCGAGCCTGGCCGGGGAGGGCAGCCACCTGCAGCGGCGCCCATGGAGCTGGGGGTTACGGGCCTTTCTCAAGGCCAAGGCTGGGCTCAACCGGTGACCTTCCGGTCACAGGCACAGAGGCTTGGCCCGCTGAACCACACACTGCCCCAAAATCCAGAAGACGGAGAGAGAGTGCAAAGACTGGGAGTCTCCCTCAGAACACTGACCATATATAAAAAAAAACAGACAAAAAGGTGTCTGTCGGTACATCTGTGTGCACAAATACTTCTCTCAGCTCTGTCCCACCTGTGCAGAGCCCAGTGGGCTGTCGCTGTGCTCACCCGAAGCCTTGTAGAGCTCCTTCAGGGTCCCCTGTGGCTGCTCTATCTGATGCACAGTCAGGTCCACTGTACCCCCGCCGCAGTCTGCCACAATGTACCGGTCGCCTGAGGAGAGCCGACCAAGAGCTTCAGTGCTTCACTCTGCCGTTAACGTTCCACTCTGAGCACTTATACCTACACACAAACGCACCATGCAGATACTAACCTGCCTTTACACTAAGCTGTTTAATGCAGGGGATCCCCAATTCCGGTTTCAGATTTCCCTGCTCAGACACACCTACTAAAGCTGGTAATGAGCTAACTGAGATGTTTGAGCAGGGAAATCTGCAAACTGTGCTGGATTATGGTCCCCCGGGACCTGCAGAACCCTGCTTTAAGTCTTCTTTACCAGCTCTGTTTTACTTTAAATAAAATCCAAGACTATCAATATAATGAGTCTCTCCTTTACGCTGCCATTTCTCTGGTCTGGGTCCTTAATGTAACCCATCTTGTGTAGGGTGCTGACAGAATTGACCATTAAGACATTTCATCCCTCAAAACCAGCTGTCCAGGAAAGACCACTTATAGTTACTCCAAAAATGTGGATAAAAACTGGAGGGTTTACACAGTTATTGAGACGACTGAATGTGACACAGTGTCGACCAATTATCATTGCGTCCATTCCAAAGGGATTAAATTTCCCACTCATGTCCTGTTGGATTAAGATTTTGGGATAAGATTTGCTGTGCAAGCTTCCTGGGGAGCGGCCAGGCGCATCTACAAGCGGTCGGGGAAGAGTGGGACAAAGAAAGGGATTTGACGTGTACTCGAGGAAGCGAGGGGCGGGGTGGAGCTCGGCGAATGGGCCAGGGGGCAGGGGGGTTGGTGTGACAGCAGGAAACATCTGGTGCAGAGGGAAAGCACTTCCAATCTGACCCTTGACCAGTCACCCAGCTCCCACACACAATGGCTGGGCATTTTCAGCTAGCAGAACATGACACCACCATGAGTGACGTGCCAACCCGTGAAACCGGGGGCACGCTCACCTTTTCACTAGTACAGCTCCATTATGAAAGTTTATGTCCATTTAAAGAGGCCCTCATTATTCTCATGTTCACAGTTCATACTTTTATTTTTGGGGTCGATTAGAATACATGCTTTAATGTAACAAATGTTTTTTTATTTTTCTCATATTGTACATTTGTACTCACTCTGACTATATCTGTCTGAAATGCTCTGTTAGAGCTTCAAGCCCCACCCCTGATAAGCTCACTGTGCTCTGATTGGTCAGCTTGCCGTGCATGTCCCACCCCTGTCTTGCAGTCAGATCCTTGTAGGTAGGTATCCAGCTAATAAGGATTGTATTACGTGGTGACCTCACCATGTCACGGAAGTAAGGGACGGAATTCCAGTGAGGCATTTCGGGCAAATTAGGAAAGGATGGTTACTCAATTTGGGCATTAAGACTTTGCAAACCATTTACATGCACATAAAATGATATAATATTGTATAGTAGCATAATAGGGCCACTTTCAGGACAGGTTTAAACAGAAGAAAAGCTGAAAGGAGGAGAAGGGAGATAGAGAGGTAGTTCAGAATTTCTATAGGAGGGACCCGTCAGGGTTCCTTATCTGTTGTATATGTGCTCCTGCACTCTAGGTGCTTTAATTTGTTTGTCATTTGCAACACCATAATTGCTTGTTGTCATCGTACCACTGGTCCCTTAAAATTCACTACCAATGGCTCAGAATAGCCTGTGCGCATAATAAGCGCTAGCCGTGAAAGAGTGTGGGACACCATAGCAACCCAATAAAGATCCTTCAGGGAGCTTTTAGTTGTGGGAGTGCTAAGATTGTATGTATCCACTTTCCTCACAGGAAATGCAGCAAGCCAAGGCCTGATCTACAGCTGTACATAGATTGTCACAACTAGACAGTAATGGGAAAAACAGGGTTATTGGCCTCAGAGCTCAATCTAACCCCTTGGGGGTGAGCAGGCTTTTTCACTTGATTGCTGTCAGGCGTTTTGGAAGTTTTCTCACACATTAAACTGACGTGATGTATCACAGCTCTAAGTCTAATCTGAGTAGTGCAGAATACACATTATTCTATGCACAGTCATGGGCCACCCCACATGGGCCAGAGTATCAATCACAAAAGTGCTCTGAATTGCAGAGACTGACATAGATCTCTGACCTCAGGCGACTTAAAAACGACTTAAAAATAGAATGAGGACAAGGATAAGACAGCCCTTCTCAACAGTGGGGTCGATTTATAAAATCAAAATGGATGGCTGATAGATCGGTCTGGTACCTGTTCACACCTACAGGTGTCCCCCTTCTGGTACCTGTTCACACCTACAGGTGTCCCCCTTCTGGTGCCTAATCACACCTACAGGTGTCCCCCTTCTGGTGCCTATTCACACCTACAGGTGTCCCCCTTCTGGTGCCTATTCACACCTACAGGTGTCCCACCTCTGGTGCCTCACCTGCCTGCATTTCTGACCACAGCTCCCCCGTGCCACTTTCCACCAGGAAGGTCCGGCTGTGCCTGGCTTTGCGCAGCTGCTCTCGGGCTGTAGGGAAAGAGCGGTGGATGTGTTTATATACCCAGGACTCCCAAGGCACCTTAGCCATCCTCACAAGCTTCCCCCAATAATCAAAATTCAAAAAGGTATCAGAGGTTTCATACTTCATAATGAAAGCATGAATTATGGGGGCAGCAGAAATTGTAATTTAACTTGCATTTCCACATTCTACACATTTACAGGGGACCACTTTGGGGGTGCCTGGGCACATGACGTTCCAAAGAGTTCCAAAGAGCTCCAGACTGATTACATCATTCAAAGTGGGCCGCAAGTTTAAGACACCCATGATGTTTAACTAATGCTCGGTCCCCCTGACGGGCGATGGACAGGTGTTATCATGGGCGGGCTCATCAGAGCTTTTTCGTGGGACTCCACACACCGTTTATTTTATACAGAAGTTACGTTCCCCATTCTGAAACATGAAAAAGCCAACATCGTTAAAAACTGCTCTTAACTTCAACAGCACCCCCCACCGCACACACACTCGGGCCGTGTCTCACATTACAAAGCCGATTGTGACAGAACGCAATCGAGACCGGCTTTCTGGAGCCCACATCAGGCAGCCAAACAAAAGAAACATAAACATACAATGTGAGCTGGCATCTGGATGCAATTTTCTGTATGAAATAAAAAAAACAGTTGTTTTACAGTAAGGACCACTCATGTGATGTCACTCAGACATGTGCGGGGAGGGGAAGCTGGGGATGCGGCTAAATATAGCTGTGGGGGAGAAGTAGAAGAAGGGAGAAGAGTACAATGATAATAGTAGGTGGGGGGGGCAACTGGGGAAGCCTGGGGGCCTGGGAGAGGACCCAGGGGGGAGGGGCCTGGATGGAGGGGTCTGGGGGCCCGGGAGAGATCGTGCGTTCCATTAAACCTTGGAGGTCGGTATCCGAGTCAGAAACCGAATTTTCGAGGCCGGAAGTGACGACATGCGCGGTCGAAAAATCTGAGATAATCTCGGCGCAGCCCAGACTACCCCGAGTTTGGTTTCAAGATTGCTGCCCAGTGCAAATACTGTACATGGTGCTGTGATATTTTACATTTTTAAGCACTTTAGTGCTGTTTGTTATGTGTTGCTACGGTGAATGGCATACGCTTGGAGCCGTTCGTAGTCCGAAAGAGGTAGCGCAAGAGCCACTTTCATGGAGGCTACCATCTTGGATCCGAGTTCGGCAAGTGGAATGCATTCGACTCGGTTTTCCTCGAGTTTTTACCGGATGTGACGTTGT
>JAODKL010000017.1:15015940-15029539 GCA_026780765.1 Petrocephalus schoutedeni
GGGGGAGGGGCCTGGAGGGAGGGGCCTGGGGAGAGGGGTCTGGGGGCCCGGGAGAGAGCCCTGGGGGGAGGGGCCGCACATCACGGGGCCCCGGATGATGTAATTCTGTGCCGGGCCTGGTAATCATGCACCAAAATCGGTAACTGTGATTGAGGGGGGCTGGGGGGCCAGCAGCAGTTTACTTACATACACCCCCCTCCCCAAACTCCAGCACAGCCTGCAATTTACACACTGTCACTCATCTGCACGGGAATGAGACGCAGAGAGAAAACACACTGCAGACTTTACGGGGGGGGGAAGCTGAGATCATGGTCTCAGCACCTTGTTTCAATTACAGGGCCTACATTCAGTGCTGTGTGTGTGTGTGTGTGTGCATGTGGTAAAACCTGAAACTTCCTTACTTTTGGGGACATTTTTCCAGGTCCAATTTGGATCTCCTCGATTTCCTAAAAATCTTGGAAAGCAATAAAAAAGCTAAAAATGCCCAAAGTCTGGTATTTTCTTTGTTTACTTATGGTTAAGGTTAGGGCTGGGTAGGGGTTAAGGGTGTCGTGAGTGGGATTAGGGTTTTTCCCATAGGAATGAATGGATGGTCCCTATTTAGACAGGTACGCGGGTCTGTGTGTGTGTGTGTGTCACGCTTTCAGCTTGCTGATGAGAAACACAGACAATGCCCAATGAAGGAGCAGCTCAGGCCATACGCTGAATGGAATCCGCATATCTAAGGGGGCACCATCCCTCACTAAAGTTAAACAGGCCATTAGGCCACCGACGGCATGGCCTGGGGTGCTAGCAGACGGAGCCCCCTCTTCTATTACTGACGTAAAGCACGTGGCTCTTCAGTTTGCTTTTGTCATAAACGAGCTGACCTCCATGTCAAAGCTACCTTTCCTTCCCTTTATATTCAGGGATGGAGACACATCTCCCTACCAACCAACAGCTTCACAGTCTTCAGGAACGCGGTGTGATTCTGTGGCATCCTACTTATGTAAAAGAGATACATATTTCCAGTGCCAGTTGTATCATCTTAACTTTTGTATCATCTTAACTACAGATCTGCATCGATACAGTGATTCGATATTTCATTACTTTTTACTATTTTTTAATCGCCCAACAAACTGCTCCCATTTTTGCTACATTTTGTGCGTAATTGTTTCTGGTTAACTGGAAAGACATTGGTCACTTGCAGTTGTCTTACCCTGCCGGAAGCTGGAGTCAAAGAGGCGTGGCCCGTCGCCCTCTACGCCATTAGCGATTGGCCGTGAGCTGAGGTCAATCACCTGGTGGAGGCGAAGCTTTCGGCAATAAATAGAAGCGGCTTCTGGTTCCAGGGCAATAAGGAGCTGCTGTGGGTTCTCTGGGGAGACCAGCCCCGCCTGCACGGATTGAGACAGGCACAGAGATCACAGTTAAGCCACGCTGTTCAATCTCTATGTCCACAAAAAATCTGTGTGATCGAACTGCCTTCGGCCATTGTTTAAAAGATGAATACACACATATGTCCAGGAGCCTCATATCAGTGGTCCTTGCAAAGGTACATCCTACCACAATGCAAATAAACGGATTTGTTTGGGGGCCTTTTTCAGATCACATTCCACGAAATAATCGAGAATGGTGCGGCCATTTCGCGAGGCAGATGTGAGGGGAGCTGGAGGGGTGACTGCTGGATGGTGAACAGTGGGGGGTTGAGTTCCTGCAATGGGGGGGCTCATGACCGGCTGGAAGGGGGCGAGCCGGGGCGGGGCGGGGTGGCTGCTTTCCTCCCCCCGTCCCTACTCCGGCAGGAGTGGTTTCCTGCATTTGTGCACCGGCATCTCGCATTGTTTCACCGCAATGACATTGTCAGGAGGAAATTCTACCCAGGCTGGGGGACTGTGCTGGGGTTTGGGGTAGATGGAGGGAAAGACAGTCTGGACTGATGAGGAATGGAGAGGGGAGGCAAACAGCACCCCCGATGGTGGGAGGTCAGGCAGAGATCACCGACCTGGGTCAGGAATAGACGCCGGGCAAGGAGCCCAAATAAATGACTGTTATGGTGATTATTGATCCTCACATTCCTCAGGGGTTATTGACACTCAAAGAGTATGAAGGGAGTATAGAAGGAGTATAGAGGGAGTATAAAAGGAGTATGGAGGGAGTATAGACCCTCAAACATTACAGACAGAACACAGAAGACTCGTAAGGATGGAAGCCAGGCAATCTGACATTCAAAATCCGGTGCCCTTAATACTCCTAAGTGTATCATACTGTCATACTGCTCTCTTTTACCTGAGCATTTCATGGTGCTCTGAAAGCTAGTGTGCTTCCATACATCGAATTAGGGTTAGGATTATGGTTAGGTTAGGATAGGGTTAGGATGGGATTGGACTTTATTGATCCTCAATGGGGAAGTTCCTTTGTTACAGTGCTGGGTTAACAACAAACAACTTAGTTCCAAATCTATAAAATATACATATATACGTATATCAATAAAACATAAATGTGTCACTAAATATTATAGGAGTGATGTGACTTGTACTCATTCTTATTGCAGATACCAGCATCCTAGTAGGTGCTACCACAGAGGTATTACTCTGCTGTCCACAGGCTCTGCACTGCACCCATAACTCTCCAGGTACGGCATTAACCCAATGAGCTGTGCGCTGCCCCCGTGTCACTGTGAGGATCTTCTCGGACCGTGCCTCCTGCCGTCTCTTACCAGGTAGGCAGCCTCCCTCATGAACTGCTTGGCCGGCTGTCTCCACACGGCCGGCACTGTGATGACCCAGCGCACCGCCGTCTCGTCCAGCACCGAGGATGACTGGTCCTTTATCTCCTGCGCACACACGCGCACACACGCGCACACGCAGAAATGCAGGTCACTCCGCAAAGCAAACACTGACATCTGCCCCAGCGTATGCACACCCACACACATAAACAGCGTGCCCCCACTCCTACTTGCTCATGTATTTGCCAAAATGTTTAGCTGCTCCTCCGTACTGCTTCAAAACAAATGTCCAGCAAGAGAAAACATGGCATTTCGGTGGCCCGTCAGCACAGCTGGGCTTTGTAGCCAGAGCTTTATGGAAGGGCCACCTAATTTGTAGCTAATATTTACACCTGGGCCCTTCCTCTGCAATATGGATGTAATCTGTTTGTGTATTAGAATAACAAAGGAATGCCGTGTTTGGCCAAAAACCAGCTGCTATGTTCCATTTCCGCCTCTCCAGCCCCGTGCCTTTTTTCATAATGGAAACCTCCACTGTGTTCACCAAAGGTTTGTTTCTAACGCAGAAGTTGACATTTGGAACTGGCACATTCAATCATGTCCGCAGGTATGAGGTCTAGTTCAAAAGTCAAATTTATTTATAGAGCACATTTAAAATCAACCGAAGCTATACCAAAGTGCTGTACGGAGTGAGAAAGAGAATAAAATAAGTCAAATAAACAGATAAATAAATATTCAAGGAAACAAATAAATAGAAAATAAACATAAACTAAATGCCATTAAGGGGCCAAAAGCCAACGACCAAAAATATGCTTAAAAATTGCAGTGGAGGGGAACAACCTAACATGAGTAGGCAGGTTATTCTACAGTCTAGGTACCAGGGTGTCTGTCGGTGCTGTGTGTCCATGAAAACAGGAGGTGAGGGAGCAGAGGTCATACCTTCAAAGCATGCTCACGGAAGAACCTCAGGGCATGGGCGAACACCTCTATGGCTCTGACCTTCTGGCCACTCACGGCCTCCAGCTCAGTCTCCATCGTGAGATCCTTCAAGGGCAAGGGGCAGAATGTGAGGGCACTGAGAGGGGTCACTGAGGGTGGTGTCACATAACACTGTATCACTCTGTCATTCCAAACAGTGATCTTTCCCGTTAAAGGAACAGGGATGTATTTGGCTTGGTTGCGTTTCCCTGGTCTGACATTGCTTGATTCATTGACCTCTCTTCCACTGTGTTACTGATATCTACTACTTTGTTTACAAACCTTTAAAGGAATCTCCATGAAAGTGATTTCACCCACCTAGGCAGCGATGGATAGTTCAGGGCCAGAAAGTACAACAAAAGATTTATTTTCAACCAATCAGCTGAGTAGTCTGTGACCGTGAATCTTTATACTCCACTGGTTGGTAGAAACAAAATCTTGGATTTTTGCTTTCTGGACCTGAACTATCCACCTCTGCACCTAATCTGCTACTTCATCATTCTGCAGAGCAGAACAACTTCCATAGACTGCTTATGAGTAAGAAAATGGACAAAGCTGCAAGGACAGCCCAGGTACACGCAAGGGCCCCACCAAGGGGTGACCGGGGTGGCCATGGTCATAGCCTCCCATTGGAAAGCCCTGGCAAGCCCCCCTCTGGCCACCCCTCAAGCAAACATTCTGAAAGCTGCAGTGCACCGCTGGACCCGCCCTCCGTTTGCATGGTTAATTCATTTGCACCCCAGCATTCCTGAATGAACAGGTTTGTAAAATGTGGTTTATCATAATAATTCTTGTTGTGTTTTAACCACCTATATTTTAAATTAGTTAGTTCCACTTCAAACAGATTGGAATGGAGCAAACAGAACTAGATGGATGATTATGATTGATAGATGATGATTATTATTATTATTATTATTGTCGTTGCTATGTCTCAGTGTTTGTGTCACCCCATCTTAATCATTGGCCACCCCATTGAAAACCTTCCTCTGGTGCACCTGAATGTTTGATTTTTATGGTAAGATATTTATCAATGCACTCTGACCCCCCCCCCCCCCAGTTCTGGAATTCTCTGCCCTCCTTCACTTGATCCTTACACTGACACTATGGATCTTCATCTTGAATTTGTCGAAGTAGAGCCAGTTCTGGGCCTCCTCCGGGTCCAGGTCATGGTAGCTGTCCCTTGCAGCAAAACCAAAACTGTGGAACCTGAGATCTGGAGTCAGCAGCAGACAGGTGGGGCTCTTCTGATTGGCCACTCCCGGGTCCCCGCCTTCCCACCGTCTGCAGACGGGTGCAAAGGGACGAGTCAGCCAGGCCCGAGGAAGTCTCCCTTTCTACTGGCAGGTGGGAGACGACCGAGATCATCTCACCTCATCATGTGGATGGCCTCAGGGTCCTGCGTGAAGCTGAAGGCATAGCCGCTGGACGTGGTTCCGAAGTCAATGGCCACCACCACAGAGAACGGGAGGGCAGCCCGGGGCCGGAGGGCTGGGCCCTGGGGGGCATTTGCAGAAAGAGCAGGGCAGAAAGATATGGTCAACATGCAAAGGCCCTGAAATATCCAACCCATACAAAGCCTCACAAAAATGTCATATTGAAAACATGCAAGTGAAATATATTCTGCATAAAAAGAGTCACTGGAGATGCAAATGGAGGACTATTGAGATATAAAAAAATGGTAACACTTTACTTAAGCCATGTTTTTAGTAATTTATAAATGCATTCCTAGCAAATAATAATGCATTCATAAAGCATTATCAACATGGCTATAATTATTTATCAAAAGGTGTGACACATTATAGCCATGTGTATTATGCATTATGAATGCTTTATGAAGCTCCCATCTTTAATGTACTATAGATAGCTTCATAATGCATTATAATGGCTGGTATAAGAATTAAGGGTGCTTTGTACTGTATTATGAAAGTCTCTATAGTGCATTGTAGATGAGAGCTTCACAGAGCATTCATAATGCATAATACACATGGCTATAATGTGTTATGCCTTTTTATAGCTATATCCATGTTTATAATACTTTATGTTACAATGAATTACAAGAACAGTTATTAGGCTTTATGAACATGGGCTTCATGGAAAGTGTTGCCAAAAAAATAGACAAAGACACAGGAAATAGCTTAGGAAGAAGTCCACACAGAGACACACCGGACGGACCACAGACAATTCACAGGAGAGAAAGTACAGAGACAAGAAAAGTGAGTCACACTTGCAGGGGGGCCTATCACAGCGGGTGCTTCCTGGTGGGGAAGAGCCAATGAGAAGCCCTCTACCAGGCTCTACCTGTCATTCATTGGCTGAGAAGCAAACCCTGACCAGGGTGACCTCAACAAACAGAAATGGTACATGTAGCCTTCTTATAATAATCAAATTCCCTTCATTGCAGCCTGGCAGCGTGCTTGCCTGTCTGTATCTGATTCCTGATGTTATACCTCTACAATCTGGGAGGAGGCATTTCGTCTGCCAAGAGGAGTAAAAGCCGAGGGGCAGCGCTCGAATTATTTGGAGGAGGAAGGTACACTTCATCTGACGAAGTGCAGACAAACACTAAGCCATTGGCAGGGCTTTCGTGATCTTGCACTCGGGATGCTTTTCAATTCTGTTTGAAGCTACACAGAACATCAATATGAGTTGGAAAATAACACTAGATTCAATGTATTTGTTATTGATTTTGTACTATGTGTGCATGACCTTTGAAATAAACCTTGAAGCTAAGTTAACGCGACGCCACCACCGTCCAGGCTCTTGTATCAGTACTTTTAAACTTTCTAATACTTTCTAAGCAATGGCAGAGAATTCCAACTGAATATAGTTAGGTAATTGCACTGTGTATGTGTGTGTTCCCAATTCCATACGCTAATCTCTATTTAGTGGTGTAAGACTGGATCTAATGCATTTTTCACCCTGTGTATGCAAGACCTCTAAGCCTCAAACCCACCATTAAGCCTTATTTCGGTCCCGTAAGTACATATGAGCATCCCACGTCCTGTGCCTGCTGTTCCTGTATCACACAGGGCACATCCCAGCCATCCACAGGGTCACTTACCGGAGAGGGGGATGGGGTGAGCGGGGCGATGCTGCAGTCATTTCGGGAGGGTGAGCAGGAAGGCGAGGGGGGCACTGAACTGTTTTCCACTATAAGGCAGGACATTAGAAGGGGGCACACGGAACAGTCAGTTGGCCATCTCTGGCCTGTTTGCCAGCTTCACAAGTCTAATGTGCCATGTAGCAGAATTCAGTCTTATTGCCTGGACATTGAATCCAGTATTTTGATGAACTGACACTCTTTCCTGAATGTCGAATAACCTTAACGTCGCATTTGGGGTCTGTCAGACCCCCGAGCATGTTTAAACAGTGGGCATGTAAATCTTAATGCGACGTAAGGGTTAATATGGAAATTCATGGAGATGATCTGGCCCTCACAGTAAGATCAACATCACCTTAGTACTTGCTGCATACTGAACGCTCTCATGCGATACACCCAGCAGCCCGCCATGTCAAAATGCTCTCCGATGCCGGCAACGCAAGAAAACATTTGATAGCACTTCAAACGCAAAGCACGAGTGCCAGTTTTTGGTCTGGGATCGGCTATATTTGGCTTTGAGGTCCCCCTTTTTTTTATCTCAGCGGTGATGGCACCCTCTCTGTAGCCTCGCCCTGCCTTAGACATGCTAAGCGGCGCAGCGCGGCCCTCGCAGTGATCATGGTATGCGTTACGCTATTTGGAAAGACTGGAATGTTATCTGCAGAGAGTGATATTCTCGAGGGAGTAAGGGAGGTAAAAATATGTAAGTCCTACGGCAGGTCGGGTGGATTTAACCCAAAGAGTGACTTGGCCGACACTGGACTGACAACATATTTCACATATTAAGACTATCTTTAAAATCTGTTATATGCAAAATAGGTATTTTCAGAATGATTGCCAATTTGACCGGGGTGCTGGGTCAGAGTACAGCTTCTCTGAGTTTAAATGTATTGCAGTCCCTTCCTAAACCACACTGGAGTATCTGGCAGTCTTTGAGGAGTGTGATTATTTAGGACATGTGGGGCAATAACAGAGAAGGACTTCTCTGTGTTTCGCAATGAACATCTTCGTTCTCTTCCTCTATGCCCCAAAACACGAGGGTCTTTCCTTGGACGCACATCTGGACTGTTGTTGGTAAAGCCTTAAATGGGCCCATGCCTGCAGACCTGCTTCAGTATTAGCTGGGAGGCTGGGACTAACCTGGCTCCTTACCTGGACTCTGCAGTTTGTTTATGCTGGGCTGCAGGAGGGTCGCCATGGTTAAATGGCAGGGCCGTTGCAGCCTGGAAGAGAGACGGGAAACTCTTAGAGCAAGTCCGGCACAGTTCAGGAGTAGTCGCCCAACCTCTACTGACACATTAATGTGTGTTGGGTCGTGGCTGTTGGGCAATGTCTGATACAGAGCTCTGCTACACCCTTGTCCGCCAAATGGCAAATCCCCCAACGGTAAACAGGAAGCGCCACCCATTATTCATCAAACATGGGATGTGTGTCTCACAGCGACTACCAGCATTGCATGTCAGTCTGTAGCCAGGCCTATGCAAGCGCAGAGCAGAGAATCTCCTACTTAAGTGGATACTTCCGGCTGTCGATTGGCTCAAAAGCCAATCTCATGACCCTCTTTCTCAGAGTACACAGTGCCGTACTGTCGCTTATCAGGCCGCCGTTACTGTTCTCTCAACATGCTTTGAAACCTCGATGATCTTCACTCTGCCAAGAAGAGTCACACATACTGGAAAGGAAACACATACTGAAGAAACGTTTATGTTTGTGTGATTTTGTTATTACCACGTTCTCACATTTCATACTTACAGAGCTGCAGACATAACATTCAGCAACAACAGTTTACAGCGGTCACTTATTAATGTTGCCTTAAGGTGAGACTTTATAAAGCTCCTTGACCTTATACCCTGAGCGTTACACCTCATTCTGTCCTGTCGTTACCACATAGAGAAATCCACTTGGAGTAAAACTTGCTGAAAATTTATTTGTTAATGTAATTTTTTCGCTCCATCTCACAATCGGATGATGATTTATCCAAAAGAACATGTGTTGGTCCCTTGGAGGACTTGTACAGTATGTGACACTATGCACTCCGAGAATTAACATCTTACATCCTCTCAAAATATATTGTCACTACGATAAAAAAAAATTGCACAAACATAGTCTTTCTTGAATTCATTTCCACACACCCAACAAAATATGTTTTTGCCATTTCTGTGGCCAAGCACTGGGACTAGGGACTGCTCAAAATAAAACAAGTAACATGACAGTGCGTGTTAATTGCTGAGTTAGCAGACAACTTAACGCACCGTGAGCTAGCAGCATGTCACAAAGTACAGGAATCTGTGCACTACTGTTTGCATACTTGTGTCCCCGTGTGACACTGCACAACCCAGTCCGACAGCCTTTGCTAAAATAGAATTTGGTGGCCCATTCGCCGTTCTGCCTCTCCCAGCCAAAAACCAAAAGCCTGATTTGGCATTTTCAGCTTCTATATTCTACCACTCTCTGTCTCTCTGTCAGAAGAGCCAGCAGCCATGATTAATGGCTCTACGCAGATGGACAACGCGCTGATTGTGACGGCGCTCCGGCGGGTCATCTCTGGGGCTGTCTCCCGTAGCCACCCACACTGGCTCCCATAGCCGCCCGAGGAAAGAAGCTGTGGTGAGAACTTGAGGAACACCCTCAGAGCCCATCATTCCGCTGTTACCGCCACACTCCCACCCTCGCACCGGCACCAGCCCTCGCCAAGGCGCTCGCTCATTTTCTGCCCACTGAAAATGCAATTGACTCCACATGTGGACTCCCACAGAATGCTGCTTGGCATTGGCACACCTGGCCTTGCGGAAGTCAACGCACCAAGAGCAAATATCTCCTGATGCGCATGAAGTGAGCTCTTGAAGTAATTAACACGTGACCTTTTCCTATGTAACGCAGAGGTTGTTTTCTCTGCTGCTTGTACAGTTCTTGCATATCCAAAGTGTATAAACCTGAGATGTATATGCTATAAAACCACAGGAAACCTTTTTCCAACTGTATCTACCTGCATAAGCAAAGGTAGAAATTAATATCGCCCAAGTCGGTTTGAGGGTCGCTGGGTTAGACAGCACGAGCAAAGATGGTCATTTTCTGCACAGTTCCAACACATGTTCAGTCCTTGATGAGGAGCAACCGGGTTCTCTGTGGACATGAATGTCTCAGTGAGATCTCCTGAAGGTATCCAGCTGGCCTGTGCAAGCAGTCAAGATAAGCATGCACAGCCAGGTCCAGCTTTCTGCTGATGGAGGGACCACCAGGCATTTCCTCTTTCCTGGTCTTCCTTAACATTTCCTTAACACTCTCAAGCGAGGATATTCAACATGCATTTATCAGGTTTTGCAGTCTTCATGGGCAACTTGGTGGGACGTAACAAACACAAACAAGCAGGTTAGTTTTCCTCTGTAAGCACTACAGTGCAATTTCACCTGTGACTAGGTAAAGACAAACTATTGCAAGGGTCATGGAGTCATTTTACATGGCTGCAGGAGAATCTTCAGGGACAATGACTGCATATGAGGGTCTGAAGTGCTTTGGATAAAGCAGCCTCCATTTCAACTTGGAGCAGGTCTGTGTCATGGAATGCAATGTCCTGAGAGATGCACAGACCAAAAGACACAATTAAAATGGGGCGGAACCAGGGCTGACGGCTTTGCAATGGTCCTGGTGCTCTCCTTCACTTTCTGGCCCCTCCTCTAACAGAACAGTGTGAGGGCAGTAAATTAAATCCAAACAATACTCTGGAGAGGGGAAACGTTTCTGTTCAGAAAAAGCTCTGAACAGTCAAAAGTGTGAAACTTGAAGCGATTAGCAAGGTGCTGCGTGATCCCTTTTGAAGCACACAAGACTACAAGGAATCGGGGGACCTCAGCTGCTGCTCGTTACTCTACTGATGCTCAGAAACTTAAAACGTTATGAGTAAAAAGTACCAGCATAGCAGGTAACTATAGATTTACCTCCTTCACCACTACAGGAATAACATTTTTTTGTTACCTGTCGTCCCTAGTGCAGTGGTAGTAAAAGGAATATCTGGAAATTGTTAACAGAAATCCCAAACTGTCATGGAACTTCATACAAAACATCTGACAGTCAGTGACCGCATTCCTCACCTACACACTCCTGACCTTCACTGCTGCACCTTCTCCTCTGAGACCGACGGGGAGCTTGGGGTGGAAGCACCTGAGCGTAAAGCCCAGCAGATACGCGGACCGACGAGAGCCAGGAACTCACCCCTTGCTGGCGAGGACAACGCGTCTTCCGTCCCGCAAACGGCGGTTGAAAGTCCCTCGGCTTTGGTGACAAAGTCCGTTAGGAGACGCTTGGCCGGTGCCCGAAGATAAGTGTGTGGCGTCCCGGCAGAAATTCCAGGGCACAGAGCACAAAAGAGCAGAGAGAGTTTTAAAAAGCTGGGCAGCCTTTAGCTCACAGAAACCCCCCCGAGAACGCCGTCAGCCTTGCGGACGAGTCCGCTTCCTCCTGCCTCCGAAGTCGGGCAGCTGCTCGTACTGAGGGGCTGGAATGTCAGGGAGGAAAGGAGTGATAGAGAGAACACACACGCTCTTGGAGACACACACACACACACACACACACGCACACACCCCCACGGGTGGCTGGGAGCAGAGCACGGGGAGGGGCGGGAGAAAGCTGACTTCACGGGGATCATTGTGCAAGCGTGTCTGTGGATGTGTTTGTAAAAGTTTACGGAGATGACAGCACACACCAGTGAAATCATCCCTCTTCTGTGGCTTTTCTCCCGTCCCCGCCGACCCTCGCACGTCCACCGGCGACTCCGGCCTGCCGGCTTTCATTCCACCTTTTTTTTTTCCCTGTTCAGCTTTAATCTCCCTCCCTTCTTCCACATCCCTTTAAATCTCTACTTTTACCAAGAGCGTCCCTTTAACTAGTTTCCTGCTGTTGCTTTACAGCTTTCCGGCTCAAATTAGAAGGAGAGGAAGGTGTTTTGTGTGTAGCCCCTAATTTCACACGGGATTCAGGTTTATCCTACAGCATCCAAGCCGTACAAATACTGGTGTGGACCTTGTATTTTGAGTCCAGTGTGTTTTATTAATGCAGTGACATCATACCTTAGAGTAAGTTCTAAGGTTTCCAGAATTGTAAGAGGGAATTCAGAAATATTTGCGAAACACATGCCATGCATTTAAAATCTGCCGATCTTTGTTCCCTCGCCATTTGATGGAGCCGCCATCCACGACGCATTCGGACTAAGCGCATTTATGGCTTCAGCTGTGCACAGCACACCGCGACGCGCTCGCACACTCATCTGAGTCGGTGGCGTGTAGTTTTCAGTGTGCATGCAGGGGGGAGGCGGGGGCCAAGAAGGTTTCTGCTTACATTATTTCTAGGGAATTCGGTTCCCAGGGGACCCGACCCCCTCCACCCCCTCAGGGAGTGCTGATTGAACACACACGTCCCCCAGCAGTCTCTGCCCCCCTCACCCTCCACCCCACACACACACACACACACACAAAGAGCAGTAACCCCCCCCCCATGTGCAGGAAGTCCGTTACCTTGCCCCCCACCCCCCAGCATGCTCATGGGCCTGTCATGCTTCCAAATCAAATTTGCGGCATGGAGTCTGGAACCCATTAGGGACAGCACCACACGCGGGTACCGAGGGGGGGGCCTTACACGGGACACGGCCTGCAGAGAGGGCCCCCTCTGCCTCTCTGCACGTGTAATGTAAACCTCCTCATCCACACAGGAGTCTGCGCTCACGCAGGCACACACACTCGCACACTCACTGCGGTGACATCTACAGTATGCAAGGTGACCAGTCCGACTCTTCGGCTGCTGTTCCATCCAGTCAGACACGACGTCATTGGCTGAAGCTAAGAAATACAAAAAAACAGCACATGGCACTAAAACCAGAACTCAAACCATCACTTTGCCATAGGTATTGTAATCTCTCTCAAGAACCTCTTTCCATGGTAACTGCTTCACTACACCATAACATGCCCCTAACAAATGTGACTAACAGATTAGAGTTGGACTTCAAGCGTGCCTTCATGATGTCATATCTGGTGTCCTTGGGCGTGAGCCACCAGAATTTTTATGGTTCACGTTTGTAAGTCCCACACCGTGCTCTATAATAAGTTCTGAAAAGCAGCCCTTGAAAAATGCCGCCGCCCCAGACCCAGTGTAACCTGAGTCACGCTGGGAGGCTTCAGCTGAAGGGTTTGCCCAGATGTTCCCAGCAGCACCCCTCCCCGCCAGGAACAGGAAGTGGTGCTGCCACATCGCAGGAAGGGGCATGCACACGGGCCCAGGTTGGAACTACCTGCAGATACTTACGGTCAGACCGGATCACTGTTTTGGACTTTCCACTTCATTGCAAACATAATCCGCTCTCCGCATTTGCAGATTCAACTAACCGCGGATCGAAACTGAAAAGAGGAAAAAAAAAATCCAAAAAGTTCCGAAAGCAACACGCAAAGTGATGAGTACAGATTTTTTTTGTGCCATTATTTCCTAAACAATACAGTATAACAACCATTTAAGTAACATTTTCTTTGTATTACGTATTAGAGTAATGTAGAGGTGACTTAAAGTGAATTAAAGAGGTGACTTGGTATCTGCGGGGGGGGGGGGGGGGGGGGGGGTTCTACCGAGGGACAAGTGTATTTCATCTTACAACTAAAACTCTCCAGTTACTGTCGAATTTAGTCTGTACTTCATCTAATGCCTG
Source organism: Petrocephalus schoutedeni (assembly GCA_026780765.1). Lineage (NCBI taxonomy): Eukaryota > Metazoa > Chordata > Actinopteri > Osteoglossiformes > Mormyridae > Petrocephalus > Petrocephalus schoutedeni. Next base: position 15,029,411 of record JAODKL010000017.1, read on the forward strand.
TTAATAGTAATCTATGGAACAGCATGAAGCAGCTAACACACGGTCTTTCGCGGGCTACACCGGGCACCCAGTGTCTTTGCGGCATGAGTAAGCATGAGCTCACTTGCGTGCCTGTGAGTATCCCCCCCC
>JAODKL010000017.1:15030014-15049116 GCA_026780765.1 Petrocephalus schoutedeni
CCCCCGCATTTCCGGCAGCCCCGGGCCCAACCCCCAGTGACCGGACGGTGCCGTGCAGCCGGAACGGGCAGGAACGCCAGTCCCTTCCGGGCCTCCATCAAGCCGCCGCATTGTGTCCGCACGCTCAGACGCCATTCCCCACCCCACCCCACCCCCCCTCCATTATACGGCAGCAGCCCGTTCCCCATCGACATATGTGTGTCTGGGAGGGGGAAGCAGAGGGGGTCACCAAGTGCCAGGCATTCAGAACCGGGGCGGGAAGGGAACAAGTGGTAAGAGTCAGCTGCAGAACTCCTGACTGATGGCCATCACACCCCAGCAGAGAGAGTACAGGCTGTACACCCCTGCTGGGCAGGGCGGCAGCTATCCCTGCCAGAGGTGAGCTGCCGTGACATGCCCTCACTCGCACCCAAACGGACTGGGATGGCACTCATGTCACTGCCAGGCTGCTGCCAAGGAGCCCGTCCTCAGCTTAAGCAGTGTCCCGCTCAGCCTCTCCCAAGTCGTGGCGGAACACAGGGGGTTAAATCACCCCATCACTCTACATGGCCCTTTCATTGTTATGTGTAGAAAATAGGGCCTGTTTAAAGAGCCCCCTGGCTGTTTTCCTTTCTCCTTAGACCATGAAAACACAGCATAGCTGAAATGCAGGCGTCGCGAATCAGCGAGCGGCTCGTCAGCGGGACATAATGCACACGAGATCTCGGGGTGTTTACTTATTTGCCTGCCTTTTTTTTTTAAATCGCCACCACGCAGAGTGCCAGGTCTGCTCGCGATCCACACACGAGGCACGGCGGCGGCCAAGTGTAACATGACCCTTGGTGACAGGAGAGTCAGAAAGGGTGACCAGAAATGACCTACAGATGTAAAGGGGGGGGCGGGAGGAGGGTTAGTATCAATCAACCCGTCCAAAATTCCAGCACATACAGTAATTCTGATTAATGTAAAACAACCACAAACTAGTCGTCCCAAATTAAAAAAATACCCTAGAAACTGGGTTAAATAGGGACCCAAAAATGCCCTTGAAATCATATTCATGTTCCTCTTCAAGACACATGAGTAAAGGTGGTGGAAACAGACTGTACCCCTTTTTGAATGACTTTGGGTTGCACTGCTGAGTCAGACTGGTATGTATGTATATATGTATGTATGGATAGAACAGCCAGAATAGACAGACAGCCAGGAAGAGACTTTATTTTTCCCTGGAAGGAAATTTGGGCATTCAGTCAGTATCGGCCTCTGACGCGCACTAAAGGACCCAGGCCTTCACAGCAAATACAGACAGGCCTGGAACTTCTTGTGCAGGGCATGTGTTTGTATCCCAGCCCAGCTTACTGTACTTGAAGATTTGAACACTCTACTGTAGATGTCCCTGTGTGCTGACGGGGGTATGGGGGGCATATGGAGGTGGTTCTGCTGACACCACGTAACAAAGTTGTCCACCAGCTTCCTGTATCCCCCCCCCCCCACTAATACATCCCACTACAGCAGTCATCTGAGAACTACATACTACGGAGTCTACATACATCACTGCATTCACCCTGGTCACATATATACTGTGTGTCTGCCCTCCAACCGTGTCAGATGCACTAAGAGTGGTCCATGTCCAACCCCCTTGTTTGCACTCGGGTACTTAATCTACACGTTACCCCTGTAATTGTGTACACACTGCCCCCCATGTGTCATTTGCAGTGTCTCGTAACACTGTATACTTGTGTGAGGCCGGCACGACAGTGAAGCCCACTTGACATGACTTCTATAGATGGCTTTCCTTGGAACTGTACCTGAAGTCAGAGATGTAGAAGGTAAACAGGAGTGGCGCGAGGACAGGTCCCGATGGGGCACCTATGCTACTCCCCATCCGCTCAGCCGCACTGATTTGTAACCATCACCGTAACTGCGGCCTGCAGGTGAGGTTGTCGACGAGGCGGGCGAGAGTTCAGGAGAGCAGGGAGCCTCTCTGCGAACATGACCCCCGACTCCCCGCCTTCTCCAGCAGGTGGACGACCGCGTCCTCAACTCCCACCTGTGCTAGGTAGGCGAACTGCAGAGGCTCCAGTGAAGTGCCCACCACGGTTCTGATATGGTGTGGGACAAACCTCTCCAGGGTCTTCTTCATGGTTTATAGTCGGTGTATTCAGGACTGACTCGCCAGGTTGGGAATGTGAGAGCTGGAGAAGAAATCAGCCCCCAGAACCTGCATTTTCTGAGTCACTGCCGAATGCGCTTAAGCGATATGTGGGTCTGCTACTAAATAAGATGCTTGCTGTTCTTTTATGTAAAAATGAGAAAGTTAACCATAAATAACAGTAATAAATGTTTTTTTTCATAAGTCTTATGAGGTGGAAAAATATATAAAAATCCTATGCAATGGGCAGGGCTATGGGAAAATAGCAATTATCTTAGAGCAATGACAAATCAATATGTATGTGCTACTCCCTTAAAAACTTCACTTTGTGTTGTATATTTAAACAAAAATATATTAAATTTGTGTGCATGCGTTGATGCCCTGTGGAGTGGGATATTGTTCGCCGGTTTACCGTGGCATCGGGCAACCCTGACTGTGACAAAAAGGTTGGATGGATGGATGGATGGATGGATGGCTGGATATATAGACCGCTGCAGACAAATTGCTGAGAACAATAGTGCGGCTGAAAAAGAACATTGCTGTATTATCAAAAAAAATCCACAAGAGGGAGACAACACCATTCATTCGCCCATCTTCCAACCAGCAGTTAACTACAGTAGATATACGTTTTCCCAATTCATTTTACCGGTAACATTTAGCACTTGAAAAGCAGATGCACGAAACAGCACAACAGCTGCCCATTAACGAGGTCTCCATGCTTGGTTTCTGTTCCGCACGGTCGGACTTGTAATAAAACAGAGAACAAGGACAAGGCCCCGGGATGGAAGGATGGGGGCACACAGATGGGAGAGGGAGCTAAACAAAAACAAGGACTGCTCCTGTAAATAAAAACACTCAGTCACTTCCATAACTGTGTGCGACGCATTTAAATGAGCGTTCTCTGGGATCACTCACTGCAAAGAAAAAACGTTTTAACCAGAAACATATTTATGCAATTCCCCCTAAACGAAACTCACGTTGCCTACCAGCAAAAAGCAGGATAAAAAAAAACCTTGGTGTATTCAAGCGACAGTGATGTTTTGCGTTCATATACTTAATCAATACTGTACCTGATGGGGCTCAATATCTCAATAAAAGCCAATTTTCCGATCACTTATTTAACCAAATACTGGGAATGTGGGTGTAAATTGCCCTAGCACCTCACAATGACCGCATCTCATAAACTCTTATTTAAACCATCTGAAAAAGCACTGGATTTTTTTCCTATTCGCACCGTTAACATTACATTTTATACGACCTTTGAATTTATGATTTTCTTACTTATAATGTGTTTGCCTTGGCATTTAAACAGTAACCAGCATGCAGCAGGCTGGTGAATGAAGGACGGAACGTGAAAATGCCTAGAGGCATCTGCACCTATCAGTGACGCAAAAGGTAATCAAAAATAGTACAGCAGCAAGTACGTAATTTCCATACATCATTTCATACATCGGTAAGAAATCACCGGGACGCCCTTGTGTTACTTACAAGCACTGACATCAATATGAGAATTTCACATTCAACTAAGAATCAAGACAGCGGTACTTAGAGTTCTTGGTTATTCACGATTATAGGATTCACAGTTATATGAATGAATTCAGAATCTATGAGCCTCAAGAGCAAACCCGTAAAAGTAATCTTAAAAACCGCGAATGAGAATCCTAGACTTAAGGGATTTGCCTAAAAGTGATGTCAAAACGCAGTAGAAAATTACTGATAAGGGAATCGACCAATCGTCTACGCAGAGGCTATTTAATTACGGCCACGTGACTCTAATCCGGTTAACTATTGGACAAAACTTTATGATAGGCGCCCTGCTTGGCCAATAACAACGAAAAACACGGACAAAGGCGTGTAGTCCTGGTTGTTGCAGTTAATGTTTTTTTTTTTTTAATTTTTTGTAATCAAAGACGGAGGAAAAGCCGTTTTGCAGTAGGAGCGGCTATTTACACAACGGTTTAAGGATTTGTTGGTGGTTGGGATATCTTTTTGTTTAATAGATTGGGTAAGTGCAATACATTATTTCATATACTTCAGTGTTTACGATGGAATGATAGCATGCCACTTGTACGTTAAACTGATAGGACAAATGGATTTCTGTGAATCTGTACGACTAATTCATAAGCAGAACCTCAGATAAAGCATTTCGCGTTGTACTTGGTTGCCTGTTACCTGGGTTAATCTGTATATAGAACGTATCATCACGTTTCACAGCATATCAGCCTAAACAGAATGCCATGCTGTTTAGCTGCTCAAATTAAGTTGCTAACTCGCCATCTAATCAAATAGTCGGTGCAACTGTCAGGTTAGTTTGCCAGACGTCGAAAAATGTGGATCAAGTATGATGCATAGGGGCTGTTTGCTTGACGCGAACATTTCCACGTGGAATTGGAGGCAAAATACGTCATATTGTAACTAAAATCCTTCTGCCACTTCCGTCTTTATTAAAACGAGGCGGATGCTAAGAATTCTATTAATTTCTTATTATACGTATATTTTTCCGTTCGAGTGTGCTTGCCATGTATCGGACCCGCTAGGTGAAGGGCCGCGCATGTGTGTTTTGTAGGTAGAGGTTGTGGGGGGGGGGGGCGTCTCAGCGGAGGTCACGTGACAATCCCGGCGCAGGAGAGGAGGGGGCGCGCGCGCGCTCGCTGGGCGGGCTTAGCGCGGGTCACATGACCACGCTGCTCGCTATGTCCTCGGCGACGCGCTAAGCCGGCCCGAGCGCATCCGCAGACTGCCACGCCACATGCTGCGCGGATAGAGCTCGGTCGCCGGATTCCCAGCACGCAGACCCGCACGACGCACCATGCCAGGTACACTCGCCTGGGCCCAAGCGGCGCTTCGGCGTTCGCTGCCGCCCCCCTGCCCTGCCGCGGCCGGCCGACGTGCGCCGCACGCCCGCGTTTGGCGTCCGCGCTCCGCTCCTCGGCGCCTTTGTTCGGCTGCACGGCAGACATGTCAGCGCCGAGTGGCGCCCGCGTCTGCGCAGCGCTCCGGCACTCGGCGGCCTCCGGCCCGCCTTACACGCACATCCCCCCCCCGCGCGCCGTTCGGCTCTCTAACCGCCCGGTTTGTTAGGGCAGCCGACGCGCGGCTGGGCGTCGTTAGCTTCGCGGCCCGCCGAGCGGCTCCCCGTAACCGCCTTCTGCCTCGGCGTCCGCACGCCGCATCCCTCGCATCGCGGTCTGCGTGGCCTTCCGCCGCCTCCCAAGCCCGCAGCCCCTGAGCCCGACGCGGGCCGCTGCCCCCGACCCCGGCCGCCTCTCGCCGGCCCTCGGTCACTCGTTTCTGCTGACGCCTCCTCCCCGTGTTTGTAAACAGGAGGCGTCCGGTCGCCTCCATCTTCCCCCCCCGGGCTACACCGGCCGCTGTGGTGCCGAGACGCGTGGCGGCTCACGCTCTCCGGCGTGTGTGCTGCGGCGTGACGGGGCTCCGGCGCCGGGCAGACCTCGGTGGTGCTGGTCGGGCGGACGGGCTATGCGGGTACCGGCGGGCCCGGTCCTGGTTGGGCTCCGCGGGCAGGCGGCTGACGGAGGATCGGCCGTCTGAGCCGCGGGGTCTGGGCGGGTGGCCGCTAGCCCGTACTCGGCTGCGGGGTGCCGGCTCATGGCGCTTTGTCCCCGTCCGGCTCGGATAACGGGCACCGTGGGCCGGCCGGGGCGTCAGGCTGCGGGCCCGGAGGCCCGGGGCCCGCCACGTTTTGGGGGGGTTACCCTCCTTTCACGCGGTGGGACAGGGCTCCTGGGGCCTGCGGCCGCTGCTGCGGATGGAGGGGCCCTGGGGGCGCGCTGCCGGGTTCGGGGCAGGGCCTCCTCCCCGCTTGTGGGGAGGCTGTGCGGTTTGGCCGCCTTCGCCCACGATGTTCCAGGCCCGGTGTGAGAGGCGGAGCCGGCAGGGAGCCGGCCATGTGTTACAGCTGTGTCATGGAGGAGGAGCCCGTTACCTGGGGGTTTGTACTCGCCTCACATGCCAGAAGGTCCACACTGGCGTGAGGAGACAAAGGGGGCATCTGAGGGAGAGGCGGCGGTCGGCCCGGCCGGGGTGTGTGTGCCGCGCCGGCCGCGTGGTTCTAGGGGGCAGTCACCTTGCCAGGGGTGTCTCTTTTTAGCCTCCCGTCTCCCAGGAGGCTTCTAAGCACTGTAGTTGGCACATTCATTTTCCAAAATCCTGCTCTTGGTGCCTCTGCTAAGTGGTTAAGCATTTGGCTAGGATGCTGCCAGGTCCAGGATGGACGGCATTTTGGATAAAAGGTGCGGATTCTTCATAAAGATGTGGCCCCGCAGATGGATGTGTGGTAAAACTTTATATTTGCCTGCCAGATACTGTTCGCTGGGGAAAACCCCACCCCCCTCCAGGGTTGACGAAGACTAAAACTGCAAGAAAATGTATTTGTGAACATGAAAATGGGGGGGGAGACTACAGCCCCCCATAGACCATAATATTGCTTCCGAAACTAACTGAAATAAAATATCAAATGTAAAATACTTCTTGTTGCATTTACAGTGAGTTCTGATGGCTGGCGGTGTTGGGACGGAGGCAATGCTGAATGGGTGAATTTTCCAGATAGTTAAATGTTGTTCTTGAAAAGTGCCAGTTTGTATCACATTTCCTATGCATGGCTTAATCCCTTTATGCACACATTAGTGATTTGTACTGTTAAAGTGAGTTTGGTGCTAGAACACAAGCGATCACAAGGTAAACAATAGCGGAACAAGTAGAGGCTACTAAAGCATGTCACTGGGCACACACAGGAAATGACACCTCTATTGTTCAGTGCTTTTGTATAAGTTTGTGTTTTAGTAGAATAGGGTTATTACTTAAGGTTAATTTTACATTTTTTATATTTTAAACTTGTGCTTCCTTGAATGCTGGATAGCCGAGGAGAGTTTTACTGTAGTAGTATTTTGTCTTTGATGGCTGTCAATGACACCTGCCACATTTGTGGAAATTGGTACATACTGTTCACTATATTCCTGTGGGAGTCTCTAAAGGTCATGCACATAAAATATGCTCTACAACCTCTATCCTTTTGAGAAATTACAAAACATGAAAGGTAATATAAAAACTGTATAGAAATCTTTTGAAGAATTAAACTGTACTGGGGGAAAACTAAACTGGTCAAAATATAGAAACCAACTAAAAATTTTCCAAACTACAATACCTGTCCCCTCTCCCTGATGGCTTGACATTCTGTGTCAGCGTTAGCTATGGGTTACTTATCTTTTGTTGGACAAGAACTGAATAGGATGAGAGGTTACAGACTGTGCCATTGTCCGTCTGATCTAGGTCTTTCTGCTCTAATGAAGTCTTTAAACTACATTATAGCTCTTGTTCTGTATCTTCTCTTAAATTTGGCAGTTACCGTTTAATGGGGGGGGGGGGGGCAGTTAGTGGGACTGAATGGCCCTGGTAAGTTTAAGCACCTGTGTTAACATGATATTCCGGTGTCTTCAGGTAGACGTTGGGGTGGTATTTGGTATGGAGGAAATGGGGCTTCTCTCACATTGGCTTTTCAGTCAGTATTGTTAATAACGTGTAGTTTCCTTAATTTGGTACATGGTGAATATACAGCCCCCATCCCCTTGGTAGACGGGGCTCTGGCCTGAGAGACCCCGGGAAATGCCAACCCAGACAGTGGCGTGCGCCTGTCTGAGCACGTGTGCTGCAGAAGCCACAGATGCATGTCGTCCGCTTTGCAGGGCTCTCGGGGAGCACGCCCTGCAGATCTGCCCTCAGACACACTGCCGCGTACAGCTGTGTGGTAGCACACGGGAGTCAGACGTCTTAAAAATGCAGCTCTATAAGCCAACTGCCTGTGAGAAATGAACAGATTATTCCTCATTGGCTGTCTTGCTTGCCTTGTCATCTTCCACTTCCTGTACCCTGTTCTGTGCATTTTCCTTATTGCAGTGAGCCTTAGAAGCCCAGAGAGGTCCTGGGCCATCACAGGTAATATGCAGTCACAAAAAATGGGCAATTTTAGAGATGGCAGTTCAAGTAAACTGTGGGTCTTCAGTCTTCAAACAGCAGGGGTAGGCAACCCCGGTCCTGGAGTGCTGGTGTCCAGCAGATTTTCCATCCTACCTGGTCTCTGATGACTCACCCCTGATCTCAGGCAGATGGGAACTCATCAGGTAAGATGAGGGAAAACCTGCACTTCAGGATCAGGGTCTCTTACCCCTGGTGCCAAGTACCAAGAGGAAAACAGTGTAAGGAGGGAAGACATGCAACCTACAAAAAAAGTAACCATGGACTTTTCAAGCCGTAGAGCCCCACTGTGGGGTGTAGCTTATTCTCTTCCGACTTGTTTGATTTGGAGATATATATAAATATAATATAAAAAAATATGGCTGCTCTTTAATGTGTTTAAAAGTGTGGCAGTTGGGTTTTGACTATTAAAGGTGCTCTGCTGGCTTGATATCAGCACAGCTGGTCATGGAGTTCAGACACTGGGGAATGCATGCTGGCCTTTGTGAGCAGGTAAATGTTTGGTGGTAAAAGCTGGGGACATTGGAAAATGCTGGCTTAGTCTGGTAAATTTCCCAGCTCATCAGAAATCTTCCGTCAGCATATACTCGGTGATCGCGAAATCGGTTTCTGGTACCTCAAGCAAATGCCACTGGACAAAGAGGTTGAGAGGAGTCTGGTGTGCACAGTGTCTGGGGAAAAATTACACCACTGTTCAGCGATGAGTCTGATGTTTTGGAATTTTTCGCACCACGGTGGAGCTTTGGGCCGGGTATGCAGAACTTGTTGAACATGTTTGAATGAATCTGCCTTTGTTTTAGAATTCTGCAGATCTCATATCGTGCATGGAGATTTTTTTTTCTTTTGTTTCTCAGACTAAGGTGGGGGGGGGGTGGTATGTATGCCAATTCATTTTAGTTAATTTAAATCACATCGGGAAAAGAACTGGGTAGTAGTTGGCTTTGTAATGAATGCATTTCGGCAACTAAAGGTGATCTTTCTTCAGAGCCGGCAGACATGAGCGGTCCAGAGGTGGCGAAGACACCGGGAGGGGGAGGCCCCGGGAAGGAGGGCAAGGAGCCGGTGGCCAATGGGCATGGAGAGGGCGATGCCAACCCCTTTGCTGAGTACATGTGGATGGAGAACGAGGAGGAATACAACCGACAGGTCAGCGTGTGCGTGAGTGTGTGTGTGCATGTGAGTGTGTGAGAGATGGAATGCATATAATGAATACCTGTCATTTTAACCTTGTGGGCATATTTTTTGGTCCCCAAAGTGGAAAGCTCAATTTTTACAAAAGCATGCATGCACATATATACACACACTACTGGGTGCCTTCTCCATATTGTGCCACCAGACATAGCATCTGCAGTGTTTCTCATGCCAGGTTTTTTTTCCCCCTGTCCGATGGTTCTTACCTTCCAGGTGGAAGAAGAGTTACTGGAGCAGGAGTTTCTGGAACGCTGTTTCCAGGAGATGCTCGATGAGGAGGATCAGGATTGGTTTATTCCAGCAAGGGACCTCCCCTCTGGGGTGGGGCAGCTCCAGCAGCAACTCAACGGCCTGTCCGTCAATGATGTCAACACCGAGGATATCGTGGTGAGTCCGTAGTCAAACGCATGCCGCCTGATGCCATGTGGTTCGGGCTTTTCATGTGAGTATTGGGATGAAACCTCTGATTTTCACAGCCCGTTTCCTCTGTTCCCCAGCGCAAGAGCAGCTTGAATCCCGAGGCAAAGGAATTTGTGCCAGGAGTCAAGTACTAGGGTCCCTCTGCCACAAGGGGGCACCTTTTATAGAGACACTGGTGACCCTCGGTCACGTCTGCACACACCCAAACAGGGGCGCAAAGGAGATACAGCAAGGGCAACTCCTCCTATAAGCTTTTTATTTTTCTGTTTTTTCTGTGTCTAAGTATGTGGGCAGGGTGGGCGGGTGGGACGGGCACAGCTACAATCCCTCCAGGACGTTAAACAAGCTATACATCATATTCAGTATTGAGCCGATCTTCATCCTTTAATCCTGAGGACTGGTCATGTGAGTTTGTATGGAGAGGCTATTTTTTTCCCCCTGTTTGGGTTTATTTTTCATGCTTTTTGTTTTTGTTTGGATTTGTGTCTTTTGGGCAGCACTGTCCAGCAGTGGGGAGTGGGAGTAGCTACTGGGCATGGCAGGGGGGGTCAGGTGACCATCCTTGTGACCTGATTAAACCAATAGGAAAGCCTGTGGGGGATTCACACAAAATCGTTTTTGATTTAAGTTGAAATCCTGACACAAAGTACGAATTTCATTAAAAAAAGGAAAAATGAATAAAAACAATATACCTATTTGGATTTCCATTTCAGTTTGGTTTTGTGTGTGCGTGTTTCTTTTGGTTACAGGGCACTGATGCACATTGGCTGGCAGCTGGATCCTTAGTACTTGCTATGCTGATTCCTGGAACTTCACAAAGGACGGCACCTCTTGATGTTAAATGTTAGGGTGACCCCCTTTGGGCTGGATGCATCTGCGGGCTCGTTGTCCTGACTGCTCCTGCACGTCTGTCTGCCCTTCCTGTTGCTGTTGGTGTTTTTCCGAAGTGCACACAGCTAGCTCTCATGTTCTGAACAGGTTTTATTGGCTGTGTGTAGCTGTGCTTCCAATAAGCAACTCTCCCTGATGCTCAAAAATGATAAAGATGGGCTCTAGCTAAAAGCATTACATGGTCATGTCTGGATGTGTTTTCCTACCTTGCAATGACTACTGTGACCCAGAAGCAGCTTGTAATACAATAGCTACTCTGGTTTTGCTGAGCATGATTGGCTCTTAGGAGCTATTAGAATGTGGCTGCTGGTGGGATGTATTTATGCAGGGCCCATTTAAATTATTTTTTTTTCTCCAATAATGCCCATTTTCCAGTCATAGACAGTCCTTTCAATGTGTGCTGCTGTTCATAGCATACTCAGCCTTAAAGTCCACTTGTTTGCTGGGTTGCCCCTTATCAGATTAGCACTGAATGACACCTTTTGTTTCACTAACTTGTCTTTTTCTAATAGATTTTATGAAAGAGGCAGTATAATTTAGTTTTAACCCTATGCAATGCAAACAATCTCAGAATGATAGCAGGTGAACAGTGAAGCCACTTTGTCTTGTTAAACTGGCAGGAGTCTGGTTCAGATGTAAAATCTGTCAATAGAGACAAACCTGGGGAGTCTGATCTGGAGCAGTTTCTCTTGCGGTGGGAGATGGTGGATATAATACCCTGTCAAGTAAAGCATGTCACTCCCTGCCACTTAGCCGTCGGGGGCAGAGAGACTGTATCCTGTGTGTGAAGCAGGTGTTTTAGGGATGGTGAGGTTCACCGGCTCTTATTGGTGCACCGCCATAGAAGTTCACAATGCATCTGCCCCGAAAAAAAAAATAAATGTGCGCCACATACAACTTGGGCAGTAAAATCAGACTAATATATCATTAGTAGAGGACTTGTGCTTTTATTATTTCGGAATGTGAACAGTTTTTGATTAGTAATTTTACTTTTAGATTGATTTGCCCTATAAACTGTTTCTGCATCTGTACCATATTGAATGCCATACTGTCATGTTCTTTTGTATGACATTGTATCTCGTTGAGTCTCATGGTGTGGAATCAAATCATGTTGAATGGCACTGCATCGCAGAAGGGGTGAATCGTATTGTATGACAATTGTAGTTGCTTTGTACGTGGCTAATGGATTGCTGCCAATGCATGGAGAAATGTATTACATCAGCCTCAATGCTGGAGATGCACATCCCTAATGTATTTGCATTTTACAACCTTGTTTTGGTCTTGACCCTACCATTAATGTACAGTACAATATGAAATGTGTAAGATGGTCAGCCAATGAGAGGAATGGAGTGGTTGAAACTCAGAATGGACCTTGGCCAACTTAGGATCTTATTGTCAATGGCTGCCTGAGTTACGGCTGCTTCATGGTTATGGAAGGCAGAATGTGCAGACCCTCAAACCTGTCAGCCTCATTCTTTAAAAACCTTCTGCACCACTGAAACCACCCGACACTTCACCAATACAGAGAGAAGAGAAGAGTTTTCCTCACCACATCTGACATTCAGCTACTGGAATAGTATCCAGCTCAGTAATTAACTATATTAAAGCTGGGCACAATCTGACTGTGGCTCACATGCTCAGAAGTATTCAAAGCTTACTAATGTCCTCTATTCTGAAGCCAGGGGGCAACTTCACTGTAATACACAATCAAATTGTGTTTTTTGCGTTTTTCTGAGTACTGATGTCGTAGAGTGTCAGCGAGATGTGGCAGTGTCACGTGTCCATAACAAATGTAGCAATGGGCTAAGGAGCACCCTGAAGCTGTCGTCCAGCTATCCATTCATCCATCTTCAATCTGTCCATGCTGCTTTGGAGGGCGAGGGGTTTGGGGGCCTGGGGCCTGTCCCTGGCAGCATGGGGCTCAAAGCTGGGCTACTCTTGGAGGGATCTGTAGCAGCCAACATGTAACACTTCAAAAGTCGACAATGAAGAAATGTTGACTGGTTGGTTCTCCGCTAGAATCATCAATGGATCTAGTAATGTTTCAATGCAGATTTATAAAGGTTGGTGTTAAGACACTTAAAGAATCTATGTGCGTTTTCACCAGATATACAAATATTGTACTGCTATTTGTTTAATGTACATGACATAGGACAGTGGTTCTCAAACTTTTGAACTATTATGACTGTGTGCCACTAGGGGGGGGCACACGTGCCACTGGTGCTTCATGTGCCATGGTTTGAAAACCAAGCTTGAACTTTTTGTCTCAATTCATGGGGTTTGAGCAGAAAGTCTGCAGCATATCTAAGCTAATATATAATATATCCACCAGCAGTGAAAACAACCTTACAGTGACGTCACAATGCTGCACATTCTCTGCTCTGCGTGGTGTTGTTAAATGAGTCATTAATACCAGTGATTGTAATTCAACTTCCCCCCTTTGTGAAATAAACAGGACAACAGGTTTTTTATATTACAATGACTGCTGTTCCTTTTGACTTTATTAATGAACATTTAAAAAAATTCCCTTTCATTTTTTCAATATTTTTGTAATAAGAAGATATAATAATCACTACAAATACCTTATAAAAATTTTACAAAACCCTTTGTATCAAAAAAAAAGAAAAAGGTTTCAAAACAATTGACATTAAATCTTGATTTACAGTGATTTAATTAATATAAAGCTTAAACTACACCGGCTTATTTCAAAATTTCCCGCCCTGGATGACGGTTGTACAGTACAGTGCTGATTGTTGGTTTATGTCGCTCTTCGTAAAGCGCATTTTTGGACAAAAGAGAACTCTTACAGGGCCAGCCGTGCCCACGGGCGACTGGCGCAGAGAGGACATGCGTTCACTTACTGCCAAAAGAGTGCTTGAAGAACACGTCTGCATTGGCAGAGTAATCGAGAGGCAGCTTGACCCCGATGCTGCGGGCCCCCAGGCTAGCGCCCCCTAGAGCCGAAGACTGGTGTAGTGTCAGCAGGCTGTACCCACTGAAGTGACCCCCAGCAGCCCTCTCCAGCACCTCGGTGAAGCCTGCCAATGAGAACATGGAAGTGCGTGTGTTGAGACAGCAGGGTGTTTTCATTTGAACTAAAAGTTTAAAGAAAATTCCCTAACATCTCCTGCGGGAGAGCCAGCTATTCGATTTATTTGTAGTGGACCACCAGATCATGCAGCTACCAGTTAATCATCCACCCCTTGGATAACTGAGACAGGTGAGATATGAGCTTCCTGAAGACTCTTGGGAATCCCTGTATAACCAGTGTAGTACTGCTGCTGAGATGATGCCCACTGACCTGGTTTTAGCAGCTCCCAGCTCTTCCAGACAGATCCTACACACAGAATGGGCAAGCCAAGCTCCCCCGAGAAGAGACACTGGAGGAGAGAACACAAGACGGGCCGAGGTTAAAAAAGACCACATCTAGGCATCAGCAGATCTCCATAAACGCACATCTACCCATCCATCCAAGGGCCCATATCAAAATCTCTTGCTTAGCTGGGTAACTTTTGATTAGGGATTTGAGGTAGTCCGGACTAAATGTAAGTGGATGAAAATAAAATCCATCACATTATCCGGCTAAGCAAGAAATCACGATACAGGCCCCTGATCAGTTAGTCTGGAGTCTATCCCAGGCAACTGAAGGCACTGTGCAGGAGATACCAGTACAGGATGCCTGTCCACTGTAACACAGACACTGACACACACAAAGGCATTCAAACACGCAGAGCAATTCGGAGACATCAATTAACCTTATGCTTTAGAAAGGAAACTTGTGTAGAAATACAACAGGCTTTGGTGCCCTCACCTGGTCAGCGTTGGGCAGGACAGCCACTATATGCTGAGCCAAAGCTTTCCCAGCCTGAGTGAACACGTACTGGCAGAGAGCATCTCCAGCAGCGGCCGCTGTATCGCGCACACACACAAGGGAAAGGGTCAGAGTCGGCTGAGGCCCAGCAATCGCGTCCTGTGCCATGCAGTGTCTCACTGAGAAGGGGGATTCACTTAAATGGCAAAACTAGCAAGTAAAGTGGATCACTGGACCTTCAGCCAGCTTTTTGCAGAACCCAGCAAAGTGGGACTTCTCAAAGGTTCTGTAGAAGTGAGGAAGCATGCCCATCCTATTGGTCACCTGGATTATAGGGGAATAGGAACAAACAAGCGAAATCCTTAAAATATTTCAATCACATGAATTGGAAGCCTGACTGCTGATGACCTTATAGGTCTTTGTTTTATTTTGTCTACAGTACATTTTGGCACAGCCGTCAAATGAGGAAGTGGCGGTCCCCGAATCCTTCTTACCTGGAAGTACTCCTCCATGGCATCATTGACATTAGTGATGTCATGGGGTGGTGTCACAAAATTGTCCAGTGCATCAAATACTATCTTCACAGCAAGGTGAGAAATCCAGTAGGCTAAATAATTTAAAAGAAAATCAAAGTTTTCATATTTACTGGGTCATTCCATTGTAATTTAACAAATTACGAAATGCATCATCATTTTTAATTTTGATTAAATATTGCATGTGAATGACATGCATCTTCCAGAGCTTACAAATGCTTTTGGGGTTTTTTTTCCCCTCTCTTTTAAGATACAGTATCTTTGTTACAGTCCAGGCAGCATGCCAAATTTCATTAAAATAAAAAATGCTGATGCAGACAAAATTTAAAACTGGCATTAAAATAATAGTCATAATTATATATGATCATCTAAGATTATTATACATCATATTTTTATTATCAGATGATGACAATTTGATAAACTCCAGAATGTTCTGCCTGGGCCTTCACTTTTCCAGTGGCATGCTCATTGAGTCCAGTAGCTGTTCACTTCCTCTTATTGACCACTTCCAGCTTATTTTCAGAGCAGCACAGGTTTTCCAGTGCACTAGGGCTTCTTATGTGCTCCAAACCTATTCTGCTCTTTTGTGCCACCTTTCCCTTGTGCTTCACTAAATGATTAAGTCTTTGCCAGCACCAAGTTGTAATGCACCAATGCCCTTCTCCTACTTCCTCATAATCCAGCTTTCACATCCATAAAATCACACAAAACAGCAGATTCTGAACAGCTCTAACATTTGATTTTAAGAATACAAACTTTTGACGATTTTCTTTCGAGGCGTTTTATTTATTTAGTTCCAGTCTGCTGATTGTTCCCAGCAAACCAAGGCTAAAGGCCTTTTGTCTTCACCATCAGTGTTAATGTTAGCCACTTCCCCTTCAGTCACAGTCTCAGTTTCTTCACAATTAGCCACACATTCACTCAGTTCTTTAGCTTTCCTTAGTCTTCTGATCCACTTCTTTTCCTGCAATAACTTCTCTCTCCCTCTGGCCTTTTTTTGGAAGTGATTTCACAGCTATTCTGACCTTCCATTACTGAAGGTCCTCCCATCTATCTGACATCATGAACTGTATGTCGGCTGCTGACGTCTTTGTGGTAGAGGATGTCTGTGGACTACTTTCATCGCAACTTCATCTATGTCCATCACTTGTTTGGCCAGTAAAGTCCTTCAGTGTATACATTCCAGGCTGGACCTGGATTTGCTTTCATGGGTGAGGAGTATAGGTGCCAAATTAGTCTGAATTTGTACCTGAGCCCTCGTCACCCATCAGGTGACCCCAGCCTCCACAGCCCACCTGTGACCCATCAGGGTTCACCAGCCTGCAGTTGGATCCAGTTCCCGAGATAATGACCACACCCCCTGAAGGAATAAGGGGGGGGGGGGGTTTCAGTAGGTGTGTCAAATCAGATCCTGACAATCTCCACTTTGTGCTTGGCGTGCTAAAAAAACAGCTGACAACAGCACTATCAATCCCATCTCATTAACTATTTCTCATGCTTGTTTCTCATTCAAATTACAAGAACATCAGTCGGCAAAAGAATTACCCTAGTGTTTGAAGAAAACAGGATAGCGTTTGACTTAAATTAGCAAAAGCCCAATATACTCTGATCTTCAAACTAGCTTGTAAACTATGTGCCACCAACAAAAAACTGAAAAGGAAATGATTACGGTTATATATATATATTTCAGGCACAAACTGAGGTGAATTAGGACTGTATTTCAGTTATTAAATGACAACCGCTGCATCGGTACTCTGCTGACAGACACTAGCATCGCTCTACCTTGCTCTCTGGCAGTTGCCATGGCGCCAATGGTGTCATTGGAGATGTGGTAGCTGAGGCTCAGATTAGGGAACCTCTTCTCCATCTCCCCGATGAGCTTCTCGATGGCTTCCGGCTGCTCGCCCCCACTCAGAGACATACCCTGTGCACACAGCCACTGATGCTTCTCACACCTACTTAGGGCCTCATACATCACATCAACAAGGTGCAGCTGTACCTGGCACAACTTTTCAGAGTTGAAACAAACCTAAGGATCTTGATCAAACTGCATGTTTAAAAAAAACATAAAAGTACTTTTTTTCCTGCATCAATGGAAATTACATTTTTTAACTGCAGTTGGCTACCGTAGGGTCACACCCCCTGCTATGTGTATATGGAGCTTCTCCCACAGTACTCATTGGGTGACTGTTCCTGTGTGTGTACGCCCTGCCATAGAATGGC
This sequence comes from Petrocephalus schoutedeni, assembly GCA_026780765.1. NCBI lineage: Eukaryota > Metazoa > Chordata > Actinopteri > Osteoglossiformes > Mormyridae > Petrocephalus > Petrocephalus schoutedeni. The sequence goes on from JAODKL010000017.1 coordinate 15,047,203, forward strand.
GTCTCGCCCATGGTGCTCCCTGGCCTTGGGCACTCTGCTTCCTGGGATCGGCTCCTGGCACACGACTCTGTGCCGTTTATGAGAAACGGACGGATGGATGTGCCAGTATTTCGAGTGAGAGCACCTATAACAGGGAATATCTCATCGGCTTTGGTGATAACGTTTTTGGCTGAGGCTAACCAACCATGGAGCGGAGAGGCGTGTCTACATCCAAGCCGGCCTCTTTCTTGGCTTTCTGCATCATGTTGTTGATTGCCTCCAAACATTTGTCAACACCGATCAGCTGCATGGGAAGCAAGAGCAATTTTATTACCATTACCGCCCCAGCTGAACAGAGGCTGCGCCCCTTCAAAGGCAGTCTGACTGATGACAGCGAGCAGCGAGCGGCCCCCTACCCAGTGATTGGTGCACGGCCCATCCGTTTCTGCGATGATCTTTCCTTCCTCTGAAACCAGCACTGCTCTGGAGGCGGTCCCGCCTCTGACAGAAGAGACACCACATCCATCCAATGCAGTCCAGCGAACAAACGAACACACAAAACCGGGCTACTTTCCGGGGACACGTCCGCAGTACAGCTGCGCAGAAACAGCCGTCCCAGCTGACATCCGATCGTTAGCTACACCTGATCCTACACGCAGGAGATAATAATGATAATAAAACCATAAAGTACAGCAGGAACTGGGCAGAGTTGCTCTCGAACTGTTGAAAATGCGATTTTCACATTCAACTAAATATCAATGGATATGAAACCTTCTAAATAATGTGCTCACCGAATGCCGCTTAAGTAAAGAAGGCAATACGGCTACATTCAAGACGTTAACATCAGTACAGCGAGCGACAGCAGGACAGCACTCGTCTTCCGAGTATTATCCGCCTTCTTAACGAAGGGAGGCACGCAGCGTTCCCGGGTGAGCCTTGCCGCTCACTGGCACCGAGCTAGCGATACATACACCGCAGTTACCGCGCTCGCCTTTCCCTAATACTCACCCCTCCACACCGCCGAAGACTGCAGCCATCATGCTCCTTCCCGCACGGCTCACGTGACCCGTCACGCGCCCGCACCGCCGACAGCCGCGCGCCCTGCCCTAATCTCTTATAATAAAAGTCAGGCGCAGCGCAAATTACGGAGATTAGCAGGACTGCCGGCCCCGTACAGTCGCCACAGTTTTACTACCCCGAGTATCTTTCTTCTTTTTTTTTTTTTTTTAACTTTTTGCATATCTTCGGCTTCTAATACATGCAATGAATTGTCGGATATGACCACCGGACTGCGACATCCTTCCACATTGTTTCTTACCCCACGATGAATTGTTGTCTGATGTGCCGTGTTTGTTTTTCTTTTTTGGGGGGGCGGGGGCGTTCTATGCTCTACATATGACAATGATGACAGGAACGGTGAACTGCAGCGTTCAGTACCATCTTATACATTGATGTTCTTTCTTTTTCCAGGTTATTTCTTGCGTGCATAGACGATTTTGTGTAAATTTAATAAAGTGGTAGCGCAATGAGCATGTTCATCCTCTCGTTCAGGTAGTAGCTTGAATGCTTTTACTGAAAATGTTGCAATTTCACCCCTAGATGGCGTCGTAACACTGCCTTTAATTAAATTGGCTGCAGCACGTGCACTCTTAGCCACTTGCACGCTCTGCCACAAAGGGAAATGTAGTTTAGCACTGACTGCGACGTGAAATTATATTCTCAATAATTACTACATTTAAATATGGATGTCCATTTGGGAATTTTTCGTCAACCATAGTCGACACTAATTAATCGACTATTAACCGTTACAATAAGAAAAAAATGTACTATTTAGAATAGATCTAGGGTTGCCACATTGCATGCAGAAAAATAAAGGACGCCAGAACCATTATGTGCCAGGTGAGCCAGGTGGGACGCGCAATTTCATTCTCAAAT
>JAODKL010000017.1:15049216-15059350 GCA_026780765.1 Petrocephalus schoutedeni
GGCTGCAGCACGTGCACTCTTAGCCACTTGCACGCTCTGCCACAAAGGGAAATGTAGTTTAGCACTGACTGCGACGTTAAATTATATTCTCAATAATTATGACATTTAACTATGGATGTCCATTTCGGAATTTTTCGTCAACCATAGTCGACACTAATTAATCGACTATTAACCGTTAACAATAAGAAAAAAATGTACTATTTAGAATAGATCCGTGTCCATCACCAAATACCAATACAAAAAATGCTTCTGAAATTAGAAGTGCTTTATTTTTTGTAGTGCAAACACATGACCATGTAAATACTCATCAACAAGTTGCCAAACTTTGCAAAGAACAAAACAGATTTACAAAATCAACCAAAGATGTATTCCTCCAGCGCCAAGTGCGGTTACCTGGCTGCTGCAGCCTACATCTCCCGTGTGGAAAATATCGTAAAATTCAGATGAACTGCAAGTAGCCTGGACACTTTTTAATGTATAGCATGGAGAGTTCTGTAACAAAAACAGCTCCACTGTTTTGATTGTTTAAAGAAACTGCAGCTTCAGTTGTACTCAGTCATTTGTTACAGGTCCAGGAAATAAAAATCCAAACCAGGATTTTATTTCAACCAACCGGCTGAGCATAAAGAGTCATAGAGTGCTTAGCTAGTTGATTGAAACAAAATCCTGGTTTGGATTTGTACTTGCTGGACCTGAAATTGACACCTCTGGTTGTACTTCATAACTTGTTTTACGTTTCACAATTTATCCACGCACGAGGGAATCGCATTGCCTTTTTTAACCTCCTTGTCACTTTTACTTGTGACTCCCGTCTACCACTTCAGTAGACTGCCGTGTTGCTCAATAATACACTGACGCCTAGTGGCCTGAGGTAGAATACCACAAATCACGACAGCGATCGGGCATATTTAATCTAGCCCAACTAAAGATCACTATGTGGACACGCCTTCATGGGTTGATAGGCTGTGCGTTCAAACGTATATTTATGTTGCCCTCTCTGTTCTATTCGTTTACCACACTGCAAATTTTTTTATCATTCTTTTTTAATTAACCGTTTAACTGACAGTATTAACATTCTTCTTAACAGTTAAACAGTGAATTATGAACACCCTATACATTTAACAATTACATTTGCCTCCCCTCATTCTATAAGCCCCTGCTCAACTTATAAAGCAGTAGCATTTAATCTGTAATTATGGTTTTCTTGGGGATGAAGCATTTCTCACGACTGTACCAAAGCAATTTGCCTGGGATATTATGCGAAAACCGAACAGCAGAGCTAACTAGCGTCAGGTCTATCTGTTTATTTGAAACATTAAATAGTATGGTATACAATTGTCATTAATTTGATCTCCATCTGTAGGTTGCAGCCTATTTAGCAGCATTTTAATTGTGCACACGTGTTAAAATTATGAAGAATATAATTTCATATCACAATCCAGTAAGCGATTCCACGCATACATTTCCCGTTGTGGCAGAGCGTGTGCGTGACGTCAGAGGCAGAGCGTGCAAGTGGCTGAGTGCACGTGCTGCAGCCAGACCCTCTTGCTTTGAACTGCTGTCCTGTTTTGTTTTGTTTGTAAAAGTGAGCCAAACCATTACTACCACCCCCACTTGATGAGAATATTGTTAACTATCTGGTGAAAATGCGGCATGTCAAGGTCTGGGATATATTAGAGATACTCATAGTCGACATTTGAAAGCTGAAGAAATGGGCAGGAATAAAGATCTGAGTGATTTTGAGAAGGGCCAAATCATTATGGCCAGAGACTGGGTCAGAGCATCTCCGATACAGCAAGGCCTGTGGGCTGCTAACGGCCAGCTGTGGTGAGAACCTACTGAGAGAGACGTCTGAGGAGGGAAAAACCACCATCTGCAGGCAGGGGGCTGGGTGGCCAAGACTCATTGACATGAGATGTGAGTGACGGCTATCCCGTCTGGTACAAACCAACAGCAGGGTTACTGTGGCACAAACAGCAGATCATTTTAATGACGGTCACAGGAGTAACGTGTCACAGAGGGCATGGAACCCTGTTGCATAACCAGAGGCCAGTCAGATGCCCATGATAACTATTGTCTAGCACCAAAAGCACCTAAATTATGGACGCGAGCATCGGAACTGGATTGTGGAGTGATGGAAAAAGGTCACCTGATCCAATGAATCCCATTTTCCATTGGATCAAGCGGACAGCCGGGTATGTGTCAAACAACTGTGGTTTGCGTTACACCAACAAGTCTGATCCATGCCTATACTGTCCCACCCAGTAGGGCTCGATGCCCTCTGTGTCGTGGCAGAGTACTCCTGTAGCCATCATTAAAACTATCTGCCAGTCGTGCCATGGTAGCCCTTCTGTTGGTTCACACAAGACAGGATAGCCTTCATTCACAGGCCACATTGACAAACCTTGGGCACCCCACACCTGGCAAGTCACCCTTTGTCTCTCCTCTGGTTACTCTCAGTAGGTACTCACTCCACATGCCTTGCTATTTTGGATGCCTTCATCCAGTAATAATGATTTGGCCTTTGTCAAAGTCTGTCAAATCTTTGCCCATTTCTTCTGCATTCAGCATGTCAAATACAAGTACTTTATACAGCGAGAGGTACTTTTATAAAGAAAAAAACTCTGCAAGCTACCAAATCCCAATGGTATATTTCTCTGAGCAGGGGTGGGGGTCCCCTTGGTATATTTTGCCTCAGCCTAGAATATTATGGAAGTTGTATGGAAGTTATATTGTTATTGATTAATAATGTCTTAGCAATCCACCTGTCAGAGATCAACCGGTTTGGCACCAGTGGTCTAATGTATCCCAGACCTTGACACACCATTTTTTCAAGATCAACATCATCACCACTCCATGTGGGGTTGGTCTATTCTATCTCATCGATAGACCAAGGATAAATTCAGCGCTCATTACCAGTCACATTAACAACGATATCCTAGTAAGATGGTGGTAACAAAGGATCTAACTGCGATTATCTTGTGTCCAGTACCATTTCTACCTCATCTCCACTTCCAGATGATCAAAGTGACAGCAAGAGGCAGGAGATGGCATATGCCCAAGGAGGGTCTAGAATACATGATCGGTAGCCAGTTGACATGCTCAGCTGTGGCATATGTGGACTCGTCCATGCAAAGACCCAAACCATGACACCGACATGCCGTTCACTCAGCCTCGGAACCCAGGCTCACTGCACTTTGACACAGTGATGGTTACAAATTTCAGGAAGTCGCGAGAAAGGGCTGGAGGACTCAGAAGGACATCCATCTTCATTATTTCATGCTATGCTCTGTTTGCTTCTATAAGCACAGGGCAGTGTGTGTGCATAGTTATGCCGGAAATCCGTTTAATTTGTGCCATAAGTCTCTTTGGACAGGAAATCAAATTGACTCAGTATAGCAGGCCAGAAATACATTTCAGGGGGTGACTACAGCTACCCTGTGGACAGGTTCGTAGTCCTGCAATAAAGTTAAAAGAAAAAAAAAGAAACCAAATATACACAAAGTGTGAAGAATGTACAGCATATGTGGATGTAGCAGGGGCAGAACCACTATGCAGATTCCACAGAAAATACAACAAAGTCAAGTTAACCCCTATCCCGTGTTTGGGGTCAATCTGACCCCAGAGCATCATTAAACGGTAGGGAAATTTCACATGGGGAAATTATCACGCGAAAAAGGTTAAACACGACTGGGAGAGATACATATCTAAACAGTACAAAAGAATCAAAATGAGAATAAACTGCAAAATGTATGTAGCTTTGCAATATACCCCGGAAGAATAATTCCAGGCGGGCAGCAGCAATGCAAACAGCTGTAAAATATACAGGGTGAGGCAGTCAGAGGCTTTATGAAATTCCTCCCAGCTGGCTAGCATTAGAGCCATCTGACACATTAAACAGCCAGTGGAGTCCTGAGTCAGCCTGGGCCATCATCAGACATAATCACCTCTTCTGGACTTCACACATGCATTGTGAAACACATCTGGGCATTTGTTGCTACCGAGTGCTGGTTCTCTGCCAAACAACCTACAGGACAATTTTTAACAGGAAGGCGTATATCTTGCTGAAGGGCAGACCTACAACCTTAGTTCCCCTAGTTAAATATAAAAATGTTTGCTCAACATATTCCAGCTCCTAAACCATTTAGTGACCCATCCTCCCAGGCTCACCTGTCAGACATTAATCTTTAATCTCCCTAGATGAGAGACCTTTGCTTCATATCCTGTATGAAAAAAAAAGATGCATACAGACATGAACAACTGCCAAATGATCTTGGACAGAGGAAGAAACCGAAAAAAGAGAACGTTAAACAGAAGGAACACCGCAAAGGCGCTAACGGATGCGCACTGGCGTCACAGCCTGTAAGGTCTGCGCTTACGCCCAATGCGGGACCTTTCTCACTTGTCAACACCGTTATGCGCAGCGGTCTGTCTGCGAGACTAATGTGCGTGCAAAGAACGACGGAAGGTGTCCCACTGCAGAGCTAAACCCGGCTGTTTGTGAAGGTTAAAGCTCTATACACGTGGGCAGCTTTGAGGGACATTATCCATATAGGTGTCTTATCTTTGACACCTAGCTACACGGAGATAAAGATACATTTCCGGTTAAGTGAGGTGCATCTGTTTAATGAAGGCCTAACACGATAACATATTTCTAAAAAGAAATGTCAGGAGCAAAAAACGGAAATCAAAAATGTATATATATATAGTCATATAGGGGCTCTGTATATTGTATCTGTAGTTTAACTTTTAAGAGGGGGAGAGAGAGAGAGAGGGGGGGGGGAGAGAAAGAGAGAGAGAGAGAGAGGGAGGGGGGGGGAGGGAAAGAGAAAGAGAGAGAGAGAGAGGGAGGGCGGGAGAGAGAGAGAGGGCTACCACTGAAGTGCGCCCACAACAACAGGAGAGGGGGGGAGAGACCACGCTTCCGAAGGGCACAACTTCAGAGCGTGCTTAAACTTTCAGAAGTATCTTTTTAATGTCGGCACTATCTCAGCGCGCTCGGTCCCTAACAAATCGCGTTCAATGACTGCCGGCGCCGCGGCTGGCACTGCTCACATTTATCAAGCGGAAGTTGCCGCAATAGGAAGTCTGCAAAGAAAGAAGTTAAGAAACTGAAGGGGCGAGCGCGGAGCCGAGAGATTCCGAATCCGGCCTCGCAGCTGCAATCCGAGCGGGCGATGGACGCGCACGTCAAAGAGGGCCAGCTTTACGTACAGCACCAGAAGTTTGGCAAGGTAAGGTGCGCCGGGGTGCTCCGCCGCCGACTGTCACTTACCGGGGGGGTTTCGTGCGCATCTGGAGTTTTAAAAGAAAGTGACGTTTACTGTCTGCTATTTGAGACATGTGGCATTATTTCAGAGATCCACTGCCAGCCCGTGTTAACAAATCCTATGCTCCCCGACGCACGGCTCTCGGGTGGTTTAGGGGTGATCAGAACTATTCAGTGACTGTTTATTTTAATACTTATAATAATATAGAAAAGAGGAAGCCGAAAACATAACTGAAATAACTGTATATTGCTTAGATTAAACCAAAAAAGTTGCCTAATTGACGAAAACATATATGTCCCTGTTTTAAATTATATCTTGATTTAAGAATATTCTTCAATGACTGCGTTTGTTCCCCTTCGGTCTAAGAACTCAAAAATGATTTTTCTTAACATCAGAGTCACTTTATGAAATCTACTTAAGTAAATATCATGGAAGCTGACTTAAGAGAGGTTTTAGGCAACCTACATCCTGCAAACTGCCTGGGTGTTATTTGTGCTGATCTGTTTAGGTTTAGACATTGGATTTTGAATGGTTTTTAAAACATTCAGACTCAATTCTCTCTTTACGTTTCGAAAGAAGGTTTACTTGTCTTGCTGCTGATCCCTAGCTGTTAATGTCCACATATTGCCGACTCTAAGCAGTCCCGGTCTGCATTCCTGAAGTTTAGTGTGGACGTCTCGCTCCCTGACTTTTGGTTTAACAGAGAATAGCATGGCTTCTTGGCCATTACACAACAGTGCACATTGCAATGGAGTGACACATAGGCATGCAAAAATAGGTCGGCCGAGCGAGATGGAAAGTGCGGTGACACACACCTTAAACACACCTCCGATATCCAAGTACCTGGGGGCGATGCACACCCTTGTGTGTGCCGAAGCTGGACACTGGTGCCTGGGCCTTTCGCTGCCCAGTTATGTCACCGTCAGAAAGCAGTCCGCTGTAGATCATCGCATCTGCTTTCTTTTGTTCTGCTGGTGTTTCCCCTCACGGGTGCTGAATTGAACATCTGCTTTGACTGGGCAGAAACTGCTTATGCATTGCTGGGTAGGTCCGAGTGCCATGACACTGCAGTTACACCAGCATTCTGATCATCGACATTTGATAATACAGATTATTAATGCCATAACGGGTAGTCGGATAGGATAGATTATCCTGTGACAGGTAATTCTTCTAATGTGTGTGTGTGTGTGTGTGTGTGTATGTATGTATATAATATATACATACACACAGCATTTTGAATGTGTTAGTTTTCCTAGGAAAAAAGAATCAACTAGTAATATGTTGTGCAGTGTGGTGATCCTGAGTACATCTTTCACTCTGTCACTTTCTTATTTTCTGTAACCGTAATTACGATTGATTAATAATGTCTGTCTTCAAGGGCCTTTACTGTGGACTTAGAGAGGAAGCACGGCGTCATAGTTTTACCCTTGTAGGGGAGCTAAGCAGCACCTCCTCAATCCACACTCCCTGGCTTTCTCTCGCTGGCTTCCCCCTCCCCCACAGCTAAGTAGTGCTGGCCTCTTTGCCCCCGCTGGTGAACTCCCCAGACTGGTGATGTCACGGCGTGAAGCACTAGGCCCCCGATGACGTGTGTGCGTAGGAGAAGCTGAGGACCCGGGGGTGAAGCGAACTCCGCGATCTCACATGTGTGGCCGCCAGTGCCCCTGTGTGCGCTGTGGAACTCTTCTTGCCTCACAGAAGTACTGTGTAAAGGTCAGAAGGGTCAACACTGGCCAACTCGGGCACACACACACCATTGAATGAGTACCGTTTAGCACTGTGTTCTTCCCTCCCAAATCAAAGGCAGGGCTTTACCAGGCTCCTTCCATGGCACCTGGAATACTACATGAGCAACATGTCCTGTGTGTGTTAACGATAACCTTCCAGGACTCCCCCGGTCCGTCCCGCCTATGCTGGGCTACAGCCTCGTGGTCATCATTTAGTCTTGATCACTGGTAGCCGGTTAGCTGGAAGTTAGAGCCGTTGGTGTTTCCTATACTCCACATTAACAGGCCTCTTTAAGGGTCTTGTTCACTGGTAGCCGGTTAGCTGGAAGTTAGACAGGAAGTCAAAGTTTTTCTGCTGTACATGATAATCAAGGTTGTTTCAAATGCGACAGCTACTGGCACGGTGTCTGAGGCACTGTCTGCTATGGGAAGCTGCCATGCTTTAGCTTGTGTGCGCAGTTACTTTGAAACCATGATGTACACACCATAAGGTTACAAAAGGCTAAAAAGGCCTGTACACACACTTTTCACAATCGCAGAGCTTTCTTCCCATGAAAGGAACTGGGCCGTTGATGGCCTCGTGCTTGATGTTCTGGCCATATAGCGTTTTCTGGGCCTTCGTTTGTGGCTGTGTGTGACTGGAGGGAGGGTGTGCTTTTTTCCCCAGCTCCGTGGGCTTTATCATGCGGCCTCAGCCTGTCAGTCACGGCCATTGGGCGTAACTGGCTGCGCACGTGTAAGTCAAGCAGGTAATTAAAGCGGCCCGTCGTTACCCTGCCGGTTTCAGTCTGTATGCAGCCTTGCGAATGCATGGCATTGCGGGGTGCGGTTTGTGCCGCGCCCTCCTCTCTTATCATCAGAGCTGACCTGGATCTTGCCGTCCGCGGCACAGGGCTGGAGTTTTGGTCACACACTCTCCAACATCCCACTTCTCCATACTAAGAGATGAGGCGCGAGCATAGCTTGGGGAGCAAGTCTATTGGCTCTGTTTGGATACTGCTGCAGCCAGCCAGACCCTCCCAGCACCCAGACTGATGCTGACGAGACTTTCAGGGCCCCCGTGCAATCCGCCACTACCTGAAAAACGGCAGCAGGTGGGGCTGTTTCTGCCCCAGGTGGGGCTCATGTGTCACCAGTTGCGTGGGTCGGGTGACGTCACTAACCCTGGGGACAATCCGTTAAACATTCTGTGATGTAAGAGGACTTTATAAAGCACAAACGGAAACATACCAATCTGCTTATACATTCGGTAGATATTGTCAGACCCAAATAAACCGTTACTGCAGCAAGAGTATGGATCAGTTCAGCTTTGTTTATATATTTTTTACTTTTTTATGTTAGGTGTCTGCATTTCAGTATTTGCTGAGATAATATTTGTTTATTATATAGTGTTTTAAAGTGTATTGATTATAAAGTTGTTAACCACAGTAGGGCTGCAACTAGCAATTATTTTGATAATCGATTAATCTGTCGATTTATTTTTTCGATGAATCGGGTAAAAAAAAATTTTTTTAATATCCACCTGTTTATTCAGAAATAGAACATTATCTAAATTGATAATGATGCAAATACAAAAAAGTAACAATTTGTTTCAACATTAACACTTGTTTTGTATATTTACAGTAATGCACAAAAGTGATCTTGCATGGCACTATCACATATACTCACAGATGCAGTTACTTTCATCCCTGTCTAAATGCAATTCATCCTACCTCACTCACTTGGTGAAAGATGGGACTGTCTGGGCAGGCAAGTGGGCACCCATGGCTACCTAACATGGCATTTCGCCATTGAAATAAGAACAGAGCAAACAGAGAATGGGTTGGGGAATAGGTTTCACTTTGGCAGACGGGGGGGTGTGCGTGTGCATGTGCGATCGTGTGTGTGGCTGCGCGTGCATGTGCGATCGTGAGCGTGTGTATGTGCGATCGTGAGCGTGTGTATGTGCGATCGTGTGCGCGGCTGCGCATGTGCGATCGTGAGCGTGTGAATGTGCGATCATGAGAGCATGTATGTGCGATCGTGTGCGCGGCTCCGCGTGTATGTGCGATCGTGAGCGCGGGTGCTTGTGTATGTGGGATCGTGTGCGCGCGTGTGTGCGAGCATGAGCGAGCCCGCCGCTCTTGACGGGCTAATCCGTCACATTGTAGCGTTTTCATTTTGACCATATGTCAAAGTAAAATTTATTTATGCAGCACCTTTAAACACTGCTGAAACTGACTAAGTGCTATACAAAAACAACATTATACTGAAATAAGAGTAAAACACACTCACACACCATTTTTCACATTTTTATAATGTGAAGTGCTGCCACACTTTTGATGACTTCGGCTGATCCGTTTTCTCTGCCTCTGTCATGTTTCTTTTGTTTAATTTTATTTGGAAAATACTGCCTCCACTCTTCCTCCACCACGCCTTTGGCCGCGCTCCGTTCAGCTCCTTCTGCGGGTGAAGTTAACTTCTCCGCGACATAGTGAGTTGTGCACTAATAACACGACACAATGAATTGACAATTAAATTCGTTGCCAACACATTTAATAATCTATTTTTATCAATTTTATCGATTCGTTGTTGCAGGCCTAAACCACAGTAATTCCTAAATAAGTCTGCACTATTATGGAACTCTTTCATTGGTTTTGTTGGCATTTGCTGTTGGAGTGAAACTGCTTGGTGGAAAGTGACTGCAGTATAACATTTATATAAAACTATGTTCGCCAAAAGTAACAGTCAGTTATTTATGGCATTCAGTTTTCAACATAACTTATAATTTATGAAGTAGCCTTATGCAAAAAAAAAAATCAGATTGCTCTGTGACATGAGCCATCAGGTCAGAAATATGACAGCACGTGCAGGTGCTCGGTCAGCCGGACCCCGTCATGCGGGTGCAGGTGCTCGGTCAGCCGGACCCCGACATGAGCGTGCAGGTGCTCGGCCAGCCGGACCCCGACATGAGCGTGCAGGTGCTCGGTCAGCCGGACCCCGACATGAGTGTGCAGGTGCTCGGTCAGCCGGACCCCGACATGAGCGTGCAGGTGCTCGGCCAGCCGGACCCCGACATGCGCGTGCAGGTGCTCGGCCAGCCGGACCCCGACATGCGCGTGCAGGTGCTCGGCCAGCCGGACCCCGACATGCGCGTG
>JAODKL010000017.1:15067274-15077887 GCA_026780765.1 Petrocephalus schoutedeni
GGCCAAGCTTTGTTCTTTTGCAAATACACATTTTTATCTGGAAAACATGCACATAGTTTAAAAGGTAACTTTAAATGTTTTTGTGTATATGTTAATAGCCTGTGATTTTCCAGTGATTTTTCCAGTACAGTGGTAAATAATATAAATGAACATAAATAAAATAGATGATGAATGAAATACTTTGAGCTGCGTTAAAATTAAGTAGCCTATATGAGTATTACGTACAGAGTAGGACACAACGTGGTGGCATTTGAATGAACGTGAACGCGCCGTGATGACGCAATCGATATGCAAAATATCTAACGACTTCAGGTAGGAAATAGTTGGCAACACTGCATTTCAGGGATTTTGAGTCATTCTGTGCTGCAGATGGGTTAATTGCGTTAAAAAATTTAATTAGATTAATCATGATGAAGGATTAATTCGCGTTCTTCGTTTCTCAGTTGAATTATATTCAACTTTTTTTAAGTGCAATAATTAGATATTTCCACAGTCAATGAGTAATCGTGTTAAATAATCGTGATCTCAGTGTTGACCAAATAATTGCGATTATGATTTTTGCCATAACAACCCCAGTGTCAGGTGTTATAGGGCACCTTCGAGACATGCTGTTCCATTTGACCGTGGACTGTGACTTATCCCACTACTGTGTGTGTCCCTTCCCTCCCCTCAGTGAATGAGTACTGGGTGAGCGTGCAGCGGACGGAGGCCTCCGAGCGCTGTGGCCTCCAGGGTACGTACTGGCTGAAGGCCGACAGCGACAGCCTGGTCCTGAAGGAGCCCAACACCAGGAAGATACTGCTGATGTGGCCATACAAGCTACTCCGTCGCTACGGACGAGATAAGGTCAGGGTTCACCTAAGCCTGTCATCTCTAAGGGTTATAAATGAGTTCTGGTTTAGTCTAATCTGTTATTATTTGAAATAGAAGTTGATCTATGGTAATAGTTAAAAACATCATCATTTAGAAATGATGATAAATAATCTCGTAAATTCGAGGGATTCTTATTCTAAGTGTGTGATTTCTGGAGCGTAATGCAATTAGCAGATTGCTTGGTGGGGGGATAAAGGAGAAATGGTGAAACGCTGAATAAGACGGGCTACGTAATGTCGAAGCCTCGCTTAAGCGTTCCTAGTGCCACCTACGCGCCAACAGGTGTCGATGATAAGCTGTTCTGGTCTGCTGCTCTGGTTTCGCTCTGCTGCCCTGGACCTCCGAACCCCCCGGATGGGAGGGGCAGTTATATCCAGGTTTTGTGAGTCTCTTATAGGTGCTTAGGTCAATGTCTTTCTTTTCTCTTTCCCCCTTTTCTGAGAAGTGGTGGTAGGGTGTTAAAATCCAGCTCAGCTTGATGTAGCACTTCTAAAACAGGATGGTTTGAGAACATAAGGACACCCCCCCCCCCCCAAAAACCAAGTTCAGATATTCATCCAAGGCTTGAGGTCTTCTGGGTGGAAAATATGTAAACTCATGATTTAATTGAATCGGCTGACTAGTAGTGTGTGTATTTGTATGGCAGATATGGCTATTTTTGGCTAGCCCCTGGGCTTTGGACTTTTCTGTGTCACCTACACGTCACATATGGGCATCTGCTTTCTGTAGTCTTGCCATCCATTACCTATCTGCTCTTGCTAATCTCCTCTGAATGTGAGTTCATCCCACGTGTGCATCTCCAACATCACTCGACGTCATCACATCCTTTGATATTGAGAATAAATTATAAAGGGATGTTTAATAAAACATAAAGTCTCGCTATGACAGACGTCCACCTTTTCACATCCCATTTAGATCTCATGTTCTTCCTTCTAGGTCATGTTCTCGTTTGAGGCGGGTCGGCGCTGTGACTCTGGTCCTGGGAACTTCACCTTCGAGACAAAGCAGGGTAACGAGATCTTCGGGATTGTGGAGGCCGCCATCCGGGAGCAGAAGGCCCAGGCAGAAGAGCATCACAAGAGCTGTCCGTCCCTGGACCTGGACAGCAGCTTGCTCCAGCAGAATCGCTCCACCAATTCCGATAGCAGTGGCGACCCAGATGGGGATTCTGGGGGCAGCAAGCCTGGGTCAGCTGATGGTGTCTTTGGGAAGAAGGATGCAGATGGGAAGAACCTGAAAAACCGCATGCTTCCAGAACCCCCTCCACCAATATCCAGCACCCCACCCCGCTCCCCTATGGCCCGCGGCGCCAGGAATGCCCTGCCTCAGGAGGACCAGAGCAGCTTGTACTCTGAGCCAGCAGATTCAGTACGCATTCCCCCCTCCACTGTGGACTACCTGTATTCTGATCCTGTGGATAGCATCAAGACCCCCATGCCGGCACCAAGGCAACGACCGCAGGGGGACGAGGGTGCACGCAACCATGGTAACAAGCAAGAGCCTCTCTACTCGGACATCTATGACCGGGTAGACCTCACCCAGCGGACTGCAGCCTTGGCCCTCGATGGGAGGGCGCGAAATGGAGCTCGGCAGGTGGAAGGAGCATCCATGGATCACATTTACGATGAACCAGAAGGTCGTGGTTTTCCCCAGGGGTCTACACTGTACGAAGAAGCCAGAATCGAGCCCCAGCCATGGAAAAACCGAGGGCTGGAGGACCAGCTTGGCCACGAGTTCCCCTACAACCCCACCACCGACGATTACTCTGTCCCGCCATACAGCAAACAGCCACAGCCTCGAGCCAAGGGCCCCAAGCCACTCCCAGCCCCCAAACCTAACAAGGCGTTAGTGCCTCGTAAGGACCCGCCTGCCCTGCCACAAGGCAAGATTGGTGCCAACCTGAACAATAATAACAGTGGTAATGGGGCCAAGTACTCGGACGTCTATAGCCATGTCTCTAAACGCAAGCCACCAGCCAGTGCTTGGCAGTCCGGCCCACGCTCTCCTGATGTCATCTATGACAACCTCGGGGAAATCTAATCCCATCCACTCATCTCGCCTGTCTTTTTGAGGTCCACAAATTTCCTTATCTGCCTCTTTGTGACGCCCACTGACCTAGGAATTGCCGGCGAGTGCAGAAGTAGGGAATTTTTAAATAGTGCCTTCTGCTGGCAGGATATGCACTTAGATGAGTTCCATCGCCGCCTCCTCATGCTGTGGTGGAACATGTGATGGTGAGAGCGGAACCTCTTCGCCATGTCCGTTACATGCTCAGAGGCCCTGGCAGAGCGGCCGCTTGCCTTGCCCTGACAATCTGCGTTGTTGGCAAAATATGGGGAATCTCCATGGGGTCTCTACATGGCTCCCTAATTGGCCTGAGAAGAAACGCAAGAGGGTGGGTGGCGGACGCTTGTTTTGCACAGTTTGCTCTCACTGGAACGTGTTTAGTTTTGCACAAGTCCCACTTTCTGCCTCAGGTAGCGGTAACCACAGCAGGAATGTGGCTCTGCTGCTCGGGGACACCCTGCAGTCCCCTCTCTGTCACAGGAGTGTCGCCCAGCACTCTTGGGGGTTTCATTGAAAGTTACGGATTAAATGAAGACTGTGGCTCCTTAATATTACCTTTGCTGTTTTAACACCAGACTTGTCACTGAGCTGCAAAGCGCTTGTTTCCTAACAATCTGCTATCGTCACTCCTGAAACATGCCTTCAGCACTTATTTTAGAATTTTTTTTTTTTAAATCATTATTTTTTAATATATATAAGGGATAACCTCTCTTAAAACTATGAGCCCAACTTGGGTGACAACATGTTTAGGACAGCATTAAGTTTTGGAATCGCCACACGAGTTCTGATAATCAGACAGAAGCAGCCAGAATAACTTGGGCTTCTTTTTACTTGGGCTTCTTTTTAAAAGAATATCTTTTAAAGCTTGTGTTTTACATGCAGTTAAGCTAATTCACTATCTTTTATGCTTTTCTGAAACAGCTGCACTGTTGTAAATAATAAAAGTATATTAAAATATACTTTTGTCATCACTCTATCTGAATACAGTATTCATGCATGCTGGCAATTTTAAATATCACTCATTACCTTTCAGAGTTTTCTACCATTAAACTGGCCATTAAAAATGGCACATTGTCGGAACCGTTTCTGTTGAATCTAGTTACCATTAAGGTTTGCCAGAGAGAACCAAAGAATTCATTGCTTTTTGAATAACGACCAGTCAAAATAGCCTTGCTGGAGTTCCAGTTGGATGCTGGTTAAAAGAGTCTGTCTGCCTGGCTTTGTTCACAAGGAACAAGCCGTTCCTCGCCCTGTCACTGTAGGGACTGTTTTTGAAGCTACTTCATGCTGCCAGGATTTAAATCTGTTTACTAGGGTGTCATTCCTCTTCTGCCTACGCATTGAAATGAAAAAGTAGGTA
Organism: Petrocephalus schoutedeni; assembly: GCA_026780765.1. Classification (NCBI taxonomy): domain Eukaryota; kingdom Metazoa; phylum Chordata; class Actinopteri; order Osteoglossiformes; family Mormyridae; genus Petrocephalus; species Petrocephalus schoutedeni. Next base: position 15,071,575 of record JAODKL010000017.1, read on the forward strand.
AATCAGCTATAAAACTATATAAAATCATAATTCTGTTCCCCACTATGAACTATGCTTATGAAAAAATACGGGATTTTCTTTTCAAAGTAGCTTGCTTCTTTTACTCTGCTAAACCAATTTGTTGTAAGCACAAATTCCCACAAGGCCATTAACATCACTAAGAATGTCCTTATAGAAACGCCTCATTTAAATGCAAGAAAGGCGCCCATCAAGGTCTGGAGGTTCACTTTTATTTTTTATTTTTTGCTTCCTTTTTCTTGCCTTTCTTCTGAATATCTACATTTCAACTTGCAATTTTTTAAATAACCTTTTTGACTGACCAATAGACCCCTCCCACTAAAGGTGTAATTTTTCACACACACAAACTTGTTTAGTGATTTGTCTTACGTCTACTGGCATCCGCTACTGCATATTGTTCAGAAACTTACCTTTTACGCCTTTTTTAGTCGCTCCTAAAATAGATTTCTTGTAGTTTCTAACCATCACGAAACCAGCTGTTTTATGTTGAAGTTCCGTAACCAAAAAAGGCCTTGTTGGTTTTGCTGGGGTGATCTGCCGATATTACTTAAGTTCCTGTTTTCTCTGTTGTTCAGCTTTTCTCTTTATTCCGGGTAATTTTTTTACTGCTAAAAAAAAACTGGAAACATTAGCATAAAAGACCCTACACTCTGTAAATAAATGTAGCTAGTCAAGTAACAATTTATATAAAAAGGTGACAGATTATGTGACACACTGAAGAGTTAATGCTGATCATCTCATCTCCTTATGTTCAGATGTTTCTTGCTTCTTCTGAGAGTGTGAAGGCACACTTTACGACACTGACATGTCTCCCTAACCTGAGTCATCAGAGGCTATGGCTTCACCATCACCCTGTGCTGCATTAGTGGCCATGGACTTGAATGAATAATGCAATAAAGCAGTGTTTCGCAATCCAGTCCTCATGCACCCACAGCCGGTCTACATTTTTGCAAACAAAAAAAAAAACGTGGACTGACCTGTATTGCAAAACACTGCAGTAAACCAAATTCTGAAACGACAGTTTAGTGCATGACAACTAGGCCTCTCATAACTACTTCAGTTGGACGATGTATTGTCCCAGAAATAATTGCATAAATATTAAGAATTTAATTCTGTACTTGTATTATGTTATTATATTACCATTATGTCAGTGGCAGAGCAATGAACTTTTAATTAAGAATATGATCCACTGGAATCAGAATGTCAAAAAATTTAAATGTAAATATTCTAAATATAAATAAAACCACACAACCAAGAAACAGAAAACGGGCTCTCAGGCAGTGTTAACAAAAATTATATTTTGTATTCATCATATTGGCACAGGGATGTCTCGTCCCTTTACAGGCAATATTCTGCCAACCCAGAGGTTGCGATCAGTGATGCGAACAAACCTTGATTGTTCATCAACCAGAGGAAAAGTAACAGGAAGTCAGAAAGATCAGACAAAGATTGAATATAAATACCTTTTCTACCCTCTATGATCAGAATGATTCATTTTAAAGATGTAAATCTATTTAGTTGTTATGTATTTTACCTTAGGTTTTAGTAATTTTATTTCGAGGGATAAATGGAAAGTTGTAGCACTTTGCTAGCTACTGCAAAATGTCACAGTGTGGTGCAGTTGACATGCAATGCAACACAAGTGAATTACTGAGAAATGCTTTGGAAATAAATATAAAATCTATAGAAATAAAAATTGAATGTTTTATTTTAAAGGAAAAAGTCATAATGTGAAGAAAAGTTAAATTAAGTTAAATGGTGCTTTTTTAAACAAAGTTTGTTTCACTGTCACCAAAGGGCCAAGCGAGAGTGAGTTTATTTAGGGACCAGACAGAGTCAGATGACATCACATTAGCTCTCCACTCTAATCTCGCTCAAGTTCACACGCTAATAGAGGTGGGTATTATTTATATATATATATATATATATATATATATATATATATATATATACACACATACATACACACACACAGTACTGTGCAAAAGTCTTAGGCAGTCAAAGGAAAGCTATATTATATTTTTCTGGGTAGTAACTGTATATTCGCTCCGAATAAAACCAGAATTTAACATCCAGACCGTAGTATACTGTGCTGCCATTTTACTGCCTATGACTAAATAGTATAGTTATATTAATAAATGCATTTTTAATTCTTAAACAAGGGAAAAAAAAATTCAAGTTCAGAGTTGTCGTGCATTAACCCTTACATACTTGATTAAAAATGCATGTGTAGGAATCGGTACATGGAGCTATAATTCAAATGTATTATTGAATTCTGGGTTCTTAAAAATGTAATACTGTTTTTCATTTGGAATCCTCCACACCAATCCTCGCTCCCTCCTGTGATTCACAGACGATAATGATAGACATACCCTACTCTCTGGCTCGTCTCAGCCAAGTCTTGCATTATTAAGCAGTAAATTCTTGCAAAGATATTTGTCGTGTCTGGGTGAATTACCCTGCTCAAGCATCTGCTAGTAACCTACCTCTGATCTCTGCCAGATCAGGATGGTAACTACATTTTAAAGTGTCTGCAAAAAGCAAAACTGCTCTGACAGCCTTTCTTATACACCCTCAGTGCTCTGTGTAATAAGGAAATTGTGTGGTCAAGCTCTTACTGTAAATGAATATATTTAAATCTATTGTGAGAACTGACTTTAACAAGGATTTTTATGTAATGTGGCTTTTTAAAACTGTCTGCCTTGTAAAACATTTTAATGAATGACATAAGGCAGAACTAGTGAGTCTGAGGTCTCCAAAAAGGATAAGGGAAGATGCAAAAACACGAAAGAAGAATTAATATTTTATTTAAAATAACTGAACTGGCCAGTGGATTCTGGCCATTAACAAGTCAGAGACCTGGGAACTTACTTGAAAATGTTTCGGTGCAAATAAAATCCAAACAAGAAATATGTGAAATAAAAAAAAAATATATATATATATATATATATATATCCAAAAAGTGGTATTTCAGGATTGGAGTATGACAGGCCTTGTAGAGCAGCTGGTAACGGAGAATAGGAGGAGACTCGTGGGGCAGTTTAGGCTGTTCCAAGTGCCCCTGGCCGCTCGTCATATCTGTCGTAGCAGAGGCCTGGGGCACGGGCACGGTTGATAGCCAGCACTAGATAGGCTGTGGGGCTGAGGCAAACTGGAGGGGCGCCACAGTTGCCCTAGTTCTGCCCTGGACAGAAACAGAGGGAATCTGTGAGCAAGGAGACCGAGAGACCCCGTGGATGGGGGGAGTGTCACGGGGAGGCCAAGCGCCAGCCATCACGTATTACACATGGCTCACATGGGAATAGGACTGTAGGTCAAACATGTCCAATGTCAGTTTAAGCTTTTGAATGAATGTTCTAACTATAACATACAGGTCACACAGGCAGCAGATGCCACTGCAGTAATGCATGCGGTATTTAAATGTTAGCTATTGCAGACCTCAGTCTGTATCATGTAAATTCAGTTTCAGTATTGCTGCGGTGTCAGAAGTTACACTTCCTTTTTCCACACACAGGCTTCGCATATGGTTTCCAAAGCGTGCTACGCTATGGCCTAAGTGACCCGGGGGCAGCTGGCCACGCTCAATGCTACTAACCAGCTCGAGATTCCGTATCTCACTCTTTACTCCATCATCTTACGTCTCATGCTGGGCAGGCTCCACCCTAATGAATTTCAGTCATGTCTAATTCTCAAATGCTAACTGGGCCATAACTGTCTAATTACTGACTTTCCCGAGCCACCCCCGGAAACATTCAATCCGCTGTCTGATGCCTCACCTGCCCTGTCTGAACACATTTCTGTTCTACAGAGATGTCATTTTTCTGAATCAAAACTGGCAAGAACCATGAAAAAGTCACCAGCTGATGGCTGTTATTTTCCATCAATTATTAAATGACAACACAAGAAAAATTGGTTTAAGAGGCCAGAGGACTATAATAACTTTAGACATGAAAGGAATGCTTACAAGGGGACTTTCCTTGAGGTTACTGGGAGCCTATGAAAAAAACCTAATGTGAAACTGTCAGTGTGACACCCTATTCTGCACCATTTAAATCCTGCCATCTCGAATTATGGCTGGTTGGTAAAACTGGTTTCACAGAAGTAGAGATAGCAGAGAGAGAAAATCTGCAAGTGGAGATCCAAAGCAGAAGAACAGCTTTTCGCGAGAGCAGCCCCACCTAGTGTGCAGCATGTAGCACTCCCAGCTAGGAGCCCCTACACCGCAACATACTCCACATAAACATGGACAGGGTCCCATGTCATAAACACATATTAGCACCATTGATGCCTGTTACTGCCAAGTAGCATTAATGTTTACAACACTAACTCCAGCACACCCTAACAGATATGGAAAAACTGGCAGCAAACTGCATTTGAAAAAACTACGGATCTTTCAGCCGGTTTGTGTCCTACAAGAGGTCTACTCATCAGGTCCCAGTGCATCATCCTGACTGCACACCTCTGGCCCTCTGCATGCATTTGTACACTCAAGCTTACCTTCTCTGCTTTTCCTCCAGTCCCCTCAAGACGGACCTGTTTGAGCGGCCGCTCTGGTGGCCAAGGCTGGTCCCTGCGCTGCAGGTTATACGGATGCGGTCTGCGTGTTTGCAGGACTCTCAGCTGCTGGTATAGGCTGGTCTTCAGGCACAGAGGATTAAACACTGGATCCTCTTCCATCTGTGCTAGAGAGTTCTGAGAAGGACCAAGATATCAAACTGAACCACCTGGATTCACTCCACAACTAAAGCCAACAGAAGACAACTATGCTGAGTGGATCAGATCAAAAATTAGGGTGGAAATGGCATTATCCAGTGACTTGCTAAGGTCATCTAGTGAAATAAGCTATAGCGTATTCAGGCTGGTAAGAGAGCTCTGACAGTTTAACGGCATGAAGATGTCGACAGTAAGATAAGATTATAGGAACAAAGACAAGAAATTGCAGAATGGAGACATACCTATAAATAGAAGTGTTATGCAGATAAATGTGATTTAAGCATGATAAGATTTGAATGAAATGTTTGCTTCATTAACAAGCTCTTCTGGAGGCTGTAGCTCATCCTGTTTTGTAACCTACAGGGTAACAAACACTGGCCAAAATGGTGCTTGCGGTTTCACGCCTATATATGTGCGGTCTGGTGGCCAATTTCCGCTGATCGTACGTTCCCTCAATATGACCAGTGTGTGAAGGCTGAACTAGCAGAACAACAGCACAGAGTTCAAAAGGACAAATTGTTGGTGCGCATCTCGCTGGTACATCTGTGACCAGGACAGCAAGTCTTTGTGGTGTATTGAGAGTATCCAGGGTAATGTTGGCACATCACCATTAAGGACGGACCACATCCAGCAGGAGTAACTGTGGGCACTTGGGGAAGCTGCCTGAGAGGCATGTCAGGGTACTAACCCAGATTCTATCCAAAAAACCCCAGCTGCTGAACTCACTGGAGAATTAAATGTGCACCTCGATTCTCCTGTTTCCACCAAAACCGTTTGTTGGGAGCTCCATAAGGTCAATATTCAACGTTGGGCTGCTACAGCCAAACCTTTAGTCACTCATGCCAAAGACAAATATCGGTTTCAATAGTGCCAGCAGTGCAAATCTTGGGCTGTAGACAATGTGAGATATGTATTGTTCTCTGATGAGTCCACCTTCAAAGTCTTTCCCATATCCAAGAGAGATACGGTGTGGAGAAGCCCCAAAGAGGCTTACCACCAGGACAGTTACCCAGAGTGCAGCATGGGGGTGGATCAGTGATGGTTTGGGCTGCAATTTCATAGCATTCCCTAGGCCCACTACTTGTTCTAGATGGGCATGTCTGCCAGGGACTACCGAACCATTCTGGAGGACCATGTTCGTCCAATTTTTTAATCATTGTACCCTAAAAGGTGGTATCTTCTATCAGTATGACAATGCTCCAATACTCACAGCAAGACTGGTGACAGAGTGGTTTGATGAATATAAAAGTGAAGCTGAACATCTCCCATGGCCTGCACAGTCATCAGATCTGAATACTATTGAGCCACTTTGGGGTGTTTTGGAGGAGCGAGTCTGGAAGTGTCTTCCTCTACCAGCATCACTTTGTGACCTGGCCATTGTTCTACAAGAGGAATGGCTCAAAATCCCTCTGGCCACTGTGCCGGACTTGTATCTATCATTCCCAAGACAAGTGGGCCTTAAAAGGAGGCCCTACACCAGAGGTAGGGAACCTGATCCATGGAGAGCCGGTGTGGGTGTGGGTTTTTGGGATGACCTTTCAATCAGCCAATAAGAGTGGGTCCCCAGGACTGGAGCTGAGAA
>JAODKL010000017.1:15082066-15093615 GCA_026780765.1 Petrocephalus schoutedeni
TTTATTATTGGCTGATTGAGAGGTCATCCCAAAAACCCGCACCCACACCGGCCCTCCATGGATCAGGTTCCCCACCCTTGCCCTACACAATAATATTAAATTACTGCGGTCTAAAACCAGGTGTTTCAGTTCCATTGTCCAACGCCTGTACGAACTCTGCACGCGACATTTGACTGAACCCCTGTGTTATTGGTATTCCGTCCCATTGCATAGGCTGAAGTCCTGTGCTGGCCTCTGTGGATCTGTCCTTAAATAATTTCCCATTAGATGATGGCTGGCATCACATTAAGAAGTGTAAATTACTTTACTGTACTGTACATCTCCATTATCATAGGTCTGATATCAAGTCTTATTCTTCCCTGACATGCCTGGAAGATTCATAAAGAAACACCTACCTCCCAGTAAGGCCCAACAGCACTGTTTATAGCCAGCTATTCACCCCAGTTGGACTTTAGTTTTGCCCAGTCAGTGTGATTATAAGGTTGGGGAATTGTTTTTTGCTGGGCAAAATGGGGACGAATCGAATACCACAGAAAAGCACAGAGGAAAATAATGCAGCTGTTTTGGAGCATGAGGAAATAAATCACGCTGAAGCTCACCCACAGCTATGAGTACAGGTATTTACAACAGTCAGGACTGCTGCATAAAACCAACCATCACACACCAATTTATAACCTGCTTGGGCACAGGGTAGAGGTGGACCTGATTGGTCCTGTGACAATTAATTTTGCTCTTAATGTCTTGGTGGCTCATGAGGCTGGAGATCAGTGCTGGTGTGGTTGGGCATGTCAATTCTTTCAAGAATTCCCACCTGGGATGAAACATCTTAATCCACTGTTTTGCCACATGCCTAGCTTCAAACTGCATGTCATGTAGCCTCGACTCATCCAGAGACGGGATGAACTGATGCCCAGTGTTCCACCCATAACCTTAGTCCTTACATCACCTACGCAGTTCTTTCAGAAGGTCAGCAGGTGGGTGAGAGAGCCAGATAGCAATGAAAGGTCTATTTCTATTATTTCATTTCCTCTCTTCTGTTTTGACGTTTTCTACTTTTTTTTAATGCAGTCTAAAATAAAGTACTCATTAAAATCGGAGAGTAACATTTTTGTGATTTACAAAGTCGCTGCTTATCCGAATTCAAAGTTACATTACTAACATGAACAGACGAGATATGTTAATCATACTTCATTATAAAACTCATAAATCACAAAATGAAAAGTTTAGAAGAGGAAATTCGAACAAGGTCAAAATTATAGCATGAATTGTTATATTTCACAGTTTTTGGTAGTAACAACGCATTGTGTAATAACACCGCATTGTGTAATAATTTGATAAAATGTTTCAAATGTACAGCCTATGTTATATATTTATATTGTGACAGTACACTTTCATTATTATCATCATCATCATTACTCTGTCCAAAAGAACACATCAGCATGTTTTGTGATCCATTTCAGGGGACTGCATCTATGTAACAAAGCAGCAGGCAAAAGGTCACAAAAAGAATGATGATTGGGCCGGATCACTCGTTAAAGTGGCGTTATTACATAATGTACTGTTATACCTTTTATGATTATCTTGTTTAAACCTTTTATTTTTTGATGTGGGACAGTTTTCACTGATGAGATATGATTAAATTACACTTTTTCTTTTCATATTAGAATAACTTTGAATTTGGATAAGCAGCAACGGTGTAAATTATAAAAAATGTCATGTACAGTAAGCTACTGTAATGCCAGATACAGTCCACACTGGACATCTGCTAATCACTTAGGAAGGGTGGCATACAAAAACAAATATTCTGAAGCTACTGTGCCCCATTAAATGGTCATTGACACTCATTAATGAAGAGGATGGTGGGTACGGGCAAGAACCTGTATGGTGGCGAGGGGGCCATCGGGGGGGTCCTGGCTGGACACGGGCATGTGGCAGGGCAGCAGGAGCTCCCGGCCAGCCACCGGCTTCAGCAGCAGGGAGAGGGAGCTGGACGGCTGCAGTATGTAGTGGGAAAATGCCGTCACATCGGCACTGGCGTCGGCGGGTGGTCCGTGCCGCGCCAGCAGAAACCAGTCCCGACTCTACTGGGCCCACGGAGAGGAAAAGTGCATCTCAAAGAGCTGACATATACGCGGGTATACACCAGGACAGCAAAGCCCGGGCCAGATAAGCAGAGACCACACGTCCTTCTGGTTGGCTATGGGGCTCAGCTGGGAAGGACTCACCCTGAGCGTGTGGCAGAGCGCGTGGAAGTGGTGGTGGTTCATTTCCATCTCATCCCAATCAAGATGGCAGCAGCTTGTAGGCCGGACGATGAGGGGCAGGCCATACAGCACCGACTCGCAGACCCCTTCCGATTTCAGAGCTCTCAAACACACACACGCACACACAGATCTCACTGAACTACACAAACAGATCAGCACACACAAACCTCTTATGTGCCACTTCTATACTTGACAGAAACACATGCCAGGAAGGTACACGTGCATACTGCGGTTAGGCATTTTCCAGAACATTTGCATTTACTGAAGACAGGCCATTGTATGCATGGGGGGGGGGGGGGAGGGGCAGGACAGAGTTGCGGAGCCAAGGCGTCCTTTGTGCTTGAAAACGTCACTGTCAGTATTTAGCAGGATGAGTCACTGTCAGTTCATCATATGCAAAACATGTAAAAGGATGTGGCGAGGTTGTCTGAGCAGGCAACTGCATGGGTCTCCATGACAGAGGAGAGGCAGAGGCCTGCTCTGGGCACGAGAGCCTGTCAGCCCTGCATCACGGCTCAATAGTGTGCTAAGCAGCCTCAGAGGGTGGCCTGGATTTCGTTTGGCATTAAGCCTTTTCCGTTGCTTTGAGTCTACATGCCCAACTGGAAAGGACATTCACGGCACCTACTTCCAGACTGTTTCCACTGTTAATGCCAGTAAGTCCCAGTTCCTGACTGGGACTATCCTTACTTGATGACGGTCAGCTGGTGTGGGAACATGCTGCTACTGGCTGGGTCTTTGACTGGCAAAGAGAAGTCCCGGATGCTCTCTGTCTTGGCACCAAGATCCGGAACACCAGGCAGTAGAGCGGGACTCAGTAGTCTCTCCTGCATGTCACACTTCAAACAGACTGCAGGGGGCAGTGTAAACACAGAGTTTATGCACACTGAGATACTGCTCAAGCCTAGACCAGACCAGACCAGACTGAAAGGCATTTATGACTGACGTGAGTCTGTCTAGCAGAAGATATAAGATATTACTGTGTAAAAGGAAGCACGGCTGAACGGGGGAGAGGGGAGGGGCGGGGGCTGAAAGAGAGAACTGAGTAAATACCCGGGGGGGACGCACTGCCCTGCAGGGGGGATGGGAGCAACAGATGCAGGTGCTCTCGTTGGCCTCCTTGGTCATGCAGCCACGACTTAAAGACACTCTCCAGAGTGATGCTGTTGTTGTCCACCTGCTGCAACTCTACCTCTGCAGCCAGCACTGGGATTTCTGCAGGGGGAGGGAGGGCGGGCTGGGAACTGGGCTGCCTTGCTAGACCAGTAACCATGATTGGCACCGGGTGAGACCTCTATGAAACCAGAGGATGAGCAGCCAGAAGCCTCCAGCACAATGAATGGAGGATATTGCGCCTTATCTCACCATATGTGCAATTCTTTAAAGTCTGAAGGGCGACTCACAGGAAAAATTAATTGAGATGATGCTGTATTTTCCTTTAGTACGGGTTTGAGCACAGGTACATTGGGATGCTACTTTTCTCACATCCCATGATGCTCTCCTTTGAGACACACAGACACACACAGGTGAGAGTGAGGACTGGGGTCTAAGCACAGGGTCTGCCATTCATTTAGCACCCCTGGGGCATTTTAGCACAGTTTTATATTATAGGATTAAAACATTTTAAAAGCACACTGAGTCAAATCCATCCCTCTTCCAATTGATAATCATGTCTGAGCAGGGCTCAATGCAGCACAGGGCACTAGGCTGGGGTATATTCTGGATGGGTTTGTTAAACAAGTCCTATTTGTTAAATCAGACCTGGAACAGAGTAGAATGCAAAAGAACTAGATGAGAAACCCATTTGGGATGAGAAACTTGACCCCAGGGGGAAATTCTTGTGCATACAAAATGAAGTTATGTGCAGTGCAGGGAAACAAACAGAGTACAAGCCAGACAGCACACAAAGTACAGACGCAATGCAAACAAACTCATACAAGCAACATATACTGAAAACAGAATAGTAAAGAAATAGTAAATAAAAATAATTAATAAATAAAAATTAATTAACAGGCATTAATTGAGAGGCAGATAGCACCAGACTTCATTTTCATCAAAGATGGGATGCTTTCCTGATGTGCTGTGCTCAAGGTAGCACCCAATGACACGGATGGGCAAAAACATTCATAATTTTATTAAATTTTACTAATATTATGGAATATCAATGACATAAATATTAAGAAAAAATAATAATTACTGGATGGTAATGTGCAATTAAATACAGACAGCATGGGAATTTTCCCATTGCAGAAGCTGGGATGCTTCTTGGCTTGTTATGGCTCAGGGCAGGGATGGCAAATTCATGCAAAACAGACATGATCAAGACCAATTTCAATAAACTCAACAAATCAGATGTGGTAATAAACCACACATTGTAGTGCAGATTTGCAAGACCCAGGAATCTATTGTGACGGTGGGCAGCATTTCTCCAAGCTGCCACTAGAGGGATACATTGCACCAGATTTTTACTTCCTGCCTGCTATAATCAAATGGCTGCTCTCCCCTGTAATGCTATGGATCTTGAGTTTTATCACTTTCATACAAATGTGAAACCTAAATTTCAGTTTGTGTATTTTTATAAATGTGATGATTTTTTTTGCAGCTATCTTCTGCGTCCTGCCACAAACGAGTGCCCTCAAGCTTTAGACTTGCGTTTAAAGGGTTTCTCACCAGATCATCCTCAACTAGAGGAAGTCTACATCAAGCATGGGAAACTGGGCCTATTATTTTAGATTATTAAATGGACCTCTAAGCACCTGATCTATATCTAATTGACCCGAACAAAGCAATAGACAGAATCAGATATTTTGTTTTGTAAAAATTATATTTCATATATGCCAATAACTGTGCAGGGAATCATAATTTTAACAACCACTTATATAGTCATACTAAAACCTTTAGGGCAAAGTCAGCATTCAGTAAGCTTGCCCGTGTTCAAAAGCATTCAAATGTCACCGTGTTTCTGTTGTAAATCAACATGGATGCAAGTCAGACATTTCCACTGAGCACAGCAAAGGCAATCTAACTGTGGAGCCAAGATATAGCAGTACAATCACACCATTAGTTACCTCACATAGGGCGCTTCATGGTCACCAAGGCAACTCAACATGATCGAACTCAAATGCATTATCGCTTTTGCCTGAAGGGATCCTTTTAAAGCAAGTTGTTGACTAGGGGAGTAGATGTTAAGTGAACGGGCACTGAGGCTGCATCTCTGAATGGGCAACAATAATACAGCCTATCACTGCTTCTCCTCCACACCTTTCAACACAAACTGATTAATTTCACTTGTTCCTGCTTCTTTCCTCATTCAACCAAGTGCTCCAGGAAGGAGGTGTTACTAACGGTGATTAACACGCTGAGGCGTCTGGTGCTCAGCTAAGTCCACGTTCTAGAAACAGCATCACATTCGGCCACCCATAAGCCGTGAGAGGCAGCTATTGCTCTCTGGTAGACAGAGCCCCCGGCCATGAAACAGTGCACGAGTGATGGACAGACAGCAAAATCAGCAAGAGTGCTGATGCACCAATGGCAGACTTGTAAGAATGCCTGTTATGTGCTGGGACAGGTAATCTTTTAAGAACCTCACACGAGAACTGAGAGTGACAAGTGACAATCTAATTATTTTAATGTCATCTGTAGCAAGTGGGTCTGTTGCACTGCTCATACCCAACAAAACACAAACACCTCTGTGGTGACAGTTCTTCAGTAAGTTATAGCTGAACAGCAATGAAACTTACTTATTCATAAGTAATCATTATCCAAATGATTATTTTCACATTTTTTGAAAGCCTCTTCTAAACAGACTTTCTCAGCTTTCAGTAGCTGCAATTTAGATTGTCCCATGAGGGTGTTTTTTGGGAGTTTTCCACCACAGGGTGTAATTTCACACTCCTGGACAAAATATCTGCACCAATGAGTGAAAAACACACATTTTGCGCTCCTTCTGCAATAATATAAGATGTACAAAATGTAAAAGCTGCACTTACTAAAGAATGTCATTATGCCATCTGTGCACTTATTCACATAAAGTTACCGTATCTTAATCCATAATTAACACTGAGGAAATTATTATAAAATTTGGAATAGCATAATGTGCCATCTTCCCTATGCTGCTTGTCATAAGCTCCAGGATCCCCCTTGACCCTATAAACCCGCCTTTTATAAAAACTGAAATGGATAAATATTATCAGGACTTACAGAAATGCTCTTAAGGATCCGGGAAACGGAGAGACCGTTTCTCAAAATCCCACCTATACTTTAGGCATTTCGAAAGATTTATAGTCTACTTCAAAGGCCTACTCATCACTGTCTTCACCTCTCAGGCATCTGTGCTTATGTGAGACGTGTTTACGTTACGTTACATGCAAAAGGGCACAGACACAGAGTCTCCCTGCAAAGTCCACGCTGAGCACAAGCACAGAGCTGTGGGCAAATTCCAGAGCACTCCCTCAGAAAGGTGCCAGGATATGACACAGTGAACTGAACAGACTGAATGAAGGCTGCATATTTATATAGTAAATGATATATGGATTCCAAAGGCCTTCATAAGCTCTATGCCATGGCTAACAGAACAAGTCAAATCCAGTATTTTATATCTGATGAGTCTAGGATATCTTTCTGATGCCTGACATTTTCTGTGAATGTTTAACTGGTGAGCCCCATGATTTGCACTGTACCTTAAAAAAACTAATTCAGACTATTTGTGTGCAGGATCCAAGGTCCTCGTAAAACACCCTCAACAAAACACTGGTATGTCCTCATTTAAGCAGCACAAAGGCACACCATGCTGGTATCTTTTGTACTTCACAGTTTTGCTTTTATGCCAACAATTTGAGTTACAATGGCCAGAGACATCAATCAGAGTCTACGATAAGGGAAAATATTAAATGGAACTTCACAAAACAAAAAACTAGGATCAACACAAGTTTAAACTTTCTAACATATTTTTTTCCCTCTCAGAAAGAATTGTGATCCCTGTTACAACATGAACCCAATCGCAGAAAACCTATTGTTTTTTTTTGTTTGGTTTAGCTTTGGCTGATGTCTTTAATCTGCCAAAGCGGGGAACCTTTGTAACACCTCTTTCCCGCATTTTCAATCGCTCGCCCAATTGGCAAGATGGTTCAGTCGTTTCTCCAGACCGGTAACTGGTGTGGCTCGGTTAATCAAAGGTAATCAACACCATGCTAAGTAATTAATAGTATGAAATTCCACGAGGTTATTAACTGGTATAATTATAATAAGCAGGACTACTTTTCAGAACAGAATCTCAGAATACTAAGGAACTAATTTTTAAAGTCGATCTGCGTAAGGATTATTGTATTGTAGCTCGTGTTAGTCAAAATAAGTACCTGTCTAGTATCTGGTAGGATTAAAACACCTGATCAATGTTACAACACCTGCATGTACAAATATCTAGGTAACTCAGAACATTGTATATTTGCCAATGCAGCAGCTGCTAGAATACAGCAAAAATCATACTCATGATTATCTTGGTCAATACTGAGATCATAATTATCTAACAGGATTACTCACTGACTTCAGAAATATACATTTATTAAACTTAAAAAAAAAAACTTATTAGCAGTGGATTTCCTTCTACTTTATATATAATTAAAATGAGAAATGTGTAGGAAAGGGGTGCTCTGGATTTATAACATAAGACAAAATAAGAGCATCACTGTGAAAGAAAATGATTGTTTTATCCTGATTATTCTGTTTAATAATTTTTGGAAGCTAAAATCGTAATTGAAATTTAAATTCGATTGATCACCCAGCCGTACTTTACAGTACTGTGTAAAGGTCTTAGGCAGCCAGAAGAAATGTTTAAAGCTATTTATCTGGGTAGTAAGTGCACTTTTGTTCAGAACAAACAAACACAATGTAGCTTTAGAACATATGCAGATTAAGAGTAACTAAAACTAGAGTAAGAGTAAAATAAAACTAGTAAGAATTCCTTATATTACTGATATCTAGCTGGATGGCTAGATGAACACCACTTGAGTTCCCAAACTTCTCCGCAGGGTCACCCAAGCTGTACCATGTATTTATTACATTTCACCACCAGCTGATTTAATTAACTTAATTAGCTAAAAAATGTCATAGCTACATGAAGTGTGCTAGCAGTTCAGTGGAGAAATACAGCGGTGTACTGGATGGTTGCTGCAAATACTGGGGTGATTTTAGCAGAGATTTTGAAATGGCTAAGCTAACACACTTTGACAGGCATAAAAGCATAGTTTTACACCAACATAAAGATCATTTAAACATTTTCTTTGTTTGCCTAAGACTTTTGCACAGTACTGTTTATATACAAAACAAACAGGATTTGAAACTTGTCCAGCATTTAGATGTAACACAATAATATAACTGAATGCAATTAGGAAAATACATCAGAGACAAATTAACAAAAGCATGGTGCACATTACGAAACTACTGCCTATCCCTTTGCTATATATAAATATGACAAATGGGATGAGAGGTGAAAGAAAGCAAAAAGAAAAACAAAATTCCATGATTTAAGCCACCATATAAAATGAAACACGATCCTCCATTGGCTATCCTGGCTGAAGCTATCTTGACATGCCTTATCTGATTTATCGCTCAGCGCAGTCGCTCACCATTCTAACAAAGCAGACCAATGATCTATGACCTCCCATCGTTCACTAAGGACGATGGAACCATTTGTCTGTGCAGTCAATAGAGCGGCAGGGCGTCCTCGGCTGGAAGTACAGTGGGTCAGGGCAGGAGCAGGCAGAATTCTGGGAGATGTGGCTGCCACCCATTTTTTAAAAGCAGATTTATTTAATCTCTTGAAGCCATGCTAATCTGTCCCTTAACACACCTTTGTCTCTGTGAAAACCAGCATGGGCCTAGTGTTTCCCTGGAGATGCCATTAAAACAGCCCCCCCCCCCACCCCCAGCACTCTGCTTTCCTAAATTTGCTGCCTCACAAACAACTGTAAAAGGGCAAAGTTTCAGAGGCAAACCTCTATCAAACCGACAGGGTGTTGGCAGTTCACAGAAACTAATAAAGCCTTTACGGAACACCCGTGTTGTGCAAGTCCAGCAAGTAGCAGTATGAGAAAAGAATGTAGCTCTGTGATCTTCCACCTCATGGAACATCTACACATTACCACACGTCACACCCTGAGGCCCTCGCAACGGCAAGACATCAACTTCTCCAAAATAGCAGCACGGCCACATTTCAGTTCTCCTGTCTGCACCAGTGCAGGTTAATTTATATGCATAGCACAGCTGTTTTTTAAATGCATTTAATTTTTTTTTCCCCCAAAATTGAACTGCAGACCTCAAGGACCCCATTAGTACATGACATTAAAACCAGGACTGAAAGCAGCAACCCAGCAACATAACCTTTTAAACAGTATCTGTAGCAAGGGTAAATGTGATCAATTTGAAGACTTGTTCATGTCTTAGGGGAATGGACATGTTATGTCAGCTCTTCTCCTTGCCATTATCTACATTGCCCTTCCCAGAAACCCATACAGGACTGTGTCTGCCTACTTTGGCTGCTTTTAAAGGAAAATAGGAAGCTACTTTGGCCCACAAAAACTCCTCTATAGAAAAGGTGGGGTAACAGGGTCAAGGAAAATGTGCAACGGGGCTGCAACCCAAGACTACAGTGCAGGGCTGCCCACACGTTTTAGGCAAAATGACCAGGTCAAAAAAAAATGCTAAATATATTTTATATATGCGCATGCTGAGTATACTTTAAATATACAGTACATGTTGGCGAACCCAACCCTCACAGCACAATACAATTCATTACATTTATGGTTTCTTACTTGGTCTGGCTCCCCCTCATTTTTTTATGTCCTTATTTTTTTGCAGATATAAATTGGAAGGCTAGCTGGGTAACTTTGCTTGCCAGAGCTTGCAATACATTTGCGCTTTCTGCGTGGTGACCCGTGTGATCCGTTACGTTAGAAGAGAAGGGATCTAAGTAGTTGTTATGGTAACCTAATGTAACAAAGTTTTAAGTAACAGCAGACTGGCCCTTACAATCAAGGCCAACAACTAAAAAAAGATTTTTTTGGAATGTCTCCCCGCACTGTCTTTGCAATCTACTGGTTGCTTGCGATCGATGCATTGGGCTCCCTTACTATAGGCTATACAGAAGCAGGACAGTAGCCAAAGTTCTCTCAGAAATATAAAACAATCAAATTTAAGATACTCCTCTTGCAATAAGCAGCACTGGCTAAACAAAAGAATGACAGGCAACTTATAGAATAGGTTTAGCTACATTATGATACTCTGAAATGCCCAATACGAATACAAGAGCCCACAAATATATTCTCTTTCTGTTAAAATGAACTTTTCCTACTGAAACCATCCAGTTTTATAAATATGAGGAATGATTATCATGACTGACTATCCATGTCAACAAGACACATTTCTTTTTTCTATTTCTATTCCTTTGGTTATCCTGCTTTTATTTTTGGATTTCCAAGTATTTATGAGTTTACCTTGAGTTACGCTTCTGTTTTCCCCAGTCTTTTACGGCACGCTAGTTAAATCTAATGCCGCTGAAACATCTGCTGTGGTGGTGGAAGAGGGTCTGCATAAATTGGGATTTCCAGACTAAACTCAACCAACAGCATAATTACCATTCCTCAGCACAACCTCCCCTTCCATAGCAATAAAAACCTGATGTTAAAATGTCTCCCAGAATGCTTTGGTGAACCTATAGCCATATAAACAGCCCAGCACATGTGTCTGTCGCATGCCGGTTACTTATGTTGCGCAATATGGGCCCTGCTGGAAAGTTCATCTGCCTTTTCTGTGGGTTGTCCAAGGGCCTTTCTTCCAGAGCCCACTTCACAATGAGCACCTTCTCAGTTCCATGCATTATACTAACCCAAGCATACCACTGAAGAAAATACAGGATGTAACTGTCTACTATTGTTTTATGCCACTGTTGTTTATCTTGATGGAAGCTTGGTGCATCTTAATATGTCAGACTACATGAAGTGAATTATATAACCAGGGAGTAGGCTCTACATCTATGCTAGAATCTCCTCCTTTACCCTTTGGGAGATCCGTGTGGGTAAAATCTATTACATATCTAGGTCAGAAACCTAGCAGCTCAGAAACTTGCAGTGTTATTTAAATGTGTGCATTGCTGGGGCAGACACTGAGTCATGGCTCTGTACAGTTCAGAAAGATTATACTTGCACTAGTTATCTGAGGGCGGCACGGTGGCGCAGTGGGTAGCGCTGCCGCCTCACACCTCTGGGACCAGGGTTCGAATCCGGCCCAGTT
>JAODKL010000017.1:15102126-15118754 GCA_026780765.1 Petrocephalus schoutedeni
CGTACAAGCATTTCACTACATATCGTACGGTGTATGATTGTGTATGTGACAAATAAAATTTGAATTTGAATTTGAATTTGAATTTGTTGCAAGGACTTCAATAGTCAACCAGATTGACAGGACAGTCAGTAAAATATTTTTACTCCAAACCAAAGTTTCCAAGCCTTGCCATCTCCTTTTCAAGATTGTCTAGTATATGTTAAAAATCCTTCTAGACTTTACCCCGCCAAAACTGCTTTCATTCTTGCTGTTGGACTCGCTCACAGACAGTATGACGTGTTTGTGAAAAATTTAACAAAAATAAGTGAATAGGAGAAAATTGAGCAAGAACTGATCATCAGAAGGCATTGTCTTCTGCTGGATGGAAATACTTTGGATTCCACAGAGACAATATTGCGCATGAACAAGTGATTTGTCAGCAATGCTTGCAGAAACATACTGTACTGTGTGGGTTTCCATGGATCACATTTTACTTTACT
The DNA here is from genome assembly GCA_026780765.1 of Petrocephalus schoutedeni. NCBI lineage: Eukaryota > Metazoa > Chordata > Actinopteri > Osteoglossiformes > Mormyridae > Petrocephalus > Petrocephalus schoutedeni. Next base: position 15,102,606 of record JAODKL010000017.1, read on the forward strand.
TGAAGGCCTGATACATGTTCTGAACATGAACTTCTGTTAAACTGCTTCTTTTGCATTTAGTATAGTTAGGCTTTTAATGTTTCGTGCCGCATGAATTGTACTACAGAACAGTCCCAGAATACTAATAATACTCTCGACACACAAACAAGAAGCCTGTCCGCTCCTTAGCTGTAAAAACCTCACGATTTCAGTTAACTTCTTAACTGAATCTTCATTTGACAGTGTCTTACTGAGATACAATGTGCATGTAATTTCCTTTATTAGGCGTTTAACAAATTACTTGCAATACATTCAAATAAAATCACCATTCTCTCAATTCCTAATGTTTTATTCATAAGTTTTAAGTATTACTGATGGTTATTGTATTCATCCTCCTCCACTGTCTTCATCTCTTCCTCCATCACCTCCACCATTGCCCTGATCTCCTCCTCCACTGTCTTCATCTCCTCCTCCATCACCTCCACCATTGCCCTGATCTCCTCCTCCACTGTCTTCATCTCTTCCTCCATCACCTCCACCATTGCCCTGATCTCCTCCTCCACTGTCTTCATCTCCTCCTCCATCACCTCCACCATTGCCCTGATCTCCTCCTCCACTGTCTTCATCTCTTCCTCCATCACCATTGCCCTGATCTCCTCCTCCACTGTCTTCATCTCTTCCTCCATCACCATTGCCCTGATCTCCTCCTCCACAGCTTTTTCCACCACTTCCACCTCCATCTCTACTGCCTTCACGTCATTAATCATCTTCTCCACTTTCTTTTTCACCTTCCTCCTCCATCTCCACTGGTGCTTTATTCAGTTCTGTCTCCTTCTCCACCAGTCTCATGTGTCCATCCTTCTCTTCCTCAACCACTGCTTGGTTCTCATCTCTCTGCTTCACTAGACTTTTTGGTTTTGCATATTTTCTTCTTTAAATTTGTTTTCTTCTTTTTTTTGCTGTCTTGCTTTACGGATGCTTCCCCTGCCTCCTCTCCCACCACTGGGGGTCTATAGCTGTTTCAAAAGGACCACTTCATATTTCACTGTGTCTCGTTCAATGTCTGATTTGTTCTGAAGTGGAATAGTGCTCACATCACAGTTTATGCCAGTTGTCATGGTAACATTGAATTGTATATAAACATTACATTTGGAAAAACTCTCTTCTCTCACTTCTTCTGTGGTGGCATTTGTTGTTAAAAAAAATCATTGGTTTGCCCAGTAACAGCACATTTCATTGCAAAGCAAGCAGTGGCACTTGCAGAATTTTGATTGTGGAGGCCTTCTGGGGCCAGTTATATTTTTGGGGGTGGCCATGTACGTACATCCCAAGACCTGTTCCTGGGAGCGAGCCTGTCCAAATATGGTACTGAAGGCCTGGACATGTAATGCAGGGATGGGATAAGGAGCTGGGACGTTATTTAGCAACGGTATACCAAAATTTGTTTTAAAACAAGACTCTTTTCTTTATTTCACTCAGTTTTAACTTAGTTATCCCAGTATTTAAGGATAGTTATAGTGTCATGTTGTACAGTGTCTGTCAATTTATTGTCCCGGAAAATGGAAGTTTAACACCAGGGTTATGAAACTGATGAGAAACTTGTGTGAAATTTTTTAGTGCCCATGTGGTCTAGAGGAACTCATTAGTCCAGAAAGTCTTTTTAGTATGACTCCCAGGAGGTAGAAAAATCATAGAATATTTCAGTGCGTTGGCGTTCCGGCCAGTAAGAGGCTTAGGTGGTTGCCGTGTCGTGAAATTAGATGTGGCACCCACTGACACCTCCTTTTACGGGAGCACAGGGATTGATGCGGGGCTGTGCTGGTCTGGTCCTGGGAGATAAGTGAATGGGCGCGCTCCAATTGCCGCGGTTACCCAGTGATGCCAGCTGCAGTTACCCAGAAGGCCTCTGTCAGCACCCCCTGCATTTGATCTCCCCAGTGTGATTACTGGGGCAGGTCAACTTGACAAGAAGCAAATGCCTTATTCTCTGTTTGGTCTTTGGTGTAGGTTTGGGTACATAGCACAATTTATTCACCAAGTTACATTTATCTTCTACATTTTCATCCTGTAGCAATATTACAGCAAGTTACATATATTTATATATAGGCAACAGACAGGATAAATTGCTTATTTGGTCAAGTAGAAAAAAAAATTACTTAAGCTTAATTGTGGATTTACTGCAAATGTGCCTGTAGATCGTGCAGCTATTTTATGTATATCAGTCAGGCACATGGAGCATTCATATGGTTAATTTACATTAATTTACCCAGATGGTTGGTATAGATGTCACGCCCAGAGGGGAGGGGAGCAGGCAATAGCCGGATATTGGCTCCCCGCCCCTCCAGCAGTATATATGGTAGCAGGTTACCTTTGTTCATCGTGAAGTATTGTTGCCTCATGTGCCATACTAAGCGTTATTCCTGCCCTGTCTCGCGTCCCGCCTGCCCAGTCTCGCGTCCCGTCTGCCCAGTCTCGCGTCCCGTCTGCCCTGTCTCGCGTCCCGCCTGCCCTGTCTCACGTCCCGCCTGCCCAGTCCCCCGTCCCGCCTGCCCAGTCTCGTGTCCCGCCTGCCCTGTCTCGCGTCCCGTCTGCCCTGTCTCGCGTCCCGCCTGCCCAGTCTCCCGTCCCGCCTGCCCAGTCTCGCGTCCCGTCTGCCCTGTCTCGCGTCCCGCCTGCCCTGTCTCGCGTCCCGCCTGCCCTGTCTCGCGTCCCGCCTGCCCTGTCTCGCGTCCCGCCTGCCCTGTCTTAGCCCTGCCTGTTCTCTCCGCTTGTTTTGACCTTGCCTGTTCCCATCCCGATCCTTGCCTTCCTGCCTGCCTCGATCCTGCCCATTCCTGCCCCAATCTCCTCATCTCATCTCATGTTCCTGTCCCGTGCCTACTCATCGGATGGACCTCCCTCGGCTTCGGACTCTCCTGGCTCCTCTTCCCCGACTATGATTTTAGATCTCCCCCTGGGTGTTGTTATACCAGCGTTTCTAATAAAGCCGTAATTCTCCTGCAAATTGGGGTCCCTTGTACTCTGTTTCCACCAGGCGTGACAATAGAGGTGCTGCACTTGTTTGTTTCTCAGATTCTTCATTTAAATAAAAACTAAAGCTGCATTCGGTTCATTCCGTGTCTTTTAGCGGAGGCCACACAAGCTGCTGGATGATTACCTCATCGCCAGGGTCTGCAGAGGTCCTGCTGTAATCAGACTGGAGCCAGTTATACGCAAGGTCACGATCTTCCCAGACCTTGGTGCTAGACAAGCTTCAGAGAGATAATATTCCCTTGTAGTGGTCTTGGTCAAGTTTTGGCTTTTGGCTCAGTTGACAGTCATGTAAGACAAATCATTGGGCTGATGGACAGATTAAATTAGTTTTGCCTTTTAAGCATATGTTTGAACTTTGTCCATTACAAGGAATTACGTATAATTACTGTCAAAGCCTACAAATAGTAGCCAAAAGGGTGACAAGTTTGAACGTACAGACTCAGAAGTGCTAAAACTGATTTACTGATCTACTGACCTAATCCTCTGCTCGACACTTAGCCACCCATGCTAATCCATCACATTAGGTCGGTCCCCACCTTAGGTTGGTCTAACACTGTAAATGCCTGCTTCTATTACAAAATATAAAACAATAATAATGAATTAAAATCACAGGGCATTTTTTTTCTATTCAGGGTCATATTCTAAAAATAGTTATTATATTGGTGAAGGAAAATAGCTAATGGCAGGTTAAGGGCATTGCAGTATGGCATGGCAACGAGCCCAGCTATCTCCCATGCTGTGCTGGAGACTGCCTGCTTGTTCTAATGTAGAGCAACAAAAAACACTGGAAGTCTTAAGGTCACTGAGATATAGAGGGGTGTCCAGGCCCGTAACGCCACAGGGTTGATGGCTTCACACATAAAGGTCCTGGGTGAGAGTTGGAGGTGAGATTCCTATTTGGGAAATGTGGCCTCTCCCCTTGAGCTTTTCAGCAAATGTGGTTATCTGATAGGAGTTATATTGCGAGCAGAAAGTCATTAACATGTGGGAATTTAACACAACCTTTATTCATTTCTTATCAAGCTTTTTAGTCCAAGCCATTTCCTTCCCTGGGTATTGATTTGCCTCTTGTCTGAAAAGTAAAAGTTATCTTGAGTGGTTCTAAACTGAGTGGCTTCACAAGGGCAGCAGAATGACTGTTTTTTGTGTAATCTACTGTTGCCATGGTAATCTGACTTCAAAATGTGCCTGGTAAAAAGGTTGGGGCTATATTTTGCTAATAATTTACCCCCACAAAAAAAAAGTGAGGGAGGGGGAAATAAAAGAGTTGGTAATGTCAATTATTGCTGTGAATCACTGAATTGACTTTGACTGTGTGGAGCCAGACAGATCCACTTTAAAGTACACACATTTCCTATTTTGGGAAGTGCTTATAAAACTTTGAGGCACATTGAGATAAATATTTCACTAACATCAGGAGGCATTTTCAATAACGTTTCATTGCCCGTCCTTGCAGGAAACACTCAACAGATGGGCACCACGGCACTGGCAGGGATTACGTGAACATTTGATAGGTGAGCAGCCACCAGTGGCTCTCAGGTCGCCGCCATCTCCCTCGCAGACAGCTGCAGCCTTTGATCGCAACTAGATTAAGCTAACTGCCTGACATCTGAGAAATAGACCTGTCTTTGGACGGCTCACCCCCAGGAGGAGCACTGCTGTCAATAAAGCGAGGTGTGTCTTCTGAATTACCAGCAAGATCTGTTACTTAATTAACAGCTCAAATAAATGGTTACATGTAAGTGCCTTTGAAAACAGCTCAAAATCACCACAACCCCACAACCAGCTCGTACGGCTTCTGACGTGTGCTGATCTAGATCGTGTTACTTTTGGGTAATGCGACAGCATGGCGCTGCAGCTGTAGTGTGCGGGAGGCTATTGACGAAGCATAAACAGGTAATGATGACTTTCATTAAAGTATGGGACATAACCCACAACATCTAAACAGCCTGAATCCACAAGGCTGTGCTTCCCTGTAACCTGAGCCCTCTGATGTGTCTGCAGCTGAAAGTACAGAGGTTGTCTTTATCAAATATACACAAACTTGCTTTTATCTCCCTGGAAAAACATGTTTCTGTGTGTGGGGTGGGGGGGGGGGGGGGGCTTTCTGAGGATTTGTAGTGCTTTCAGGCTGATACGAATTGTATTTTTAGCCAATGCAGGATATTTACCTCACATGGCTAGGACATCGTGGTGTTTTTCTGATCACTTAACAACGTTAAAATACACACTTTAATGTTTGCACACTTTAATATGTCATTGGGCCACCTTTAGCTTTGATTATGGTGTGCATACATCGTGACATTGTTTCCACATACTTATGTTACATTTCAACATTTTTTTTCATCTGGATTCAAGATGATGATATCGATGATCAGGGAGTTGAACCACTCCGTAAAGTCTTCTTCAGCACATCCCAAAGACTTTCAATGGGGTTAAGGTCAAGACTCTCCGATGGCCAATTCATGTGTGAGAATGATTCCTCGTGCTCCCTGAACCACTCTTCCACAGTTTGATCCCAATGAATCTTGGGATTCTCATTCTGGAATATGCCCAGGTCATTAGGGAAGAGACAATCCATTGACAGGATAACCTGGCATTCAGTAGATTCAGGTAGTCAGCTGATGTCCCTTTATTGCTGCATAACGTTGCTGAGCTGTAATAATGATCCAGTCTTTTTTGGCCAGGCAGTGTATTTGTGGCACCACATTCGCATTCCTGTTTGCGCGAGGAGTGATGTCGGGTTACGGCCTCGCTCAGGAATTGGCTGGTTGTACTCTCCTTAGCAGCCATAGTGCCAAGTGCTTTGTACGTGCAGGAGATGAGATACGTTAATCATGGCTGATTTTGTAGGGGTGGCTCTGTTGGTTGCTTTGGGTTTGCGATGGGGGTGAGAGGAGGGCAGTCCCAGCTGGCCCGCCCTTACTGTGGTACAATCTGGAGATCTGTGACAATCCCCAGCAGGTGGACCTTTAATGATAGATGAGAGTGATTCAGGCGCATGGGGAAGGAGGTTCTGCGACGTTTTTTCTGAAACAAGAAATGCCTAGATTGACAAAAACAGGCAGAATTTTCAGATCTTTGAAATATGAAGAGGGTGAGGCCATGAGAAGCTAAAAAAAAACATCTCTCCTGAAAGCGGCTGAGAGTAAACGATACCAGGAAATTCATTAGTATTCATTTGTATAATTTTAGTCATTAAGTTGATGCTAGATAATCAGGCTCATATTTATGATGTGTGTCTTAATCCATGTCTGTCAAGCACTATAACTGCTGTATTTGGGAATAATTTTCAACAACATATTCACATTTTGATATACATAAATTGGTGCATACAGTTTCAGTCTTAGAAGTAATTCTCAGATGGAGCAGATGTAAAATAGGGAAATATTTTCACATTAAAATGGAAACAGTACAGTATTTGAAGAAGCACCCTTGATCAAGATATTGCTTCATAAGATCTCCATTCATATAAAGGGTAAATAACTCAAGTGTCTTTTGGTAAACAAGCAGCAAGGGCTCTGGTTAGCAAAAACGTGACTTTAGATGTGTGTTTCCAAACGGAAAGATCCAGAAACTGCCAGAGGGTCTGAGGCGGAGGCTTGGGGAGAAGCTGGGATTCTCCTGCTGTCAAAACAGGAGCATGGCAGCGGAATCTCAAAGTGACACGGGCACTGAATCGGGAAGGGTAAGAGCTGTCAGAGTGGGCAGGGTGATCTGTGGAGCGTGGAGTCCGAGATGTGGGCTGTTTTTTTTCATAGTGGGTCGTGTAGTCAGTTATAGAGCAGCCAAGGCGTGTCCCTCATTCGCCAGCCGGACTCCTGCAACACAGCTCAGGAATAAGCTCGTTGTGACCCTCAAAGTCTGCATCCATAACATGAATCCTCACGGTCAGTCTTCGTAGTGATTCTTATTTACTGTCTGCACTAAGAATAGTAGCTAAGGAGTCACCTTTGAAGATTCATATCACAGTCAGTGAATCTTAAATGATAACTTCAGATGCAGATAGTGGATAGAGCACATTGGCAAGATGTAAAATGTAAATCAAAACAAGAAGATGTCGGCCCCCGTGCTTCTGGGCCTCCAGGCGGATCTGAAATACACTTTGCAGGAACTTGGCCGCGCTTCTCCATAACAAATTGTCTTTTGGCTCGCAGTTCCGATCTGGACTCCGGTCCAGTCTCGGGGGCCTGCTGCTCGTCCTCCTTTTCTTCCAGGCTGAAAGCCGTTTCAGTCCTCGTCGTTATCAGTCATTAGGAACAGGCACCGTCTTTGTCACAGAAACATCCGCTAAGCTCACAATTGCGCTCTTAGACCATTCAAGGAGACAGAGCCCCCCGCTTGCGTATTCACCGGCCCCTGCTGAAAGAGACGTTTTTGATGCACGCTGTAGACTTACACATATAAACCTATTAATCCTGCATTTCTTTTTTCAGTACAGTATGTGTTTTACCAACTGAACACTCAAGCAAACAAACGTATCGCCTTACGGTCCGGTATGAGTCCCATCTCATGAGTCAGCAGGCCCAACCGGCGGCACAGGTGTATACACAGCTACACCTTCATGGGCAGTTAGGAGGTGGGTGTGCTTCCTAATTCCCAGCATCTCCGGGGCAGGTGAGTCATCCGGAAGGCCCTACCAAGCATAGGATCATCGCTTGGTGAGTTCAGAGCTGTGTGTCAGGCTAAAGCCACCTACTGTGGAGCTGTGGCAGTCCATATAGACACAAAATCTAAATTATGGAATATTGGGCGTGCTCTCTGTCTCCTGATGAACTATTATAGGTTGTTGGGAACTGCCCTGATGCTTGCAGAAATTCCTCAACAGCAATAACAGGTGACCCCCCTCCAACCCCCGATATGCATCAACATTGAACTAAAGTTTATTCAAAAACAATGGGATTCTGGGTCACCGGATTTTTCTGCTGTCCCTCAGCTGGGAATCCATACCCCTTTGATAGCATTTTTGCCCATTTACTGTTAAATGTGGCTGTCAGTATTCTGGGTGTCAGTTCACCATGTGACACCTATACTGGGGATTGTTTTTTTCTCCCCCACCAAAGTGTGTCATCATATGATGAGAATGCGTCCCGCTGTACATTTTACAGAGGCGTTCCCATATGGACACCAGCAGGAACGTGCAGCTGGTGTGGGCTGTCTCCATGGCCATGGACTTCACACATATGGCAGATTCTTGTCTCTTGCATGATGGAAACGGCGGCCAACAAGCGACACTTATCCACGGCATGGTGTTAAGTCATCAGACTGCTGTGAAAGGACTTAATTAAATTATGCATTTATTGCTCTTATAGCAATTTCATTTTTTTGTTGTTGTTGTTGCTTAGCTTACATAGCTGAAGAGCAATCCAACATGTTATCGTTCTCCTTCTCGCCAACGATAAACATTTTTTTATATGGACATCTAAAAACTCAAGCTTGATATTAAACAAGTGTCTACCGTTTAACATGTTTATTCTATGCTTGGCACAGTTCTTTTGTTTGTACTGCGCGAATCATCTTTGTACAGTTTTACTTTGGTTACACCACACGTAAATCCGTTCATCCAGAAGCCTATGGTGTGACTAGCTGCGGGTCATGTGACCGCACGGCATGAACACGCCAGCCCTTTCCACCTCAGCTTCCTGAGGCTAAGCATTTTCCAGGTGACCTTTTGACAGCTTTTCCCCTTTGCTAGAGGAACAGGAAGAAGGTGAATGTGTAGCTGTGCAAAACAACACAGAGAGCTGAAAGAGAGCAGTGCTACGCTTGGGGGGTGAGGCTTTGAAAAGTTGCACAATGAAAAAAAGCTGCAGCAAATTATGCAAAAGAAGTTCGCTGTTTAAATTCCGTGGCTGCCTTAGGTCACCCAGCACAAAACCAGATGGCTCAAAGTAAATAATGAAATCAGTATTTGGACGAGCAGTGAAATATACATTTTCTTCTCTGTGCTCAGAATCCTGAACGGCTTCCAAGTAGTGCTGCGCATTCTCATGCGTTGCGAGATCTCACCCTTCTGCCTCACGCTGAGAGGCCTTATGGTCACTCAGAGAGAACGGCACTGGATGGCACCGGCTCTTCCCGTCAGTCTCGGCAGCCGCTCCCCAAGTCCGCACTCATTCGGCCGGAGAACAGTTGCATTATTCATGCGCCGAGAAAACACCCTTTCGAACCCGCTGCGACCCTAATGACGGGGATGTAGCTCTTAAGCGCGGAGCGGTGTGGGATCTACAAGACCAGCAGTAGTGCCCCGGCGGGGTTTGAGACACGCATCGAATCATGCTAACGTACAGTACTGCGTGATTCCTAAGTTTAATTTAGCTAGGTGCGGGAATTTTGTGCACGTTTGCAATGTACATTTTCCCCAGGATCTTCTGCAGCCCAACTACCAAATTAAACAATGCGGACACAGCATTGGAGGTCATTATTGTCACATAAGCCACAGTCAAGTAAGTGCTCTGTAAATGACATCATTTGTTTGGGCAGCTGACGTGATTATCGACATGGCGACGTTCCATTTCCTGGCTTCTGGGCCTGCAGGGTTGTGCGTGACATCCCCGTACTGTGGGACAGCAGACCCACGGCTCGCCGCGGGAGTTCACTCCGAGTCCGTCTTCACTCAGCCTCCCAGCAAAAATGGTGCCAAGGGGTTTTCACGGCTGGCTTCTCAAGGGCTCTGTTATCAGGGTCGCCGAAATTCCTGCAGCAAATTTAATTACAGCTGTCTCCTCTAACTCGCACGCTTATCAATGGAGCGTGAGGTCATTTAGATAATGCTTTCATCCACAGCATAGCTTCCAAATTGCTCATATGTTCAAGCGCATGTCTACAATACAAAAGCAGTTCAGGATAGACAAAAATCTCACAACTTAATGAGTTTATCCTTTCATGGGGTCAGAGCGGGCAGCCTCCCACTCTTATGTTCGAACTTTTGGTGATCAGTAGTAGCCTGTCATTTATCATAGAAGTCGCTACCCATCTCTAATGGCTTAGCTGCCTTGCGTATATATGCTATGAACATTCAGACCAGTAGGGGGGGCTGCAGTGGGGTGAGGCCTGGGGCTCCTAAAGGCTTCCTTGAGTGATAAGTGTCCTGCTATGCAAACTGGGGCAGATAAAAAGTATGCCGTCAGTGGGAAGAGCCCTGAGTACAGAGCTGAGGCCTGAGTGTGGTGACCTAGGAGTGCGGAGCTGTGAGACTTCATGTCCAAAAAGGGACATCCTTCAGCTTCATTTTCGAGATAAGCATACGTGTGTAATATGGAATGTGACACCAGTGTTTAAAAGTCACAACAAGGTTCTGCGATCGGCACTGGGACAGACAATACAGTCAGAGTCTGTCCTGAATGTCATGTTCCTTTATTATCAAGTTCCTTTGGGATCTCATTTTTCACCGACAGGAAGAAAATGCATTCCGCTCAGATCTTTTCAAGAACACCCTAAGATACCTCGATGGTACATTCGCAGACAATAGGAATGTATTATAGTGGCTGCCCTCCTTTGGCGGTACACAGAGGGACATTTTCAAAACAGCAGAACGTGGCGTTTATAAGCCTAAGCGTTTGTTTGTTCTAAAATGTGAAACCGAAGCCGCTGGCCAGCAGCCCCACTGCCTGATGGGGTAATTTGATTGGTCGCCATCCTAGCACAAAAAAAAACGCTTCAGGTCATAAATCCCATTGTGTGAGAACAAGAGACGGGACTCTGAGACGCTAAGATGCGTTATGCGAAAATGGAATGCCGTCGAGTACAAAGAGCATCTTTGTGCCTTAGCGACATCGAAGAGAAAAGGGCAGGCTACGGCGCATTGCATATGTATATTCTAATGTCCTATCTGACGATTTGAAAAGCTTTTATGGAAAAGTTATTCATCTACTGAGATCCTCACAATCAAAGAGACTCGGGGGTTCTGTCTCCTCACTTACAGAGAGTTATTTCTTTCCTTGGGAGTTGTAGTCCCGTGAAAAAACATGACCACAGGGAGGATTCACAATGACTCTAATAGGTTTGCATGGGTCTGTGTTTGAGGCCTGTAGGCTGACAGATATTGGCTGGCTGTTCTGGAGGGGGGGTCTCGTATATCACTGAAATTGGCTCTGTATAGTAGATGGCAAGGCTCCAGATTGAAATGTCAGGGTTTTCAACCTCTTATGTGTTTTTTGGGGGGAAGATCTCTAGCAAAACCTAGCACCACTAAGAAAACAATGTTAAATACAACAGCACTAAATTACATAATGATTAACAAAAGAGGAACATAGATCTAGTCATTGAAATGCTGTACGCCAGTTTTCTTTCACATAAACTTTTATATCTTCAAGCGCTGGGAAAACAATATAAATTGTGATGTCCGCAGACTATTCATGTTGGCTAGTCCACCCCACAACCTTTTAATAACCATACAAATCTTAAGGCTACACTAGAAAATAAATTAAAAGTGGGCTGCAGACAGAAGCACACTTTTGGGGCCTTGAAATTAGTTTGGTTAATGCTTCGGCAGTGATGCATGAAGAGCCTAGCCTATCTTGGCTTTTTGGTTCAGCCTTTATTCTCCAGAAAAACCTATTAGAGGGGCACATGTGACAGGCCGCTATCTCTCTGCCTTTCTATTTTTGCATAATGTACCGTTAAGATTGGTAAGTGTTCTTGGAGTCTGGGTGAGGTGTTGATTGCGTACCTGATTCGTCACAGACGTGCTGTTTTTTTCCTTCTTTGCTAACACGCCTACGAAAATAGGTCCGAACACCTGATGTTTCGTGATGGTTTCCCGTAGCACCTATCAGTGGCTAGTGGATGCATCACATGGCCAAACATCGCTATGGCTTTTTTTTTTTTTTATCCGTGCAGAAATTAGACGTTGTCACTTAATCTGTGCATGAAGACGTGACAGAGTGCCAAGCCGCCTGGAGTGAATGATTTGCAAAAATTAGAAGATATGTTTTCCCAAAATGATGATGGTAGTTAAAAGATAAGCTTTCATAATTTTGGGGCGTAAATTGCAGTTTCACTCTTGATCCCCCTGTTCCTCACACAACCTGTAAGTGTCCCTTTGTGATAGGAGCTTGGCTTGGTTTCTCACTGATCCTCTGCAATGCGCACGGCCCTTTTCAGGCAGAAACACACTCTGTTTACAGGAATCCCCAACATTCCAGAACGTCATTGTTTCTCTTTATCTTGTCATGCCAGTCACTGACGTTATCATCTCACCTCTGCTCGCCTGTGCTCTTCGAGATTCGGCGTCACAGGCCTTCACTGCCGTCCTAGCTAGGGGTGCTTCCCATTGACGGACAGCTGATTCTTTTGCCGAGAGAGGAACAATTTCTTGTTTTGTGCAGAACAATGCCTTTTGTCCCAACCCGCAGACCCCCCCCATAAAAAGACGCCTTGTTGCTGGCTACTTGCAAAGTCTGTTTTAAATGCCATAAGGCGTTGAGTGTGGATATCTGGGCCAGAGGCCTGAAGCATTATGCTCATGCTTTGAATAACTGAGATTAAAGGCCACATTTTTTAGGCACTTGAAGAAGCAGCACTCAGCTGGTCTGCTCACTGGGCAAAAGCCCTTAGCTTCACCAGTACCAGCAGTATTGGGTGTCACCTGTGGAGGAGTATATGATTTTATGTCAAATACAGGAAGGTGGTAAATTTTATATTTATATTTTATATCTTCTGACAGTAAGAAAAACATGGTTATGAATGCTTTATGAAATGGTGTTTCTTTCTATTGCACACAAATTGGATTTTTTAGCATTTTAAATTATATATATACATATATACATACTCTGGATTTTTTAGGAGACTTTGGAAACCATAAAAAGGTATTATTTATGTAATGTCAATCAAAAAACTCCAAAACTGTCCCAAACACATATCCCAAATATAACACATAGCCCAAATTAGCCCAACTCTTTCTCTTGTTTTCTTAGACTCAAGCATTCAGTGCATCCTGTTTGCGTGCTAGTAGGCCGCGCATTGCAGTGAGACACGGCGGCTTTCAGAAACGAAAAAACCCCAACCTTCTCGGCTCTGGTCAGATCCAACTGAGAAACAATTATTCCCTTCCGTCCATCACCCGGGCTGCGGTGAGCCTCAAACCTACCCCTGGAAAACCAGGCCACCCTGGAAACAGCCTGCACAGAACTGCAGCTCAGTGCAGAGCACACAATCGCACACATAATGAGCGGTTTGCAGCCGCCAGTTCACCCAGATGCTTGTTTTTGGATTATGGGAGGAGACCAAAGAAACCAATAGAGACCTGTGCTAACACATGGAGAACATGCAAACTTTGTGCAAAAACACGTGATGCACTTGAATCTGGACACTTGCTCTGCTGAGCAGATGTAGTTCAGTACTACCATCTCAACCAGCAATACAATCTTCCACACAGCAAGACACTGATTACCCAGTTCTGACCTAACAACCTCCCACATATATGCAGCTTATTTTTATTTTTCACTAAAGCACACTTCCTGCTGGATTTCACCAGTAACTTCTCAGTTTCCTTGCTTGGAAGCGGATCGCAGTCTAGGTCCAGACCAATGATATTTGTCAAGACTCCAAGTCTATATTCCAAAACCGGGATTTAGTCAAACAGACAGATGGAGGAATACATACTTGAAATAGTTCTTTTTTTTTCTTTCATACAATTTGATAAATGAGTTTTTTTTTGTTCTACCCTTTAAACTAGTGTTTTCCACCCACAGACAGTCCACATTTTTTAGAGCTGAGAGGGAGCAAAAATGTAGACTGCCTGGGAGGGAGCAAAAATGTGTACTATCTGGCAGGGAGCTAGGAGGGAGCAAAAATGTGGATTGTCTGTGGGTCTCTGAGGAGGAGGTTGGGAAACACTATTCTAAACTCTTTTCATGCTCATCCCTAATTGTAGCTTGCCCTGATTTGGATATAGGATTTACAAAAATGCAAATCCCATTCTACTCCCACTGTATAGCTCTCTCAGTGATGTCACTGACGAAGTCTGTCACCTTCTACAGGTACTTTTCTGGCCAGTTCCTCTTTCAACATGTCCGTACCAGCATGATTTGTCCGTCTTCATTCTTAATTCAAACTTGGCAGTTGCCCATCATATACACAAAACATCTGATCCCCCCGCCCCCCAAAGTTTTTGCCATCTTGGCTCAACAGTGTTCTGCTGGCTTGGAGCCAGGATGGCAGATGGTTCTTCTAATACCAAAGCTCCATTAATGTAGACATGGCAGAGTCCTGGTGGAATAGCTAAAGGTGGACTGAGTGTATTGTTACCATGGTGCCGATGTTGGAGGGATGCGCTGAGCTTGACAGCAGCCCATAAACCATACAATAGCTTTGTGTTTTATGACAGGTCAACAAAGGCTCGTACCAACATAAATCAATACAGTGCTTCTTTGCCCCTGACGCCAAAGCTTGCAGACAATCTCCTGTCAGTATTTTTTAAAATTTTGGATGACTTTTTCACCCGGCTGGTGAAGGGGAGACGTCTGTTAATATTCAAATTAGCAGCAGATTAGAGGCAGTGCATAAACCATTTGTGATCAGGCTTGGCTGCTCTAATACAAATATAATTAGTTCAATTAAATGCTGGTGGAGAGGGGGCCCACCCTCCACAGGACTACGGCTGTTTTTTGGCCAGTGGGTGTAGCATTCAGTAACTATTGTGTCTCCAGAATTTCCTACAGTAACTAAATCACTGGGTATGGTCATGATCAATCACAATTGCAGTTGCCATCTGAGACATGCACTTGTAAAAGCACGGCTTTCCGAGTGGGTCGCCTGACTTACTTACTCTGAATGTGTCTTGTTAGCCCAAAGCCATGTCATGGTGTGAGAAGGCTCTGTATCAGCATGGGCGTTACCCTCCATACCCAGAGAGCCGACCAATGCACAAGGTCCTTTGGCAGCTCCGCCCACACATTCCACGTTAGGCCGGGAGAACGCCCGTGCAGCGAAATGCGCGCCCGGACATTCACGCCTGGGCTGACACACTCATGAATATCTGAAGAGGTTGGGTAGCCGTTCCCATGTGACTGCTCGCTGAACACGCTGCCAGTTAACCGCTGTCGTTTGACTCATTGATTGGAGTCTCACGGTTTCAGCAGAAATATCTGAATTGCTCTGTTTGCTGATTGTTCTCTACACAGCTGAGGCCATATATTTAGTGTAGAGCAGTTATCTTGGGAAATACAATTTAAACTCAAGCCATCTGCTCTTATATGCTCCTGTGGGCAGAGGCGGCCTGAAAATATGATATTTTTAATGTCACATAATTATACACTTAAGTCCCAGATAGGCTCATGCCTCCCCTCTTTCCTAAGCCTTAATCTTCAGGAGTGTTCATCAAGCAGAGGGATCGTCCAACTCGGAGTCCCAACCCTCCCCCCAGAAAAATGACAGTGAACATCTGCTGCGGCAGGAGAGGACGTGTCCCAAAACTGACAGAGTTCCCCCTCCTCCCCCTAAACTGCCTTTCATCCGTCCCACTCTGCATATGCAAATAGCCGTTAGTGCTGTTGGGAAGGAATGTTGGCTGTGCTACATGTGCCATGCCCTGATTTGCCACAGGATCACAGCAGGTCAAAATGCTCACATTCATTGGCTAAAATAATAAGAAGAGCAAATAGCACTGGAAATTCTGACTTTGGCCATCACTGTATAGTGATTACTACACTATTTTGCTAAAAGTATTGGGATGCCTGCTTTACATACACATGAACTTTTACATCCCATTCTTAATACACATGCTTTAATGTGGAGTTGGCCCACCCTTTGCAGCTATAACAGCTTCAACTCTTCTGGGAAGGCTTTCCGCAAGGTTTAGGTGTTGTTTATGGGAATTTTTGACCATACTTCCATGAGAGAATTTTTGAGGTTCCCTGATGTTCACTGTTCACTGATGTAGGGCGAGAAGGCCTGGCTCGCAGTCTCCACTCGGATTCATCCCAGAGGTGTTCTGTTGGGTTGAGGTCAGGGCTCTGTGCAGGCTTGTCAAGTTCCTCCACACCAAACTCGCTCATCCATGCCTTTATAGACTCTGCTTTGTGCACGGGTGCACAGTCATGTTGGAACAGGAAGGGGGCATCCCCAAACTGTTCCCACAAAGTTGGGAGCATGAAATTGTCCAAAATGGCTTCATATGCTGAAGCATTAAGAGTT
>JAODKL010000017.1:15126158-15151852 GCA_026780765.1 Petrocephalus schoutedeni
CAATCATGGGGCTTCCACAGAAGAGTCTGGGAAGTCATAGCTTTGAGCGCACTGGTGCATGCAGGCACGCACACTGGACGCAGCACGGTGACATGACTTATCATGCACTTGTTCCTGGCATCCTGTGCACGATCGGGCTGGTGCCCGCGTGCACCATTTGGTGGCCGTTTCTTCGCCTTCTGAAGACCTTTCCGGCAGGGTAGAAGATGTTTGTGCCCAAAAAGAGAGTGAACTTCTCTGTGATGTGCAGCTCACAAATATAAAAACCTGAAATGTGAAAAAACTATGAAGAGCAGCAAGACGCATCCAGCTCACAGACGCATACCTTCTCAGCCCAGTCCTTTTTTTCCCTCCCTCCAGAGCAAAAATGTGGACTGTCTGGCAGGGAGCTGGACCGTCTAGGGGTCCCGGAGCACTGGCTTTAGAAAGGCCTTCTTACACTTGCTGCAGTGACAGACTGAGAATAGCAGCAGAGTGGATATCGCTCCCCTCCTTGGCCTGGAGCTGCTGTTGGCTAAAACAAAACAATGGGCTGTCACCAAGGTTGTGGACACGGTCCTCCCAGATTATCTGTCTTATCTGGGCTCAATGGAGCCACTGTTTGGGGTCCTGGGATTTTTCCCTCTGGGGCCACGGGCCCGTTGTCTCTGCATCTATAACCAGGTTTTCGGGCCGCTCCCGTGAAAACACGGCGTGCATCATCTCCTGGAAAGTCGGTAATTGGTTTACCATGGTCAGGAAATGCTTTGGCGTCTTTGCCATCGCTGGGCTTGCCTAAGCGTGGGCCGGGGGATGCATATGTGTTCATTATGGATATGGAGGCTGACCTGACTTGGGTGTCGGTGCGAGATTTGCGGTGGTTTATCGCTCCCACAGTGGAAAAAGGGCACATTTGTCGGGACGACTGTCATTAGAAACCTCGTAGGTGGTCCGTATGGGCTTACAGAGCAGCTGTGCTTCTTGATGACACACGGCGGCCAATCGGCGCCCCCTAGCTGGGCATCTCGGCTGCCGGCCGGCCTTCGACGACATGGATGCGGAAGGTGGAGGACACATCCTGGGGGATTCCCCTTGCCCCCCCCCCCCCTCACTCAACTCTGTATCAGTTCCCCTGGATTGGCCCGCCTAGTCCGTCTGACTCTGTTTCGTTGGCTTCTGGTGTTTTTTTTGTGTGTGTGTGTGTGTGTGTGTGTGCGCGCGCCCTGGCGACGAGGAAGCGGAATGGTGCTGTAAAGCACTTTCCGGAAGCTGCCCGGGGAGAACAAAGGAGAGACTGTACCCCTGCGCAGCGCCGCGGCGTTCCACAGTCTCCCCCATTAAGCCGCAGAAGCAGAGCAGTGATGGGAAACCATGTTTCATAACCAAATTCGCATGGCGATGATAAAACGCTCGTTGGGCCTTGGCGCTGCCTTTCATCCTGGTTTTTATTGAGGGGGGTCTAATTGGCGACTGAAGGTGGTAATTAAATGAATATTTTTGTGAAACAGATTATGCTTGAGCTGGTGTTTGTAGCATAGGAGTTACCAAAGCATGGGCTAGACCCAGGGGTGAGGGAGAGAATAATTAGCCATATTTTAAATAAGTACTTGCTTGAGTTCAACTTGACCTTGATGTCATAAACAGCTACTACCCAGCCTCTCTAAAATAGTACTATTTAGAATGAGTAACCAACTGTGGTGAAATTTTCATTGTTCAGTTGGCACAGGATTTAGCCCGTGCTCTTTAATGAAGCCTCGGGAAAAAAGCGAACATGGTTTTAAATATTAACCCGTAACATGCGGAAACAAATAAACTGAGAAATGGTTAATCTTCAGCTCTTGTTAACCTGTATGTACCTGAGAGAAAAGAGAAATTCTTTGAAGGAACAGGAATAAGTTGCAGCTGTTTTTTCCTCTGCAGAATGATGTTGTTATTTTCCGGGGATAACAGCCCTTTAATATATTGCGGCTTTTTATTTGCTGGAGGAATGTTAAATCAGATCTATTCAAAATATTCCAGATAGTTAGGTGGTCATGGGGTGAGAGTGAACACCACTCTTGAAACAATCCACAAATGATTTAATTCTGCATATGTGGAAAAATATTTTTGCTCATAAATGATACTATTGTTTGATTAGCAGTAGATGTTTTGGTTTCCAAGCATAATTATGTATCTAAAAGCTCTGACGGTACGCCCTGGCGGTCAACAGGAAAATTTTACGCGCCGAATTCCAAAATCGTCGTCAGCCTAATAACAAAAGTTGTAGCGACATTTTGGAATGTCGACCATCGGTTTAAGGTAAAATTGGAAATGATTACGACTCGGGCTCTTTTTCCATAGCGGGGCCCTTGTAAATTCATTATCTTGGGAGCACATTATCATAATTGGAGTGCTGAGCTCGGCAAAGCCTTAGCGACGGGGCCCGTGACACGGCTGCCCTCGAGAGGCAGCCGGGCCGCTTTGATCTCCGCCTCAGCATCTTATGGTGAGCCATTTAACAGAAAGCTTTCTTGGGGGAGGAAAAAAAATAATCAGATATACAGTGAAAGAGGCCAGTCATATCACCGCATAGAAATGGATTTGGCAGAGGGACAGTAGGGGCTGCGGATTGGGGCCCTGGGGTGTGTGCTTCCATGTCGGCCTGCACTCCCGCCTTCTGGGAGGGGTCCTGTCTGCCAGAAAGCTCTTCATCCCGTGTGAACAAATCTCACGTCGGGAGAGTCGTACACAGCATGTCGTTTTTACTGCTTTATTATAGTTGCCATGCCGTACGCTGATCTGAGATCCGGGATTCCGTCCTGTTTGTTTTTCCAAATGCTCAGTTTAATGCTCTTTTGCGTTTCAGGATAAATGTATTAAACAGAATATATTAAAAGAAAATGTATAAAAACGTTCTGTTGAAAGGGCCTGTATATATTTTTTGCATTGTCTTAACTATTCCCCAGTGATTTAACTCTGTAATTTATTTTTATTAGTACATTTTGAGAGCCGCCTACTGTATACATGGACAGACATGACGTGGGCGTATGACTGAAAGGCTGACCTTCGCTTCTTTGTGCCTGTGGTGACGGTTCCTGCTTTGCATCCTATCTTCCTGCATCCTGGCACCCCGCGTCAGCCGCCCCCCCAGCGGCGGGAGCCGTTTCTACCGCCGCGCGGCTCGCCAGGTGTGCCGCTCCCGAGCAGGTGGCGGGGATCAGCGGCACGCGCCCGCCGAGCGTAACAGCCCGACTCGCGGCCAGTATGGGGGAGTCGTGATCCTGCGTCAATTAATTGAATTAAGTCGGCTTTAGTTTTATCTTCATGTAATGGTTAGTGCTCTTCTTCAAGTGGAAGTAATGTTATTGAATTTTTGACTCGGGTCAAGTGGTAGAAAATTGGGCAGTGCCAACACAAATCAGCCTTCGGTTCCTGCTGCCAGCGTGCGCGCTGTGTGGTCCGTGACCTCGGTTCTCAACCCTGGCCGCTTAGATGATTCCTGCTTCGCTTTGGGTCTCGACAGACGAGGATGGCAGATGAGATTTCCATGTTGCAGGAAGTCTGGGAGACGGGGGGGGGGGGGATGCCTTCTCCTTCTTGTTGCGCTATAAATGAAGGCTGCCTGGCTGCCTGTGTTACGCCGTGTGAGGCATTGGGTTGCGTTTCTCGTTTCCAGGTCAGCTAGCTGGAGTTCCAGTCTGGGGTCTTCAGCCAAGCTTGCCGTCATTTGGCTGTCAGGGTTCTGCACGTCCCCTCTGATATCACGTGCCGTCCAGTGACTGGGGGGGGTTGGGCGGGGTGTCTGGCTTGTGACTCCGAGCAGAGGACATCACCAGGCTTCTGGCCAGACCTACCGAGAGGAGTCAGTCTGTTTTTATCTTGATAAAGATGATGCTATTTTCCCATAATGCACCCTGCTTGCACCAATTCGGGGGGAACTGGAAAGACTAGCTTGACTGTTTTTAATATATGGTCCAAGTGACACAGGTGATTGAGTGATAGGATTCGTGCAGAAAACACCTGCCTTTAAATTGTTTTCATCACGTACCGTTCTGGTGGTTTTATGGAAAAATGGATAGAAGTTTCTAAATTCCATCTTGGGTGAATTCCAGCATTGTGTCCTGTGCCGTCTGGGGATGGGTTCAACATCCGCTCTGAACCTCATTAAGGTAAGGTTTGGGAGATAGATGGGTGGATGGATAGAATTTTTATTTTTAACCGATTTTATCTTAGCATGGTAACTTGTATCCAGCTGCATTCTTACTGTATACTTGGAATAGATGTTTACGTTGGCACTATGAAGTGATACCATCGCCAGTAGCAGGCTTTACTGTCATCTGCACTCAACCAAATGCAAAATGTGGCACACTCGAGGATCTGGGCATTTTCAGGGTGGAGTTGAAGCTTGGGTCACAAGCAAAATAGTGAGGTGTTTTACATTGATGATGCGTACAAGCCTGAAGTGTACCTATTGTACCTCTTTTTGTGCTCAATTTTTTTTTTTCTTTATGGTGCCTGCCCTCCTGGGGCTGATGTCGGCCCTCGGGGGGGTGGCTGTTTACTTTTTTCCTCGCTTTCTGATTAACCTTTGTCCATGATAATATGTGCCATTGTTGCCGGCCCAAAAACGCCGCGTGTGCATTTTCAGCGGAATTCTTCTGGAGGGGTGTTGTGCATTTATTCAAGATTCAGCAACTTTCACTGGGCCTCCGCGGGTCACCGGTGGGACGGACCTCTCTCCCTCATTGGGGAGTGGTGTCAG
Source organism: Petrocephalus schoutedeni (assembly GCA_026780765.1). Classification (NCBI taxonomy): domain Eukaryota; kingdom Metazoa; phylum Chordata; class Actinopteri; order Osteoglossiformes; family Mormyridae; genus Petrocephalus; species Petrocephalus schoutedeni. Next base: position 15,130,879 of record JAODKL010000017.1, read on the forward strand.
CTGGCATCCCGAGGTGGGAGGACAGATTTGCGGCAAAGCAGAACGGGCCTTTATGGCAGCAGCCTTGGAAGAGGGGAATGGAGAGTCTTGATGTCTGAACGATGCTTGGGTCACAGCTGGCTGTGGGCATATGAAAGCAGCGTGGAGAGGCCGAGGGAGACATCAAAGGGGGTGTCACTCAGGCCCACTTCATGTGTCCCTGCATGCTGCTCTAGAGCACTCTTGGCCTGTGTTTTCAGCAGAAAGAGTGGGTTTTCATTTTCCTTTGTATTCTCCTCTTTCATCCCCTTCCTTGGTTGTTCAGTGATACACGGTAGACAAATAATCCCGGAGGGGGCAACTCTGATCGCAGAGTGGAGTGCAGTCAGATTATTCACTGGGGCTCTCATAATGTGTCCTGTGATGTCATGCCCTGTGTGTTGGTGCATTTATGCTGTGTTTGTGAGCGACGCACGTTTGTTCCCATGTAGTCCTGTAAACGTGTGCCAGTTGGTGTGCCTACGTGCTTGGCACTGGTTATTTGGACCTGCCCCCAGCAGCGCGCTCTGTACTTTGGCACAAGGCTGTCATGACACCAGCCTGGCCGTTGCGCTGGAAACATTTCCGCGTCCCTGCGATTCCCGCGCGCACAAAGCTTGCGCTTACGGCTTGACCCCGGCACCTGACCCAAGAAAACAAGGTTCTCCCTGGAGCACGCTGCACCTAGACACAGTCGCCCTGGTAACGCTCACTTATGCAATGTGGGTACGTTACTTGTCCTGCGACTGGCTCCTTAAGGGACCAATTAGGAGCACTCTTTCATGGGACCAATGATAAGGCCTGATTTAAGGGACCAATGAGAAGGGGTCCTTTCATGAAACCATGGAACCAATTAAGATGGTTCTTTTTCAGAACCAATGGAGAATAAGACAAGACCTCACAGTGTCACTCTGCCAGCCAAGTGACACACCGGGTGCCAGAAATGAGCTCAGTGTAATTAATCACCCCTCTGCCAAAGTGCTGACGGTCCCAGCTACCACAGCTAACAGCCACGCTTCGCTCTTCTCCCCTACACGCCCTCATGTGAGCTTCTTGCCGTCCCTGGCTGCTCCCCTGGGTTCCTCCTCTTCCTCACCTGCGGCCCAGGTGTTTAGGTTAGGTAGGTAAACCCCCTCCTCCTTCTCACATGTGTTTCTTCACTCTGACATGGCTCAGGAACCAGCATCAATTCAATCCAATTCAATTAAATTTAATGTCATTAACACAATGTGCTGGCACATGTGAAAGTTAAAGGGGACTTGCGGCTTCACCCAGAACATGTGAGAGGGACAGGGGAGGCGGAGAGGAATGTTCATAGGTTAGACATAAGTGGGTAAGCTGGTGCGGGAAGAGTAGTGGGAGCCATGTGGGTATCGGGAGGGCCTTGAGGTCACTGGTGTGCACGTTTGTGTGTGTGTGCGTGTTTGTGTGTGTGCACCCACGCTTGCCGTCGGAGAATGCAGTATTGGAGAAAACATGTAAACAAGAACTGAAACTCGAATCTCTCCATAACTGAAACGGGCTAATTGCCAGTTCTGAACATTAGCATTAAACCACAGGAAACTCCATTTGCAAAAAATGATATGTTAGTCTTTTAGGTTGTTGATGGTGTAAGTTAGATATTTCATGAAAAGCCTGCGAGTTCTCCACTGCAAGACACCGCCAATCTGTTTCCTTTGTCTGAAGGCCTACGTCGTACTGTCTGATGACCTCCAAACTTTATTTTGTCTAGTTACGACGATTCGGTTTGAAATCGCTTCACTTCTGGGGTTATGTGGAAGCTGCATGGTGCATCTTGCCTTGAATCTGGTTTAGTATAGCACACTAATTTACACAACCATACTACACGGAGTGATTGCTGTTTATCTAGCATGCATAAATGAATAGTGTTATGTCACAGAATTTCCTATTTCGCTTTCCCAAAATAGCTTGCCACCCGCTTTTTGTGACATCACAGCGAGAATGGTGTGTGTTACATATGGAGAGAACAATAGCTGTGAGCTGTCGAGAGTCGGCCGGCTCCGCCCACACGCTAGGTCGTCTCCTGGACGATACTCCGATCCACAGCGCTCTTATGACAGCCCTCAAACGGCTGTCACGTCTTTACTCCCTGTTGTCAGTACTTTTCAGAGTGTCATTCACAGTGATGGCTGTGGTGTTATAGGAGCATCACGTGTCTCTCTGAAACTGAGTGAGTGGCAGCTTCTTCGCCTGAAGGAGGGAAACTAACCTGACATTATGGTGGCTGAGGGCAGTGTTTCTGTTCAGTAGGTTTCCTCCTTTAGATGTGGAGCTCTGGGATTGGGTGATTCCGCCCTCTGAGAGATGGGGAACGTTTAATGTGACTGACTAAATACGTGACCTGACGTAGCGACCGAAAAGCGGTGGGAACGGCAGTGGCTGCCTTTCGGATGCTTTTGTCTTGCTGTTCACAAATTTATCGTGGAATTGGAAGTTTACATTTTGGGGAAAGTGTTTTTACTGTGCAGTGTAAGACATTCCGAAGTGATTTCACTGAGGAAATGTGATCTGCTGAAACTTGTGTGTGTGTGTGTTTTTCCTAAGTCGTTCGCAAACATGGACTCCCACATGCCTTGGGTAAGTGCAGTTGGTCCCAGTTGAGAGGGAATTTGGGAGTGTTAGGAGAGGCTTGTCTTGTGGATTCTTGCATATTTGTGGATCAGTGTGAGAGACGACCTAAACTTCTTGAGATGTGATTAAGGGGAAAAGCTTTCAAAATACCAGCTTCCCCCCCTAACCATTGGGAACTGACCCAACAGCAGTCAGCACACGCCCATTCCTGAAAGCCTTTGAAAAGCGACGGGAAGAGGTTCCCTGAAGGTCTTGGCGCAAAATCTCGTAAAACAACTCTTCTTACAATGAGCTCGTTGTTGTATGAAATCATATTAATGCGTAGTGCCAGGTGTAATGCATTGCTCGCATGTGTCACATTGCAGTCGTTGAGTGTCTCTCAGTCAACAGGAAATGGGCGGCTTGCATCAACCTCCAGTGCATCAATGGATGGCCACCCTCTTTACCAGGGTCTCATCCCCAGAACAGCGTTGTGTACACCAGACTGAACACAAACTTATCCATTCATAAAACGAGCTCATGTCTTGACCTTCCAGCACTGGCTAGAGATCTCTTGGCCAGCTCCAAAATACTTGAAACACCTGGTAGAGTCCCAGCCTCCACTCTCCCTCCCCTTCTGTCACTTATGCACATAAACGTTGTTTATTTTGTTCCCTTGGCCAGCCTCTCTTTTCCGGCACATACAGTCGGGGTTGTTTGTGTTGGGCCTTCTGCCCCGGGTCATTACGCGAGCATCTGCGGTGACAGGTGTGAGTAAGTGTCGCAAGATGCCCCGAGCCAAGCGAAACGCTTATCTCGTCAAACAGTCGACAAACTGGTTATTCCTGACGGGTTACGCTTTTGAATCTGTAATGAATGGCTCTCGTCGGTGCGGCGATACGTGCTGCAGCATGGGGGTCGAATGGGCCGGGGCAGTAGTTTGGCAGTGGGCCTGGGCAGGGCAGCGGTGACCCACTGGAGCATTCTGCAGGCATTGAGGGCAGGGCTGTAGGCCACGTTATGCTTGTAGGGCTTTTCCCATCTCGCGTTTCACACGCTTGTTAGGCCGTGTGCCGTGACCAAAGTGCCAGTGCGAGAGCCTGCGAGGGAGCACCATGCGCCTAAAAGGTGTGGGAACGGCAGCGGCGGCTGGGAAACAATGGCACAATGAGCGAGGCCAGCGGGGGGGATGGGGGAGGAGGGGGGGGAGTCAGCGTGGGTGCGTGTGGGTCAACGAAAAGCCCCGGCGCTTTGAATGGGCCTTCACGGGCCGGCCGGAAGCCCGGAATCAGGTAGCCTGTTCATTACTCACGGTAAAATGATAGAGAGACAGGCATACTCTACATTAATTAGCGTAATGCTAGTAGCACAACTAGTACTTGTGCTACTAGGTTTCACGTCCATTTGATGTTCTGCTGAAATGCATTAAATTTGTGTTTCTCATCTTGGATTCTTGGTGGTCCTGACCTGCCGGCCCGGAGGTGGGTGGGTCGGCTGTGGGGATCTCAATCCTGCCTTCTTTGAATTTCTCCTGCCCTCTTCACCTTGGCTTTGGCAGCGGGGCGCTCAGCACGTCACGCTGCAAATGGAGCAGGGCATTTTGCGGGTATTTTTTGTGGGGGGGCATCTAAGGGGAAGAGCCACGCCTCCCTCTCCCCGGCCCACCAGTTGATAGTTCCGCACAGTCGGCTCTGATTGGCTGTGTGGAGATTTCCCCTGCAGGTACCACAGACTGACCAACCGCCAGGTGGCCGTGCAGTTTCACGCGCAGCTTTTGTGCTCATTGGCCTAGAGCTCATGGGAATTCTGAGGGGGGGGGGAGCCGATTCTGGCCGGGGGCTCGGTGAGTACCGCGGTCCGCGTGGCCCGTCGGCGACGCCCCTCGTCGCAGGTTTGGTAGCGCTGCCTCCCGCTGACAGGTTTCCCCGCAGCAGTCTTGGCTGCTGAGCTGTTTGTTTTTAATTCCCTGAGTGGGACTCGGCTCTTCCGTTCAGGCACAGCGTGAGAGCGATTGGCCCGGCCCGGTCTGCGCCGCACAGCGTCGGGAGGAAACAGGCTCTGAGTCACTCATGATGTACGACAGGGCGTAGAAAATCACTGTGCGAGTGTGTGTGTGTGAGTGAGCGTGTGTGAGCGAGCGTGTGAACGTCTATTTAGGTTTGTTTTGGGGGGGGATTTTGCAGCCTCTCAAGCAGATAAGCATGCGCACCATTTTGATAGTGATAGCGCTCCTTCAGTGGATACAAACTCCTGCAAACGCACGCAGGTAGCCTGTTGGAGATAAGACAGCGGTCCTTTAGAGGACACGCACACTCGCAGGGAACTGGGCCGAGACCTCTGTCACTGAGCCGACCCCTGGGTCACTAAATATCCCAAGGGCAACTGCGCTCTAGAGAAACCTTTTTACTGGACATATTTAGCACACGCTCATGTTAAAATGTTTTCCTTAGGGCTATTGTTACTAATTCTGCCATTGTTTTGAGGGGAAATGTGTTTTTTTTTATTGCTCCATCTGTTACTTATATGCACCATTTATCAGAGCAAATTCATCACTAATACGGCAGCTTTAGCTGAGGAGTGTTGGTCACTGAGGCCGGCTCCCTTCCTGTTCACATCGGCTAAATGGCCAGCCAATCGTTGAGGGTATGCAGTGACATCACTCTCCAGCCAGAACACGCCCCCTCAGAGGGGCTGAGTGGCAAAACACGCTGCCACATGGCTGATGTAAGTCAGGGAAACTGGAAGAACAAATGACTACCAGCTTAAATTAAAGGCAGTTGGGCTCCACAGGGATCCGCGCAACTTCCCGAAGGACCGGAGGACCATGGCGGCTGATATGTCGCCAGCGATTGGGTTTCCTGTCAACACTTCTGTAGTTATGAGGCTAACTGTCTAAACTTGCTTGGTGGAATAGCACCTTAAGAGGAAAACCGGGATTGTCCAGCCAAAACCCACTTTGTAGAACACAAGCCTCATCATCATAGATTTATTTATTTTTTTTAATTACTAAGAAATATTTGTCACATTGAATGATGCTAAATATTTTATTGAGTAGTTACAATATAACTTATAGTATAATGTTACCCAAAAATCCCACATAACTGACATGAAACGACCACGCTAAATCCGCCTTCCGGAGTCTTGTTTCTGTGGATTGCAGTGACCCATTTGCTTTATTTTAGCAATCGCACAACAGTCCTTTCCTGTTTTATGTGTTTCTGCTGCATCCCCCGCCCCCCCGAACCCATGGTGCCTCATCCCCCCCACCCACCTCCACCTCCAGCTGTCATGCAAGGCTGAACCTTACAGGTTAATCCAGGTTAATCCAGAGCCCAGAAGTGACTTCATGCCTCACTGCATTTGTGTACACGCCAGTTTGTCGCAGAAACATTTCGATGTGGGAAGTGGGCCAGTCTCAGCTTTTAGCTGCTGTAATGTTTCCTTTTCGCTTCATTTCTTCTCTGGGAACCACTAACGTATACCTGCCTACAAAAGTTCCCTGTTCTGATGTGTGCTACGCAGTCACGGCGTACAGGAACTTTTGATTCATACTTGGGGAAACACCCCCATTATTTTTCCAGCCTCATTTCCACGAATCCCCCCTGCAAACGAGTGGCGGCCAGGCCCGTCCCTAGCAACGAGGCTCATTCTGTTTGCCGGTTGTGATTATTTGATTATAACCTTAAAAAGGACTCACTTGGCGTGGGATTCCCGCAGAGTGCTCCACTTCCCCGAATTACATCAATAAACAAGAAGGATGTGCTATGCGGGAGAAATGCAGTGCATTTTCTCAGCAGGGAGCTGATGGGAGATATCAGAAGACGATTCCCCCCCTGCAGGTCAGCGCATGGTCTCCTCCTCCACTGCCCCCCACCCCCGGGTTTGTCCTGGCTTGTTGTTATGGCTGTGGTTTTCAGCAGGGCTAGAAACACCAGGTGTGCGTGATTCCTTTGAACGCCATAAATAATGTATCCCACCCCCAGCCCCGTATCTAGTGTGGATGTCTGTGAAACATTCGGTTGAATTACCTGTAGGACTGACACCCCCCTCCCTCCCCCCCACAGTAATTCTGCATTGTCGCTACTTACTAAAACAAAGGCATCTTTCATTACACCATAATTTCTTCATTTACTTGAAGGAAGGATTTGGTGTTTAACACCACTGATCTTGGGGTGGGGGGAGAGATTAGGGAGAATCTGGGAAGGAATGTCGATCTGTGTTTGCGCCTAGGAGGCGCTGCGTTGGGGCCCTCTCTGACCGAGCGCGGTCGTGAGGGCGACTGGGACGTCCCTGGATTCTCTGAGCCGCTTCTGTGCAGAATTCGACGGTCTCAGCCCTGCCTGAGCGGACAGCGGGCACATGGACCGTCGCGGCTACGGCCCGTCCAGCTTCCCTCCGACGCGTGGACACACGGGACGGCGTGGTTCAGTCTGTGTTCTCGCTCCTGAAAGCACTCCAAGTACAAAATCCAGGGTGTGCAACAGAGCTGAAGAAACTCAAACACCAATACTGTGCGAGGAATCGGCTTGAGGCTTTTGTTTACTTTTCAGGGGTTTATCTCATTTTTGGGTCCGAATCTCTGAGACGCCCTCTTGGAAGGGGTCACCCTATCTTAGCTGAAATAGCCGTGCCGCTCAGCTCTCGATAGGCCCTCTGCGGCAGGAGCCGCTTCCGCTCTTTTCGGAGCCGCTGGACTGTGGAGGTGTCTGTACTGGCCGTCCTCCAGCTGGCTCGTGCGCCAGCCATAGTTTATTTATTCATTGTTTCAGCTTCTCTCGCGTTAGCGGAGTGGGAAATTGCTGCAGGCGCTTGCCAGGCCTGGAGCCGCTCGCCCGAGGAGAGAAAAAGGCGACTCTGGCTTTTCGTATCCTTGAGTGGCTGACTCTCTCGAGTCCCCGGTCACCTGCCGCAGTTAAGGCACCTGGCGCTGCCCGGCAGCTGTGCCGCCTTGGCGTTCTGCCGCTCGGCCCGTCCGTTTCCAGCAGACCCGAACCCGCCTGATGAATGTGAGTGTCCCCAAGCTACCCCTCCGACTGCTGGGCCTGTGCTGCTCGAGTAGAGTCGCATTGACATGTTTAAGCCCCGGAGCTCTCAGGAACAGGGTCTCCAACTCATTTCATCTGACGTGACTCTCAGACTCTCCTGCTTGCGCGAGAAATCTTAAGGCAAATCTGTATTATTCCTTAATAAACCTAAAATTAGCTACGTCAGAAGCGTTGGGGTAATTTGCAAACCCTGCAGACTATTTACAAGGCAATGAAACTCTTACATACATACATTACATACATGTAAATGCGTGTGCAGACTTGTCTTGGATCGAAAATGTCACGCCAGGCAGGTGACCAAAGTTGTCAACCCTGCTCAGGGAGGAGTTCCCGTTTTCGATGGCCTGAGGCCAAACTACGGTACGTTGACACTTCAGTACGTAAAAATAACGATTTCCAGTGATAGGCGTCTGTTCCTGTGAATTAACACCATTTTGAAAGGCTCCGTCTTTCCAAAAGCAACCGGGCCTTATCTGTTCTTTTTGGGCCTGCAGACTAAAAGAGCTCAGAATGTCTCTGTACAGTGATTCGGCATTGGCTGCCATTCAGCGCTTGGGCTGGGCTTAGTTCTGGGTTCGGGATTGGGTTCCGTGTCTTCGTACCAAGAGCGTGAGTGTAAGAACATGCGAAAGAGAGGCCTCTTGTCTGCAAACGTGTTGCTTCCAGCAAGCCGTCGCCTTCATTAGCCTATGCAGCCTCCCGGGACAAGGACCCCTTGTCTCGGTGTTCAAACGGGAACATGCACCAGATCTGTCACATCTTCAGGGGGAAGATGTTCAAAAGCGAGCATGGGGATGAAAGGAAATCTGTACCATAATGACATAATTATGATCTCTATAGTGGTATTTCTCTGTCGTGGAGGGACACAGTGGTTTTCATTCCAGGTTATTTGGGCACCACCCTGGATGGTGCGTACAGGAAGGCAGTCTTCCCAGGGCCGGCTTCCACAGTTATTCTTTCTAAGTGGGCCTTGATTATCGTTTTCGGGTGTCTGGGTCGGTGGGAGAGCCGAAGACAGGATACCGCTAAATCTGTAATTAAGACCCTCTTTATTTTTTATTTTTTCCCCTTCTTCTCATTCAGGATGCCGAAATAATGACGCAGGTTTTTTTGAGTCCGTGTGTGGGGATATGCCTTGGTGTGTTTACAAAACAAAGGCATGGCGTGAGAGCAGAGAGGGCTATGTTTTGACCTCCAACCCGGTAGACTGAGAGGATGAGAAACGGACTGAGCAGCAGGTCAGGGAGAAGGAACCAGCCGTGACTATCGGTCACACAAAGAGAGGCCTTCTGCCAACAGTCCTTTATAACTTGACTATCATATGATTTTATTACGTTCCTGTGCTTATGACTGGTTGGTTGTATAGCATGTGCTTCCCACATGGGATTTTTATATCACTCAATGAAGCCTTCAGTGTTCGTGGCAGCAGCTGAGAGGGGAAGCATAAGGCGAGGTTTCCCAACCCAGACCTCAGGGCCTCCAGACGCTCCACATTTCTGCTCCCTCCCAGCTGGGGGTCTTCGAGGACCAGGTTGGGAAACACTGGCATAAGATATTAAGAAGATAATTAGAACTCTATCCCATGTGGGACCCTGTTGAATAGCTTTTACTCAATTTAACACTTGTTTTAATGACTCATTATGGAAATATAACCTATAGTCATGATAATGTATACCTTTTACAAAAATGTTTGGACTTGCACCTATGTTGGAACCTCAGATATGCCTCACTCATGCGTTGTTCGGAGATCTTGCTGATATGTGACTGTAGGAAAGCACATCTGTGGCATTCCGAAATGATCCTGTAGTTTTGACTTTGGCCACTAACCCCCTAGAATTGCCAGGCAGCTGCTAGCTGTCGGGGGCCTGTAACGGGTAGCAGATGCTCCACTCATACAGGCTTCGTCTCTCTGCTTCTGGAAGATCTCGCAGATGGCTAGTTAACATTCACACACAGTCCTGTGTCCCCACAATGTGCTGTCTCCTTCATAAGGTTATACAGGCCTCCTTGTCCTGATATTCAGACGGGGGCTTCCTGGGTCAAGGGGAAAGCGAGTGTAGTGGGTATGAATGCATTCCCTGAACTGCATGCTTTGTTAAATAACTGCGCAAATCCACCCGTTCCTGCATTTCTGAGGTCACATCTAACAGTCTCCCACACCTTCCTCCTCCCTTCGGCGTGCTTGACTCCTTTTTGCCGAGCTGCAAGGCGGCGCCTGCGAGCCTCTGCCAGTGTAAAGTGCGCGAAAGCCAAACGCTCCGTCCTTTTGAGAGATGGAAACAAAAGTCCGGAGCGGGGGCTCAAAGCAAGGGGCCGCGGCAGAGCTCCCCCGGAGCAGAGAGGCCACAGTGGCGCCTTTGTCGGGAAATATGAATAAATAACAGCAATAAGCTTTGCAGAGCAGAGGTTCCCCATTGGGGGAGCATGCCAGGATAAAGGGGCTGTTGGACAGCCTCGGGACTGGAATGCGGAGCTGTGCAGGCAGGGGGCTGGCGGAGGTCCAGTGCATCGCTGAGCTGCGTCCAGCGCCCTCCGTGAGTTGGGGCTCCTCCTGGACTGCGCACGGGTGGCCGGGGCTCGGTGCCCCGGAGATACATTGTCCTCCCCGGGTCTTCCCAAGCCTGTCAGGCAAGTGGGATGGGGGCGTTCAAATCCTGGGCATAATACTTTATAAAGTCTGAGTGATTCACCGACACGGTGCAGTGCCTGGGTGCCACAGACCAGCTTCTTATGGGTAACTGCATCACTGCCCGTTCATTTCTTGCATTTAAATTTTCCCTTTTGTCCTTTAATTTGACGAGCAATTTCTTGCCGCACCTGAAATTCTTTGTTTGCAGAAGTGAATCTTCGAAAGACCCGTGAAGCTGATCAGTAAAATAAAGCGAGGAATTACTTTCCTCAATGTCGTGTTCATAAGGAGAATGCGTCTAAGCCCGCATGCCGTTTGTAGCAGTCGGTGTATCTACCCAGCTGCTGTCGTCTTCTAATTACAGCTGACTGATACAGAAGTTTTTTTTTTTTTTTTCTGGTGGTAGTTTCTTTAAATGGAAAATGTCCATTTCCAGGAAAGCATATTAATGTGCTCTAAGACGTGATTGTGCTCCGATGAGCCCGGCTATTTTGAGAGAAATGGCTAATGAAAAGTCTTTCCATCGCAGCACGACAGCAAGCTGCAGATGTTTGTGTTCCCCGCTACGATTTCCGAGCGTTTCGTGCTAGATGCGGGGTAGAACCCTGCATACAGGAGGTTACTTGACACTGAAGGAAGCAAACATATATCCTATCTGGTAAGAAGACTCGGCTCCCATTACAGCCTCCAGGTTTTATGAAATAATTTACTCCTTGGTGCATCTCATGCATTTATTTGGAGGAACCATACAGACTTGATGAGATTATATGCTGTATGTTTATTCGCTATCAGCATTTCTCAAGCAGATTTTCTTAAATATTCCCGCTGTTATATGGACAAAAGTATTGGGACACCTGGCCATAACACATACAGGAACTTTTATGATATCCATAGGCATCAATATGGAGCTGGTCCCCCTTCTGCAGCTATAGCAGCTGCCACTCTTCTGGGAAGGCTTTCCTCAAGATGCTAGAGTGTGTCTGTGGGAATTTTTGCCCATTCATCCAGAAGAGCGTTTGTGAGGTCAGGCACAGATGTTGGATGAAAAGGTCTGGCTCAGTCTCCGTTCTAGTTCATCCCAAAGGTGTTCGATGGGGTTGAGGCCAAGTTCATCTCCTCCAAGCTCAGCCAACCGTGTCTCTATGGACCTTGCTTTGTGCACTGCGGCGCTGTCATGCTGGAACAGGAACGGGCCTTCCCCAAACTGTTCCCACAAAGTTGGAAGCATAGAATTGTCCAAAATGTCTTTGTATGCTGAAGCATTCACTGGAACTAAGGGCCCTAGCCCAAGCCCAGAAAAGTAACCCCATACCATTATCCCTCCTGCGCCGACCTTTACACTTGGTCTCGCTGTTACTTTGTGGTCTGCCACTTCCTGGCTGAGTTTCAGTTTTTTGTAAACACTTCCACTCGGTTTACTTTGTAATATCTAGCAGGGAAGAAATTTCATGAACCGACGTGTTGCAAAGGTGACATCCTACAACAGGACCACGCTTGAATTCTCAACTTAAAGCTCATCAGAACAACCCATTCTTTCTTAAATGTTTGTAAACCAGATTACATGGCGAGGTGCTTGATTTTATACACCTGTGGCAATGGGTCTGAACGAAACCTCTGAATTTAATGATTAGGAGGTGTGTCCCAATACTTTGGTCCATATACAGCAGTAGACAAAGTGGTAAGGTGTAGTGGTAATGCTTGTTTGGCATCTACTGTTGGTGCTGCTGGGTAGTGTCCCAGGGTCTGTGGCTGCAGGACCACCGGGGTGGGGTGGGGATGCTGGGACTGATTCATTAACCAGGACCACAGCAGGACCTAATAGAATAAAAGCCCCTGCAGTCAATAATTGATGGCTCTGTTATCTTCTGTCTCCATGGGGGATACAGGACCAGCTGTATCTGGGAGCTGACCTGTCTTATTGGAACTCTGGCCAGCTGGAAATGAGAAGCCACTTCCTGAGCAGAAAAGGACTTTGTCCCCTGTCACAGTAGACTGATACGTGTCTCAGTGAACATATAGCTCAGGATTTTTTGTTTACTTACCACAGGTTGCTTTTTGTGCACCAGTTTCAATTGCAGTATTCTCCCATTCCATGAAGGTTGTGTTGGTTGCATAGCTATCAGAGTGAGGAGCTGTGTACAAAAACCTTGTGAATTGTCCTGTTGTCCCACACGTTTTTTGTTTGAGGTGTCTGCCCCATGCCATGTTCATTCTCTATTTACTGGCTGTATGTGGAACAGTCATGAGCAAATAGTCATGGTCAAAATGGATAGTCAACATGAATGTCTGGCTGCAGTCTTGCATCACCCTTCAGGTCCAGCCCTGCCCTGCCCTGTGCGAGAGGTAGTTTCCGTGTTCTCTCTGTATTGTGCGGGTGCTCCGATTTCCCCTCCTAGCCCAAAGACCTTTCAGGCAGGTAAATTAATCATTCTAACCATGCCTCCCGTGATCTTGTACGAGATAAGCGGGTGGAAGATGGACGGTTGGATAAAAAGAGCCGTACTGACAGACGCAGTCGTGGAGTGCGGCTTCAGCTTACCATTTCTAAAACGCAGGTCAGGCACCTGGCAGGTCTTTTGTCTGGTTATATTTTAGCAGACAGTTGGGGTGGGCGAGGGAACATAAATGACTCATCTTACATCAGCAGTCCCTGGAGGGCAATGAATTGCGAGTTGCACTGGATAGTCACCTGTATATTCAGGATGGTGTCTGCCACCCCCCTCCTCGCGCGATGACATCAGAGTGGATGATGTCACAGAGTGGAAATGGGGCAATCATCAGATTTATCTTATGGTAAAATACATTGTACAGTTGTTATGCATTTTAATTCATTACAGTTATCACCACTTCAGGTTTCCCCAGGTGAGTGCACTGGGTTCTCTGTGACTCCGTTCCTTTTGAGTGCCTTCGGTGCTAAAGGTCACACCTGGTCTTTGCTGACTGAGCCCTGTCTAGGAGTGGGTCTAAGGTATTGATCAGTCCAAACGGACCATTTCACATGATTTAGTTTCTGTAAGGTGGTGCTGAAGGAGCGTTTTCCTCTCTGTGATCATTTTTGCTGGTTCCTTGATGCAGAACCTTATCGGGCATGGCGGGCTCCATTTCCTGCAGCCGATGATGATGTTTATGGCTGTCACCCTGTCTCCATTAACCATTAAGTCTGGAGCAATCCGCACATCACCGGTGCGCCCTGGGGATCCAATGGTGGTGCATTTCCACGAGCTCTTATTGCTGTATGTAATGGTGTTTGCGGGATGAAGGGGAAACATTTACATATTTAGCAGACACTTTTGTCCAAAGCATCACACGAGTCACTTAAATAGCACATTATAAACATACTTGCAGTGTAGGAGTCAATTAGGCGTAAGTGCAGAATTCCCTGGTATGAGGGTAGGTGGGGGCAACCTCACCTTAGCGATATTCAGGAAATGATGTCCTACTGTGTGAGTCCTGCAAGTACTGCGTTAGACCGTGGTGATTTAAAGGATCAAAATTACTAGCCGTCTCAGCTGTTCGCTTAGATTTTCATTACGCGAATTATGCCTTACATGTCAGATAATTTGCGAATCAGTCTAAACTCCCAGAGCATAGGCCATTATGAGAGTTGTGGTGATGTTTGAATGAGAAATCATGTTATAATGCATACAGTCTGTACTTTTATGGTCAGGTGCCATCATGCAAGGCCTGCTTAGCACACTAACTAATGGCTCTGTGAGCCTGAGCGAATGATCGGTGACCTTGCACCCATGGAGCTAAGTGACCCAGGGAAGGAGGATGAAACGAGATCAGGAGGATTCTGCATAGAGCAAAAACCGACCCAGTGATCCAATTTAAACTGCTAACGATCACAGTGTGAGCCTTTGGACCCTGGTGTCCGTACATGAGACTCCTTATGTGCAGTTACTGGCCTCTGCTAATTGTGTGGTTTTACGGCGGTACATGGCCCTGTACTGTACATCCGGGCATCGGTTTTGTGGGATAATGAAGTCTGGCGCGCACACCCATGCCCCGACACACAAGCGGAGCCCTGCTAATCCCCTCCCACACACAGGAAACGTACACTCCGGTTGAATTTATAATTTTACCGGTGGATGCATTCAGCAAGCCGAGCTCTCCACCCCCCCGCAATCCTATTGGCTACGGCTGGATTTAGGGTAAGCCCGATTAGCGCTGCATACTATCACCAGGCAGCAGGAAAGTGCCGGAATCCAGCTGGGGGGGCAGCCACAGTAGGGGGTGAGGGTTAGGATGGGGGGTCAATCAGCTCACTGCTCACGCCCTCCCCCTGTGCTGGACGCCGTCTCAACACGCCTTGTGTTAGTCTCCTGCTCCTTGTTAACTCTGCCCTTCCGTGGCCTGACGCTGTAATCCCCCCACCCTGCCTGTGGGGGTGGGGGGGGGCGGCTGGGCTATTCCTCAATGGCCCCATGAGGAGAGACTCACGGGAAGCCGACATGGTGTCACGGTTGCGTGATTTTGATGTCTTAACTTCCCAGGATGCCTCGGTACTGTAAGGCAGTGTTTCCCAATCCGGTCCGCGGGGAGCCCCAGACAGCCCACGTTTTTGCTCCCTCCCAGCTCCCTACCGGGAGCAAAGACATGTATGGTCTTGGGGGGGGGGTCTACAAATGAGTCACATGTTCTGAATTCTGGCAGAGACGCGTTAAGCAAATGGGATGCTTACTCACCAGGATCTTGTTTGTTCTTTGCCTTGTTAGGCAGCTCAGTTATAGGAGTGATGACTTTATCACTGTTTAGTCAGTGTGCTGAGCTGCCCGGCCATCCGAGTCACTGTTTGCAGACTCAGGTAAATCAGTCTGAGTCAGTATGCGTGTATAAATGAGTGTGCTGTGTGTTAAAGTACATCGGTGAGGGTGTGTGTTTCACTGAGCGAGGGCGTGTCCGGCTGTGGATGAGCAGGGGTGGGTTTTGCGAGCGTGCAAGTGCATCTCCCCCTCTGCGTGGGGCGGGGAGGGTCCTGCCGGGGGAGGGGAGGATCTGGGATGATGTCTCTTGTGGGCCATTGTTTGATGAGTAGCCTATTGTGAAGGGAAACAATGCAGGCACGTTCCCCCGTCACTGGTCGTGGGATGGACTGGGGGGGGGGGCAGGTCTGATTTTGGGATGATTGGCAGCGGGGCTCTGGAGGGGCCCCGAGTCCTTCCTAGGCCAGCTGCTTCCCCTCCACTTGGAAGGAGGTCTGGAGTGAGGGGGTATCTTTTTTAAGGAGCGATGGAGACGGGAGGTCACCATGCCGGCGAGCAAAGGAGCAGGAAGTGGCCCGATCTGGAGGGGGGTGGTGAAGAGATAAAGGCCCCACCCTCGGGCAGGGGGGAGACAAACACAGGGAGAGTCTCTCGGGCCGTGGCCTGGACCTCTGTCAGCTGTGCAGTACAGGCACCATTTCATCCATAAATTTGCCCGCAGAACATTAGATACGATCTCAGGGAGTAAGATTACAGGTCGTCTTTACGGCCATTAAGCTTATTGCCAGAACTAGTCCCCAAAGGAAACGTCCATGTTTGTTAGTGACCTAGTTAGTTATCTGTACTGGGAGGCATTAGTGCAGGTCACCTTCCAGGAATCAGCAGGTCGGCAGGCAGGATGTCGCACCCAGAGTGTGTCAGACGGCCCCTTCACCTACCGTCATCAACAGGCTTCCTGGGAGGGAGTGAACTTCACGCTCCATCCTGCCTGACACGCCCTCTGTAGGTCAGAAATGTCGCTGTGGATGACAGACCCTATAGGGAGGTCAGTGTCCCCAGTCACTGAACCATCCAGGCACACTGGCTTCCGCAGACGGGGGGCTTCGGTTCTCCTCCGCCCTGCCGTAGGCGGGTACCGCGCTTTCGGCCGTCGGCGAGCCCAGCTGTCGGGGACCGAGCCATCGCTGCTCCTGATCTGCACTCGCTGCTGGGGGTTTGAAGCAGCACAGAACGCAGACCTAAGAAAACTCATACTGACTACGAGGTTCTGCCCCAGAGCTACTTAGAGGCTGAGAATAAGGCAGCTTCTGATGGGTGGGCGCGGAGCGAGAAGCAGAGGCTGAGCTGTAGATCTGAGCCGTGGACATAAAGTGGGAAGAGCTGCTCTTATTTCCAGGCCTGCATGGCAGCAGGCTGCAGACTCGGGGAAGATCATTGTGGGGAATGGAGGGTGACGGGACCGTGACGGAAGCGTCCCACGGCGCTAATGAACATCAGAGTGCACAGAGGCAGCCGCCCGGCCCGCCTGTCCGCATCTCGCCGGTGTAATGGATCGATTATAGAGGTTATTATTTAGCAGGCTTATCCAAGCGACTGGCATATTTTGCTATTTTAGACTTAATTCATTCATAAACATGAATTTTTAATGAAGCATTGTGAGTATTAAGGACTACTCTTCATTTAAAATTGATTATGAAGCAGAAATTTGACTTCTAGCCAAAGGGGGTAATAATGTAAGTGATGTTGGCGCTCAGAGCTCGTTCCGTTTGGCGGCGGCGCTGAACCTTAACCACTGCGCCCCCTGCTAGCTCTGCTCAGGTAACGGCTACAGCACCATTGACAGCAGGAAATCCTGCAGAGAGGGTGATCCAAGAAAGCATGGAAAGGGGAAAGGTGTGACAGTGGTTAGCACTGTTGCCTCATACCTCTGGGACCAGGGTTCGAGTCTCCACCATGGCTCTTTGTGTGGACTTTGCATGTCCTCCCCGTGTCGTCGTGGGGTTTCCTCTGGGTACTCCCCTTCCCCCCACAGTCCATAAACATGCTGAGACTAATTGGAGTTCCCAAATTGCCAGCAGGTGTGCTTGTGTGAATATAGGGAGTGTGAGTGTGCCCTGCAATGGGTCGGTACCCCATCCTGGGTTATTCCCTGCTTTGCGCCCACGGTTTCTGGAATAGGCTCTGGAACTCCGACTAGTCTGAATGGGACAAGTGGTTACAGAAAATGCATGGATGGAAAAGAACTGAAGCAACTAATTAAAAATCATATTTAAAATTTTAAATAGGCTGGAAAAAACTTGAATTAACAAGATAACAAATATTAGAAGGAAATGTATTAAACAAGACAGGTTAAGGGAAAATCCCATCAGAAATGGTGTGGGAGTCTGCTGCTTGCCGTCGGCCTGGCAGGTTGCACTGAGGGATGGGTGAGGGCCAGACTGCATTATTTACTAGCTAGTTATTCCTGTATCCGATCTGGGCAGGTCACTTTGAGGGTAGGACTGTCCACTCAGGGCCGGGTCGTGCCCCCCCACCCCCCACCACTGCTGAGGACCCAGCCCAGAGCTGATTAAAGATTCATGCCTTCTGGATGAATGTGTAATGAATGTGTAATGAGGCCCGCGGAGCCCATCTCGTCAGACGGGCCTGTCCGCGCAGAGCGGGCCGAGAGGTCCGACTCTGTAGCCAGGCCGACCGGTCCGCCGGGTCAGACGTGTCTGGGGGCTTTGGGGATCAGCCAGATTGGCGCTATGGCTATTAACATGAGCCACGGCCACTCCTTACAGGAGGGCGACTGTCCCATAAACGTCCCATTTAACTGCCCGCCACTGTCAGCATTTATTTTACAAATGGTGTGGAAGTTAGAGGCAAGGCCCCCCCCCATCGAGGTGGCGTCCCGCGGGCTGGGCAGTGCAGGGGGTGTGACATTTGGGCGGCTCCCTTCTCCTGGGCTGGGACAACCTTGGACATGAGGACATGGACGTCCCCGCTGCCGCACCCCGGGTTTGCCAGGGGCGGCACAGGTGTCAGACGGCCCCCTTTTTGGGGGGGGGGTGTTGCACAAGCGAATGGATAAACTGACGCAGGAAGAATTGTGCCTTCTGGGCGAAAAGAATAAATAACAGATAAACGACATGGAGAAGGACAGAGAGTGAGAGAGAGAGAGAGAGAGAGAGAGAGAGGGGAGGATCGCATCTCGGCCAGGGACTCCCCTCCTGCCGTGTGAGCAGCCCTCACCAAAGGCAGGCATTTCACAGAGCCGGGTGTCTGCGCCTTGGATGAGGCTGTTTGACTTTCCCTTTCTCAGCAGTGTGATTTGGTTTCGGTACCTGCACAAAGATTTTAGTTCCAGGTAAAAAGTGAATGGACCAGCTCCTCTGAGCTATGCTGCGGCGGATCTGGCTGGCCTGCATTCCTAGCAAATAAGCTATATACTGTACGTAGCGCGCGGTGATTATCTCATCCTGTGGCTCTGGTTCCCACACTATCTCCGCATTCTGAATCCTCGTGGGTTTCCTCCTGAACAACAAAAAGCCATCTGCCTCAGGTGGCTTTTCCTTTTGTGCCCCGTGTGCTGGGATAGGGGCCAAGCGGGCAGTGACCCTCTGTTGGCCCGGCGGATAACCTCCTATATGTCAGTCCTTCGCTTTTTAGACTCTCGCACTTCACAAGTGAAAGGACTGTAGAAGAGTCTCATCTTAAAGTAAGATGTATGATGCAGTTCCAGAAAAAATGAGCCGCTTCTGAATGCCGGCGGGATATTGTAAAGACAGCGGCTTGCATTGTGCTCTCCCTCTGCAGATTAGCATGCTGGGAGTCCGTCATGATTGGGCAGCCTTTCCGAGCAGGACTGCCGCTGGTCCAAGGCGCCTGACGTCAGTGGCGGAGACAGGCTGCCGTCTGACTGTCGCTCTGTGCGTCACCGCATTCTTCGCCATCACGTCCGCGCTCGCCGCGGCTCTGAGCCCCGACACCCCGCCACCTGCGTGCTACAGACCCGATTTAGGCATCAGTCCTGCCGCTGTGGACTGCTTCGTGTGAGTCCCTTCCGGCTGTCAGGTGCAGGCCTTTTGAAAAAAGACAGTACTATCAGGTTGCGATCTTGGCTACTCTGGCGGGCTGCACACCTGACCTATTGCCAGATCCCGCTCACAGAATGCAGCTATCCCATGAGCCTCGGCTGCCCCCTCCCCCCCCGTATTCCCTGCTGGCTCTGGGATTGGTCAGCCATCGTTGCTGCCTTTCCCCCTTAATGGACGTGCCTGATAGCTCAGGGTCTCGAACCCTGTTGACCCTTGCTTGCCATTAGCTCGCCAGCTCCGGTTATGGCATGAGATAACATGCAAGCTTCTATATGTGCCTCTGTATATTGAAATGGGTAGCGTTATATAAGAAGCCTCTCTGTCCTAAGAAGGTGGATTCTTATTTAATTAGACACACGACCCACATCTCCGGTCCTCTCCGTTTTTGTTTTCCTCGTTGATCCACTTAGGAGATGCTTTTATTCAGATTGGCTTACGGGCTGATCCTGGCTGCTCGCTGGCAGATCAGCCTTGGGGTTTAGGTGCTGCTTCTGCGCCGCCATCATTTTGTTCACATGATTTTGGTGATGTGCCCTTAATCTGACCTGCAGAGGGTCGGCATTCGCCCACGCCTTTCATGGCCACGTTAAATGAGATGACAGGCGAATAAGAACATGAGAGAGTCCCACTGAGTGCCGTCCTCGGCCGAGGGCGCCGGCTCTCCTGCAGGAGGCGGGCGCGAGATGCGGTCGGCCTGGTAACGGACAGCCATCGTGGCTCAAACCCTGCCTCCAGAGCTCAGATACGTACAGGACAGGGTTTGTCTAATCTGTCTGGCCAAAGGGCGTGGTTTATGGAACAGCAGTTAACGATCTGTTTTTATCAGATGGGTGTTTCTATAATTGTGTGCCTGAGTGGATCTGGACTCTTTTCTGCTGATGGCTGAGGAGCTCAGCGCTGACACTCCTGCTTGTCTGGGAGGCTTGTGCCATCCCTCCATCCATCCATCTATCCCTCTATCCATCCATCCCTCCATCCATGGTTTGTGGGACGTCCCTTCAGTAGTCCTAATTTATTACAGCCCTGCTAGTTTCCAGTGTATCTGTGGGTTCATGTGAACACCAAAGGTTTCATGTAGGTATCATGGCAACACCCTCTAGTATGGGGATCACCGACCTGAGCCAGAAATCCACATGCTTCCATGAAGAACCTTGGCCCCAGAGTGGACCGTAGCTGCAGAGTCAGCGGGTCCCGGGTCGCTCCCCATTAGCATTGATCCAGGCCTCTGCCCCACCCCTCTACTCCATCCTCTTCCTGTCCCAGGGGGCATTGCACAGGATATGGACACACTTACTGCATAGCTTCTCTGCCCGCATGTTAAATATGAAATAAAGCCGGAAGGGTGACGTACCGGAGAGCTAATGTCTGATCCATTTTCCCTTTTTGCTGGGTGATCTTTATATTAATGGAGGGAGACAAGGAAAGCCACATCACAATTTAGCACAAAAATCACAGGGTTTTCTCCCCGAAAGGTCAACACTGTTACACCCAAATAGGGGCATTGGAACTAGAAACAGATGTACAGAAGTACACCCAGTATTTAATTCCTGTATGCATCCCCTCCCCGATTTAACAGACAATTTTATTTAAATTGTGTCCCCCAGATATCAAACTCTCTCCTATGCTGTTGCACCCAGTCAATAATACTGCCCTACCCTGTGTTTTCCGGTACGCTCATGGCTAAACCTGCCTGCACTATGCTGATCGTCATGGGCAAAAAGCATTTGGCATGTAAATTAATAAGGAACACAAGCACAGAGGCTGAGCTGTCTGTCCGTCTGTGTCTCTCTGTCTCTCTCCGTGTTGCTGTCTGTCCGTCTGTGTCTCTCTGTCTCTCTCCGTGTCTCTGTCTGTCCGTCTGTGTCTCTCTGTCTCTCTCCGTGTCTCTGTCTGTCCGTCTGTGTCTCTCTGTCTCTCTCCGTG
>JAODKL010000017.1:15158192-15168891 GCA_026780765.1 Petrocephalus schoutedeni
GGGGGGGGGGGTGCCAGAGGAGGTGACAGCTGGCTCTGCACACACACACACCCCCAATGTACAGTCTTCATTTCAGCACACACACACACACACACACACACAAAGAGTGCTAGGTGTCCTAATTAATGGGTGTACAAAATATCAAGAAAGTGCACCTTCATTTTCATTCTGGGATTAATGCATTTTCATTCTATTCTATTTAAAAAAAAATATGGGACCGTATGCCTGTCAGTTATCTGGCAGACAGATTAAAACCAAACAGACCGTTAAAGCTGCGTATGTCAGACCATGTTTGTTTATTCGCTGTTTGCCCAAAGTCACTCTCTTCAAAGCCAGACGTGTCACCCTGGAAGCCGATTTTCTGTGGGATTATCGGGGGCCTCATCTGAGATTAGTGCCGGGACCTGAGCGGGCCCGGGGCCAGCACTCTGCACACGTGCCCCCCCCCCCAGGGGTGCGGGTGAAGCTCCCGGGGTCCTGAGCCGTGACCTCGACACAGACGTGTCCTACAAACACCTGCTACTCCAGCGGGGTCTGTCCTGGTCTCTGCACTTACATTCATCATCGGTGTATCTGTGCACCGACGTGAGGTCAGATGGCAGGTACAGGTCCTGCGGGTCGCTCATTGGCTGTTCAGTTTCCATGGCACCCATGTGGACAGTGGGGGTCATTCGTAATGACACATGCTGTAAAGATCACCCCACATGGCAGGGGTCAGATGTTCTGTGTCAGTGCCCCCCTGCCCACCACAACAGGCTTATTCACAGTGGCATGTTGGGGATGCTGACACAGAGAGCCCAAATTTCATTGGCTGTTACTTGTCTGTTGTCATGGAGACCCCTTGACTCTGTCCATTGTGTGTCAGGTTACATGGGTGTCTGTATTACAGCTGCCTCCCCAAACACCAGCTAGGGCTGTTTCATTGTGCCTCCGTGGTAGGGCTGAACGATTTTAAGAAAATATCGAATTGCGATTTATCTGACAGATATTGTGATTTTATTTGATATATATATATTTTAAACTCAGATCAGTATTCACTATGTGTATAAAAAAACGAATTGAGCACAGACATATATTGAAATCTGAACTGCGCTATACATTAATCCAAAGATAAGAATGGAAATATATTAATTGAATCCAAAATGTATTTATTCTAACAAAATGAGCTCAAAATCATCTAATGAGCTCAGACGGAAACACACTCAAGTCAGTATTTTTTGGAAATCACTTTGCATTGTTGGTTTTGTTTTTGTGAAATGTGTGTATTTTTACTAGGCATTGTGCACTGAATGACTCACCTGCTGGTCTGAGTGGCTGAGTGCTGCAGACAGAGGGCATAACGCTGAGTTTTATTTTCCGTACAATAAATGGTCACGTCAGCAACTGCTGCACTTTACGAGCGATAAGGTCTGCATTAGCTGAAGGCCACACACCGCTACTGTCTTTTCTAAGGAACCTGCTATGCATGAATCTCCTCTGTATATTTGCGGCAGGCAAATTCTCTTAATCTAAATTTGTCATGCCGGTATTTCCTGGAATACCTGACATGTTTTTTGCCAGGGGTGTGGCTAGAAGTGGGTTGTGAATGGTGCCCACCTAAAAGGCTCATCTGCCTGACCCCGCCCCCCCAAGGCCTCTAACACAGCTAAATGTCTGCTGGCTTGGAGTCCAGTGCAGTCCCAGGCTTGGTACTTGTGTCCAGTATGTAGTCCTGATAATGGCTGTGAAATCCCGCGTGTTTCTAATGTACTTTTGCTCCACAATCTGTCGTCGCCACGAAACTGGTTTCTACCCATTAACATCTTCTCCCTAAGCAGTATTTGTTCTCGCGTCACTCTTGTGCGTGCACCGAAAGCGCATTGCCGCGATCCAATTCACAGTAGTTTCCGGAAGCGGCCCCTGGCTCTGACTCTGATCTGTGATTCATCCCTTGGGCCTCATTGATCGCAGTATTCGGGGGCGACTGAGCCGGACCGGCTCGCATTGATGTCCTGCCTTCTCTCTGCTGCCCTCTACAGGCCGACTGCCGCAACTACATCAGGCTGCTGGAGTTCTTGGACAGTGACAATATCTATGCCTGCGGCACCTACGCCTACTACCCGCAGTGCGTCACCATCGTAAGTGCCGGCCGCGTATCGACATTGAACCTGGTAGCTGCGCGGTCCTGAGACGGTCGGTCGCCTGGGAGACGGCGAGAGACCCCGACGGGGCGGGCGAGGCATGAGGTTGGCAGGTGCCTTGGCTGTCTCTGGGAGAACGCGCATGGCGCCACATGGAAGACGTGGGCTAGAAGCATGTGGACGCGCACGCTCCGTCAGATACGACGCGGGGTGGGGTGCCGCGGTTCGCGGAGCGAGGCCGGGAAGCGAGAAACGGAGGCGCCTCACGAGGCAGCAGGCTCTGTCCACCTGGCCGTCCATCTGTCTGACTGTCTGTCTGTCCGTCCAAAGGACGTGGAGAGCTTCTCTCTGAAAAGGGCGCCCGATGGGGAAGTGGAGATGGAGACGGGGAAGGGGAAATGCCCATTTGAGCCCAGCCAGCACTACACAGCCGTCATGGCAGGCAAGCGTGCACCAGGCACTCGGCATCACACACGGGCACACATACCAAGCGCGTGTATGAACACGCAAACATACCCATGCACACGAAAAAATGTCGACTCGCATGCTCAGGCAAGCGGCCCAAATATGCACACACAAGCGGACACACACAGGTGCTCTCTCTCTCTCTCTGACACACATGCTTCACCTCCCTACAGATGGAGTCCTGTACACAGCCGCCACCAGCAATTTCCTGGGCACGCTCTTTGACATTTCCCGGGCAACGGGCACCGAAGGGGAGCGTATCCGCACCGAGCAGTCAATCAACTGGCTCAACGGTGAGTCGACCGGCAGGCCGAGCCCAGGGACCCCCTACTGCCCGGGCATCATGGGAAATCACCCCCTACAATTTGAGGCACCTGTCATGTCCTGGTTTTATACCTAAGAATGGTTACCGGCGTTTCCGTGAGAAGTAACGCAGCAACGTGCAGGCAGGCTGTGGTTTCCTCGTCACTGGGCGCTAGTGTGTGGATGTTTCCCCGCAGACCCGGAGTTTGTGAGTTCTGCATTCATCAAGGAAGACCCAAACAATCCTATCGGGGAGGATGACAAGATCTACTTCTTCTTCACGGAGGTCGCTAGAGAGTACGAACTCTACACCAAGGTCAAAGTCTCCAGAGTAGCTCGTGTCTGCAAGGTGCGTCTTCATGGTCTGCTTGTGCTGATGTGTAGCTGCCGTTGGACGTTCTACATCTTCTGCAGGCTGAAAGTTACTATTCTTTTTTTTTTGGTCCCTTCACCCCTCCTGCCCAGGGAGATGTTGGGGGTATGAAGACCCTCCAAAAGCGATGGACCACCTTCCTGAAGGCCCAGCTGGTGTGTGAGGACCGCATCAGTGGCCAACGTTACAACATCCTGACGGACGTCTACACCACGCAGCTCCGCCAGGGAGACCCCAGCAGCACCTATTTCTATGGCATCTTCACTTCGCAGTGGTCAGTGGAAAATACACACGGCCCCTAAGCCCCTCAGATACCCAGAATCCAGTGTCAGCAGGGCCTTGGCCTGCGCCCAGCTACGCTCTGATCTCCATCCCAGCAGCTACGTTGCCAGCCTTGAATGCCCTGTGTGCTATTTTCTATCTTTGTGAGCGACGAGCAGTAAACGATCTGTGTCTTTCCCGTGGTATTTACGCCTCAGTGGATGCATCAGGCAATAGGGCAGAGGGTGAATCATGCGAAATGGCTGACCTTTGACCCCTTTTTTCACTTCACCCAGGGAGAGAGAGTCTCTCTCCGCCGTGTGTGCCTATAGCTTGGATGACATCAAGCGGGTGATGGCCGGGCCATTCAAAGAGCTGAAGAAGAACTGCGATACCTGGAACAACCCGGAGCCCATTCCCAGCCCCCGACCTGGACAGGTATAATGCAGAGCTGAAGGCTCTAGCCAACTAATCCACACCAGGCCACCCGGCGGATGGTGACGCCCCATGCCGTATCACAGCATACAACCATGTGGCAGGCTGTCCGATTATTACCCTATTACGTAAGCATGCCACGACTTACCGTAGTAAAGCCACCACCCAGACCAGGTCAACTGCTTGACGCTTGGTGGGGAGCTGAGTGCAGAGGGGACTGTGTGAAGTGGGAGTGGCCTAGAGTTTAGGCCTTTTCCATTGGGAGGCGGGTTTGAGTTTTGATTGGTTGGAGCTGATGCATTGTGGGGTATATTGTTTTTTGAGGGGGAGTAGGATTATAGTTTAGATTGATCCGAATGGGAGCAGAGTGGGGTTTAGGTCATTTAAATCTGCTTCCTGTCTTTGTGCTTGTGTTGGTCAGTGCATCACCAGGGCCTTGAAGGCAGACGGCTTCGAATCCTCACTCAAGCTTCCAGACAAGGTGCTGACCTACGTGCGTGACCACCCCCTGATGGAGAACAGCGTGGTGGCGGCTCCCCTGCTGGTCAGGCGGGGAGTCACCTACACCAAGATCGCGGTCAGCCACGGCGGCGACGGCCAGGGCGGCGTCGCGGTCCTTCACCTGGGCACGGGTACGAGGGCGTGGCGGGGGAATGGGGATGAAGGGCCAAGAACATTAGGCAGGTTCAGCCTGTCCCGTGTGCTTAGTGGAGAATCGGGTCTGCCTTTAACGGCGCGCGTGTCGCCTCACAGACCGCGGGCAGCTGCACAGGGTGCTGGTGGAGGGACAGAACACCAGCCTGCTCCTGGAGAACCCAGTGTTTCCTGTCCAGGAGCCTGTTAACAACATCCTCCTATACGAGGTACGCATGACCGGCCCGGGGCTTCCGGAATCCTGCAGGAACGGATGCGGCCGTGAGCTTAAAGGCTTTGCAGGGGGAGTCGGTGCCAAGTATCGATTTTCCCGTCAAGTTGGCATTAATGCGGGAGGCATTCTGATCCAGTCGGAACAAAACCGTTCTCTCCCTCCCACGATCTCAGGGCCGGGCTCTGGTGGGATCGCCCCACTCGCTGGTGAGCCTCCCGGTGGAAGGCTGTGAGGAGTACACCAGCTGTGAGCTGTGTGCCCGGGTTCGAAGGCTGGGCTGCGTGTGGGCAACGAAGTCAGGAGAACCGGCCTGTATCCGGGCGCCGGGAGAGTATGTGTCCCCTCCCAAGCACACGTGTCACTTCCTGTGTCTATTATTCTGACTATGGCTCTGCAGGTCAGACCACACTTGTAGGTTAATAAATGTCACTGAGTACAGGCCATTTTCCGCACACTGCTAGGATCCCGCAGGGAGCAGAATCTGAAGACCCGCTGAGGAAGTGTAACGTCGCAGAGGGTAGGTCCCGTCCGTAATCAGCCCGCCCCTGAAGTCCTCGGTGAACAGCAGGCACACTGAAACCTAATTAGACCCTCTGTGGTCCGCGAGGACCGGAGCGGGCCTCTGTGATTTTAATTGTCACACAAGGTCCATCTGAAAGGCTGTTAAGCCATTAGATCAGAGCATGCAAACCATAAACATCCAAAACGAAGCAGCCGTGCACCATGAAAGTCGGCGCCTCTTATAAATGTAACACTTAATGACTTCACCTGACCTTCAACCTTTAAATGTTAAAGGAAACAGGCCTGTTATAAATTAGGACTGCCACTTTTATTAAAGGCATCTTTGAAGGTTTTTTTCCATCGGACCACTAGTAGTGTTTAGTGAATAGAGCAGTCCGCCTTTGTAGCCCTGTCCATGTCTGGGTAAATAACGGGACCCCCTTCCCTCACCACCCCACCCCCGCAGCACGCTGTGATCCCGCGGTGCAGGATTTCCATGCTTTGGCTGGCATGCACGTCCTCCTGCCCTGCACGCAGCTCTCGCCCCGATCTTGCTACTGGGTCCACCCGGACGGCCGGCAGACGTGGCAGCGCCACCTGGAGGTGATGGTCAGTAGCGACAGCGTGGGCGTCTACACCTGCTTCTGCGAGGAAGGTGGCCGGGAGCAGCCCCCCTGCCTCAAAGCCAGGTACCAGCTGTCCATGGACGCCCCCTGCATGGGTGTGGTGAATGCCCTCACGGGCACGCGCCACGTGATGGCCGGCTACCCCCTCTGCTTCTTCGCTGGGGCCATCATGGGCTGCCTGCTCTACGTCATGTGCGTGGGCCACAAGGCCACCCGCATGCCCGTGAAGAATGGGCGGGACTTCCTGCAGTCGTCAGACACGCCCCTGTCGCCCAGCAGCGGCAGCCTGCTGTCCGAGGCCGTGCCCCTCACGGAGAAGCACAATGGGGCCCTCAACGGGCACGGCGTCTACAGCAACAGCGCCGCCCTGAAGCTGCAGGTGTCTGCGGTCAATCAGGCCGTGGAGGTGGATGGCAAGGAGGCGGACGGGCCGGACCGGACCGCGAAAGCGGACAACGAGGAGGCGGACAGCGAGGAGGAGACGGCGGAGCGGCTGGAGGAGGAGATGGTGGCGGGGATGGACGAGATCACAGAGATTGAGATACCCAGTGCTGCGCCATTGGCTGCGGTTGAGGAGAGCTCCATTTGACAAGGACCTGGTTGTGCGTCTCCGCTCTCTGGCACATGGATTAATCACCGGGGTCAGAGAATAGACCAGAGAGTGCCTCTTAACACATAGAATAACACAAATACTTCGGCTGTCAGCCCGTCACGAGGGTAGAGGAGAGTCCAGGCTGGGTTTGGCACTAGAGTGGGGGTCATCTTTTGAAGCCCAGAAGCATCCTGGGTTCTCCTAAATCCTGCCAGACGGCTTGAGGCCTGCCACCTCGCCTGGGTCAGACCAAAGACACACTAGGGCACGCCGTGAGGCGTGACTCCCAAGCCACTCCCTGGGACCCGGGACCAAAGCGGGCGGAGGGCTGGGTGGCTGAGGAACAAAGGGTTCAGGGCCTGTGCTGCCCCACCATCACCAGGACGTCGCCACGGCAACAGCAGCCCCCCCCCCCCCCCCGCGGTTTGGGTAAATGGCAGCGAGGGGGGGTGGGGAGCCTGCAGCACGGCGAGCAGCCGAGGCACCTTCTGAAGGAGCAGACGGCTCAGACGGGGCACCTGTCCCACTCAGGATGGAAAGCCGTGCACATGGTTACCTTAAGTGAGGACTTTTAATGTTGTTGTTTGTTTTTAACAAAACCTCCTCTTAAGTGAATGACGTGATCTTGAGAGTAGGGAGGGAAACTAAAAAGCCCACCCCCCCCCCCCCCCCACCCCCACCCCCGAGCCGGGATTCAGGTCCAAATTTTATGTGATAAAAGCGGAGGAAGGGGAAGGGGCAGTTCTGCTGAGAATAGTAACTGGTGCCTCGCACCAGAATGGGCCAAGGAGGCAAAGGCTTCATGTTCGTTGGAACCCTTCTGACGAGGGTGGGTCTGCTGTACTAACGCTAGTGTGTTTAAATAAGAAACCTTACGAAGAGAGATGCACTGTCCTACGAACTATATTTATGTATCTTTCCGAGTCGTGTTACGGTGAACTCAGTGGGCGACTAGTGCACTTGTCTGTTGAATGTGCTGAGCTGGATATAGATGCATGTCACTGCCATTAGTCCCGGCTTATAGGGACACTATGGGCCCCTTGTTCCTGTGTCTGTCACGCACAGAATGCAGGCCGGCGATGTGCGTACGGAGTCGCCCTTTCCTCTCTCTCTCACTCCAGCACAGCGGTAGCACCGACTCACCGGTACGCAGATACAGGACCCAGGTGGCCGTTATGTGAAGCACACGCAGGCTTAGATGCGAGATGCTCGATGGTCCCCTCCCCGTCTGGCCGGGTTTCCCATCATGCCCCACGTACGTGTGGCAACATGGTAGACATGCATGACTCTCCTTCTGCATCTCTTCTTTGGGTGATGTCAGGCAGGGCTCTCTGAAATACTACTGTGCAATCCTTTTTCTTACTATCCTTATTTATTATTGCTGACAGAGGTCAGACTATCAGCAGCTCGTGGACGACAGGTCTTCAGTAGGGTCTTTGGCGTACTGAGCCTGGATGCTGGACAAGGTGCTCTCCGCACCTCAGGGCCAGAAACCTTGGTTATTTTACAGTGGGGACCATTTTAAAGCATTTGTTAAATTATTATGAAATGTACAAAGAAATGCTTATTTTTTTTAAAAAAATAACGTTGCCACTGAGAATAAATGTCAAATTCGCCCAATCGTTCCCTTCTCCTTTCATGTCATTGATATGAATGAAAGTTTAAAGTTAATTTACATCAGTTTTATTTTTTATAATTTATATAATAAAATGTAAATATGTAAAAACACACTTTGAGCTGTGTATATGTGGATGACTGTGTGAATGCCGTTTAGATGCTTGTTCTAAAAACTAATAAAGCTACCTCTTACCAATATCTGCTGTATGTTGCCCTGCCCTCTGCTGGGCTGAAGTGTGTACAGTCATAAATGTATTTAAAGATGGAACCTTGCCTGTATTACAGTCTTCGCTGTTTTTCTTTAAAGCAAACTTTTCATCCATTTCTTCCCAGTTTGGATCAAGCAACAGTCTTATTTTCAGGCACGTCTCCTCCCAGACGGCAAATGCACAGAGACTGGAGCGTCTGTGTGCCATCAGACACCAGCCTGTTTTCACACCGTGGGCTGTGGGCTGTGTGAAGTAACATAGCACGCTTGGAAGAGGTTGCAGTCTCCACCCACAGACCTGTATGGGTCCAGACTGTAGAGCGATGAGGGGGAGACGGACCCAGCTGTGTCACTGGCACGGCCGGGGACCGTTTTGAATTCACTGGGTCCGCTGTACCTGTAAAACCCCTTGTGACTCTGGCAGAGTCGTCTTCTCCATATACCTTTCATTTAATGTTTATTAGACTGCGTTGAGGACAGGTACAGGGGGTGTGTGAGAGAGAGAGGCAGTCAGATGACACTGAGTGTGTACCTGTCAGTGAGGACTGTCGGCTTGTTTGGACAGTGTGCACATCTTTCTGGCTGCAGGTCGGTCCTCTAAGCCTCTGTACCTTTTTCCCCAATCGACGTCATTGACCGGGCTGGTGCGCGGCGCAACGCTGCCCTCTCCTGGCCGGACCTTCTGCCTGCGTGCCACCTGCGCAGACTCTTTCTCCAGCAGCAGCTGCCGCCTGCGCGCCTGCAGCCGCTCCCGGCGGGAGCGGAGGGCGTGCGTCTTCCGGACCAGCAGCTCCAGCTCCTCTCGCAGGCTCTGGTTTTCCTGGGACACCTGCTGCAGTTCGGCCATCATGGACCGAAGTGCCTCCTTGGGAGGGGTGTGGCAAATGTCAGGGATGGAGGGGGTCAGTGTGTCGGCACCTCACACAGCAGCAAAAATCTGAGGCAGTCGCTGGTCACGTCCACACTAGCGGTCAGTGGGCCGGGGCACTACGTCAGTAAGATGCACCACTACGTTAGTGGAATGCCGGTTTCATACTTGGATTAGTGGTTCCAAAGACTCAGAGAACCATTAGCGGACCAGTGAACTTCTGCTAAATTTAGGTCCATGAATCGTAAATCCGCAAACATTTTTTTTGCAGGTAAAGTGAATAAAGTTTAATGGTCAGAAATGTTTGTAAATCCATACATATTTGTTCCTGCCTGTTGACAGTGTGTCTAGACCAGTCTGGCTCACTGTTGCCTGACTAAACACAAGATAACTTGGCGATAACTTGCCAGATTTAAGGCAGTCTGGGCTAAATGTAAGTGACTGAAGTACATTTAAGGGCAGGCAGGTGGTATAGTGGTTAGGGATGCAACCATGTAATCGAAAGTTTGCCGGTTCGAGTCCCCAGCCCACAAGTACCGCTGAGGTACTCTGAGCGAGGTTGGTACGCAGTTGGCCATGACATGTCGCTACGTCAGTTGGGCATAAGTGAGATACGTTGCTATGTCAGTTGGCCGTCAGTGAGATGCGTGCTACGTCAGTTGGCCGTCAGTGGGATGCATCACTACGTCAGTGGGCCGTGTCGCTACGTCATTTGGCTGTCAGTGAGACGTGTGCCACGTCAGTGGGCCATTAGGGAGACACGTTGCTATGTCAGCTGGCCGTCAGTGGGATGCATCGCTACGTTAGCTGGCCATCAATGAAACATGTTGCCATGTCAGTTGGCTGTCAGTGAGACGCGTCATTATATCAGTGGGGTGCGTTGATATGTCAGTTGGCCGTCAGTGGGACACGTCACTATATCAGTTGGACGTGTCGATACGTCAGTTGGCCGTCAGTGGGACACGTCTCTACGTCAGTTGGCCATCAGTGGGATGCGCTCTATATCAGTTGGCCGTCGGTGGGATGCGTCGCTGCGTCAGTTGGCCGTCAGTGGGACACGTCACTATATCAGTTGGACGTGTCGCTATGTCAGTTGGCCATCAGTGGGACGCGTCGCTACGTCAGTTAGCTGTCAGCGAGACGCGTCGCTATATCAGTGGGACGCGTCACTACGTCAGTTAGCTGTCAGCGAGACGCGTCGCTATATCAGTGGGACGCGTCGCTATGTCAGTTGGCCATCAGTGGGACACGCTCTATATCAGTTGGCCGTCGGTGGGACACGTCGCTACGTCAGTTGGCCATCAGTGGGACACGCTCTATATCAGTTGGCTGTCGGTGGGATGCGTCGCTGCGTCAGTTGGCCATCAGTGGGACACGCTCTATATCAGTTGGCCGTCGGTGGGATGCGTTGCTACAACAGTGGCCTGTCAGCGGGAGGTGCCGGTATGTCAGTGGCCCGTCA
>JAODKL010000017.1:15179327-15190164 GCA_026780765.1 Petrocephalus schoutedeni
GTAATTCCTACACCGTTCACCTGATTTGGATGTAAATACCCTCAAATAAAAGCTGACAGTCTGCAGTTAAAGCACATTTTGTTCGTTTCATTTGATATCCATTGTGGTGGTGTATAGAACCAAAAATGTTAGCATTGTGTCGATGTCCCAATATTTATGGACCTGACTGTAGTTTCTTTTTTTTTTTTAAACTTCTGATTAGATGAGATATCTGGTCTGTAGCCTAAGTCAGTGGTAGACAGCCTTGATCTTAGAGTGCCAGTACCCAGCAGGTTTTCCATCCTATTTGATTAGTTCCTGTCTGCCTGAGGTCAGCTGTGGTTCTCACAGACCAGGTAGGATGGAAATCC
This sequence comes from Petrocephalus schoutedeni, assembly GCA_026780765.1. NCBI lineage: Eukaryota > Metazoa > Chordata > Actinopteri > Osteoglossiformes > Mormyridae > Petrocephalus > Petrocephalus schoutedeni. The sequence goes on from JAODKL010000017.1 coordinate 15,179,678, forward strand.
CGCTGGATACCGGCACTCCAGGACCACGGTTGCCAGCCCTAAACACGCCCAAGACTCCACTTTACGGTGATCCTTAATTCCAGCAGCTGACCATGTGACCTTGGACTCCCTTGATAGGATGGAGAAGTGGGGTTTGAACACCTACCTTTACGGCCCCAAAGATGACCTCAAACACCGGCTGCTCTGGAGGGAGGTGTACTCTCAGCAGGAAGAAGGTACAGGATGAAGGGTCCTCTGCGGCTGACCTGCCCGCCGTTTCTCCTGTAGTTCCCACTCCTTTCTTCCATCGCTGTCCACACTTGACATGCCGGTTCCTCATTTTTTGCAGCTCAGCTGAGGACTCTGGTGTCGGAGTCAGAGTCACGGGGCCTGCGATTCGTGTATGCCCTTTCTCCTGGACAGGACATTGTCTTCTCAAGTTCCTGTGATATCAGCCTGCTCAAGCGGAAACTCAGGCAGGTAGCGTTAACCCCACCCGCCAGCACTGAGGCCGTGACAGACCATAGCCCTGAAATGCTTTGTCTTTTGTCCATGTCTTTGTGTTGAAACTTTAGCTATGTTCCTCCCAGCCTGTTCTCTCTGTTTCCCACTAGGTGGCAGACTTGGGATGCCAGGCCTTTGCCATTCTCTTCGATGATATCGACCATTCCCTTTGCCAGGCAGACAGCGAGGCCTTCTCCTCATTCGCCCATGCCCAGGTTACCGTGACCAATGAGATCTTCCGTTTCCTTGGGGAACCTTCCGTCTTCCTTTTCTGTCCCACAGGTAAGGTTCTCATTGGAGGTACATGCATAGTGAGGCAGGCGGCCTCCCACATATCAAAAACAACTTGGGTCACATTTACATTGATCAGATTCTGCATCCTTTGTTTCCTTACCGTTGGATGTCGCATTGTTTGTGTCTGTATGTTTGGTTAATTTATTAACTTTTCACATAGCAACAATACATTTCACTGTCAACACAGCGTCTCATAAAATTTTGATTTCCTTTTTGATCTCCTGGCTGCTTATTCGCTCCTGGCCTGCAGGGGGCGCTGGTGCTTACCCCATGCAGGAGCACGACCCTGGACAGGATTCCAGTCCATCACATTGCACACAAACACTATGGGCAATTTACATTCGCCATTTAGCCTAGCCACATGTCACCGCACCTATCATTCGGGCTTGAGGTTTCCACTCAGGAGGGTCCCCACACTGACGTTTGCCACAAGTAACGCTGGCGCTCCTTGGCGAAGATTTTCGGCACACCAGGAGAACATTTCGGCGTACCACTTACATCTACACGAACTGCAACACATCTCAACTGCATTAATGAAAAATGCTTCGGGAGATGCAATTTATAGACAATGTGATGTTGTATTTCAAAGGAAATAGTCACAATGTGAATGCTTAAGATAAAAAAAATAATAATTAAATTAAATGCTGATTTTTAAAACATAAACACCCACTAATAAATTTCCCAAGGTAAATATAAGGTATGTGTTCATCTGGCCCTGCATAGCTTATGCTTCAAGCTGCCATGAGTGTTCGATGAAACATTTTTGCACAGAAATTCAGGAACCGATGCTGTTTCTCAATACAGGCACATGACCATACTTGTGTGCCTGTTTTACACCATCTTCCATTGCCAAAGACCGGCTTCTTTTCTCAAGAACAGAAGTACTGAGGACGGTAAAAATCCCAGATGTCGTCCTCGCTCTGCTCCAGATATCACGCATGGATCAGTGGCATCCACGCCAAATGAGACCAATCCCATGATTCATTGTGCCCCAGGAGACATGAGCTTGTCAGTGGCCAATGCCGATTTTTCGGGGGGTGGCCCATATTAGACTGGATTTTTTAACAAATAACAAATGAGTAACACAACTACTAAAATTTAAATATTTATGTAATACTAGCTGATTACCCAGTGGCCTCGCTCACTGAGTGCAAGGGGGAAAAATAAAATGCAGTATTTGTAAAATAAGTTTGCTAATTACCACATTTATTTTTCAACAAATAAAGAGCATTTACAATGACACAGAAATCAACATAAACAACATTATTAACATCATTATCATATGAGAGTATGAAGTAATATATAAGAAGCACATCGCATATAAATATAAATTATTAAACGGTAAAACAACTTGATAAAAGAATTTGAACAACATAAGAAGCATATGAATCATTAAACAGTAAAAAATTTCAGTAAGAGAATTTGAATGACATATAAGAAGTGTATAAAATATTAAACAGTAAAACATTAACATTTAATAAGTAAAGATACATTGAGTAGGACTGCACTGCTTTTTTGTTTGCCCATTAGGTGCAATCAGAGTTTTCTTAAGTAATTCCCAATTCCCAACCAGCATGGAAAAGTTCACCTCAGATACCAGAGTCCCAATTAGTCAATTGATGGACGATTTAGGTCCAGAATATGAATGGAATTCAGTAATTAATCTGAGGTAGACTTTTTGTCCTGCAGACGGTATAACTTTGTAACCTCAGCCGAAGAGAGTCTTGCGATTCGTGAGGACGAGATTGGGACTGAAAAAGCTCATTGCGGTTTTGCCGATTGTGACCTAAGTGACCTATTGTGAGCACTTCAAAGAGAGGGAGATTTAAAGGGGTGAAAAAGCATGCGTTTATTGCCAATACTATAACTAAACAGGACAGACATTATTATGTAAAATAAAATGAGTTAAAATAAGATCACGCAATCAGGATGGAAAATAAATGCAGTGGTTAGATTTAACTCGGTTTCCTTACTGGAACAATACTGTTATTCAAAGCAAGCCTAGGACTTAAATAGGCAACACAAACTTCAAAACAGATTAATTAGAACCAGTTAAATGGGTAACGAGATTGAGGCGGGCTTAGGTGGTTGCAGAGCTGATGAAGGAAGCGATGATACAGGGGTAGTTCTTTTGTGCTGACCATGACCACTATGATTGTCAAAAGACACATCAAACATGTTTAAATTCTGATGCCATATAATAATGAAAACAAACATGCATGCAAATACATGTGTATGGCATGTATTGGGAAACTTCAAAATGGCTCTTTGCCCTAATTCAAAGATTGTGGGTGCATGGTCTAATGGTTAAGAAGTGTCCTTGTGATAGAAAGGTTGATGATTCAAATCCCTGACTAATTTTTATTCTGTTAAATTTACACATTGTTCCATAATGATGGTTACGGTTTCTTTGTATTTTTTACAGAATTATTCAGGCAACCACAGCTTCCAGTTTTTTTTCCGTAAAAACAACATTTTTTTTACAGCGTTGATATAACTTAACTCTGTCAAAGCAACAAGATGACTTGACTAAATCAAGGTGTGAACAAATCATTTTTTACAGCATAGTGCTCACTTAATAAATGTAAGCTTACTAAGTCCTATTTCGAATAATTAAGCTGAATTAATTTACTATTACTAAGTTCATTGAGCTTGACTTTTTTTAAGGCAATGAGTTTGCATACTTTTTTAAGTTAAGTCAACATGTTAGATTTTAGTGTGATTGTGTGATTTCATGCGCAAAGCTGTGGGACTGCCCCGCACCCTTATTTTCCTTCCCCATGCTGGGTTCAGGCCATTATCAGGCCCATCTTCCTGGGCCACTGCAACCAAAAGTCATAAAACTTGAAATGCAGGTCTCCCCTGTACTCTAAGTGGTCTTGAGTGCGTGGGTGCAGGTTAGACCCCCTGCGCTGTATGTGTGTGTGTGTGTGATCCTACAACAATGTATGTTACATTACTCTCAATCTGTTCTAAATTTACATATTGAATCTGTTCATTTAAATATTGCTGTTCAATAATATTTGCTGTTCAAAAGTTTACTGTTTATGCGTACAAATTCACGAAACAAAAATGCAAATAGCATTTTTATTGATATTAACAGTTATCTACGATTACTCATCAAAGGCCTGCCTAGACATTTATTGATTACTTTTAAAATCTCAACCATTCTGGATATTAATTTAGCCATAACATTCTCAGTTGTATAACATGTATCGCATTATCTATTGCGTTAGTCATTCTGGATACATCAAATACAGGATTGAAATAGCACTGAAGCAGTATAGTTACATGGTCATCATTTTATTCTTTTTTTCGTATCCGGGGTCCTAAGATTGTCAAATTGTTCTGCACGTTCAGAAGTCGGAAGGGGCCTGAGAGCGGAGCCCGCAGCCTGACACTATTCCGTTTGGCCGCTGCCAACCAGCAGTATTAGACAGAAGTATATCGGTTATTGATTATATTTCTGCATCGGAAAATTCAGATATAAGCAAAAAGGTATTAATTACTGCAATTAATGTAAATGGGATACAAATATAATTCCATCTGTCAAATATTTGCTCAACTGATTATATATATATTCACTGCACCTCTGCATAACTTCCAAGTTGGCAGCCATTACTTGTGGTTAAACAGTCAGCAAGTTTATTGCAGTGAGGCCCACCACAGTCATGTCTGTGAGGAACTGCAGTCAGACAGAGTTGCTGACAGATGTTCCTGATTCCTGAAAAAAAAGTTCTCACACACACACACACACATATATCCCAGTTCTCGCTCTCTCTGAGTGTTTCACGTGATGTATGTGTTTCATGTATGTATTTGAAAATTAACAAAAAAAATGGGGGCATATTTGCAAGTCGCTGTGGTGCATCTAATCATAAAAATTAGTCGCACTGTCCTCAAAAATGGTGGCAGTCTGGAGCCCTGAATCAATTTTTAAGACGATATCCCTTAAACATGCAATTTAAAAAGCCCCCCCACCCCCCTGCCTTTCTCTTAACTAACGCTGCATTTCCTATGAACTCTTAGTGTTAAAAGATGAAAAACAGTGTGCGAGGTATAGGAGAACATCACCCCACCAGGAACGAGGCATGAAACGCAGGGCGGGAGGGAGGGCAGAGTGCGCAGCGGCAGGTTCAACAGGGGAGGCAGGCCTCCATTAATGATGAACAAAATCTGCTCAGGGGAGGCAGGCCTCCATTAATGATGAACAAAATCTGACTTAGATGTCTGTGGCTGCTTCCATTTTATCACCATTACAGCACAGTCACACTAGTGTGAAAAAATTCATGTTATCTTCGCAGTGTCGGGCGAAAGTGGCCATGGTACAGGATGTCTTTTTGTTTCAAGACTGTACTGGTGCAGTGATGTTAATAAGGAATAATGCTAATAAACAATAAGTCATATCTAGTTTTGCCTTTAAAATATATCTTTGAAAACAACTTATCTTGTACCTTGGCAGTCCTGGTGAAATTTAGTAGTACACAGTAGAATACATGTATATTGTAATATTAGCCTTCTTGCCCAGTAAGCTAGGTGTGAAGTACACTGACAAGTGATGTCATAAAATGCACCTTAATATGCTTTCTACCTCTGAGACACGTTTGAATGCTCTCTGCCAGTAATGCAGCTTTTCTCCCATTTACAAATTCATATTTTGCCATTCTGCAGTCCCATAGCCAGTGAAGGTGAAAGGTCAACCCCACCCACACCGCACCTGACTGGTTGAGCTATATACATTTAAGATACGATAGATCTTTATTGTCACTATTACAGTAACAGTGAAAAACAGTGTAGCAGCTCTCTGTTTAGCAGCATAAGTTAAAGTAAGAAATAAGAAATAAGAACAACACACAAAAAGAAATGGCCATCCTATACAGTGTGAGTATTTGAGTGTACAATATGTCATTTGCGGGTCAGAGTTCAATTAAGATGAACTTGGTGCAAAATCGCTTCACAAAACTACACTGCTACCGGAAGTGAGGATTTTCACGTCACATGGCTATAATGGAAGTGAATGAGACTAATATTTTTTCACACTAGTGTGACCTTTAAGCAACATCCCTGAGAGAATGATGGAAAGAGATGGAGAAATTATGAATGCAGTTTAGTTTATCCATTTATGTACCTCCTTATTCAGTACAGGGTCACAGGGGGCTTGGAGTCTGTTCTAGGATGCACGGGGCAGAACACGCCTGGACAGCATGTCCTTAAATGGCATATTGTTTGTTGGCTGGTTACTTTGAGCAGCTGTGTAAAGCTGATCCTCGGGCCAGGATGTTGGACATCTCTAGGTCCATGGTTCTTGAGGCTGACCCACCAATCAGCTGTGAACCAGCTGGGAGTAGGGAAGGCTGCAGAAATCTGTGGTATCTGGGGTGAACTTTTCCATGCTGGTTATAAGGCTTCCATTTTGGAGACAGGCATTATCCCAACTGACTGGAAAACGGGACTTCTTGTTCCTATTTGGAAAGGGAAGGCTAATCACCTGGGGCCTCATGTATAACGGCGTGTGTAGAATTCACACTAAAACATGCCGTACGGACAAAACCAGAAATGTGCGTACGCCAAAAAAAATCCAGATGCATAAAACTGTGCGTAGGCAAAGTTCTACGCTCTTTCCCATGTTACATCCCAATCAGTGCAAAATGTTACAGACGTGCACAAGCCCACCGCCACGCCCAGACTCCTCCCATAATTATACATATTTTAATATGCAAATCCATATAAAGATCCCCTTCAATCTGGGTTTTGTTAAAAAAACAATGGCCAAGACACGTGGGAAGAAGAGAAAATTTAGCTAAAGCAAAGGAGACGTCTTGCTTAGTGAAATCGAAGCGAGAAGAAAATGTTGCTTGGTGGTTTAAGCAGTGGCATCAGCAACAAAAGAAACGAATGCAGTGGCACAGCGTGGCAGAGGGCCTTAAAATGTAATTCTGGAAAATCACAGTCGCCAGAATAAAAAATCAATGGTCGGATATTAAAGTCGAGCGGTGAGTTGCTGCAATTATTGGGGTCATAACAGCAATTTTGCCCAGCGGGTGAGGGGGACTCACAACATTTTCGTGCGTACGCACCGTTTATACATGAGGCCCCTGGACTTTGGCAACCACAGGGGGATAACACTGCTCTCAGTGCTGGGTAAGGTCCATCCTAGGGTCATCCTCAACAGGATCCGTGACCACTTGCTCGCCTACCAGTGACCGGAACAGACAAAGGTCCAGGTCTTTAACCCTGGGGAACCCACAGGTTGACCCTACCTTTTATTTCTGCCTTACATTCAACCCACTCATCAAAGTAAAGATTTTACTTTTGGTTATGGGTCGTATAAGGTACACTTGGCTATAAAGCAAAAATACATATATATATGCTTTACTTTGATGAGTGGGTTGAATATAAGGCAGACATAAAAGGTAGAATCAAATATGACCCTGTGCATTCCCCAGGGTTAAAGTCTTGGTGGTCCCTGTTTTGCTGTATGGCTGCAAAACATGGATGATTTTCAGTGGCTGGAGATGAAGCCTGAACTCCTTGGGTGTTTCCTTGGAGATTCCTGGATTGGCTTCGTGTCAAAAGAGAGGTTGGGAGTCCCAAATGCGGCACATTACCTGAATTGTGAGTGAGCGTCAGTTACGGCACTACGGCCTTGTGGTGCATTACTCTGAGGTTGATCCAGCTCCCAGGATCCTGTTTGTTGAGGAGCCGAGTGGCTGGATCAGGCCAAGGGGACACCCACGTACCACCTGGCTGTGTTAGATCTACGGCCATTTCCAGAGGGTGGGACTGGACTGCGTGTTGTTCTGGGGGGGGGATTTGCCATCCGTGGCAACGCGCCACACCCGTGCATCACCAGTGCATCCTCCTTGACTCAATAACTGTGCAAACTGTTAAACACTGGCTAAGCACACTGATATTGTGAGATGATGGATGGTTGATGTGTGATTTCCAGAGTACTGTGGCTCTCTCTGCTCACCAAACGTGGCCAAGTCCCCGTACCTGCTGACAGTGGGAGAAGACCTGCTGCCTGGAATATCCGTCATCTGGACCGGTGAGCCACAGACTGGATCGGGTCCAGTGCCTTCCTCTGAGGAAAGGCGGGGCCTCAGCTGAGGCCAACATAAGCCTAGTAATGGGAATCATGGTGCCTCCTGCTGAGTGTAACACGCATTCAACTCTAATGAATAATAACAATGACAACCGATGAATGACGGTCTACAACGTGACCTTTCTGGACTTGCTGGCATCTACTGTAAATGAGCTCCATGTGGCTATCTCTTGCTTCAAGTTGGTCATCCTCCAATGCCAGGGTCAAGGGATTGAGACGCAGACGTGCTTCCAGTTGACCTTTTGTCGGTGTCTGTCCTGCAGGAAACAAGGTTATATCCCGGGAACTCAGCGCAGACTCCTTGGCAGAGGTCCAGAATGTGCTACAGCGCCCCCCTCTGGTTTGGGACAATCTGCACGCCAACGACTACGACTCAAGGCGGGTCTTCCTGGGCCCCTTCAAGGGCCGACCCTCTGGACTATGGAAGCACCTGAAGGGATTGCTGCTTAATCCCAACTGCGAGTTTGAGGCCAACTACATCCCTCTGCACACCCTGGGGACGTGGCACCGGGCCGGGCACCAGAAGGGTGAGAGAGGCGTGGGAGACGGGGCCACGGGGAACGAACCGTAGACAGGACGCCGAACATAAACGCATGAGTTCCCCTTCACATGCCTTCATGGATGATTATGCATGTTTTAGCATGTGAATTTGCTTGTTTGGTAACTTCTTTGTGGTTGAGGTGGTGACAGTGTGACTGTCTATAAGCCCACGCTGACCTTCCATGCTGTCCCGTGTGACCGTGCTCTAACACCCGCAGATGCTGAGGGACAGTACTGTCCAGAGGAGGCGCTCTCGGCTGCCCTGCAAGACTGGATGGTGGAGCTGAACCAAACATTACACCCAGGTGTGGAGAGGGGATGGGTAAAGAGGGGGCGGGCGTAGGGTGGAACGGGACATTCTCACCAGAATTAGATGAAAATCCTCATATTATCCTCTGTGTTTTAACTCGAGTCATCATTGTCTTTACCAAGTAGATCATCATGCATTACAGTGTTAATTTATGTGCTAGACGCCAGTTGGCACCATTGACGTTGTGCTGGCTGGGATAGGCTCCATATCCCACTGCAGGGTACATTATTCGAAAATGGATGGAGAGTCACAATTACTGCTTGTTTAGTGGTTAGTAACTGCAGAAAAGTTTAGAACATGTTTTTTTTTTAGTTTTTGTGGCTGTATTTAGTTTGCAGCCGACAGACGTTGTGGTTAATAGATGCCCTAAATCCCCCTTTTCCTCATGTGGTGTCTTTGAAAAGGTCGCCAGGACAGGCCAGTGGAGCTGAAGCCATCGGGGGCGAAATCAAAGTCAAAAACCACAGAGAACGACCACAATCACCCCGCCACCAGGGAGAGCTACCTGAAACCGTCGCTGGATGCCAATCAAGGGCAAGGCTCCCCCTCAGAAGCTCCCTCGAGACCCGCCCCGGGTTCGATACCGGATGGCGGGGGGCAGGACACCAACGTGGCCTTGTGTAGCGAGGAGAGGGATCTGGAAACTGATAGGATAAATGAATCTCCCAGTGCGGAGGAAGAGTGGCGGGGAGGCACGGACAAGAAATACGAAAGCCAAGACGGGGGTCAGAAGGTCAAAGAGCACCTCACCTCTAGGAATGGCCCAGGGAATGGCACTCAGCTCAAGACCCTGGGCAAGGTCTCGTGTGGTAGCAAGGCCCCCCTGACTGAGCAGGAGGTGCGGCTGCTGGCAGGACTGTACTACCTTCCCCACGAGCACGGCACCCCCGCACAGCGCCTCCTACAGGACCTCGCGTGGCTGAAGGCCAGCAGCCACTGCATCAGCGCCAACTGCAAGAAGGGCCAGTCGCAGAAGGTCAAAGATTATAAGGTTGATGGTGTGTTGTTATAATGACCCGGCCCCCCCTCCGTGTCACTCAGGCACAATATTTGTCTCTCTCCCTCGTGCACACGCGCCCCCCCCCCGGCCAGGCTGAGGAGTGGCGCCAGCGTGCCGAACAGTTCCTGGTGGCGTGCGAAGACATCGTGCGGCTACACAGTAGCGTGGTCAACAGCGTCAACCGGGCCTTCCTCTACGACCTGTACCCCTACGTGTGGGACCTGCGCAACACCACCTTGGTAGCCAAGGCTTTCGTCAGCTGGCTGGGTGAGGGGCACCTGGGGAAACATACTGTCTGGGAGATTTGGGGGCCGGGTCCACATGCAGACTTGGAGGCGGAGCCTATCCTGCTGCTTTTCATTTGCCTTCATTGTTCATTGTTCATGTTGCTAGTGAAGTAGACTACAGTTATCTCGGTTGTGTTTCTGTAGGTCTGCTGTATCTGAAAACATTTACAGTTAGCTATCTGCCTGATGAGTTTGTGTTAAGGAACTTTGCTGGGAATTCCCTGCTCACACAATAGGCTTCAAGCAACTGTATAGGACACCTGCCTGAAAGATAACGTATAGGAGACCTGCACGAAAGAACAAAACCGTATAGCAGACCTGCATGAAAGAAACAGTGTAGGAGGCCTGCATAAAAGTAAGAAAGTGTATAGGAGACATGCACGAAAGATACTACAACCCCTGGCATAAATTATGGAATCACCAGTCTTGGAGGATGTTCATTCAGTTGTTTTATTCTTTAGACAAAAA
>JAODKL010000017.1:15193855-15214194 GCA_026780765.1 Petrocephalus schoutedeni
ACCCCAGAAGGGGTGGGGGGAAGTAAGAAAATAGTGCATTAGCCAGAGTTGAGGAAACTAGAGGCAGTGCAAACAATCGGTTGAGTGCAATATCCATCTAGGCTCCAGCAGATATGGCTATAGCAGCATGAATAAGAGGGAGAGACAGGTGGGAACACAGGCATATGACATTGTTTTAGGACACACCAAAGCACTTTCTAACATACAGTAGATGCTGGTCTGTATGGGTAAAAGTATGTGGGCACCTGCTTGTCCAACATCTCATACAAAAACGAAGGGTATTGCCAAGGGAATAAGTCGGGCACACTTTCTGCTGTAATATCCTCTACTCTAGGGTTCCTCAACCAGGGGTGCATTTCCCAAAGGCATAGTTGCTAACTACATTAGCAACTTACATAGTTGGGCTCATGCAACTGAATGAATCCAACTATGTAATTTGCTAACAGGAGCTTTTGGGAAATGCACCCCCGTTCCTCAGGGACCGCTAGATAGTCCACATTTTCGTTCCCTCCTAGCTCCCTACCAGACAGAGCAAAAACATGGATTGTCTGGTGGTCCCCGAAGACTGAATTTGGGAACACTGCTTTCCATTTCTGGGAGAGATGCTGGAACATTGCTGCCGTTTTGGCTGGGTATTCATGTCGAGCCCTCCTTTTCTATCGGAGAGCGTGGCCTAACACTTCACACCAGAACTTCCTCCTAGATGTTTTCACCTTCACAGTCACTTCAATGAAATTGACCAGGGCTGCTCTAGCATGGCAGAAATGTGAGGAATTGATTTGTTGGAAGGATGATATCCTATGATGCACTAAGTGGAAAGTAACTAACCTTTTCTGTACCATAGATATGAAAACGTAGATTTCTCATTGGCTGCTGTAGTATGTCACTGCTAGAGACAGGCTTAGTCACGCCTAGGTGATCATGTGACCTGCGACTAATGTATGTGTCCTCTGTGAAGGCCCACTTTTTGTTTGTCCATAAGGGGTCTCAACAGGTGGAGCGTGCCTTCTGCCAGGTGGGCTTGTGTGACCTGCTGTGTTCCCATCTGTTTGTCATAGGCTCCCAGGGGGTGTTCTGCGAGGTGCTTCCCACAGACCACACGCACCTTGAGTTTCTGACTAAACTGGGCTTCCTGGAGATCCTGCGGGGTGAGGCCAGACCCCGGGAAGGCGTGGTCCTCGGCCGGCTGCTGTAGTGCACCTGCTGGGATTTTCCTCTTTGTAGAAGCACTTTTTTTTTTTTTTTTTGCATCACTGACAAACAGTATACGTCGCCTCGCTCTTTATTTGCGTTCTCCTTTTTGAACTGGCCCTCTTCTGCAGCATTATAGACACTGGATGCTGGTCACTGGAGATGCACACAGCGGCACACACCAGGAACAAGAGCTTTCACAAGCAAGACTGGCCTGGCACGATGCGGCCCCAGGGGACTCGACCCAAACAAACACAAATTGTATTTCAGCTAAAGTTTGGCCAGATTAAATTTCACACTGCATAAGACGTGCTGTTAGGCTTTGTGTTAATAACATGGCATTGTGTACTCAGTACTCGCGTTACTGAGAGCAGAGACTGCCATAAAAACAGATACAGCCTTTGTTTCATCATAGCAAACAGTCAAGTTTAGTTTTAATATAGCATTATCACTCATGTCAGCTACATTTTTTGATCGCCTCCCATGAAAAATAAAGCTGTATACCAACTGATAGGACAATTATTTTGGCATGCCGCTCAGTCTTTGTTTGCTAATAACCATCTCGCCTTCTGGTTCACGTATTACTCGGTCAGTTAGCCGGTCCGGACCTTCTTTTTCACGTTTTATTGTCGCACTAGTGACAGAAGCAGTTTGTGTTCATTCCTAGATTAGTCTGGTATTCCTCATCTTAACTGGGTAGAGCAGTGTAGAGCAGTGATCGTGTTGGTGGACAGTCCGTATGCATTCTTTTCCTTATTGGATGATTAAAACTATGTTGGATTGCCATTAAAGATATTGTTTCCCTGATAATAGTGAGTGTTGCCTTGGAATATGATAGCACATGGGGGGCAGAATGTGGCTCTGCCGGTTAGGATGTCTCCGATGTATCTGGATCTGGATCAGAAGGTCACCATTTGGGATGGCTGGCGGAGATGCGGCACCACTGGGCCATGAAGCAGCACACTTACTGACTAATAGAACTGCATGAGAATACTCTGGTGATGCCATCAGCTGTGCAGGGGCCCTTGCAATTAGTTTTCTTTATATTCCTGACCAGAATAACTGCTCCCAGCACTGATAACACGGGAGTGCTAGTAAACCTCTCTGTCGTTCAGGTCGTCGCTCAGAGTAAACGCACGTCACTGGCTCTTTGCTAAACAAGTCGTAAAAGTCGCAACTTTAAAAGAAAGCTTTAATTCACATTTTTTAAAATTCAGAACCCATATAAAAAACATTGTAAATAGAAACATACACTTCGGACAGCTTTATCTGAGCCAGTTGGCATATATGGATCCTCATTAGCCTGAGATGAAGCTTATACATTGTCATGCTGGCAAATTTACAAGTATTTGCTTATATGGCTACGCTTGGCTTCAGCCACAAAGTGCAAGACAGATCCTTCAGATCCTGCTTGTTTAAGCTGACCACGTAGCTCAGTATCTAACTGGCATGATGGGTGGGTTATAGGTAAACATGTCACATCAATGTTGACATTTCACTGGAACACATCACAATACAACACACACAATGAGTAGCTTTGGCTCAGATATGTACAACCTTTTGCAAAATTTTATGCCATCTGCGAACAAATGGAAGAAGGGATGGATCCATCCTACTAGCCTGGTTTTGGGGTAGATTTACACATATGTCCTTGAGTCTTATAAAAATTCCAGAGTAAGTACTGTTGATCTGGCTCTAATCTATGTAGCACCAAAATCCCCCAGAAGACACAGGGGTCTTGTGAAGGGTCAAACTCAATAGGCATGAAGCCCTTGTGATGCCTGGCACTGATATTGGCTATCTGGGCACACAGGCCCACATAGACGTCGTCGATGGGAAAGAGTGGCACTTCAGAGGAGGCTTGTAGCAGCAGGCGAATAGTCTCTTTGGACATCAAGTAGCCACCTCCCCCCATGTATGGCGGGTAGATCCCGGAGTACATAGATACTGGAATGTAGTATTTGCTCCACCGCGTGCGTACGGGGAATGTGTTAATAAACAGGCGGCCCATATACAGTGGCTCTGTGCGAGTCAGTGGCCCCTTAAGGAAGGCCAGCACACGCTTCACATCAACAAACACATCGTCGTCCCCTTTGAGCACGTAACTGGTGGAGCCCACGCAGTCTTCCTGGAACCAGCGCCAGAAGAGCAGCTCCTTCAGGGTCACGTTGTAGAAGGACTCATGGAAGTCCCACTGAAGGATGTCCCCATACAGATCTTTCTCTTTGATGACCATGGAGTCCAGAGTTCCGTTATAAGAGCCCAAATCCTTGTCCGGCGAGCTAAGCAGGAACACCCGTCGTACAACCTGCCCATGCCGGGAGCTCTCCTTCCCCCAAGTGTTCCGGATAGCCTGTCGCCGCTCAAAGTTGGAAATGTGCGACTTCAATGCGAGCAGAAGGGTGATGGGTCTCTGGGACGGGCAAGTCCGGGGCTTGTGCAGCACAGGGTAGCTCTGAATGTGCCGGGACAGCAGGAAGGCCTGGTGAAGGCTAGAGTGCCACTCACCGCTGAGCTCGTCGTTGTAAAACAGGATGAGCAGCACGGCTGAGGTCGACAGGAGGAATAGTGTGTACAGAGGCCTTCGAGGTACGGCTCTGCTCAGCTGTACCGCTGCAAGGGGAAAGAGAGATAAAGTGAGGCTAGGGGTATAGAGATGTGGAACCACCGTACCTCCCCTCCACCCCTCTGCCAACCGCTTATACTGTTATATTCTGTTATATAAACTGTTATATAAAATAAGACCTACCCCGAAAATAAGCCCTAGCATGATTTTTTCCGGGATGTTCGTAAGAAGCCCTACTCCAAAAATAAGCCCTAGTTACTATCCCATGGATTGGGCGGGTGGAGTTACGTCACTGTCGCATTGAATAACGGGATATCGGCACCATATTCAGAGGAAACGCAAATAACCAGGGGTGCGCTTCCCAAAAGCTCCCGTTAGCGACTAGCATAGTTCGACTCATTCAGTTACATGGTCCTAACCATGTAAGACGCTATCATAGTTAGCAACTATGCTTTTGGGAAAGGCACCCCAGGTCTTCAGACTGGAAGAAACGCGAAGATGGAGAACAGTGAGAAACTGAAGTGTGCTGGCAGGCAAATGTATTTGCAGAAGTTACCGGCGATCAGCAGCGTCGACCCTTACGAAGTGACAGTGAACAAACGGACAAAGGATCCCGACACCTCACCTTTCTGATGGGGACACTTTTATTGTATGTATTTAACGGTTATTCATCGATGTTCACACTACTGCAGCACGTACACAAATGCCATTTTCCCAGCATTAAAAGCAACACTAATCTTAAGTGTCTCTAGCTCATTGTCCCTCATGTCCCTCGTGCAGATGTTTACATCACCGGTAAATGTACTGTAGTTTGATGTACATGCCCCGAAAATAAGCCCTAACGAATCTTTTGGAGCAAAAATGTATATAAGACCCTGTCTTATTTTCGGGAAAACACGGTAGTACCCCCACGACAGGATTCACGTTTACATTTATTTGTGTTTAGCAGTGCCACTGCCAAAACATACTGCTATGAAAGAGCCAACGTAGCTACAAGCTAAGTGAGGCAAGCGAGAATTTGCCAGTAACAAGTACAAGATAGTTATGGGTGGAAGAACTGTACCAAACAGACTGGAGTCTAATCTCAAAAAAAAAAAAGCCACACAGGGGGCATCAAAAGGAGTCTAGAAGAACGTTTAAATATTTTCCAGGAATTGCAAAACTCAACAGAACATTCAGCAGTGTCGAGTGAAACTATTTCAAAAAGCAGTCATCGAGACGAGAAAGCCGGGTCAGTGGAAGGGGTTGAGGTTACTTCAGGAATTTCAGGAAGAGATGGGTCTTAAGATTTAAAGCAGAAGATGATCTCACTGCAACGCAAGCAGAATTCTCCAGCGTCAGCACCAAAGCCAGATAACTGCAAGCCGTTCCTGTGAGTGACGTCCTCACTTATTTGCTAATTATTTTTTCCTTCTTACATACACATTCATTTGTTCACGTACGCTGCATTTCCAAAAGTATTTGAGCACTAGCTTCTCCATAATCTCAGTCTGGGACCAATGGTATTAATATGAAGTTGGTCAGCCTTTTGTTACTATAATCGCCTCTACTCTTGTGGGAAAGTTTCTCATTAGGCTAGTTGTTGGAACATTGCTGGTGGGATTTGCTGGCATCCAGGTTTTTTATTGATGCTGTGTTATCGGGGCCCATTCTGTGAGCTCGCGTGACCAAACACTTCACTAAATTTGTTCCCAGATGTTTTGACCTTTACAATTACTTCACTTGCGGCTGACCAGGACTGCTGTGGCAGGTCAGAAATGCAGCTAATTGACATCTTGGAAAGACGGCATCCTATGCCCATAGGACAAATTTCCATGAGTAACATTGTGATATTTATAAAAACAAAAAAGGCGAGAAATAAAATATAGCCAAATAGAACTTAATTATTATCTACCATTAGAGAGTGCCAAATAAGTTGGTGGTGTTGCTGGGAGTTTTGCCAAAAGACACAAAGTAGTGCTGACAAATGCCAAGTAACTATTGTGCGTGTGCACAATATACCATGCAGCCCTACAATCTCGGATGGCATCACATGGAAAGCCACTAATCTCTTCTGTACAACAAGCCATTCAGCCGCTAATGTTGTAGGAGGTCACATGACCGCGTGCTGAATTTTACACCTGTGTTTGGCTCAGTTAGCATTCACATACTTTTGGTCATTTGGTATTGTACATTCTGGTGGATGATATTTTTTCATATTTTGTGAATGAGTGGAGCTTTATGAAGGACTAGTAACTCAGTCATAACTCAGATCATAATAAGCCTCGCCAATGAATTACAAATGTATGTGGGACTTAGGCGAAGTGGGTGATTTTTTCCATTTGATGTAGTCAAGATAAAGAATCTCTATACTGAAAACAAATTCTCTTTACAGATGAGTAAGTAAATTAAATAAGGTGCTTGTGTCACAACATCACTATACTTCATGGTCTTATCAGCTGATAAAGCAGAAAAATGCCGACATGATAATGTGCACATTTTAGTGCAAGACTAAAAATGTTACAAATCTGGATAAAGCCAATGCTGCATGGCAGTGCATGCCGTTACAGAAAGGAAGTGGTCCGCCTTGCCTCATTGTGTTCAAACAGCCACCTACAGCTTGAGTTTCCCCTCAAGGGTCAAGGATCCCTCTCACCCAAATCATCGGCCATCCAGCAAGCGCAGCACCTGCAGAGTAAGGAACGGCTTCTCCCCCACAGCTCTCAATCTGCTCCTTAGTACCTCACAGTATCCATTCTCCACCTGGCCCCCATCCAGAACCTGGCACCTCAACTGGACCCTCTTTTTGCTTATACAGTCTACCTGCTCATCATGCACAACGTGTATCTCCAGTTTGCACATGGATATCATACTGTCATACTTAGCAGCATTTGGCATCCTGGGTACCTCATGCCACAAACCACCTCATGCATGTTTGCGTGTTTCAAAGAGAGCCATAATTTACATATATACTCAATTTATTTATAATTTATTTATAAATTACTGTATAGCTCTGTTTTAATCTATAGATATGTAGTGTATACACACAAGTTTCTCATTAAATAATGAATAATTAATTAAATAATAAAGAAATAATGAGGTGTGACCTTTGTACCAATGTTATGCACATAATGTTATGTTAAGGCGATAGTTTTCCCAGCCCTATTATATGTATGTCAGTAAAAACCTGCATAACCTCACAAAATGAAGACCAAATAAAATGCCTCTATACCTGTTAGCTAACAATCTATAATTGGACTTAAACCATGATGTGGCTTCCTTTCAAAAAATAAATAATGGCCACAGTTTGGGGGTACCCGCTGTCGCCCAGTACCCAGCCACCAGCAAACACATAGTCCCTTGCCATCTGACACACCCAGGAGCCAGACTAGATACAAGCCTCATCTGCACTCTCAGGCCACTTGGCCACTATAGACACTTTCCCACTTAAGTTCAGGAACCAGGTTCCAAGTTCCTGAGCTGTCTCGACTTTCGTCCCATCACTCTACAGGAACTGTGACGTTTACGCTAAATAAGCACGGGAGACATAAGTTAAACTTCATGCGCAATTACACCAGCAACCCTAAATAATGGAGGATGGACAAGATGTTTTGTTAGTTATTGGGGGGGGGGGGGGGTAGGGCCCATAAGTACGGCCCGTGCATTAGATCAAAATGGGATACAGCCTATTTTTATCTGTATAACACTAGCTGTAAAAACCAACAGGAAAGCCAGAGCACATTTACGTCGAATTGTGGAGATAGAATTTTCCAAAGCATAAAATATGGAGACGCGCCCAAAAGAGGTATTTAATCATGCATTTAAGGTAACTGAAATACAACAACAATTGCATCTGCTCCATTTTTGCTCCACTACTTTTTTCCCTCAGTTCTGCAAGTTAGCGCTGGTGCTTCTGGTCAACTAGTCAGCGAGTGTATCACTATACAAGCAGTTCCTGGATAAAGAACATCTGCCTTACAGACCACTCACACTTACAGTATAGATGTACTGGGATAAACCCTATTATATACAAAATTTGAGCTAAATCAAAAGGTACATAATAATGAACGTACGCACCACTTAACGACACCCAAAGTACAAATGTTATTACTGTTCCGATCTACCTATAAATTCACCTTATGAACAGATTTAGGGATAAGATCTTGTTCGTAACCCGAAGACTGCTTGCAAACCCCAGCCCTGGTCATGTTCCTGTAGTGAGATGTTATCCCCTCCTGATGGAAACTGTATGTAGTCGCATGCATTACACTGGGTCAGGCAATTCAGTGCCAAAATCATCACACTTTTGGACCTTGTCGTCACAGATTTTAGCGAAATAATGATTTGGTCATATGAGTAACCCATGAAACTGAAATTGCACTGTCAAAATTAAGGGTGATTTAAGATAAAGTTTGAACTGCTATATTTCCCTTAATATACAGTAAGTTGCACAAAAATGGTACCCATGTTGTTTTAAAGCTCTTTTCAAATTCTATATTTACGTACCGTAAATTTATACGGTATAAAATATTTATGTACCGTTTACTGGGGCACAGCTGATCAGTACTGGGGCGCGTGCCCCAGTAAAAATGGCCTAGCAACGCCCATGAGAACAGGGTTACAAGGGTTCATGAAAACTAAAACTTAACTAGCAAAACTAGTGAAAATATAATTTTAATAGAAAGAAAAATAAAAGTTAAAGTCAAGAATGAATCATCATCCATCCTCCAACCCGCTTATCCTTTCTGAGCCTATCCCGGAAGCTATGGGCACGAGGTGGGGAACAACTCAGGAAGGGAGGCCAGCCCATCACTGAGCACACTCACAATCTAGTAACTCCAATTAGCCTCAGCATGTTTTTAGACCATGGGGGGAAACCGGAGTACCCGGAGGAAACCCCACGACGACATGGAGAGAACATGCAAACTCCACACACATGCAACCGGGGTGGGATTTGAACCCCGTTCCCAGAGGTATGAGGCAACGGTGCTAACCACTGGACCACTACCACCCAAAGAATAATCAAAAGCAACTAAAGCAAGATTTGATTGATGGTAAAATCAATGACTCCTTGAGAGACACTGACCTCCTAAAAGGTCCTTGAATTAAGCAAATCGCATTTGAGATCATGCACTCTATCATTGTACGTTTTCAGAAAATATAGCTCAAACCTTCCCTCATAAACCTGAAAAACTAACATAAAAACTAAACCAAAACTACATGGGCTCTTACAACACTAGAGTGAGGAAAGAAATTCAACTTTGGTGGAATAAATAAGTTGCATACAAGCTGTATACTCTCAGAAAATAGGGTACCGATTTGTACCTTTGCTTTCACTGGGGCTGTACCCTCAAGGGTCTGCCAATTGTACCCTTAGCTGTAGGCAATTGTATCTTTTAAGGTATAGAAATGCATCCCCGAGGTACAAACAACATTAATGTAACCCCAATTGTACAAAACAGTTCATCATAGTCCATTCCTGTATCTTAAAAGGTACAAGTACCTAAGGGTACAATAGGCAGACCCTTGAGGGTACAGCCCTAGTGACAAGCAAAGGTACAAATCGGTACCCTATTATCTGACAGTGTACTGCTAGAATGGCCAGGTGGGAATCTAAGAGCATAAATACCATGGACTACCATACACTTTCAAGCAAAGACAATAGCTGCTCAATCACAGGCTCTCATGGAGTATAAAAGCAAAGTTACTTTGGCATTATTGTCTTTTCAATTCAAAGATATTCAATGCAAATCACACAACACAAGATGCCATTTAATCTAGAAAAACACAATTACCAACAGATTTACTTTCTAGACAGTTACTGTATACTGTCACGGTATACTGACCTTGAGTACATATTGCAGTAGTGTATTATTTTAAAGAGAAAGATTGTGTATAACTTTTAGCCTGTTCTAACAATATACATTCGGTTTATATTGGCCATCTAAGTCCTTTTTCATAGGCACATATTTATTGTTTTTGGTATATTTAGCAGTTTACATGTTACCAATTGCGAAGAGTCTGCAGTAGCTTTTTTTGTGAGCGTCCATGAGTCAGATGGATAGGGTTTGACAGGGTTAATCGTTATTATCAATAATTATTATTATTGTTGTACAAAAGAGAACGTCAGTGTGTTTTTGTTAACCACTTAGGACGACCTCGGTCTCTCTGTGACAGAATAGCT
Source organism: Petrocephalus schoutedeni (assembly GCA_026780765.1). Taxonomy (NCBI): domain Eukaryota; kingdom Metazoa; phylum Chordata; class Actinopteri; order Osteoglossiformes; family Mormyridae; genus Petrocephalus; species Petrocephalus schoutedeni. The sequence continues at coordinate 15,203,776 of JAODKL010000017.1, forward strand.
GGCAAAAGCTCAAATAATGTACGACGTCGAAAAAAATTTCAGTTCAGTTTCAGTTCACTCGTAAAATTTACGAAGGAGATTACGAAGTACTGGGCGTTGCGAAGGTTCAGGAAACGCATTCCGGATAGGTGGCTTACAATAATAAGAATTTTATATGAATCATAAAATGACTCACAGACAATTGTAATCTACATTTTCTGAACGGTCAGGGCAGACCAAAGAGTTTGGCCAACAAAGCTCTAAATCAAACATTAGATTTAAAAACTTTAGAACAGTTTGGAACTAGTAGAGGACCTGCCATTTAAAGTTTTCCGTCCTTTTCAATGGACTTTAAAATTTCCTTACTTCGGGACTGGGAAAGTCGTACACACACACACACATATATATATATATATATATATTTATTAATATTGGTTTCCGAATGTCTTACAGGGACGCTATAAACATGGACGAACAGAAATTGTGTAGAAACATTTTTCCAAAGCCGAAATAGTACCATATGCAAATGCTCCCCATTAAGAACAAATTCGTCAAGTTCAAACTGAAACAAAGTTCATTCGACAAAAGCTAAATAGGAGCAGGTTAGCGCTCTAAGAATGGATCCCACCGAACCCGCTAAACTGACTCTACTGCCTTCATTATGCCGACCTGTACCGGCTCAAAGGGCAACAAACGCCTTTTATTAACAGTAACATTAGGCGATTAACAAGTAGCCGAACACGCACACGTGGGACCGCAGTAAACGCGCAGGGGCGGCGATCGTCCTCCTTGGCGCTTTCATGTGCGATTGCCCGGGCGTTTGCAGAAGTTTCTCTAAATCCGTCTTAATTAATCTCGCAAAAGCCGGCACGGGAGCCTTCTGGCTTTAAAACGCTCCCAAGTGAAGGCATTATGAGTGAATGAACTCACCCATCTCCTAGCGCATGTCCGACCCGCCGAAACGCGGAGCTGCGCCTCTCTCCGCTCCTCTGAGCCTCGGGCTTTTTAACCAGCGCTCGTTTCAAGCCACTGTTTCAAGCGGCTGCGGAGGGATGGATGCGAAGCGGCAAAGTGGTGTGCCGCCGCGTTCACGATGACCGGAATCACCGCGGCATCATTCCGCATAGTGCTTCCGTATTTCTGGGGATTGTGTTCTGCGATAGCCTTATATGACAGTTTATGTCACATGCACTTTTTCCGTATGTAGAACTGTCAACTGGAAAGGAAATAATGACGCAGTGATGCATGAGCGGATCTACGGGGTGGCATGGGGTGACAACTGCCACCCTATAAAAAAGCCTTGCCACCCCGCATATTATATCAGCACATATACTTCTGCCATAAGGCCACCCCTTAAAATCTCCTGCCCTTCTCTTGCCACCCTGTGAATATTGTTCTAGATCCGCCCCTGCAGTCATGTAACAGTGTGATGTAAAATACTCCCTGTCCCAGGTAACCAGAATGTACTTTTAATAACGTGTCACTGTAATTTTAATTTAAATTTAAAAGTTTTTTTATATTTTGAAAGCATCGCCTTTCTCGCGGTACTGCTGGAGGGCATGGAACTGGTGAGCTGGTCCGAACCGCCGTTTTTAATCAGCATCAAGCATTAAAACCTGCGATACGACACGGTTGTCTGTTGCAATGCGATGTTTTGTAACCATGCATCTGAATAGGCTGCTGCTAGGGGCTGCGGTTTCGGCAGCCAGCATCGACGTGCGGAATTCACCAGCTGGCGCAAAACATCAGTCACGTGACCCCGGTGTCTTCGCTCCGGGCAATGGTGTGAACAAAGCTTATAAGGAGGCCCTGGGAAACGTCGCTGTGTGTCGGCTGTTCGTGGCGTTGCTGGTTTGAGCGAGTAGTTTGGCGATTATTAATATTTGAACTCCAACTGTATTAGTTAAACGGGTGAGTAGTTAGAGTGATTTGAATATAGATATAGGGAGGTACATATGGTTATAGTAGGTGTTATATAAAGGTTTTGGTTCGATTTAGTTAAACACCTGCATTGCAACGCTAGATTATCCATTCACACATAAATTACATATGCCATTTACATATGCTTACAACAACTCGCATATACAAGCAAAGTTTGAGAAGAAACGTGTATGTAAAAATAAATTTCAGGCAGCTATATGACTAGTTGCTCTACCCTAAGCAGTCTGTATGCGAGGACGACCATCCCAGCCTCATGCACATCTCCCAGGCCCATTCTCACGCATAAATGTTGGAATGGAACCCAGTCTTAGGTGGGGGGCAGTCTATAATTTTGAAGTGCTAGTGAAGGCGATGATTGCCATTGTTGACACACCACACTGAACAAAACAGGTCCTCTGCATTTAACCCATATGTGACTTAGCAGTGGGCTGCTAATTCAGCACCAAGGGAGCCGTGTTTGAGGCTAGTACCTTGCTGGTCAGGGATTCAAGCTAGCAACCTTTCAGTCACAAATGTGCTTCCCTAAGCATTAGGCCACCACCTCTGCTAGCAGTATCCTTGGCTACCAGAGTATTTGTGGTTTGGTACTGCAAGAATTGGCAGCATTTTTTTTTTCATAAAAAATGTATATAGTTTCTCAGGAGATGCTTTAGTACACAGTACTGGAATACCATTGAAATGCAGTTACTATGTTGTGTGTGTATATGTGTGTGTGTGTGTGTGTGTGCGTGTGTTTTTGTGCATGCAGGAATAGCCCACTATACATCAGTGCTCTCCATGTCTGCTGTAGTCCGGTGGACTTGTGCGCACTGGTTTTTTTCTGGAAGCATTATGCGGCCAGGGGGAATCCGGCGTGAGGGCAGATTGTGACCCGTCAGCAGCAGCATTAGTGTGACTGTGAGCGTGGACGCCCAGCTGCAGGCGGGGAGGCCGACCTGTCACGGGAAGCGTTTCGGGTGAATTGGAGAACAGGTTAAAAATGAAAATACAAGGAGTCTTACTCTGCTAATTTTTTTTCAGCCCTGTCTGGTTAGTCAAGTGTAGCCAGCCCCTTAGTAACAGGGACGTTATTTCCTCAAATATACAAAATCATAGGAAGAATAAAGCTTTGTCTCTGATTACTGGTACTTTACTCACAGTTCCCAGAAAGTTGCCCAGAGCAATGTCTCCATATGAAGAGAGGAATGCTGGGGGAAAAAAGTGAGATGAAAGGTCAGTCGCTCCACATACAGCTCCCTGATTCTCCAGCCTTCCTTGCATTTTGCCGTTGCTCTTTATACCATCGCCGAGGATCTGTCACATTTTCAGGTCAGCACATGTGGCGGGAATCCTGTTTCTCTCATAGGTCTGATCTTCTGCGATTCCATTCTGCTTTTTATACCGTATGGATAAAGCTGGCTGTTACACGAAAATGTAAGGTAAGCCCTGGCCAATCAAAACAGCAATGGCCATTCAGTACATTTCAGTAACCGTTTTGTGCAAAGCGTATATGTAATTTTCACTTACTTTTTTCACTTTTTTAGTGCCTTTTATGGTCTGTAATTTTGCAGATAATGTGACTGCTTAGTGTTATGAATTTCACATGAATATGTCCACTACCTTCAGATGTTTTAGTGAGGGTGCTGTAACTGTATTATTTTACAAACTCCCCATTTTGACCTACTGTAAAGAAAAAAAAACTGAAAACCATAATAGATTTAGATTTTAGAGCCACAAATCTACGTGCATCTTCACTGTTCGGTTGTTTTCTGTTAAAAACACACATTTTGTCAGATTTTATCCACTAAATACAATGTCCGCTAAAGCATGGTAATTTAAATAGATTGATTGCTATGAAGATTGACATGATAATTGAGCCACGTTTGCATAGTATAAATAATCTGGAGCTTACTAAGTGTCAGGTCTGACCAGGGACAGGTGGGCCTTGATGCCTCTGACTGGTGTGTGAGTCACCTTGCCATGGGAGCTCAATGAGGACAGAGACGTGGGCTCAGATGCGATAGAGCTGGTGTCTCCTGCTCACCGCTGGTGATGGACAGGAGGTGGGTCTTCAAGTTGAAGGTGAAGAACAGCCCCCCAACGGCCATGCAGCCTAGGGCCCCGTTGAAGCCAGAGAGACCGGAGTATAGCCAGGTGCAGCGCACGGCTACTGAGAGCCCTGAGGTGTGGTGGGGGAAAAAAATCCATGTTTTATTGAAATCGCAGGCTTGTTCACCCCCGCTCACCGCCTGCCGTGTCACCAGCCAAACTGGGCTCGGATCTGACCTCGAGGCCCCTTTTCATTTAGTTGCATCTGAAAGGGTAACATTCTTGGTTCACTCCATGACATGTGCTTTCTTGCCCAGACATGGGTGTGTATGTTCTTCCAGACCAGCTCCCAGTACTGAATGAGATACAGCTCTGAGCCCCCTAAATGGTGTTCTTAAATGCCTTTTTTAAAGGAATGTGGAAATTCAGGAGAATATCACTTTCTCCTGCTATTACAGACAGTCACCAGGAGGTGAGAGGCACCCAACAAACATTTCTAGCATTCTCAGTATAATTTTTTTTAATCAGATCAGCAGGGAAAAGGTAAAACAAACATCTGCGGAACAGTTACATTGTAAAATCCTCTTAAAAGACATGAAGATAATGGACAATAAAGTAAACTGCCAGCATGTTCTGGTTTCTGGCACGCAGGAAACGCGCTGTCATTTATTTTAAGCCGTGACGAGTATGCAAAGTGTAACGCAGTGAGGTGTGGCCAGCACTTATAACAAAGGGCATCAGTAAACTGACTTTAGGAGACCTCATACAGGAGTCATGCATGCCATCTTACCTACCAGTACCTGCCTTTATCTATCTAACTAACTAACCTTTCTGGATGGATGACATTTTATTAATACCTGCAGGAATTGGAAGCTAGCATAGATACAAATCTTTGTCTTGCAGTGGGTTAAAAAAACAACATGATGGCACGATTGTTTTAATGCTGCTTCAGAAGGTCGTAACAGAGTGACCACCGTTGCTGTAAGAATCACATCATACAGTATAAGCCTTTTACAGATCTTGGCTTGGTAGCCAAAGTCTGAATGCTTTATACTAGATGTAACCTGGAAGCCGGGTCATTCTCCATCATGGTGTGGTCATGGCGACAGGAGCCTCACCCTTACGAAAATGAACCATGGTTTTACTGGAGTTTATGACTATGGTTTTATCATGGTTTCACTGCAGTTACCATGCAGTGCTATAAGTAAACCATAGTAGCACCACAGTTACTATGAAGTGTTATAAGTAAACCATGGTAATACTATGGGTAGGAGGTTAGTAACCATAATTACAGTGAGGTACCATAGTAAAACCATGGTTACTGTAAAAAACCCATACCCAAAACCCAAAAAACCATAGGAAACCATAATTAACCATGAATTTCCCTAAGGACAGGGATAAAACAATCAAGCCTGAAATCACGCAATGCATTGCTCCTCATGTCGTACATTCGGGTCACCGAATAATGGAGTCCCCTTCCGATTCGTCCGGTGCCCCCCCCCCCCCCCTACATGGCTGCACCCAGGACGCGATGGACATGATCAAAATAACAAGTGGACCCAGTTAAAGCACAAACAGATAGAGAGCTTATGCTGCCTTGGTTAGAGTGTGCACTAGTCCAAACTGCTGTGACTCACAGAACCACCTGTCATTTTTCATGCAAAAGGTCTGAGTCATCTAAGCTTTCATGTTATTGGTGTACTTTATTTCCATGTCTGCAGGGAGATATGGTCCTTCTTTTCTGTACAACCTTTTTTGTGTTACTGGATACTTATTTTTATGTCGGACCCACAATATTTTATGTATCATCTATCTTGCTTGCATGTTATTTTGCATAAAAGTGTGCAAAATAGTTAAATGCAAATATATTGCCCCCTCTCTGCTCTCCAAATGGTTCTGCACATGATTCTGCTGCAGTGTTGATGACCTACATCAACTCTGCAGCTCCGCCGCCTCTTTCCATGAGGGATGTCTTCATGAAGGACACATACAGATCCGTGCCCCTACACGTCCGCTCAGAATTCCTTGTAAACGTGTTGGAGGACTAGGAGGTATTGTACAAGTCCCAAGGCACGAGGCCCGGCACTCGTGTCGGAGCACAGCGCCCCTATAGTCGGTAGATATTCCAGCAATGCCTCCTGCTGCTGCATTTTACATACGAGTCTGGCTTCCGAAAGTATCAAAGGTCACCTGGCTTAATCATCATGATCACACCACAGAAACATCTAGTGTCAAACTAAGCATTGCTAATATTAATGCACTCTCTAATAGATGTAGCTGCATGTCACCATGCATTTGTGTTAGGTGGCAATAAGCTGGCTAAACTGGTTGACCAATTTAAGCTTAAGATGTGTTTTGGCATGATGGTTTAATGGTTTAGCTGGTCATACCAGCTTATGTTGGTCAATTTACCCTGTTTTGCTGGCCACACCAGCACGGCCAACTGATGGCCCACCCTGTTACGCCATCAAAGAACAGCAAGAGCTGGGGAACGGCCATCAATGACCATCTAAGACCATATCAGACCATCTAAAACCAGTTACCAACATAAGCTGGTATTTAGCTGCAGGGAAGTTAGTTTCCCTCTGGCATTTAAGGCACATTTGCCATGAAATTCAGACCAGGCTTAAAAATAGACTATGTATTTTATATAACAGTTTTTATAACTGATTCCTTTTTATAACTGTTCCTAATTGTGTTTGCAGTTTTTATAATGCATAACTTTAAAACAAGATCTGTATTCCCTGCTGTACAGAAATTGCACTGAGCTGTGAGTACTGTGTGCCGTTGCATGCCTACTAAATACACACTGTAAATACACATACTCTAAATCCTATCTTGGACATGTGATCACAATACGCACCAGTCGCTGGAATCATATTACACCGACTGCACAGGCTTCCTGTGGCTTTTAGGATTGATTTTCTCTTGCTAATTTTTAAATGTCCAACATCAGTAAAATGCTGTCTCAGATTTCTCAGATCATCTGGGAGGAACGTACTGATTATTCCTAAAACGCAGCAGAGGAGGGAGGAGGACCTTTTAGTCACATGGTCCCAAATTCTAATCAGTTATTTTATCTTATGCATGTATTTTAAACAGTCGGGGCAGCATGGTGGTGCAGTGGTTAGCACTGTTGCCTCACACCTCTGTGTGTGTGTGTGTGTGTGGAATTAGCATGTTCTAGATGCACCACCATGGGGTTTCCTCCAGGAACTCCGGTTTCCCCCCACAGTTCAAAAACATGCTGAGGCTAATTGGAGTTACCAAATTGCCCGCAGGTGTGACTGGTGTGTGAGCCCCGTCCTGCGTTACTCCCTGCCTTACACCTGTAGCCTCCAGGATAGGCTCCGGACCCCCCGTGACCCTGAATAGGCCCAGTGGTTACAGAAAATTGATGGATGGGTTATAATCAGTTATTTTATTCATTTATTTTAGAGAATATGGGGGTAGGTGGCAGCATTGGCACTCCAGCCACTGGAAAAACTTCCCACTGTTCAGCTCCATCTAAACACTCCGGTGCTGAGGTATCGCCCCCTGCATGGCTGCACACAGGCTCTCATCTCTGAGGTGCTTTGGCATGTGGTGGTGTGTGGCGACGCACTGCCTCAGCATATGCCCCTTACGAGTGTTTCCTAATTTATTACTCTAAACCTGAAATATCTCACGGTTTTATGAGATGCAGATTCTCTTCTCTTCTCTCTCTCTCTCTCCTTGAGTACCCTGTGGAAAATGTTTTCCTTACATAGTTGTGCCTTTGCTTTCTGTTGGGGTGTGCGCGTGGGGGCCATCTCACTTCCTGCCACACGGGCACGCGGCCTGTAAGATCCATGGAGTATGACCTTGTGGTAATGAGTCACCGAAGAGCCTGGCATCCTGCAAACTTGTTATCTCCACCATCCGCTCCTGAGTGCAGGATCTTGCTCTGGTTATTAAAATCCCATTTTCTTCATGGTGGCCAGAGGACTGCTCACCCGAGCAAGAATACAGCAGCACAGAGATTAATGGAGCCCTTTCAAATAGCCCTGTCAATCTAACTCCACTTTATACTTTGCTTTCGGTTTATGTCTCCCATCCTGCGGTAATGTAGAGGTTTGAAGTCATCCAGCAATTGTCCATTCCTGCCCATCCAACGCAGGGCTGCGGAAACAATGGGCACAAGGCCAAGAGTAACCCAGGACAGGATGCCACATGCCACAGGACATGGGGGGAACATGCAAACTCCACAGACAGAGCCAGGGCGGGCACTCGCACCCTGGCCGTCCTGCTTCCTAGCCTGAATCCCTTTGTATTTGAACTAGTGTTCCTTCAGATATACAGCCGGCTTAGTCCTGCTGTCTTCCTCACTGGCTCTTTTCCGTGTCACTTTTGTACTGTATTATTCCATATGTCTGCCGCGAGCTCGCAGACTCAGTTCCCGCACCGTTAGGCAAGCTGTCCCCTTCTAACGGAGCCCCATGCCTCTTCCACGCTTGCACCACTCGGACCTGATCAGATCTGCCACTTGCAGTAGCTGTACCCTAGCAGCCCCCCCTCTGTGGTCCCACAGCTGAGCCCACCTCTCAGCCATGACTCATTCGCTCACATCTTGATGTTGTCAAGCAAAAAAAAAGAAAACTAGAGGCTGAAATCAAAAGGTCTCCATTGGTCTGCGCAAATATTACATGCTATAAGCCTATTGGTCGAGCTATAAGCTGTTCTCTATAAGCCTATTGGTCGAGCTATAAGCTGTACTCTCCCACTTGTCTGTGGGTTAATGACTGACAGGGAATGTTGAAGAATCATTCTGGTATGGCTATTTTAGCTGTCCGGTTGTTATAACCCTTAGGCACCACATTCCTGTATTTTTTCTGTGCTCAATACTTCATGTGGAATGTTTTTCATTTCCTGGTAACACCCGGTCATGATGGAAGAGACCAACGTGTTGCAGTGTACCAGAATATAAGCTGAAGAACTTGATTCTCCATTTTGCGTGCGAGGTCTTCTATACCATACGTTCCTTGCACCCAACTGTGAACCTTCAGGACAAGAATCTCCGTAGTGCCTCACTGCCATTCACTGGTGGACCTAGCGGCCACAGGGTGAAGAGTTTCTTTTTCTTCTGATTGGAGCCCCGCCTTCGGCAGAACAGCCACGTGTCCCTGGGCCCTTCAGCAAGGCCTTTGACTCCCAGCTCCCTGGGTGCTGCAAGGTAGCTGTAACCCCCAAGCTTCATGGCGGGCAAGAGGTGGAAAATCTCTTTATCAACTTGCCCTATGTGAATTAATCAAGCTTCACTATTCTTTGGTTTTATTTTAATCTCGTATGTGAAGCACTATGAACTGCATTCCATGTAAAAATGCTACAGAAATAGATTATTATTCTATTCTATTCTATTCTGTTCTGTTCTGTTCTATCCTGCTCTATTCTATCCTATTCTGTTCTATTCTACCCCCCCCCCCGCCCCCCCACACTGTCCCATTTTCACCTACAAGCTATCCATTCCAAGTCCAGGCTGACCCCCTCATAACTCCCCATCCACTCACCTGCCAGCAGTCCTGTCCCGGACCCCAACACGGCGTGGACGCAGAGCAGGGGGGAGCAGATGAGCACAGCCAGGAGGATCAGCACCGAGGGCAAGAGCTCTGCACAGGCGTAAATCTGGCCCACACCCCTGAGCACCCCCTGCAGGAGCTGAGAGTCCCCCGAGAGCGGGAGGAACACAGAGAAAGACACCGTCACTCCGCCACCGTGCCATCCCGTCACCTTGATAGGGAGCTGAACAGATTTTTATGTTTTAAGTTCAACACTTTTAAGAACAAACACATCTGTAGCATTAATCACAATATCCTCCGAAACACAGCAGGGCTGGAAGGAATATTTCTTATCTGAATAAGGAAACCACCGAAACAGTAGCACTGCCTTGTAAGACGTATTAGAATTATATGTTATGGAAGTGATTTTAAAATTGTAAAGTTTCCTTCTGTAACTGCTTGCCCAATTCAGGGTGACAGAAGCATATGGGCACAAGGCAGGGAACAATCCAGGGTAGGACACCAACCCAACACAGGGGACACTCACACACCATTCACACCTATGGGCAGTTTGGTAACTCCAGTTCACCTTAGATTGTTTTTGGACTATGGGGGGAAACCAGAGCACCTGGAGGAAGCCCCACAACAACACTGGGAAGACTTACACACTCAACATGCATAAAGCCATGGCGAAGACTCAAACCCCAGTCCCAGAGATATAAGACTCTGTGCTAACCACCATACCACCCCCAAGAATGTAATCACTCAATATTATTAATTGATATCAATGTTAACAATCACTGTTAGTTGTACTCCTGATCATTAATTTATTCATCTTGTGTGTGCATGACATATAAACCTGTAATCAACAGGTAGGTATGTTGCAAACAGAATATTGTAACCAACAGTCATAATTCTGTGTGCATTAACCTGACTACGGAAGTTGACCTAACTGTAA
>JAODKL010000017.1:15224397-15242023 GCA_026780765.1 Petrocephalus schoutedeni
TTATCAGTCTGAAATTGGTCAGTACTGACATATTGTCCTTTATGTAGGCCTTTGTCTGTTTGAAATGGGTCAGTACTTACTGATATATTGTCCTTCATGTGTACCTTTATCAGTATGAAATGGGTCAGTATTGACTGATATATTGTCCTTTATATATGCCATTATCAGTTTACAGATGTAATTATGATGCAGAAGGTTTCTTAGGCACTGGCACAATAATAGCTTTCTTAAAACATGTAGGATCCACACAGAGAGATAGAGATAGATTAAAAGTGTCTGTAAAGACAGAAGAAAGCTGCCTGTAGCAGGACCCGAGGTGTAATACCACCCGTGCCAGCAGCTTTGCCTACTTCTATGAATTTGAAAGCTTTATCCATGTCCTCCCTTGTTACTCGATGTAACGTCCCATTGCATGAGTGTGAAATCGGTATATATTCCCCTGTACTGGTGGATCCCCACCATCCTCAAAGCGCGTTCAAACGACCGCGGTTACGTTCGTAGCCAGTCCTCCAGAGTGCATCCTGGGTAGCAATGTCTCTAAGTATACCGGGAAAAGTACATACTGTAAGCCGGGAACATTCTGTCTAATGTCCAGTAAAGTCTGGCGGTCATAACGGATTGCGAAAGACATACATACGAAAATACTGATAATTAGAACTACGACCACAAGAAGGGAGAGCGAGGCTTGTAGCTTGTCGCCATCAGCTGACACCATTATGGAACATTTTCTCTAAGGTCCAGTAAAGTCCAGTAAAGGGGTGTATCGATGGGGGAGATAAGAGAGAAGTAATTCACTGGGGAAAAGAATTTTCTGTGTTGGCGATACAACACAGATGTTCTGTGTGGGCGATACATATACTGAAGCTGTAATGCCTGGTTAGAATGGAATAGTGATACTTTAGTAATCGCTGTGGATACAGGTTGTGAGCAAACTTGGGGGTGACAGTGCAGGTCAGTCAGCATGCGGCACCTATAAAGTCGGGGGTTAAGGCCCTGGCTCAACTGGCATCCTTCTGGCCACAGGCTTAGCCCACTTAGCCACGCTAGGAGAACAATGTCACATATTTAAAATCATGCTGGTTCCCTTTATAAAAAAAACAGCATCATAAAATTCTAAGGAGTGAAGGAGATTTGGTAATGTGCCACATTCATTGCATCTGTCAGACTGTGCTAGACCTCACCTAAGTGCCACAACCTCACAATGTCACCAGGCAACTCTTTTGCAAAGGAGAGGAGTTGACCTGCAAGAGATTAAGAAACTGAGAGGTTTCCCGGCAGTGTCTGGCATGATTTCCTTTCCATGTCATTTGCGGTGCGGTAACTTTACTTGCTACTCTGGTTGTGGTTCACTGAAATGCTCAGAAGGTACCTGCCCTGTTCAATTCGCACGAAAACCTGTCAGACTGCTAACTGTTCGTATGTGATCTCATTCAAAGCAGGAAACAAATGACATGTTTTTTTTTTTTATCTGACATGCTTATTCTTTTTTCATGATTCATAATGTATACAAAAGAATCTTACCCAGCCAGGTGAGAAAACCTAATACAAATACAATGGCATCCATAGTCACATTAAATGACGCTAGTATTGTCTGTCACACCCATTTGCTCTCTTGACGTGATTAACCAGAGCTTAACTGCCGTGGACCTTTCTTTTGAGAAAGACCACGTTAGGATACCAGTTGTCACCAACACTCCTGATCCCTCACTCGTCCCTTGGCGCCAGGCCTGTGGGTTTGCTATGCTCGGGGGGTGGTAAGCGGTCATATGGGTGGTTTCTGGCCGTGCTGGACTCCGCTCACTCACCAGCAGGTATTAATGGCTGAATTAATGTGAATAGACTGAAGGTTACCTCTGAAAATGGGAACTGGCGTTCAATTGTTTTGTGGGCAGCCAACTGTGTACCCTGGTTTAAGCGAAACAGCTGTTCTCTACAGACAATGATGTGCACAAAAAGCCACTTCTCCACATATATTAGGAATTCTATATCACCCCCCAGCGCTACCCTCCCCCCCCCGCAAGTATGGAAGACAGCTGGCTACAGAGAGTGATGAGGTGGATTTCCTGCGGGGGAGGGGTGGGTAGAAAGGCAGGAAGTGGGGGGGTGCCGACAAACTGGGCGCTCAGAGAGCGAGGTGCGCATGACCATGGCGCTGCTCTCAATTTTCCAGCAGGTGGCACTGTGTAACCCCGTGCGGGCTGCAGACAGGCTTACGTACAGAGTACTGATGCACATTGACAGATCTTCTTATAATTACATGCGAAGTTCAGTGTGCCAAGTGGTGAGCGAGCATGGCTCAGTGGAACATACACCCCCCCCCATCTTCTGCTTTTGCTGGTTTTGATTAAAGAGACCAACTTGGTGCCATGTGCTATGTTCAGCAGAATACATGTGCAGTGTGCAGCCATAAGCCCCTAAGGCAGAGCAATTCCTATACGACATGGGGAGGGGAATGTTCGTGAGTGTGAGCTCTCCAGTAACGCTCCTCTATGCAAGTAATTACACTGCTTGTCATTGGGATAGCCCGCACCCCCTGCTGTGGATATGCAGCTTGTCATTGGGATAGGACTGCTACTGGTCCTGACCGGGGGTTTGGCGGGTAGCAGGCATGGCGGATTGGTATTCCGGATGCAGACAGCGGGGCAGAATCTAATTAGTCATGTCTGACAGCCCTCGATCGTTAGCCCCATCTGATTATTCCTCGGTGTTCTGATTAGCGGCCTGCTTTCTGTAAAGGGAGAAAAGGCTCAGGTCTGGCCCATCCATCTCGCCGCCCTGCGGCGGAGGCGGCGTCTTGGGCGGCAGACTGACACGGAATGTAAATTCTGGAGCTGGCAGGGCAAACTGGGCGCTTTAGTGTTTCATCAAGGTTGTGTGTTTGATTGTGTTTGCAGCTTATAACTTTAGCAAGGCTGCTGACGGTGGGTCTATGTCAGCAGGGCACCATCTGTGACTGTGACTCAGAATTCAGGATTTCAGCCATTAACACGAGGCTGATGGGATCAATCAGCCCCAACCCCCCCGCCCCCTAAACACAAATGGTACTCCCACAAGTACTGGTAGGGACGTGTTCCTACCATCCATACCCAAATCTATACGCTTCCATCCCTCCATAAACACTTTCCCAGCATATCCTAGGAATCACAGGGCTAAAGCAGGAGACAACTTAGATAGGGCTGTTCAGAGCTAGGGATAAAAAATCAGTTTGAGTTAATATTCAGGATGGAGTCCTGAAGGCCACCCCTGTCCTGCATGTAGAGTCTGCATTCTCTTCCCATATCACATGGGTTTGCGCTGGGTACTTTGGTTTCCTCCCACAGTCCAAAACCATGCAGTTACTAACAGACTTACTGGTGTCTCTTTGTTGCCGGTGGGCCTGTGTGTGAGCGTGATGTGAGGTTGTAGCCCCTGCTGCGGATAGGCTGCAGCCCCTTGGCGATCCTGACCAGGACCAGCAGCTGGAAGGTGGATGAATGACAGGCTCTGGAGTCTCAGTGATGGATGGTGGTGTGAATGGAAGCCAACACCGGAGGGCAGGACCACACCAATCCTGAGGAACAGCCACGGCAAACACAGCAAGTGGCTCCTTCGACTACGCCAGTAAATCACTTAAATCTTCATTTGTAAACCTGGCCTGGCCAGGTATTCCTGCAGAGGGCAGCCTCCCGTCAAATGGTCTATAATTCAGTAGCTCTATAAATTACTGAGTGGGTTTTGCTGCCTTTTCCCTGTTCTCATCCTTCACAGGATTAGACACATAGGGAAGATGTATCTGTGAATTGTTTCTTCTGCACCTCTTCTTGCTCTCCCCAGCTGAATACGCAGTGTTATGGCAACATTGGAATAGTAAATACTAGGAAAAACAAAACAGCACACCCCCTTTATCTGTGCCGTTCTCTTCCTACCTACAGGACGCTATTCACGTAGGTATCATAAGAAATCTAAGCGCCTTGGTAGCATTGCAGGCACTGAACAATTCATTAAAAAATCAGATGAAAACATACCGAGGCAGTTTCCACAGAAACTGCTATCACACCATCCAGCGAAGCGCATCTGCGGTGGCGTCTGCGCAGAATCGAGCAGCCGGAGCCCGGAACTCCGTACAATGCTATTCTGAAAGAACCAGCCTGACCAACTCATGATGGCTGACCAGCTTAAGGTATGTTTTCATCAGATTTTTGATGATTTATCTGCTTTATGATGATCATCCTAACTGGTTTAGCTGGTCATACCATACCTTGGAAATCTAAAACAATCTCAGATCATTTTAGATGCCTGGCTGTTTTTTTTTTTGGCAGGGATTTAAAATGCCTAAGATGCACATGCCTTATCGCATACCTGCTTTATTTGGCCTCACGTACTGTGCTCCACCCTGCAGCTGCACAGGGCAGAGTAGGTATTATTGACTGACAGGATGGAGAGGAATCCAGCTCTCTCTGGCACCTGGTGCAGCCAATTTGGACTAGCAGGCCTCACGTTCAATGTAAAATAATAAGGATGTAAGTTATAGTATATTACAATACTTAATTTTATTGGCTAACCCTATGCTCAGGGCCCGCATATCACCATAAATCGCACTGACCTATATGCGTGTACATCACCAAGACACTGGATTAAGGGAAAGTCTAGCTTATTTTGTTACGTCTCACTTAGTTAAGTAGGAGTTCCGTTCCATGAAAGCGGTTTAAATGAATCCCCGCTGCATTACCATGGTAACTTACACTGGCGAACAAGTCTGCTCTGGACCAGGGTAACTGTCTCACTTAGTTAAGCGTTGTCTCAAACAATGTCGGACGTGAGGAAACAGATTCCCGAGAGACCGTTCCGTCATACGAATTCCCGCGCTATCACTACTCATGTCAAAAACAATAAAGACTAAAAACGTCGAGTCTCAGCATTTTCATTGTGTTAAAATATTAAATCCTTACAGTATTGCAATCTCAAAAAATAAATGCAACAATTGGAATCAGACGTAAAATATATTTATATACTAATAAGAACATGGCAGCATAAAATGGTTTATTACATTAAAAATATAACAACAAGAATAAAAATAATCATTAACTATTAATTAATGTCACGATATGGGAAACGGCGAGAGAGGAGTCAAAGATGGAAGTTCTGTGTGATCCCTTTCGGGGCTTTATTGAGCACAGAGCAGTGCAAGGATAACATGTAATGTCAGTGACAGGACTGGGGAAACGTACTTGAACGCAGACTAAAATACAGTGGACTAATGACAAGCAACGAGAAACAGCCGGCGAAAGCATGAATTCCACATGAGGTTTAACAAGGGGGCGTGGCACACAGGAGGATCGGATGGGAGGTACGTGACAGTACCCCCCCCCCCCCCAAAAGCGCGCACTCCGGGTGCACCAAAGGCCGGCAAAGTGAGAGACATACATACTTAAATCTGTTAATGATAATTATTGAAATGCAGTAATAATAATATATTAATAACAATATAAACACTGTAATACTGGAAAAATAATAATACTGTAATGAACTACACTTGAACTGCATCATGGAGCTAAAGTTTCCACGTTTTTGCTCCCTCCCAGCTCGCGGTATTGCCCTCAAAATTCATCCATCCATCCATTTGTTGTAACCAAACATCCTATTCAAGGTCGCGGGGGCCTTGAAAATCTAAATTCTGTTCAATGGTATTTTTAATTAAATATAGGTTTTATCACCACTCACACCGGCATTTCAACGCTATTTGGTTTCATCTATTGTCTCTCCATCGAGCTCCATTAAGTACATCGCCGTTAGCCGGGTCCTCATTCACGGAGCCATGACTGCACTTGTACTTTTGCGAAAAGCAATTGGAGCATCATTTCATCTCATGCTTCCTGCAGTCTAAAGTCTGATGTTATACCCAAGCCCTTTGTTTACGTGTGTATCAGGAACCCCAAGCTCGGCAATGTGGACAGGGGAGGGAGGCGGTACGTTTCACAGCACTTAGTGGATCTGTTTTCTGTTTCTCATAGAACAAACAGGACAATTTTACCCTCGCTTCCTGTGAAACAGGATGGAAGCCTCAGTTGGAATACAACCGCCGAGAGTGATGAAATTCCGCCCGACGCCTCTACTCAACCCGAGCAGATACAAGCCAGCTTGTGAATTCTTGGCCTCCTCGCCACAAATAGCCAAGGCTGCACAGCAGGGAGTGAATTCTGATTCCAGCGGTAGGACACGTCTTTGAGAATGCCAGGCTCAGAGCCATGCTATCGTGCACCAAGGATTCTAATATGGAGGCTTATAGGTTCTTGATACTCCAGCCAAATCCATAAGGTATTAATGTAACTACTAGAACTCATTTCTTATTATAAATGCACTTACAGAATCCCTCTTCAAATAAAGAATAAAGAAAGAATCATAAAGGCTATAAATGATACTTATATCCATGCAATCTGGCACCTCTTCCTTCGCTTCCCCAAGCAGTGGAGGCTTTAAGCATGGATGACATTGGCAGCTGCCAGGGAGACATCTTGCTGGGGGAGGCACAGGGCACGCACTCAAAAAAAATTGGTTGTGACATTTGCACGATCGGTTTTCAGTCATTCATTTGCACATCAAGTCAATGATATCGTGTCACCTTGACGGTCAATTAACCTTGCCGGAGTGGGTGCCCTGATTCTAGTTTGTGAGCTAAGCAGGCTACTCAGAAGCCCGAGATGGGGAGTAGGGAGGGGGGTGGGGGGATGGGAGATAACTGTGGAGGGGTTTGCCCAGGGCGGCATTTAGCTAGAACCACCAGAAGTCCCCAAGTATCTCCTGCTACTATAGAAATCACCTGTAAGAATACAGATGTCAGGTCACGAGCACTGAAGTGTTGTCAAATTTACAGGTCAATTTAATATATTTGGCTCACCTTTACAGGCCTTGACAGACTAGACTAGTGATATTTACTGCCTACTCTTCCTGCTACCTTTTTTGGATTAATAATTTTTGGTACCAAGAAGTATTAAAATTTAAATGTCAGAATTTTTTTATAAACCAGCTCCAAAGTTCAGATTCATTTTAGCTACAATCTACAGCCACATCCGTTTGCTTTATTGTATGTCTAATGGTCCCCCTGCAGGACAACATGACAGAACTTTGTGGGGAACTTCACAAGACTTCCTAGAAGGAGTGCTGAACGACATAAAAAGGGGAATACTGTTTTGTCAGCATTGACAGCATTGTGGTCATGCTTACTGGGTCCTTCTTCTTACACTTCCATCAAAAATTAAATGCTGGGCTTTATCTGTCTCTGGCAACTTCCGGTGTGCTTTTAGGGCATTTTTTATTTGAATACTGAAGGCTTTCAGGTGACAGCTGCACAAACAGGTAAGAATTTAAAGTTGCTTTGGAGGGGATCTGGAAAATGTCATTCGTTCAGTTTTATTGACTGAACATTAATCTCCAGGTCCTTTTCATTACTTTCTTCTCCTGACACCTTATGTTGACACCAAAACGGATGTAATATAATAGCTCTCTTCCAGGAAAGATAGGCAACAATTCTTCAACAATTCACAAGCACCATATCTGTATTTAATTTCTTTAATGTCAAACTAATTTTCTGCTACTAATTGCAAATGACCAGTATGGCAGCAACAATAATTTAATTGACAAGAGGCCTTTTAGTTGTTTAAATTCTATCAAATCAGATCCATTTTCCATTCAATACTAATATAAACAAGGTGTTTCAAGGTTCTTAATTATATAGTTGTAATTTTATATTCTTTCCTGATCCATTCAGAGAAGTTTGCAGCACCATTACACAGTCAACTGAGATCACCTAATAATAATGACTAATGAATTTTATATTGAATTAATTCTCTATTAACAGGTACCACTGCATAACATTAGTATCCGTTCAGTTGTATTCTAATCAGCTGTGCCCCTCGAGGCAGCTTGTCTGTCCTTCCTGAGGCCTTTGTCGCGTAGTATTATTAGAACAAATTAGGTTTTAGAAGTGACAGGAGCGAAGGAAGATGAAAAAAGAGCAAAGACGAGCGGGAGCGATTAGATTGAGGGAAAAAATCAATAGGGAATACTTGTCCTAGATTAGTTTCCTGCTTGAGGGAGATGTTTGCCGAAGAAGAGAGAGCGGAGGGCAGAGCTCCAGGAGACGCGTGGCCGTTTGTACGGCACGCACATGCGAAAGTGTCTTTGTCCAGTGCCTGCCATGCCACTAGCAGGTATTACTGCTGACTCCGGGCAACAGCCAAGGGACGCAGATGAAGAGTTTTAAAGAAAACTACTGAATTTGCACAGAATACTTCAAGAAACTTCAGATGATTGGAACTGTCTTTCAGCCCTGGAGTGTCGTGACACGGGCCATATTTTAATGATTAATTTTATTATATTTCATTTGGCGACAGATTGCACAATTTGCACGTTAAGAAATATTTCTGCTCATATTTGTGGAAGTTGTATCTGAATAAAACAAAGAAGCAGACGTGTGTAAATCATGCTGGGTTTTGGTTTCTTCATGTAGCGTAGTGGCGTAGCTTTGGTTTGAGCCACATGACCGTTTCCCTATTCTTTGTACCCTCAAACAATGCCGCTACAACACTAAAAGCAGACAGTTTGCAATGATAATTGAAAGGTATTTATGCATATATTTCATTTAATGCTTGGTACTTGATAAAGGGGAAAAAACATCATATTGGTGTCATTAGATACTATCGGGATCAGATCAGAAGAAATACTGTGTTATTTCTGATCAGCCCAGGTATTGTGCTGGCTGAAAACTTAAGAATATCAGATAAATATACCTCTTGAAAAGTAGGTGAAGCACAACACATCGGAATGAGGTGCGAGGTACTAATTCACGTTCTTTGCTATAATTTTTTCTATTATCACCATTAGGGACAGCATGTGTCACACCCCTCACTGCACCACACTCTCTCTGATCCTCCAGCACTGCTCAGTTGGTCCCACCATCTCTCAAGGCACAAGGAAGACATGCATCTAGGCTCTTCTCCGCTCTGGCACCTAGTTGGTGGAATGAACTCCCCCTAGATGTTCGAACAGAGTCAATGAGTGTCTTCAAACGACGACTAAAAACCTACCTCTTTCAGAAACACCTGGATTAGGAATACTGGTATTATATTCTGAACTTCCCCTGCAGAGTATTAGACAGATGGTATTCATAGCCTAGGTTTTATTGAGCCAGTGTCAGGAAAAAATCATTATGAAGTCTTAAAGCACTTTTATGTAAGTCGCTCTGGCTAAGGGCATCTGCCAAATGCTGCAAATGTAAATGTCAGTAATGCTAGAAACCGAGTACATTTTAGGCTGTATAACATACTGTATGGCCAGCCACGTGTGCTAGCTAACTGGCTACTTTGATCTCACCTGCTGCTATGGAAGTTGTGACCCAAGGCAGTGCTGTGAAGTTAATGGGCTACAATTATTCTTACCCGTTCTAAATAAACCTCTCCTGGAGCCGACGTCTTATCGCGCTGGATGGGTTTGCGTGCTCCAGTGATCCCAGGAGCTCACCTGGGGCCCCCCTCTGGAGCCAGGCCTGGGGGTGGGGCTCGATGGCGAGTGCCTGGTGACCAGGCCTGCACCCATGGGGCACAGCACGAAGAAGGAACGTGGGTCCCCCCTCCAGTGGGCTCACCACCTGAAGGCGGCGCCAAGGGGGTTGGGTGCAGTGTGAGCTGGGCGGTGGCCAAAGGCGGGGACCTTGGCAGTCAGATTCTCCGCTGCAGAAGCTAGCTCTAGGGACATGGAATGTCACCTCTCTAGTGCAGAAGGAGCCTGAGCTGGTGCGCTAGGTTGTGAAGTTCAGACTAGATACAGTTGGGCTCACCTCGACACATGGCTTGGGTTCTGGAACCAGTCTCATTGAGGGGGGTTGGACCTTCTTCCACTCGGGGGTTGCTTGCGGGGAGAGGCGCAGAGCAGAATTGGGCATACTTAATGCCCCCGTGGGAGTCTGCCCATCTGCTTTTAGCAGATGATGTGGTTCTGTTGGCTTCATCGGACCGTGACCTTCAGCTCTCACTGGAGCAGTTCACAGCTGAGTGTGAAGCAGCTGGGATGAGAATCAGCACCTCCAAATCTGAGGCCATGGTCCTCAGCTGGAAAAGAGTGGAGTGCTCTCTCTGGATCAGGCAGGGGGTCCTTCCCCAAGTGGAGGAGTTTAAGTATCTCAGGGTCTTGTTCACGAGTGAGGGAATGATAGAGCAAGAGATAGACAGGCAGATCGGTGCGGCGTCAGCAGTGATGCCGGCGCTGCATCAGTCTGTCATGGTGAAGAAGGAGCTGAGCCAAAAGGCAAAGCTCTCAATTTACCAGTCGATCTACGTTCCTACCCTCACCTCTGATCATGAGCTATGGGTAGTGACCAAAAGAACGAGATCGCGAATACAAGCGGCTGAAATGAGTTTCCTCCGCAGGGTGGCTGGGCTCTCCCTTAGAGCCGCTGCTCCTCCACATTGAAAGGAGCCGGATGAGGCGGCTCGGGCATCTGGTCAGGATGCCTCCAGGACGCCTCCCTGATGAGGTGTTCCGGGCATGTCCCACTGGGAGGAGGCCCCGGGGAAGACTCAGGACACGCTGGAGAGTCTCTCGGCTGGCCTGGGAACACCTCGGGATTTCCCTGGAAGAGCTGGACAAAGTGCCCAGGGAGAGGGAAGTCTGGGTTAAGATGATAAGAACAAGGAGGCTCAGTGCTTAACAAAGGACACCAAGTGCTAGACAGAGGGGACGCTTACTTAAATAGCGAGCCAAATGAGCAGAACACATCCGGAGAGATACTTCGCAAATTTTCAGGGAAAACTCCAGGAATCAGGAAGCTGTGTGAATTGCCTGGGGCTTGACTCCAATCATACACTGAGAAACCAAAACATTATGAGCACCCCCACGTGACGTGAATAATGCTGACAAGGGCCGTGAGCACTGCCTAAGCCTTGCCGTTTTGGAGATGATTTGACAATGATTTGGCCACTCAGATCTTCACCCCCTGCCTGCTGCTTCTGTGTTCACCATGTCGACTACGAGTACCGAAAGTTAGCTTGCCGACTAATATATCCCAGCCCTTGACACACACTGTTTTTGTAAAATAGCTAATCTTATTTGCTTTAAGTCATAATGTTTTGGCTTGTCAGTGTAAACAACACCAAAAGAATTGTAGAATAGTCACAAAATTATATATGCTGATCATATCAGGTGTCATGTTTTAAATATATTTGGCAGACATGAACCACGTCAGCATTCTGAATCATTAAATGTGATGGAGAAGATGTAATCTTAAAGATCAAGTGTGATGAGAGCGCAGAGCTGGCTAATGGTCAGCTTCCTCATATTTCAAGCCTTGAAAGAATTCTTCCAGTCGGTGCCAAACATCTATTCCTTTCTACTGGAGTGATAAATCGGAAATGTAAGATCAGCTAAGCCCTCACGTAGCCAAGGGGTTGAGGGAGGACAGCTCAGAGGGTGAATTTATATCATATAATGTTTTCTTTCAGAAATGAACAAAGAAATGAATGAAATGTGCAACTATATACTGTAAATAAAGATGTTTCTGAGACTTTCAAGGAGAATAACATATTTAAGACCACTTATCAACATAAAGTGCGAAGGAAAACTTACAGAGAATCTTAATACCTTTTCATTGGATGGTGTTAGTTTTGTTAGGTCATTAGAGAAAAATGATTGGGCTAACATTAACAATCCTGGCTGTGCCCAGGAACAGGAGTGAATGCAAGTGGTCATGGCATACTTAATTAGTCTGGCTGACTCACACTGAGAGTAGCATTACAAAGGCACCATGACTCAGACTGAAAAAAAGTGATCTGTCAGACTGGGCTGTCATTAAACATTTTGTTGAGGCAAAATAGAGCGGCCGGACAATGGATGCAGGAAAAGCCAATAGAGAGAGGATCTCCTTTAATCCCAGGGGGAGATTTTACATTAACCAATGGGGCACATGCGAAAACAATGCAGTGTAAACAATACTGTGCAGGACGTAAAGATAATGGGTGCTGTTTGTGCAATGTAGGCATTTTACAAATGAAACGCGGTGCTGACGTGTTACGTCTGGAGGTGAGGACTGGCGGGTAAGACAGGACCACTCCCAAGTAGCGCTTCTTAGCATGGCCTGGTGGAATGAGCCAGAAGGTGCCCCTGCAAAGTACACCATAGGGGCAGGTGGGCATTTTTTTTAATTTGACAGTCAGATTAGGGCAGTTGCTAAGTGAAGTCTCTTCATTCTTCAATTGAGAAATCTGGCCAACATAAAACCAGTTCTCCCTAGAGAGCATTTTGAAGCAGTAATCCATGCCTTTGTCGCCACTCGACTTGATTACTGTAATGCACTCTATGTGGGGGTTAGTGCTTCCTCCATTGCTCATCTTCAGCGGGTACAAAATGCTGCCGCACGTCTTCTAACTGGCAGAAGGAAGTATCAGCACATTTCCCCAGTTCTAGCCGCACTCCACTGGCTCCCTGTACACTTGAGGATTCATTTAAAAATTCTGCTGTTTGCTTTTAAAGCACTAAATGGTCTTGCCCATCCCTACCTGTCTCAGCTGCTACACCCTTATACGCCCACCCATTTAAATGTACTCTCCAGGTACTTGTAGCCCCGCCCCACCTGGAACCCCACCCATAATGTAGCCCAGCCCACCTGGTAGCCCCTCCCTACCTTATAACCCCACCTTGTAGTTCTGCCCACCGTGTAGCCCCCCCCATCAGTAACCCCACCCACCATGTAGCCCCCATGATGTAGCTCTGCCCACTTTGTAGCCCCACCCTACCTTATAACCCCATCCACCTTGTAGCCCCACGCCACCTTGACGTCCTCCCCCTGGATGGAGACCAGTCCTAGGGGCTCATCGTTACGCCAGAAGGTCAGCTACCAGCTCCTTTGTCCTGCAGATGTTCAGCTGAAGGTTATTCTAATGGCACCACAAGGCAAGCATTGTGATCGTGTTGCATAGGCACACAGTCCCCTTTGATTTATTAAAAGGACTGCGACTGCTGACTAATGCAAAAATTATGAGGCAATGTCAATTGTGACAGGTTGCTACAGGGGCGTCGGAGGGGCATGGATACCCTGACTGATTCACAGGGCCCAGCATTTCGCAGGGGCCTTTGAATATGTAAAGATGGCCCAGAATGTCAAGCTACTCCCTTGGCCTCCTACACAGGCGAAGCAACACGTGACCAGGATTTCAATAATAAGATATTTAACACTGACAAAGACATTGGAGTAAAAATAAGTTGCAGATCAAAAACAAGCAATAATAAATATTATTATTTCTACAGTGACAAGAAATGTTAAAATCCTACGAATGAAATAACATACTGAAATAGTTTGAGGCAGCAGTCAACAGAGAAGAATTATGTTTGTCTTATGCTGTGCACCACAGCATGGTGGCTCAGTGGACAGCACTGGAGCCTCACACTTCCAAAGCTGCTCAGTGGACAGCACTGGAGCCTCACACTTCCAAAGCTGTGAGTTTAAATCCTGACCTTGTTCCCTGTGCGCGGAGTTTGCATGTTCTCACATTGTTGCGTGGGTTTCCTCTGGGTACTGGCTTCCTCCCACAGTCAAAGGCATATAGTTATGCAAAGCGAATAGCCCATAGTGTATGCGTACTGTGATGAATCCGCATTCCATTGGGAAGGTGGTGCGTGGCGCAGTGGGTTAGTGCTCTGTGTTGGTGATTGGACGGTTCCCAATTTGAGTCCTGGGTAATGATGCCACTATTAGGCACTTGGTCAAGGCCCTTAACCCTCAGCTGCAGGGGTGCTGCATGCTGGCTGACCTGGTGCTGTGGGCCCCGAATTTGCTCTCACCTGCATGTGTGTCTCATGGAGAGCAGGGTGTGGTTGGTGAAAAGATAATCTCCCTATGGGGATTAGTGAAGTATTCTATATAAAGTGTGTCCTGAAGTCAATACCTACCTCAAAGCATTGTGTTGCACCAAACATCCGTGGTCAGGCAGACCAGAGATGTCTGCATGTGTGCTTAAATGACTGTGCTCCCCTTGGCTCTGGTGAAGTATACTGGATAATACTTAAAGCAGTGAACATAAGAACATAAGAAATATACAAACGAGAGGAGGCCATTCGGCCAATCGAGCTTGTTTGGGGAGAACTTAACTAATAGCTCAGAGTTGTTAAAATTTTATCTAGCTCTGATTTAAAGGAACCCAAGGTTTTAGCTTGCACTACACTAACAGGAAGACTATTCCATACTCTAACAACTCACTGTGTAAAGAAGTGCTTCCTCAAACCCAGCTTAAAATGTTCTCCCGCTAATTTCCACCTATGGCCATGAGTTCTTGAATTTGAACTAATGCTGAAGTAACTATTTGGTTGAACAACATCCAGTCCTGTTAGAATCTTATAGACCTCAATCATGTCCCCCCTCAGTCTCCTTTGCTTGAAGGCTGAACAGATTTAGCTCAGCTAACCTTTCCTCATATGACATTCCTCTAAGACCAGTCATTATACTGCATTACACATACCTTCATAATGCATTATAATGCATTCATAATATATTATAAACCAGGCTATAACTATTTATAAAAAGGCAAAACACATTATAGTCATGTGTGTAATGCATTATGAATACTCTATGAAGGCTTCATCTATAAAGCACTATAAACACTATAATGCATTATTAAGGTTATTAAGGTTTTTTGTGTGCATTATAGATTAAACCTTCATAGAGCATTCATATGCATGAGAATCATAGCTATAATGTGTCATGCCTTTTTATAAATATTTATAGCCATGTTTATAATGCTTTATGAATGTGTTACAATGAATTATATGAACATGCTTTATGCTTATGGGTGTCATTCAAGTGTCACCTTATGCTGTTGGATGGGTGATGACTGAAATTTGGTTGGATCGTCTTCCAAGTGAAATTAAATGTCTGACAGCGGGTGTGTGGTAATGGGAAGCCAGGTCTGCTGCTTTCATAGGAAACACCTATATCTCAGAGTAAAGCAGGAGTCTTCCTACAATCAACCTAGACACTGTACCTTCTCCTTTAACAAGTCAACCCCAGCTTACCTCCTAGCCCGATGACGTGACAGTAAATGCAATATAGTCACAGAGAACACAAGGAGCACCCAATAATGAATAATGGTAACGGCTGGCTGTCTGGCGGAAATTGCTGCACAGAAACTCAATTAATGCAATTTCAAAAGGTTTTGAAATCAAAAATTGTTCTTAATTAACAAGAACTATACTCTTACCAATACTCTAAGCTGAAATGTACAATGTTATTGAAAATAGAGGGAACTGTTTGTTATGTGGCTTCCAGTAAGTGGGTTTGGCAGGCAGTCATTCCGCTTTGAAGGCTTTCCTTACTGATGAACCAAACTGTAAGAATAGTGAATGCCATCTGGAAGCCTTTTCTGGAGGTGCTAGACACCATAATAAGAATGCCAATTAATGGACTCCTATAGCTGAGCCTGTGAGAGACCTGCGAGATGCTGGTATCATCCGTGAGATTTGTGTGCATATCATGGCAAGTATTGAATAGTAAATTAAGACAAGCCTCTTTGTGGTTTATATTTGTTAAACGGATATGATATGGAGGAAATATTGTCTATCCTCTTTTTAAAAATGGTTATGGGCCCTCAGGGCAGGCTGTCCTCAAACAGAGGTTACAAAAGAAGACAGGAAACAACTACCATAGTCCCTCAGGGCAGTTCAACTACATGCCACAAGGTGTCACAAATGCGCCAACATTTCGACGTTCGAAGAAGAATACTCTTCAGTTTTATGTTGAAAAAAACACATGCTCGCATTCTGCATGTTGATGGTATTTTTTCCTATCAAGGTGTTGCTCTAGGGGGCATGAATCCTGTAAATGTTTGAAACTGACAGATGTTCCTTTATAAAATTTGCTGGACACATTTTTTCCAAAGTCCATTCTTACAAATCCTCTGCTTGCAACTGGACCAGCCAATCAGTCCGAATCGGAATCAGATTTATTGGCCAAATATGTTCAACTCACACAGAGAATGCGATTTCTGCCAATGGTGTCTCTCAAGCTATAGCTCAGACAATATAGAGACAATAACAGATAATGAAGATATAAAGACAATACATAGCGTACAGTACAAGCAATACACAATAGAGTGGAAATGAGCTACAGAGTCAGTCTTATGACCTTTCCTGGAACGAAGTTGCTTTCAGTGCAGATTTATGAAGGACTCAAGAATTCTGTGTGAATAACGCACTGTGAAATGACACCCTTATGACTGTCCTCGAGGGTCCCTCAGTCAAACGTTGTCCTTATCACTAGATCACAGCCAATCCTGCTATTTGTGCCTTTGGGAAAACACCAAGGTGTGGGTTGAATGCATCTTCTCAGCAAAACCTAGGTTGCCTTTTTGGGTCTTTCTCAATCCAACTCACTTCCAACTGATAGTATGTCCTCGCATGAGTGTCCAATATACATAGCCTCAATTCAGAGGGCAGAACTGCAAGGTAATCCATTGATTTGGTACCATGTATACTTATGAGCACCCTTATATAAACATGCTGTTTGTTATGGACTGTCCTTGGCTGGCACAGAAGTCCAATAACAGTTCAGCATTTGGGATTTTGGTAGGGGCAGTCATTATAGTGATTCTAAGAGCTTCATCATGAGGCAATGTATTTGTGATATGGTTCCTTCCCTGCACCCTACTGTCCCCATGTCATGGTCCATATATAGTGGCTCCAGTTCCCAAAATGCATTGCTGCTACTTTCTGTTCCCCATTTTGTTACCCACCTATCCCTGTTCCCTTGTTCACCTTGATTGTTTTGTTTGCCCAGCTGTGTCTTGCTTGCCTTATTTATCCTTGTTCTACTCAGTCCTTCTTTGTGAGGTTGTCAGTGTTTTGTCCTGCATTTGAGTGTTTATTCTTGTCCTGCCTTGTTGTGTTTTTGGCCTTTGCTTTGTCATCATATTCCCCAAACTGCCTTGCCCTTTTGCCTTGTAGACATGGCAGCTTGTTTTTGACCACTGCCTGTTTTGACTACATGTATCTCTTGTCCTTAGGTCCCTTTGACCATCTGCCTTCTGATTTTGACCCTGGTCTGTCCTGGTCTGCTTGTACCCATGGCACCCCCAGCATCCCCTGTTGTATGCAGTGCATTTATAGTGCATGAACACTAAGTTAGTCATGCATAGACAATATAAGCCAAATACCTGCTAATTCGATTAGCTTTTAGCTTGCTTATTTTGGATATTTTCATTAAGGTAGCAGACCACCCCAGAAACACGATTATCGGACCACAAGCCATCCTTTGCTAACAATGCTCTGCTTGCATTACTTTCCTGGGTATGCCCCCACCTTGCTTGTTCCCTGTGATAGACTGGCACCCTGTCCTGGGTGTCCCCCAGCCTTGTTTGTGCCCTCTGATAGACTGGCATCCTGTCCTGGGTGTCCCTCAGCCTTCTTTGTGTTCTGCGATAGACTGGCATCCTGTCCTGGGTGTCCCTCAGCCTTCTTTGTGTTCTGCGATAGACTGGCATCCTGTCCTGGGTGTCCCCCAGCCTTGTTTGTGTTCTGCGATAGACTGGCATCCTGTCCTGGGTGTCCCTCAGCCTTCTTTGTGTTCTGCGATAGACTGGCATCCTGTCCTGGGTGTCCCCCAGCCTTGTTT
>JAODKL010000017.1:15242123-15256168 GCA_026780765.1 Petrocephalus schoutedeni
CATCCTGTCCTGGGTGTCCCCCAGCCTTGTTTATGCCCTCTGATAGACTGGCATCCTGTCCTGGGTGTCCCTCAGCCATCTTTGTGTTCTGCGATAGACTGGCATCCTGTCTTGGGTGTCCCCCAGCCTTGTTTGTGCTCTGTGATAGACTGGCATCCTGTCCTGGGTGTCCCTCAGCCTTCTTTGTATTCTGCGATAGACTGGCATCCTGTCCTGGGTGTCCCTCAGCCTTCTTTGTGTTCTGTGATAGACTGGCATCCTGTCCTGGGTGTCCCCCAGCCTTGTTTGTGTTCTGTGATAAACTGGCTTTCTTGTTTCACCTGTTCAATATACCATTATAATCGAAATGATCCGTTTTCAGTCACTACTGAATGCCTGACATTTTCCTGGGGCAATCTCTGTGTTGACCAGCTAACTTTATAGGATAGCACGGCCGTGCATTTGCTCCTCTTTGTTTAATTAGGAGAAGCTGGGGACTGATACTTGAAAAATTGTCCAGACTGTGTGATTTGTCTACAGGTGGAAAAGATACCACATTATAGTACAGTGCGCACCAGCTGGCAGATCTGTAAATTAACAAAATATCATTGCAAATACCTTATCTTGCCATTGCCTTACCAGCTACAACATGCAGGAACTTGAGAAACATGGATTAGGTTTTCTTAGCACTGAATGCTTCTGTTTCAGATTTCAAAGCTTTGCCTAAGGGCCTGAAAAGTCTCCTGGACTGTCACATAAAAGCCAGAAACTAAGCTTATGAAGGTAGTTCATGTTCTGTACTTCCTTATAAATCTTGGCAATGGTGAGGAAAGGCTTGTTAAGGGATGACATAATAATAATAATAATAATAATAATAATAATAATAATAATAATAATGTCATATATAAATTCCCATGCAAAATAAACACACTTCCTATATATAAAATATAAAATTTGTACAATATAAAGCATGCATATTACTGTAACCCAGTAATTATTGATGGATTGATGCAGGAATATTATGGAAGTTTAATATTTTATTTTGATGAAAGCTTATTACTAGGAGAAATAATGCGAAAAAAAACAAGCGTAATGATATCTTATAAATCTGTGACCCTTTGGCCATTTGCCTGCTGCAGGTTTTGCTGTATTTGTTTGAGGGTTTGCTAAGCAGTTAGTGTCTCAGTAGGATTCTAGCCGGGACTCTGGGTGAGAAGGTCAAGGACCTTCTACTCACTGCTATTGCCCTGCTATTGCCCTGCTGATACTAATCCCAGTCCCAAGCTGAGGGGAATTAGGTTTCTGTCATATTTGCCTCTGCTTTGTCCATTTCTTTCTGCTACAACAGGCTTATTCTCTGAGTATATGAACAAGGCTGTCGCATTATGAATATCTAATACATTTGAGCATTATAGTTTGAATATTCTATTTAAAATTGAAAGGTCAAGCAATAAAACATGCTTTGTGAGCCTGGAACAAATGTAATATAAATGCCCGATTCTGTTATCTATGCCTATAGGCTGTTTAAGATATATTTCCAATTTTGGCTAGCCCATGTAGTTGCTATAAAACAAGAAAGGGTCATTCATTTTAATATGCAGCACTCAGAAAGCACAATTAGCAAACTACCCCATTTAAACAAACACACACACACACAAACTGTGAATGTACCACTTTCTAGTGTTAAAACGGGAACACAGAAAATCACAGTGTGCTAATTGGGCAGAGGCATGAGGAGACAAGCAATTAACTACTTCATTTGAAAAATGGTAACCTGACAGTCTGCAAAGAAGGAAAGTAGCATGAACAAGATCAACACATCCAATGCCATCGTCTCCTAGATACTCTATACTTCCTGCATCTGCTAATTGCCAGGAGAATGCTGCCACAGAGCATCACTTCTCAAGGATGTGTGGCAATTGCGGTCTCAAAGACTTCTGCCAGGAAATGGTACAGGGCTAGTCCGAGAGATTTCTGTAGCACACAGAGTCATGGCCCTGCCAGTAGAGCAAGGCATAGAGGGTAACAGCGGGGACAGCCAGCGACAGCGTGCCAAACGACTCCCAGCTGGCACTTTGTTATTACTGCCAGGTGAAGACAATTAACTCGGCTGTCCCCGGGGCTTTAAAGAGCAGCGTCACACCAAAGGGAAGAGGACAGGCGGACTCTTTGCTGCCTGAGTGTGGGACCCAGAGCGAAGGTCGCCTACATGCCTGTCTCATCCCACGAGGCCATGCATGAAGACACCAAAACCTCCACGGACTGGCAAGCACCGAGGACAGCAGGGACCCCCCAGCCTTTACCTCTGTCGCCACCACCATCACTATCCTACCTACACCCACTATCCTACCTACACCCACTATTCTACCTACACCCCTCCGGGGACTAAATGACCTCCTCCGTCTCTAGGTCCTTTCTGCACATGACGGCACTAATCACTGCACTTCCTGTGTTGAATTGTGCTCCTTATCTATACTGCACAGTAATAATATTGTCTATGTACAGCTATTATACTGCCCGTATTGTTTGCACTATCACAATTCATGAATCGTATCGCATACTCTTTATCCTTTGAACAATATACTGTAATGCACTTTTTTTTGAGTTTGAGGTCAATATATAAGGTTTCCATTGAGCCAGTGATGCTACCAGCTTCACATGAAAACGAACCTGAAATTTAAAACGTGACTAGAAGATATTGTGCCACATGACCTAATATAAGGGGAATAACGGTAGAAGAATGGTAGAAAGCTTTTAAAAGCCAAAGATGTTGCATTGATGGCTGGCTTTTTCATAGCAACAGATTCTGTTGCTGCCACCGTTGCCTTCGCTTTTGATGGATGGTTGCTGAAGCATTTAAAGTATTTTGGAAATATGGCGAAAACAATCAAAAACACCCTGAATTGTGTATATGCAACATGCAGTAAGTCTAGCGGGTCTGAAGGAGCTTTGGGTCAGAGCAATTAAAACACCTGCTATATCCACATATCTGATAGAAGGTCAAAGTGACCCTGGACCCAATTCCAGCACATCCTAAACCTGATACCAATCCATCACAAGACCATTTAGAAACACCGGTCCTCCTAAATCATACATCTTTTTCCTGTGGGAAGAGCAGGATTCTGTCCAGAAGGTATCACTTAACAGTCATAAAAAGTTCTAGTTTTGTCTGATATAACCAGTTCCCTGCCCTGGACCACTCTCAAACTCTGGTGAAAACTTGAATTGGGCCTTGAAGGTGACTTGTTTGATGTTTTAGCCGTCATATTCTTCCTTGATCCTGCTATTTTGGTGAAATATTCTCTGTAGCATTGACGGCATTTTGGAGGTGCATTTTCTGTTTATCAGTAACCTCAGCGCTTGAACTTGACTTGAATATTTCATTGGATCATATCTTATACACAAGGACTCCTGTACTGAAAATTCCATATTGTATGTCCGCCACTGGGCATATACATGCGTGTGCTCACACACACACAGTAGGGACAATTTAGCGATGCCAATTAGCCTAGCTGCTTGACTTCAGTGAACGCCGCAGAACTGTGAGTAACAAGGCGAGAGCATACAGGCTGCACACACACACAGTGGGGGCGGGAATCGGACCCCCCTGCCCAGGCGGTGTGAAGCAAAAGTGCTACTCAGCAAGCCACCAGTTCTTCACAAATTTTATACCCCACCCCCAAAATGAAGCCGTTTTTTATGAAAAAAAAGCCAGATTAATGACAGATGCAGCCTGCAACCATGGTAACCATAGAAGTCACTCAAGCTCATCCTCTCTGTTTTTCGCTCTCTCTCCTCACTCCTAATGGTTCACAGCGGCAAAGCCTGCGGTCTGATTGGCCGAGCCGAGCAGCAGTAAAAGCGATACGGTGATAAAACGTGCCGGGGACCCGTGCCTAGCTTCTGAAAACCTCTTTCACAGATGATTAAACTGGCAGTGGCTCTAGATAGGAGGCTGCTCTCTGTTTCCAAACGATCAGAGGGAACGTGTTTACTCGTTTTCCCAAAGCTGCCGTAATGCCCCAGGACAAGGGCACGAAAACTGACTAATGCAGTGACGAGATATGCAGACAGAGAGCCTCCCTTCATTATAGGAAGGCACCTATAAACAATTCAGATGTATTGGGGTATTTTAAAATGGCTTTGGGTGACTGTTTAACCGCCTGTTGAAGGCCGGAGCTGTTTATTACTCACAAAGCTTTACTCCTCCTCTCATGCTTCAGCCTGTAAATAACGACGTTGTCGAGATGAAGGTCAGACACCACAGCGACTGCAGACCGAGCACTCAATACTACCGTTACAGTTCCATCTTCTTTCAGGGATATTCCTTATACCCTGAATATTCCCCAGTGTGACAACACCATCCTCGTCGTTATGGAGCTGCATCACAAATGAATCGCTTGCAGTGGTGGGAAGAGATAAATATTTCTTTACTAGAGAGCATTACTCATTCTAAATGATGTACTGGAACGGCGCTGTTAAGCAATTATTCAGGAGTGTCTCATTTACAACTGAGACTGCTTAGCTATGGTGTGCACATTTAATAAGATGGGTTTGAGTATGACAGATGGCATGGTGGTGCAGTGGTAAGCACTGCTGCCTCACACCTCCGGGACTGGGGTTTGAGTCTCCACCATGGCTCCATGTGTGTGGAATTTGTATGTTCTCTCGTCTGGGTACTCCACCTTCCCCCTACAGTCCAGACACATGCTGAGGCTAATTGGAGTTACCAAATTGCCCATAGGTGTGAGTATCTGGTGTGTGAGTGTTCCCTGCAATGGGCTGCGCCCCCCATTCTGGGTTGTTTCCAGCCTTGTAGCAGAAGCCTTCAGGATAGGCTCTGGACCCCCTGTGACTCTGAATAGGAGGAGCAGTTTCAGAAGCTGAATGGATGGGTTTGGGTGGAGCATTTCATTACTGCTCTAGGCTACTGGTGTTTCCTCACCTGAACCAAATAATTGCAGATCTGAAAAGACAGATGGAATTATGCTGGAAAGCTGCATGACTATCTACTATACTATCTACTATACTACTTTAAACGTTCAGACTATACATAAATTTGTTCATTAGGTTTCATAAAAGGACATGACATCTGTATTAAGAAATACATGTACACTGCAGTATAGCAAGTACAGCAGCCTGCTGATAACAATGTTCTTTCTCACTGTTTTCTTCACGTCTATAAACAGCAGTGCTTCAAAATCCCACATGAATTGCTTTAATAAGAAAGCTGGACCTTCTGAATGTCTACTGACCTCAGATAGCTTTTGCTCGATGTGTGACTGCATAGCGCTGTGTGCCTTGCTCGGAGCAAGCTTGGCAAACAATTATTGTCTGCTATTTAAACTCAAAATGATGTATTGAAAAAATTCATTTGACAGCATGAATGTAAAATTGTTACCAGGACCTCTCATTGAATGTAATTCTCGGTTGGTTAGCTCCAACAATGCAGTTACAACATTAGCTTAATTTGTTTTAAAAGCGATATTGTCTCCTTCATCCTGTCAGACTATTTTATTGAGAATTCAACAATCGCTAGTGCATTTTTTAAAAAGAAAATTGTGTACTTGCCTATAGTCATATTTGCATGTGTTTTACACTAGAGCACCGCCAACCTGGAAACAGCAAACCACAGAAACTTTTATCCCCTTTTAATTAACACCCCCTTTTAATTATCACCCTCCTCCCCAAAGAGACAGTGCTTGAAATGTTATAGCAGAATTGCTAGCACTTTCATTGAAGCTCTCATCTATAATGCATTATAGAGACCTTCATAATGTGCCACAAAGAATCTATAATGCATTATAATGGTTGATGTAAAAATTAACAAAGCATTACAGCATCATCTACTGACAACCATAAGGCATTATAGTGTTGATTATAATACTTCATAAGCTCCAATGAAGCTCTCATTTATAATGCAGTATAAATACCTTCATAGTGCTTTAGGAAGCATCCATAATGCAATATAATGGTTATTATAAGAATTAAGGATGCACTATAGAGACCTTCATATTGTATTATAATGCATCCATAATGCATTATAATGGTTGGTATAAGAATTAAGGATGCTTTTACTGCATTACTAAGTGAAAAAGGTCTACCTCATGAATTGGCCTCTCATTGTAATTCTGTTAGCTTGAACTGGCAGTTGCTGGCCTTGAAGGTTAAAAGTATTAGGCCATAGACCATAAGTCAGTTTAGAAAGAGGATGAATGCATTGTTTCTTGAAGCTGATTGTTTCACTGATGTGACAATTGCTTCATAAACCTGACAGCAGCGTTGGTGACTTGTGTGGCCAGGTTACCTGCTTGGTTTATCTGACTGGTTTATCTGACTGGTTCATTTCGAGAACATAACAAAGGGTTGCGTTTCACCAGTTTTACTTTTCAGCTTTGTCATTACAAACATTCCCAAAAAGAGAAGAACATTTCAGAAATAATCAGCATTGGCTGGCCTGATATTTTTTTTGAACTGTTTTCTGTTTTACCTGTTTTATGTGTTACCAGGTTTAACAGACTTAGACAGTCAGTTGTGGTTTTGGGGAAACTGTTGGTATGAAGGCCTTTTCTTTAAGATCGATGTTCTGGTACTAGAACTGGTAGTTAAATTTTGATTGATTTTAGTTATCTTTGTTCAAGTATTGTCATATGTATGTTTGGAATGTAACAGTAAAAATAGTAAATTTTAAATAATATGATGTGAATTAATAAATACAAATAAATGCTTTCCTGACTGCATTCAGCTAATGGTTATTTACCAGATGCAGATTTAAAACAATTAAACAAGTAAAAATTAGAAATATTAAATACTGATGTTATAAAGGTACATTAAGTTATAGCAATTTTGTACCTTTCAATTAAAAATAATTGTGCCTGAGTACAAGGGTAACATTGGGGGGTTGAGGTCTCCACCCATTTAGGGGTGTCCAGGGAGATGTGTTGGCCAGTTTTAATTACTGGGGGGGATTACATCCCACCCCACGCAACCCCCCCGTAACTTACGCCCAGGCCTCAGTATTTTTCCAGAAACGTGTTGATTTTAGCCACTCATAATTCATATGGCATTAGCCACAGGCCTATTTCAATTAAGCCAAATTAGGGAGCACACATGTGCTGATACCCAGCTCTAAGGTTACGCAACAGGCAAACTGAAAGTGGCAAAAGGTTTAGAAACAAAATAAACGTAAAATAAATGTATGGCTTACTTTGGGTCATGCAAGGACATACTCGCGCTTCTTTTCTTCCCAGGGCCTGCGGGAGGATGGCAGGACCATCATGATTGATCACCGCGTGTCAGTGTTTGATGGAGCTGAGAGCTGGGGGCAGCCAAGGAAACCCTCAGCCAATTAACCGCCCTTCCCATGACAGAACAGACCCAATTAAATTGCCCAGGAGGGGCTTCTTGTCACGTGCATCAACATATTTGCATGTACTTAAGCCCCAAATAGTATCGCAGCTCAGCTGTAGGTTGATTGTAAAAGTTCAAATTTAGCATAGCGGCTTGGAGTCGTCTCTTTGAAAGCCATGCAGGGTTTGGGGAGGAATATTCACTCTTCCCGTGTGCCCACTTCACGGAGCTGGAGTTCACCGGTGCTTTTTGTGCAAAGGTTATTTCCAGCCGCTGCATTCAGCCCCGGCCGGCTGGTGTTCTGACACAGCTCAGCACTGACGCGGCATTCGTCACCTGACAGGGCCTCCCCCCTCTAGGCAGAGTGCCCCTCTAAGTGCAAGCCTCTCCCTCTCTCTCACCATAAGTCTCTCTTCTCCTCTCCTTTATTCATTTCTCTGCCTGTCTCTCCATTCTGTCCTCTGCCTCCCTCTGATCTCCCCCGCAGTGTAGCTCTTTCTCTACAGCCCCCATCTCTTTTTTTCTCAGATACTCTATTTTATCCCACAACATCTACATTTTAATTCCAATAAATCCAGTTCTCAATAATGATACTGAGAATCCACTGCCGGTCTCCATTGCAGTCTACTACAAATGAATAGAGTGGTTGGTGCCCAATATCTGCTTTGATCTGGCCTCTTTTGTCCTAGCCCCTTGTGTTGTGTCTCTCTCTCTCTACAGTTATGATGATGGCTCCATCATTCCCTTGTCTCTGCCTCCTGCTGTTCCTCCCTTTCCTCTGCCACATCACTTCCTCAGAGTTATTGCTGTGACATCATAGGGGGAGTGGCCTGTCAGACTGCAGTTTAACAGTTTATTGGTCCCTCTATAGCCTGTCACTGGTCCTGGAAGGGCACAGCCAACTAGGAAATAAAATACAGCTGTGGTCAAATTACTTTTGCCACACCAGCAGCTCTAGTAATTAGAACATCGATCTTAGAGAAAAGGTCGTCATATCAATATCATCCCCAAAATGTTGGCTGTTCTTCACTCAACTCACTCTAATATTATTAAATATAGAGTAATCTGCGGCAAGGTATAGCATACAGACTGCACATACACCCCACCTTTACTGTTTTTTAATCAAGATATTTTAATAAATATATTGTATTGTCAAGTTTTTACTTCCTTGCAACATTATCAGGTTTTAAACATGGCATGTCACAGCAAAACTGCAAGAAACTATTCTTTACTATTTTAAAGTTCTCTCAAAAGATCTTTTGGATGAGGCATGAAGTCGACATTTTGTGTAGTTCTCAGTCATGGAAATGCTTTGGGCAGCGATTCGGCTAGTACAGCAATTTATCATTTAAAGAAATGTTTATGCTCAAAACGATGGGCAAGACCAAAAAAGAAAACGCCATTCAGCTGTGCAGAAACAGGCACAAGGAGATAAAGCAGTGGCTGCATATCTGGGAGACACATGGTCCTTACTGCCCCCCCAATCTTTAGAGCTAATGGAATTATAGCTGCAGCTCGGGTGCCTGGCCCAGGCGCCCATGCACTAAAGCTGTCAGCAGGCCCTCTCCTCAATGCGTCACCAGTGATGCATTTATCCCCCTCATTTTATGTTCTGTTCCCAAATTATACGCACAAGTATAACGTAGGGTGGGGCTGGCATTTTATGGGGACGGTAACTGCTCTGCCCGATGCTGCTAATTATTCAAATCAAAAGCCCCGTGAGCTACATGGTAGCTCTCTAAAGCTAAGTGCCTCATTAGTGTGGTGTAGGCTTCACTAGTGCCGCTTATCTGCAACATTTATGCATTTTTAATTATGTCGTTAATTGCGCTTTGTGGCTCGAACTGATTGCGTATACAGAAATGACTGCAGTTGTTCCCACCCCTGTCATGAATCATCCTGACAATCGAGCATTACAGAAAATAGAGGCATCGCCAACTCGAGAGCTTTGCCCACTCACTCGGGCCTAGAGGAGTCTCCCGGCATGAACGCAATCCAAGGTGGATTCTGTGGATAAGCTCTGTGTTCCACCTCCGCAGTCTGTGTGCTAACAACCTGGCTTGAAGAGCTCTAGCGGAGCCCCTGGTGACGCACAGCCCAGATGATTTCTGACGCCTCCACTGCCTCTCCCTCTGGAGCCTAGCATGCAACACCTGCCCGTCCCCTTCTAGTCCCTGACTCCTCCCCCTCTTATCACTCCCAGTCTCACACGACCCGTTTCAGTAGTGTTTCTCAAATAGGTCCTCGGGACCCCCCACAGACAGTCTACTGGGAGGGAGCAAAAATGTGAACTTTCTGGAAGGCAGCAAAAACACGGATTTGAGTCACAAGGGTCCTGGTCGCCATACATCCTAATGGACAGCAGCATGACGTCAATGTGTGCAAATTAAATTTGCTTTTGTAGAGTTGGACGCAACTCAAGCTCTCAGCAGAAGAGAGGTTCCTGGCTAAGCTGTGCGAATTTGACGATGAGTGTGGGGATTAACACCTCATTTGTGCATCAAACCTCCCTTTATACTCTGTGACATCCTGTCCTTCATTCTGACCCTTCCCATTAAGTGGAATACAAAGAGTCTCCTCTATTATCTGTCACTAAGGCTGAGCCTACAGCAATTGCCCTGCAGCTACGCAGCGTCTGACTTGTCTTTGTCTGTCCACGATGCCCACGTTCGCTCTGGCCCCCAAAATACTCTCATGCTCTTATTTCAGCTGCAGGCTCTTTAAATAAACACAGTGCACTTGTATTCCCCTGGTATGATATGGGCAGCCAGTGCATTCACAGTAAAACTGAGTCCTGAACAAGGATGTGATATACACAGGTAGTACTCCTTTGTAGGATATCTACACTAAGACATGTACCAGTGAGTATTATTGGCAACATGAGGGTGTAGGTTAGCATTTCACACTCTGGTGAAAAAACTATGTACAGGATCTTTCCCACTGCGGAATTTTTTTCTGGAACTTCTGGCACATTCTCAGTATAGGAACTTAACCTAATTGTAGTTCATGAGGGTTCTTGGTGCTTTTTTAAGTCCCCACTCCAGGGGAGGCACTTTTCATTCAACCAGGAATTGGGGCGGGGAGTATTGCTGGTTGGTTGACTGCAAACACCAGCCCCAACTTAGTGACACTGTGACTGAAATGAGGGGAAAAGAGATTAGTGGAGGAAAAATGGAGCAGATGGAATTATTTTTGTATTTTAATAACATTAAATACATTTATGAATATTTATAAATGTATTCTGTGTGCACTTTCATATTTCTGCATTGGAAAATCTGATCACAATTCAACATAAAAATCCTCTTTCCTCCTGTTTTTCCTTTCGTCTTTTGATAGTGGTACACCGATATGGAAATTTTGACAGATAATTGATATATTTTTGTCTAATATCACCAGTGCTGATGATGAATCTTGCCAGCACTGATTAGTGGAATAACGTTATATCATTTTATATTTTGTGGAATATGAAAGATCGACCTGCTGGCCAGATTTAATAATGAATTATAAACATAGGCCATATAAATCAAATGCTGTTTCCAGTTTTGAACCAATATGGGATGTGATTTGTGCCGTAACAGGAACGCCCAGTTCCTGTTGTGCAATGTGAAAGTGACACACAAGAGTGGCGAGGAACGATGAAAGTTCCTGGTCGATACGGCCTGGAACATGGAACCAGGTTCCTGATCTTCGTTGGGAAAGTGGCTTATCTAGAATAGGACAGCTCAGACTCAGGGAATTGTCTGGATGTTTTACAGCAGGGGTGCCCAATCCTGCTCCTGGAGAGCTACCACCCGGCAGAGCTTAGGTGCAGCCTTAATTTAACACACCTGATACTGATAATCATCACTGATAACTTTGCTTCAATATAGCTGACTCTAACTGAGATGCTTCTGAAGGGCCTGATTATCAGTATCAGGTGTATTAAACTAGGGCTGCACCTAAGCTCTGCAGGGTAGTAGCTCTCCAGGAGCAGGATTGGGCAGCCCTGTTTTACAGAGTTCTCCAAAAGGTCACAGCAATGACATGGTGAGTTTTCCCAGTGACCGCAGCTCAGCAGTATTCGCGTTATATTCTCTGACAATATATATATATATATATATATATAAGCTATATTCTCTGACTGTAATGGGTCCAGGTGTCTGATCACTAATGGTCTTTCTTTCAGTGCTCTAACTAATAGAAAATTAAACATTGTTTCTATTTGAATGCTTTTACCCTCAGTGACTTCAAGAAAATAGGATCACATGTATATTGTTTATGGTGTATAGGCTTCCCTGCTCAATGAAATAATAATATTTTCTGATATTGTCATGACGCTGCTGCTCACAAACCTACATTCCTCCATCCATTTCCTAGTTGCTTATTGGGTGACCGGGAGGGATATGGAGCCAATCATAGGCAGTGCAGAGCATAAGGCAGGGCTACCCCATGAAGTAATGTCAGTTCATATCTCTGGGCACATACAGACACATACCCCCACATACACATCACACACTGGAGGCAATCCAGAGACAACAATTAACCTAATTTCACTTCTTTCCACTGCAGGAAGAACCCCAGGGAGAACATGCACACACTTACAAACGCAGTAGTTTTAAAAAATAAAATACACGGTACTTCTCCATTTTTTTTCTCAGACCTTGACATGTTTATATTAAGGTATATGTAACTAGACCGCCCTTGTGCTCACAATAGAGGACAGAGATTGTGCCTGTCTCTCACACCCCTCTGGACAAGATACACACACAACTCACGCCTCCCACCCCGCGGTGGCCTTGCCGCCACCTGTCATGCTATAATACAGCTTGCCTGGTTACAGGTTTTGCCTAATTTAGGCTGCTCTCCATCTAATGACATGAGATATGAAATACCACTTTTACTTACAAAACATACTCAAGAGAAACGAGAACTATTGTCGAAGTACAAAAAGAAAAAAATAAACCAAGTATTCATTAAGTAAAATGTTGCTTCTTTAAAAAATAAAAAGAATCCACATTTTTTTTTTTTTTACAATGTCATATTAACAGTGTTCGATCTTTTTTGTTTACTGTAGAGAGCATTTCACGATTGAATAATAGTAACAATAGTAATAAGACTGGAATAGAAGAATAGCAGTGATAGAGACAGTAGTGATACTGTGCTGCACTCAACAAGACTGAGACTGTTTAATATGGAAAGTAGCATTAGTGGGAATTCAGTGATTTTCTTTGGAATTTTTAATGGATAGGACAGTTGGCCTCTCTCCACCTTCGCAAAGGCCAAACCCATTAAGTCGATCAACTTACTGACTGGTGACATCGTTTGGAATGAATCCCTCCCCAGATACTCCCCACCCACCCCCATCTGCAGAGACAGTTCCTTTGGCGACTGTTGCCAGGGGTGGAGCTAGTCCTCGGCCAACGCGTGCCACTTGGCGATCTGTCTGCGGGGGTGGTCGCAGATCTCGCGCCAGTGTTCGCCTGGGGTCCCGGGAGAGGTGGTGCCCAGCAGAAGCCGTCCAATGACAGGGTTCTGGCCATTCCTCTCCGAGTCCTGCAGCAGGAGCTCCACGCTGGTGTCCTGAAGGCCCTTCTCTGATGGAACGTCGAACACAAACAGCTCATTGAAGACGGGGTTTGGAGAGGACTTCTTTACATGGGACTTCTTCTTGCATACCCTCTTTTTGCCGTGATACAGGTTCACCTTCACGTAAGGGTCTAAGTTGGAGAAAAGAGAAATGGAGTGGTTAAGGAGTCATGCTTTAGAAGAGGCGAGGCTGACGAGAACTTTGCCTGGAGATCATGAAGATCCGTACTGAATAAACATGGGGCAGTTCTATGAGATATCAGTTTTGTGATGTACCATGGAAAATGTAATCCCTCAGCATCCTACAATACTCCCATATTACAAAGACTATTGATCCTTTCTCCAGCAGTAATTAACTAAAGTGATTAAAAGTCATTCGTATATTTCGTAAATATTTCTAGACTATTTAGAAAACCTTTTATCGAATAGGATTCTGTTGGATTACAGAATGTGCAATGGTGGCCTGGGAGACCCACCTGTGGGCATGTTGGTCTCGGACTTGGGTAGGTGGCGGGCTTTTAGTACCACCACCGTGAGGGTACTGGTGGTGGACTGATAGCAGAGAGACACCAAGAGTTCCGCCCTTCCAGGGTTCCTCTTCAAAGACAAACAGCGAAATAACAGAAGACAGAAGAGGAGAAGAATGAACATGTTTATCAACAAAAAATGCAATGCAATAAACTACTTAAACAACTTTAAAATAGCTAGTTATATTAAACTGTTGACTATACAGGTGTAATTTTCAGCTTGTAACAATATTCCATAATGCAGGTCAGTAATAAGTGGGAAAAATCATGTCAGAATAAGCTGATGGATATAATGTACTGTTTTTTTTATCAAAAATCTAATTATTTTCCCAGTATGCAGAAGCCTTGTCCATTTCCTCTCACATGTAATACAATGACACTGCAAAATTGCTATGGGCCACATAATATCAAGTGTAACAGGAAATATAGCCATTAAGAAAAAATCAAAGGGAAAAAAAATCAATATATGCCGTGGTGTCTGTCTCTGAATCAATGCTATGAGACCAAGGACCCCAGCACATGTTACAGAGGGGAGAGGGAATACTTTTCCGGCCATTAAACGGTCTAAAATTGCAGGTGGGTAAGAAATAAATTTTAAATTTCTTTTCCATGCAATGAAATTCC
>JAODKL010000017.1:15256268-15269506 GCA_026780765.1 Petrocephalus schoutedeni
TCCGGCCATTAAACGGTCTAAAATTGCAGGTGGGTAAGAAATAAATTTTAAATTTCTTTTCCATGCAATGAAATTCCGTCACATTCCAGTGTCCCTCATACTCCACTCCTTGTAAATAAACGTGTAAATAAAGTCATAAATAAAAGCTCCATATTCCTCATTGGTC
The DNA here is from genome assembly GCA_026780765.1 of Petrocephalus schoutedeni. NCBI lineage: Eukaryota > Metazoa > Chordata > Actinopteri > Osteoglossiformes > Mormyridae > Petrocephalus > Petrocephalus schoutedeni. The sequence continues at coordinate 15,256,435 of JAODKL010000017.1, forward strand.
AATTGGGCAATGAAAAAAATTGGTCATACAAGCATAACCTTCAGTGCACATTCCAGCCAATGCAGGTACAGTAATGTGAAATGTTAGTAAAAATACTAAAAAAATGTATCTACAGTGTAGTGCTACTACCATGACTTAAGAATCCACCTTGCTCAAGTTACTGGTGCTATAAATGTATTACTAGTGTTCAATCTCATGCTGTAATGTTGTTCTTGCAAGGTTTCAAAGACAGTTGCTAGTACAGCGGTCCCCGCTCCATTATCAGTCTCAATGGACCGGATGGTAAGATGTCCCTAGAGTGCTTACCCTAGTGTTACGCTTGATAATCTCCCGGTTCATAAGGATGCGCCCCTCGGAAAGGTCGATGCCAGCCAATGGGACCAGCGTCTCGCCGATGACCTCATCGCGAGAGAAGCGGTCGAAGCTGAGCACCATGAAGTGAAGGGACAGCTCTGGAATGTGTCCGTACGGGATGCCGTAAAAGCTGAAAGTCTCGTCAAAGGCCGGGTCCAGCGTCTTCCTCAGAACGCGGGTCTTCACCTTGTGCTTCTTCTCGGGGAGGAGGGTCAGCTTGATGTACGGGTCAGAGGTCAGGGACTGCTCATCCATGGCAGAGAGCCCATGAGCCTCTTTGATGTGCACGATGAAAGCCTTCTTCTCAAAGTTGTACTCAAGGGAGAAGAAAAGGGTACCCAGGCCGCTCTCCTTGTCATGGCCCTTGTCAGCTGGAGTCATGGCATGGCTAGAGAGGCCACTTTTTGGGGAACTCAAGTCCTTTCCTCCATGAGTTAAGCCTGGGTGGGGCGATGACAGGTCCAGGTCTGGAGAACTCCGAATCTTGGTGCTGGGAGACTTAGTGAAATTTCCATTGAGGTCTCGCTTCTCCAGGTCCAGGTGGAGTGAGGGCCTGCCAGTGGAAGGACTTGATCCTTGTTTAGTGCTTGTGTCTGTCTTCTCAGGTGCCCCAAACTTCTTTTTGCCACTAAGGCTTTCTGGATAAATGTCTACACCCTTAAGCATGTGCACGAATTTGTAAGGGGGTGTTTTGTTGGCCTTGGTTGACTTGCGCTGGCAGCAGATCCATGAAAAAAGGGAGACACTGAAGACCAGGCCTAAGATGCTGACAACGCCAACTGAGACGGGCACCTGAGCTGTGGGGTGAAGCACATCACACATCAATCACAGTTCACAAACATTCACAATCATCATACTGCCCTACTGGCTACATTGTTTTGTGAATTTTCACAACTAAATAAAAATGCAAAGTCATTTAAAATTTAATATGTACCTGTAAAACATCTATCTATGCTATCACATAGAACATAGCCATAAAACCTTAACCATTTTTACTTTTATAAGAATGTACACAGCTATCATTTTTGGTTGGGTTCAGATAATGCAGAGGTTTCAATTAACAAAATTATACACATTTCTGTGAAGAAACCTTTGAATAAGTGATCTAAGGGATCTTAATTTTATAATGTGAGTCTTTCTGTGATCTTGGTTATATTAAAGTCTTTGCTTCCCCCATAGTACCTCATGGGTCCTGGGAATAGCTTTCAGCTGAATTGGGGTGGGCGATCTTACCCAGAAAGGGCCGTTGAGTATACAGGTATTCTCTGCAAATCCCTAATTAGGTTACTAATTAGAGGACTGATTGGCTGAAGAGTCCTCACACCTTGGTTTGAAGGGCTGACCTGAAGGTTATCCTAGAAACCTGCATACACACCGGCCCTTTGAGGATAAGGTTGCCTATCCCTGAACTATGCCGAAGAGGCCAAGCACAATGGATGAATTTTAAAGCATGGGACTCTGCTGGCCTTTCAAAGCCTAATTGTGTTTGTAAAATCTTCCTTTGAATTTAAAAATCACTTTACACACGCTCTCTTGATGGCCACTCAGCTGTTAAACCGTTTAAGCTCTCTAGTAGACCGGAAAATCATTCCAGTATTTTCTCCTTCAGCTAATTATGTATAATTAACATCTGATCTTCCACTCATCTATCTTCCATCTGGAGAAGGGTCATGTGAACGTCTGATATTTTGCTATAAATATAAAACATAATACACCAGGTATATTCCTAATAATCACAATAACAAAGCCATGGTTTAATCACATTTAAAAATAAAAAGGGTTTTCTATTTGAAGAGACCACTCGTTCACTTGATCACAATTCGATATTTGAATTAGCCTGATTTATTTATAACTATTTTTATGCACAATCGGTTGCAGATCAAGGGCCCGCTAATAGTTCATTACGTCATATAATCCGAAAATTCAAAGAAAGGCAGATTAACATCGCTTTAGTTTATATTTTGTATCTATTGCACCTTTGCCCGTTTCTTCATCCTTCGCCTTCTTGCCGGGTATTGGTGCTGGTTTATGCGCGCTTTTAAAAACCTGGAAATTTCCAGTGGGCGTGCGCCGCCTTCCACCCCTGGCGTCCGCGGCGATGTGGCGGAGCCCGAGTCGGCAGTGAGTCACAACTGCGCCCCGCCACCGCTGCCAAAAACACCGCCATTCGTATGCTTACTTCACGGGCCGGCACGGGCTGTTCCCGGGACGCCGCCAGCATGGACTTCTGCCATATTAATCACGCCGGCTATCGACTCATAAAACACGAAACAGCGGACCATATACGCCTTTAAATCCAGCTGTACATTCATAATCTATGACGTTGAATGTACGTAGTGGGTGTAGAGTTCACATATAGAGCAAATACTACGCTCAAGAAATTTAAAAAAAAAGTGTAACTCAGATCATTGGCTTATTACTAATGATAATATGATTCCTGTGCATTTCATTACGTCATTAAATGGAATGCGGCGCACAGTGACCGCTTTAAAAACGAATAGCGATAGTGCCATTGACCCCACTACAAGCGGATCGGGGAAGACAGACCGCTACAAAGTGTCGGAAGAAAAAATCCACGTGATTGCAATACACAGTCAAGCCTTAGAAAAAAATCAGATTTTTTTATTGCTCTTTTATTATATCTATTTTAAAAGGCAGCTCACCGAACTGCGTCTCCTCCGGCAACACAGGAGCCATGATCCGCCGCGCTCTGTCCGAGGTGCTGAAACGACGCTCCGCTGCTTCAGCTCTGCACTTCTCCCTGCTCCTCGATCTCACGGCACTTCCACACTCCTGCTGTTTGTGGCCGTGGATGCCCTGCCTTTAGTTAATTATTCGAAGATTCACTCAGTTCACCATTAACGACGTGCAGTTTCTGCCCCAGAGCCCGAGCACCGGTCGTGCGCGGTCGCTTGCTGCGGTATGAATGTATGGCCGCGCGTCTTCCCCTGCGAGGCTGACTTCATCGGCACTGACGCAGTTCTGACGAAGTCCTCCGTCTGAAATCACCGCCTATCCTCTGAGGAGCAGCACAACAGGCTCATTAATTTTTTTTGTGCAGTTGCTTACCAACAATACATACACAGAGTCAGTACCAAGAATATCTGTAGGTATGGTTGACGTTGTTCTTCTTTCGTCCGCCTTCTTCGGCTTACGCGTTTGCTTGTGTCGATGTCTTTGGTCATGATAAAAGAAAGACTGAAATTCATCGGTTTCACTGGATGGACTTCAGTTTTGACCACAGCTAATGCCCAGAGTAAAATATATTTCTGAGGTTCTTAATGCTTAATATATTTAATATAGCAAACTAATTAGTTAAATAAAGGAATTAGCCAAAAGATTCCAGTGCAACGAGCATGCAGATCAATCTGGGCAGATCAATACAAGCGAGATTAAAAATATAAAGATGCATAAAGGAATACATTGTTTAAAATTGCTCATTGTCTAAGTTATCAAGGACGATGGTGCCTCATTAACAAAATCTTTAAATGATTAAATTTCCATATAACCCTGCTTTGAAGGAATAGGTAGATGGACTATGGCTTTGGTAAACTCCACTTTTGAAAAAGGCCATATGATGTGATATCAATTTTCATCCCTGACATTTTCCATGAACAAAATTTATTTTGTAAACAGGTCATGTCATAAAAGAAGATGTGATCATAATTCTTATATTACAGGATTAGAGCTATAGACACTGATCAGCCATGACATTAACACCACCTGCCTAATATATGTAGGTCCCCACCCCCCTTGTGCCACCAAAACAGCTCTGACCCGTCGGGGCATGGACTCCACAAGACCTCTGAAGGTGTCCTGTGGCATCTGCCACCAAGACGTTAGCAGCAGATCATTTAAGTCTTGGAAGTTGCGATGTGGAGCCTCTATGGATCAGACTTGTTTGTCCAGCACATCCCACAGATGTTTGATGGGATCGAGATCTGGTTAATTTGAAGGCCAAGTCAAAACCTTGAACTCTTTGTCATGTCCCTCAATGCATTCCTGAACAATTTTTGCAATGTGGCAGGGTGCATTATCCTGCTTAAAGAGGCCATTGGGGAATACCATTGTTATGAAGTGGTGTGATTGGTCGGCAACAATGTTTAGGTAGGTGGTAGGTCGTCAAAATACAACTACAACTACAGGAATACCAAGACCCAAGGATTCCTAGCTGAGTATTGCCCAGAGCGCCACACTGCCTCCGGTGGCTTGCCTTCTTCCCATAGTGCATTCTGGTGCCATATTTTCCCTAGGTACATGACCCAGCCGTCTACATAACATAACTGAAAATGTGACTCACCAGACCAGGCCACCTTCTCCCATTGATTTGTGGTACAGTTCTGACTTGGGCACGGGACCGATTTGCAGCTACGCAGCCCATATGCAGCCAGCTGCAATGCAATATGTGTTCTAACACCTTATCATAGACATCATTCTCAACTTTTTCAGCAATTTCTGCTACACTAGCTCCCCTTTGGGATCAGACCAAATGCGGGCTAGATTTCACTCCCCGTGTGCATCGTTGAGTCTTGGTTGCTCATGTCCCCATGAGCAACCATCCCCTTTTTTGGATGGCTTTTGTTAGGTACTGACCACTGCATTCAGGGAACACCCCCCAAGACATGCTGTTTTAGAGATGGTGTGACCCAGTCATCTAGCCATCACAATTCGGTCCTTGTCAAAGTCACTCAGATTCTTACAACTGCCCATCTTTCCTGCTTCAAACACATTACCTTCAAGAATGGACCGTTCACTTGCATAATATATAATGGCTGTCATGCCCTGCTTTCCTGCCCCCCTCGTTCTCTCCCTAATGTGGCTCTAATGAGCCATGCCAGTTGCTTGTTTTGCCTTGTCTCCCGTTTCAGCCCTCGTGTGTATCACTCCAGCTGCCTTCTGTTTGCTCCCTCGTTAGTCCTGTTAAAGTGTGCTCCCCAGTCTGCTCATTGAAGTCATTCCCTGTGTGCGCGCCTATTGTCATCCCAAGTTAGCTTGCTCATTTGACCCATTGTGGTCTGTTTTGTTTCACCCTGTCCCCTCTTGAATTAAGCTCCTTTTTGGTTTCCCCAAATTCTGTCCTGGACTTTATGTGTTTGGAACATGACAATGGCACACTACACATGAGCCATCGTAACAAGATAATCAATGTTATTCACTTCACCTGTTAGTGGTTTTAATTTTATGGCCGATGGATGCATAATATTATTTATGCAGGGACTAAGTACTGTTTCCAAGACAACAGTTGTTGGAATTTAGCACACAAAACAAGTGTTCACTATAAATGAATGTCACTCTAATCAAATATAAACTCAGTTGCCAGTTTATTATCTACAACTGCTTGTTAATGCCAGTTAGTGCTTCTCTAAACAGCTCTAACTGAATATATGCAGCATACAGGCAGGGTCAATAAGTTCACTTACTGTTTAACTAAGCATTAGAACAGGGATCTCCAATACTGATCCTGGAGGGCCAGGATCCAACACAGTTTACAGATTTCCTTGCTCAGACACACCTACTAAACCTAGTAATTAGCTGATTAAAATGTTTGAGCAGGGAAATCTGCAAATTATGTTAGATTTTGGCCCTCCAGGCCTGCAACTGGGGAACACTGCAGCAAAGCAAATTTGAATGTGTGCTACATGAATGATGTGACAAACAAAAAATATCCACTCAATGGCCTTTCTGTGTGTATAAAAGTTTTGATAAGAGAGGTTAGAAAAGAATAACAAGATTTGTCAAAACAAGTAGAAAGGCCTCAAAAATAAGAACTCAGTACAACAGTGGTGTGTTTCTTCTATGAATGAAACTTTTATCCACAGTTGAAGCTGTTCTTGAGGGTAAAAGTGGGCGCTACCTAGCTAGGGGTAACTAATTGAGGGACCACTAAGTATAAATGCTGCTGCCGTTTGTCCACGTCAGAGTCTGGGTTATGTTATGCTACAAGAAGTCCAACCATGATTCCAGCGGTTAAGACCAAAAAGCTCTAAGATGTAATACTTGGACAGTTATCTCAGGAAGGGTACTACCTCTGCATTTATGCAATAAATTACCTTTGCATAATCACATCTAAGTGGTTCTTATTCCAGGAATCACTTATCCAAATAAGTGGCCTGTATCCCAGAAAGCATTCTCCCTTAGTCTCTTGTTCACACCTTCAATACAATTAAGAGAATCTGGAGGAAGACAAACAAAGGACTATAGTAAGGACATACCGAATAGATAGGAACCTGCTAAAAAGAGTATTCAAGTAAAATTTCTCTTAGATATAAAAGCAAAGTTTCCTTGGTCTTATATTATGTAATATTTTCTAGTCCAGAGCTCTTGTATAATATGCTTGATTACAAAAAAATGTTACCAATCCAAAGAGAGGGCAATTAATTACTTGTCCATAACTGCACACTACTGCTAATTGTAGCTAACAGCTAATTGCTAATAGCTTTTTATGTAGACAAGTAAACTGAGATGATTTTAAGATCAAGGTATAATACGGCTAATGGAGAATCACCTGCCATTACAAGCTCTTATTCAGTTAATCAAGTCAGGAAATCAAAACTGTAGCCTATTAGTGACACCTGCTGTTGGTAGAATAGATTGCATAGATCCCAAAGAAAATAAAACACACGTGAATCTCGTTTATCAATTCGACACCATCATCGACACCATCGATTCAATAGTAATTATCATTTTTTAACACCCAAGGATACCCTGAGGTTATGCTTGGAACGCATTACGTACCTGAAAAGCACTTTCAAAAACTGCAAGAAATGTAATTCAAAATTTGTGCAACAAATGCATTGCAACACGCCTACAGCTACATTCAATACAACACACAGCAGTATACAGTGAAGAGTATGATAAACAGATATGCAAAAGCACAGTGAAGATTAAAACTCTTTCACACATTATTACTCACACAAAGAAATGGCCAATATTATTATTAACATAAAGAGAAAAATTACAGTAGCTCAGTTGGTGGTGGAAGAAACTGTCCCTGAGACTTGAAGTCAATGTTCTGATGTTGCAAAGCTTACTGCCAGGCTCTAGGGGCGAGAAGAGCTCAAGTCTGTTTTTGGATACCATAATGTAATTTGTGCTTTTAGGTGGCAGGTGTATATTCAGATCAGTTCAACTATAGCACCTTTCACATTGTTGCACTTGACAATATCGAGTCGAAATCCTTTGTCACATATTTATATTTATACATATTTATACAGAAGGGTAAATCAAACAGGGGAAAATGGAAGGCAATGGAGGAGAGGAACCAATTAGGGAGAAAAAAAACCTCTGGGGATCAAAGGTCAAATGGCTGCCCAACTTCCCTACACAACAAATGCGCCAGTGTTAAATCAATACTGCATGGTGTTTATATGGGAACATCCCAATCAGTGTTAAATGTAACACTTTGCAGAGTGCATTGAGAGTTGTTTTTGCAGTGTTAAACTTTATTGACTCATGTTGTGTTCAACTGACCCCATAGAGCAGGGTTGGGCAATCTTATTTGTAAAGGGCCGCTGTGTATGCAGGTTTCTGGGATAACCTTTAGGCCAGCTGTTCAAACCCAGGTGTGAGGACTCCTCGGCCAATCAGTCTTCTAATTAGTAGCCTAATTAGAGAGTTGCAGCGAAAACCTGCACACACATGGCCCTTTGTGGATAAGATTGCCTACCCCTGCCATAGACTGTTACATCACTCTGACTCTGCCTTTTCCCAGATTGCCAGCCTATTTGGGTGGCCCACATCTGGCCCATCTTAATGTGCTCACAACTCATTTCGGCAGCCAGCTGCTCTGTCTGATTAACCCACCGACATGAGAGAGACTCTGACAAACATGGATCTTGTGGCCTTTTCCCTTTAGATAAAAACTTTAGATGATGATTTTTGGAGAAAACCAAAGGACTGTAATGTGAGCAGGTGCTTGTGCATCAACATTGGGGTTGAGTTAGAGGAACATTCTAATGGCTCCAAAGATATGGGCGGTGGCCTCATTGCTTTTAGACCACAACTTGGGATAGAAGAACCAACTGAATCATTTTACTCATTTAATATTCAGTTTTTAAGCATAATTCTTTAGAAATAAAGGCTTATTATTTAGAAACCGAACGTTAAGGATGGTATGCCATGGATACTAGTCTCTACTGCATTTTATTATTAGTCATTATTCACAGTTCTTTGAATGACCAGTGATAACTGACATATGCCACTCCTTGAGTAGTGTAGTGGTTCTTAAAGGTGTGTAGCCATAAAAGAATGTAATTGGATTCTTTCAATAGGTGAGGCTGATATTGTTTATCAGGCAACTAAGCTTGGAGGAGAAACAGGATCCCCTGGGCTGTTTTTCCTTTTCCATGCCTCCTACTCCAACCACAGCATCTCCATCACACTAATACTTAGGGCTCCACACAGGTTAAACCCTCCTTCCCAGCCATTAGCTAGCATACAAGAGCAGAAGAATAATTCCAGTAGCTGCAGTCAGCAGCCAACTTCTTTAGAGCCATCTGGGCTTTTTGTACTCTTGCCAGAAGCTACACAGCAAAGGGTGTCACAACTCTCCTAACAGCTTTCCACATATATTGCTCATCATCCAAGGCCACAAGGCAAGGACTGGTGATCAAAATGGCCATACATCAACAATTTCAACTTTTCATATAGCGCCTTTCACAACAGAGTTGCCCTAAGGTGCATTACATTAAATACACCTTTCCCCCATCATTAAAATATATACCACTTGTGAGACTCATTTTAGGTCTCCAATAGTCTTTCTCTGACACAACGCTAACGCACAACCACCTGAACAAAAAGCCAAGAGAAACAAGGCTTTTCTCAGGCTATAAGGAGCACAGGTCATGCTTTTAAGAACAACCAACGTTGGGCAGACAAAACTTTAACATGAGTAAGAAAAGGGCCATACGGTCCCTATTGGTCAGTCTTTCACTTGACAGTGAATATGTTTTTTAGTGCAGGTGGCTCTTATAATCCTCATATGAGTTCTTGTGTGCATATTAAGATGGGGATAATATGGGTCAGCTGTATGGGTTGGCAATCAGCAAAGAGGCAGAGTCAGAGTGATGTAACACTCTATGGTGTCAACTGACCACTACAAGAGTCAATAAAATTTAACGATGCATAAGAACGCTCAATGCACTCTGCAAAGTGTTAAATTTAACACTGATTGGGATGTTCCCATATAAACACCATGCAGTGTTGATTTAACACTGGCACATTTGCTGTGCAGGCATACTAACAGAAAAAATTTGAAAATCGACATGCTTTAGTAAAAGAATGGTGTGCTCAGTGGTCATGGTCAAAGTTGATCAATGAGTCAGGTCCCTGAGCAGGTCTGTGTGAATCAGCAGATTGTAGATCACATCCATGATGTCACCCTTCCATGGGACTGAACTAGGACTCCAGCTCAGATGGTGCCCACCCTGCGACATGGATGGTCATACCATGCATAGACACATTAATGGACAAGCACAGTAGATCAAAATGGCATGTACAGTGGGTTAAGTGTTAACTTTCAGATGAATTAAACTGAAGTAATAGGTAAGAAAACTGGTTAAGAAAGTCTGAAACCAGTTCAGCATCCCAAACATGAACTTGCAGACTCTTCCACAATATAGGGATGCTGTTACTGAGGGCTTTACCACCAACTTTATTTATATGTGGAATGACAAGGAAACCTGCATTTTGTGACCTGCATATATTATGTGACTTGTAAATGTGCATCAGTTCTGTTAGGTGGGCAGGTGCAAGACCTTTGAGTACCTTATACCTATATATATAAGTAAAAGTACTTTGCAGTCAATCCTGAACTTAACTGGAAACCAGTGCAGGGAACTAAGTGCAGGGGTTCAATTCAATTCATTTTCATTTGTATAATTTCTCAATATCTTCAACAATAAGCAAACACTGTAGTTTGTCAATGTTACACAGCTGTAGGAAGATCACCTTCGATACTGTATGCACATGCGATTTGGATGAGAGTCTTGTATGTAAAATGACTCCTAGGTTGCAGGCTGAGCTGTTGAGGGAAAAGTTCAGACTTGCAGATATTATAGAAGTCCTTACTCTGCTCATGCCTCTGAACAACAGAGCCTTGGTTTTCTCTTCATAAAATGATAGTTTTTACTCAAACTATACAAATCTTTACTTCAATAATTAGCAAAAAGTGACAATAAAAGTGACAACATTGTTATTAGGGTATTTTTGATATAGGAATGATGTTTCCTTATTATATTACCTAATGGTAGCATGTAGAGAAAGAGCAATATAGGACCAAGCACTGATCCCTGTGGTACTCCAAATTTGACCAGTGAAATTGATGAAGGAGCACAGTTATTATACACCTGAATATAATGAAGTGTCATCAGTGAAATACAATTTAAACCATTTTAACACCTTTCCATATAAACACAACATAAAATTCAGTGATACATTAATTGTGCTAGTTATAGGTCTAGCCCAAACGCCAAGGGATTCTTTATAATGAGTGGGTGTTGGGTCCAATGGACAAGTTATAGGCTTTGGTTTAATTATTAGTGTTTTCAGCGCATGCACATCGACTAATTCAAAGCATCAGCCTTATTTGTTGGCCATTTGAATATGTCTGAAGTATAATGTAGGTAATTTTATTATTAAAGAAGTCCAGTGTTCATTAGCAATATAACTGGGAATAGAGATTCAGCCTTATTTATTAGATAAGCTATTGTCTTACAAGGTAGCGAGGGCTATTTCTTTAGTAAGATTAGTGGGCTGAATGAGCCTTATGTAGGAATTTGTTGTATTGTTGAAGGCAGTCGAGCCACAGCTATGCTTGAACACCTCCAATTCTGTAGACCACTACTGTAGAACTGCTGTTTTTGAGAATCTGTGTAATCCAGAGTTGTGTAGCATTCTGGGGTGCGTTTCCCAAAAGCATAGTTGCTGGCTTTGTTAGAAACTTACATAGTTAAATTCACGCAATTGAATGAGTCAAACTATGTTAATTGCTAACAGGAGCTTTTAGGAAACACACCCCAGAATAGAACTGAGAATGGCTCTGAAATTCCAATTAAATTTGTGAATCTGGGTTAAATTTGAACTGTGATTGAAAACAGAATGCAGAATTGTAATTCCAATTTGAATTTAAGGAACTGGAATTAAAACAGACTTGATTTCAAATAAATTCATATAGAATTAGTCCTGCTATAATGCATGATGTGATACTGCAAATCTGTTCTAATGCAACTGATATATTAGTTCCTAAGTCCAATACATTGTGGAACTGCATTTTTGTTTGCACAATTTTCAGTTGTAGAGCAACTGGTCAAACCAGTTTTCAAATATAAAATAATCAAACTTTTTGCACAGTGCCCCTGTCCATAGGAGATGTTTATCATATAATTAATTATTATTTGTTATTTCAAATGCATATAACTACATTATTGGCCAGTTGTATTACTGTTGTTATTATTTAACTTATTATGTTTATTGTTGCTAAGTTCTGGAGTTGCATTACCCTAACCAAATTTTTCCCATTGCATATGTGTACTTTACAAGGCAGGATGGATCCATGCTTTCATGTTGTTGATGCCAAATTTTGACCCTACCATCCGAATGTCGCAGCAGAAATCGAGACTCATCAGACCAGGTGACATTTTTCCAATCTTCTATTGTCCGATTTCGGTGAGCCTAAGCGAATTGTTGCCTCAGTTTCCTGTTCTTTGCTGACAGGAGTGGCACCCGGTGTGGTCTTCTGCTGCTGTGGAAGCAGACCCTCAGCACACCCCAGAAGGGAAAATAGTGCATTAGCCAGAGTTGAGGAAACTAGAGGCAGTGCAAACAATTGGTTGAGCGCAATATCCATCTAGGCTCCGGCAGATATGGCTATAGCAGCATGAATAAGAGGGAGAGACAGGTGGGAACACCTGGGGGAGTCCCTGAACATCAGCTCTCTAGTGTGAAGCTAGAGTGACAGCACTGACACATCAGGTCATCCAAAGCCAAGGACCCAACCCCACCCAGCTCTCTGCCTCATACTGTTGGCCTAACTGGGAGTGAGCGACTAGTTGGAGCTAGAACTAGGTTCTCTATACGCTAAACTATACAAGTGCATTTTTAATCTAGTCTTGAATAGTGAGAGTGTGCCTGAATCTCGCACATCCGCTGGAAGACCATTCCACAGCTGCGGAGCTCTGTAAGAGAATGCCCTGCAGCCTGCCGTAGTTTACATTTACAGCATTTGGCAGATGCCCTTAGCCAGAGCGACTTACATAAGTGCTTTAAGACTCTACAATGAATTTTCCCGGTACTAGCTCAATAAAACCCAGGCTATGAATACCATCGATCTAACACTCTGTTGGGAAAGTACAGTTTTTTTTTTTTTATTTTATTTTTTAGGAAAAGAGCTCAGAGTTAGATACCAGAAGTGCTAATTCAGATATTTCTGAGAAAGGTGTGTTTTAAGTTGTCGTTTGAAGACATTCAATGACTTAGCTGTTTGGACAGCTAGGGGAAGTTCATTCCACCAACTAGGTGCCAAAACAGAGAAGAGCCGGGAGGTGTGTCTTTCTTGTGCCTTGAGGGTTGGTGGGACCAGTCGAGCAGTGCTGGAGGATCGGAGAGATCATGGTGCAGTGTGGGGTGTGATGAGGTCTTGTGAAGTAGGATGGTGCCAGATCATTTTTGGCTTTGTATGCGAGCATCAGTGTTTTGTATCTGATGCGGGCAGCCACAGGAA
>JAODKL010000017.1:15362231-15375334 GCA_026780765.1 Petrocephalus schoutedeni
TGTACATCACAAGAGCCGGTGCTGGACACCGACGCCCGGCGGGTCGCCGACATGGGGATGTCGAGGCTTAGGGCAGGCATGTCGTAAATTCCACAGTCTGGATCAGACCCCTCGCTGGGGACCTCTGGACAGGGAGCCCCATCTGTCAGGCCGTCGGGCGCGCGCGTTCCCGGCCCAGGCACACAATAAACCTCGAGACTATCCAGCTCGCATGCCGGCCCATCAGGGACCTCAGTCGGCGCTGCTGAAAGGCCCGGGAGGGTGGGGACGCTGTAAACGTCATCTTCCGCTTCAGGTGGACCCACAAGGCTTGCCGGGACAATGTAGGCGGGCTGCTGGAGGTCAGATGTCGCAGATAGGTTAAGGGTGGGAACATCGTAAACCTGTCAAAGGGAAAGCGATCATTAAAGGGGGTTTGGAAAGACACTAAAATGACTCAAACACGAGATATATGGCTTTATTTGCTGTCTTTTACTGGAAAAGGACTGACTGACAATGGGACTTATTTGAAAATATAGACTTTTTTCTTTTTTGGGATGGATAGGATTGTCTTGATTTGTGTACATGGTTATGATGTTATTTACTAATGGAGGCCATTTAAGGAAATGAAATAAAGATGTTGATGGAAAAACAGATGAATGGTGTGTGTGAAACGGTCAGGTTGAACAAAGAGTCCACACTGTCAAAAGCCCTGTTAAAAAGCGCAATTAAAATCGACAGGCTGGCAGTATCTTAATCATTTTCAAACAAGAGTCAGAGGTAAAGTTGCCCAAACACGGTGGTAGGATATGCTAGTAGAATGTGCCATCTGGAAGACTGGCTCCCAGAGGAAGCGGCATTCAGCAAGACAGACAGACAGGTGTGGAACAGCCCAAGTGCATGGAGGGGGGCAGCATGGACAGGTGCAGGCTAATTACAGCAGGAACAGATGACACCTGGCCAGACGCTGACCTCTGACCCCTGGTCGCCGTGAGGGGGGAGCACGCGGGGCGTGTTGTAGATGCTGTCGTCGTTTTCAGCGGGTGCGGCGGGAACAGCGTGCTGCCACCGGCTGGCAGGAGGAGTGTCATACACCTTGGGGCAAACGGATAACGGCCAAAATAACCAATGAAGATATGTTGAATACTGAGCCATATAAAAAGCTAAGAGCTATTCCTATTCTAACACAAGATTTCATATGACATTTTAGTCGCCGTTAACTACTTAACTACTAAGAAAATCGAATTAAATGATTCTCTCCCCACACAGTCAAGAACTGAGGGTAAAGCTCAAAAGTTCTCGCTTTTCAAAACCAAAGAGAACCATTTTAACTTTTGCATCCAAGTGAAATACTTTGCTTACAGAAAAATAAGACTGATGCGTTATAACCGACTGGACATTCCGGCTGGCATTAGCTGTATTGGATTTGTAATACTAAGCTTGCTTTTAGGATCCATTACATTCACCCAGACAGAATGGCTGCCCAGCAAACACTCAAATTAAGCTCCATTCCAGGGTCACATTACTGATTTAGTTTGTTCTCCCTACTTCCTATGTCCTTGATTCTTACCTGGTTGTGAAGGTTCTCGTCATCTGGCTCCACGTACTCGCCCTCCTCGCCATCCTTCTTTATATTCGGGTTTATCTTGCTCGTATTGTTCTCCTCATTCGCCTTTCCGACCTTTGATCCCTCCGGCTTGCTTGGGACGACCTGACGCTGCCCCTCCCCCGGTTTACCCGGCTGCAGAGCAGCTGGTGACTGAGGAGCGTCCTTCTTGGTGACACCCCTAACCGGGGGTGCGGGGGGTGGAGGCTTGCGGGCAAAGTTGGGAGAGCCTTGGACCCTGGCTCCGACTGTCCTTGGCAAGACAGGAGAACTTCTTGGGGGGGTCTGAGGCAACCTGCCTCGGGCACTGGGAGGGGTGGAGGGCAAACTCTGTCCCCCTGGCATTTTGTGTAGGACCTTAGACTGAGCCCTGGGGGACCCCTCTCCGGTGAAAGGCACAAGTCTTTGCTGTGCCAGTCCGGCGACGGCTGGCACAGGAGTTGCTGTATTGTCCCCAGGAAGCTTGCGGCCGTTCTGCGGCGTTTTGGGCAGACCCCCTACGGGGGTGGGGGTCTGATATAAGCCTGCTGCTTCCTGTGGTAGTTTGGTCTGTGTGGTGAGGGCATTCCCACTGTAGTGTGACAGCTGGCTACTCCCCCTCCTGGCTGCAGCAGACACAAGGCCACCCTGGGCGGGGTCCAGCACCACACCGCCTGTCGGGGTCTGGTACACGTCTTCACCATGCGGCAGACTCACGCGAGGCACAAGGTAGCCAGAGTTCCCCACAGCTTCCCGTGGGGTGAGGTACATCGCCTCCCCACCCCCCAGCTCCGCCGCGGATCCCTCTACGGTAGCCCTCGGGACACTGCAGGGGCTGAGGTACACGGCCTCCGGTGCGAGGCCCCCCTGCAGCCTGTGTGCTGTGGGGGTCTGGTAAAGGACTTGCTGTTTGGGACTACCGGATTCCGATCCCCGCCCTCGAAGGGATGGGGAGCGGGCCCGTCCCGTGGCACACACGTCCCAGTCGGGCCGTGGGCGCGTGCCAGAGCTGGATCGGGACCTGGGTCGCCCCTCTCCACGGCGCAATGCGGCTGCAGCCGTCCCACCTAGTGTGGGGGGTGACTGATAAACCCCCTCGTCACCAAGCCTGGGCCCCTTAGTGGACTCCATCGGGGCGGGCCGGGGATGCGGGCCAGGTGAGAGGTACACGGATTCCTCGCCGTGAGGGCGGGTCACCGCAGGGCAGGAGGCAGCAGTAGAAGTTTCCCCAGAGGTGCTGGAGCATGGCTGGGAGGTGTTGAGGAGGCGAAGCCGGTTGGCTGGGGCAATGCCCTGTCTGCCATGCAGGGAGCAAAGCCACCAGCCCGGTCCCCCTCCCTCCTGGTCCAGCACCATCAGGATGTCGCCCTTTCGAAACGCCAGCTCTTCCGGGCTCTCAGCCGCATTGTCAAACAACGCCTTTGCCAGTGCCGTCTGGGGGTGGGGTGGCAGGGGAAGTCAGGGGAAAACACCAAATCACCCGTTACACTCTAAGCAGTAAGAACTTTGTGGGTTTAAAATACACCAGTGTTACTGGTGGTGAATATCCAGTTACCCAGAATGCAATGGCATTTTCTTTGCATACGCTACTTAAGCCCATAAGCCACGAAACCGAGAGAAGCATTAAATTAATAACCACATGATAAAAGACGGAATGTCTGCCTCCCTCCCCATCACACGCACACACATGAAATGTGGGGCTGCCAGAAAAAAAGAGCCATTGTTCAGGAAGAGTTAAAACACTCGAGTGTGGGAGAGAATTGGCCGGGCAGGGAGGGGGGGGGGGGGGGTTGTGCAGTATGGGCCAATCCGCAAAATCCCACTTCAGCTGGAGAGGGAGGGCGGAGAGAGGGCTTCAGCGGGACAGTGCTCCAGCCTCGGTCTGAGAACCAGTGTCGGGTCTGTGGCATGGGGGGCAGGCGAGGCCGATGTGAACAGCAAGGACATTGTCAGTGACTGACTAACTAAAGGCCATGAACGCGTAACGCTGTACTGCTGGGGGGGGGGGGTCATTTTTCCACCGTCCCGTCGAACATGAAGCGGAATGTGGACATGTAACTATCGGAATGGAGCTAGGGCGAAATGAAGGGTTGGAACTTTTTATTTTTATTCCCCCCAAAAATACAATAAACACAAGGCTAGTTGTCAGCTCAGCCAAAAAACGAATCAGCATTAATAGATGCAGTGATCCGAACTGTTGTCACGTAGAAAAACCAATTAAGGAACTAGATGAAAGAGACGTATAGCAGCTATAAAAAATATGTAAATTAAAGAGGCCCTAGGAGGCCATCAAGCCAGACACGTTTTTAGGTCACATATTGCATAGCTACTAGCTATAGAATATAACATTACACTTCATTTTGGATCGCATTCGGTCTCACTGGGCAAATCACTGCTGAAAGATTACCGTGTTCTCTTACGACACTTTCACAGAGTTAACAGAAATAAAAACTAAAGACTCTCCCCGAGAGGCGATTTCACCAAAAGTGCTGCTCGGACATATTTCGTGCGCGTGCCGGGGCGTACGACAGAGGGCCGGAGCGGCGCGGGGGGGAGCGGCCTGCGGGTAGCTGCTGGTATGGAGTGGGGCCAAGGCATCCGCAGAATGCCCCGCCTCAGATGCTAAGGGAAAGACGAGCCTTTCGCCACGCGGGTCAGTACCGCGGTGGGAGCAGGGCATTCGCGTCGTCAGGAGTAAGTGGGGAAAAGGGTCAAGAAAGGTGAAAGTGACGAACCAGAGGCGTGGTATAGGCCCCTGTTTTATGGCCCCATTGTCGAGCCTGATGTTCCTCCCTGTCCCA
Source organism: Petrocephalus schoutedeni (assembly GCA_026780765.1). Taxonomy (NCBI): domain Eukaryota; kingdom Metazoa; phylum Chordata; class Actinopteri; order Osteoglossiformes; family Mormyridae; genus Petrocephalus; species Petrocephalus schoutedeni. The sequence continues at coordinate 15,366,597 of JAODKL010000017.1, forward strand.
TCCCTCTCTCCCTCCCCCCAGGGAAGGCACGTCACTTGGACAAGCTGAGCCCCTCTACCCCACCCCCACCACCCCCCACAGCTCCAGAGAAAGGGAATAAACGTAAGTAAAAAAGGGGCTTAGTGAAAGGATGTGTTCACAGCTCTGCCATTCGGATAAGCAGGTATAGACCATCCCACCACCAGCATCACCTGGCCACTAGCTGTCCACGTGTCTGCTAGTGCCTTCAGCTCAGGGTATAACGCGGTGCGTGGTGCTACTAATACTGACCACAACGCATTTGCCAAAACTGACTGCTGTGGGGGATATTCAGAATGCTGGTCCCTACAGGTTCTTAAATGCTGAATGCTGAAGCAGTTGTCATGCGGAAACCTACTGCCGTTCCCCATTTAGCACAGCCATGGAATAAAACAGGTGCAGAACAAGGTTGAGAACAGGGGGTTTAAGCAGAGCTGGAGACTGGTGCAGCGAGGCGAGAGACACCCAGGCAGAGCCGAGCACTTACCGACAAGGACATTGTGAATTCTTCTTTGAAACAAAGCTCCTCGGTGTCGGTTTTGTTTTCCTGAAGATGTGAGCTGGGCTCATCCAAACACCATGGGATCCATCTGAATGGAGAAAATGGTTTAATTACACTTCACCGGGCCAAGGGAGAAGCCTGGCAGGCCTGCTCACTAATGATGACGTTTCCGACTGGCATCACCAAGTGCTTGTACATCTTTGGTTAACGTCATGGGTCCAATAACAACAGTAGGGCACTTTCATATATTTAGCTTAGCAAGAAGCCAAAGTATATTAGTCTGACTAACTAAGGAGACCATTGGCAGATATATACAAGTTGTATTTAATATGCTTAATGAAAACCCTGATTTCGGGTTCGTCAGTTTTAGAGCACAACATGTAAACAAGCAAGAGATTAAATCAGATAAATAGTCATGTCATTACTGGTGACACGTATATCCAGTCCAAACATGACTTAAAACGCAGAACTTGTTTTACCTGTTAATCTCAGGGGGAAAGCACGAATTATCGACACACCTGTCGTATTTGTAAGAAGAAAAAAAGATGCAAGTCTACCTGCACCAGAATGACTAATTTACAGCCAGGGACATACGAATTGTGAATCTCTAAACAGCATTCGGCTCCAATATAACCATTGTTATACTTGGAGTTATTAATGTAAAACCTAACTCCTCGACCTAGCCGATATTTTCCGTAAAGCCATCTCCCGATCTAACAGTAATTATTAAAATAAAAACAGCAAATTTCCGCCTGGAGCCAAGAATGATCCAAAAGCAGAATTGACCAAAGGCCGGGTCAGTTACAAATAATTACACTTAACTGCACGAAATGAGTCCATGCAGCAGTCCCGTAAAGCCCTGCTTTACCATAACGATTCCCCGAGCCAGTGAAATCCAGGCAGGGACGGAAATCCGCACGACCTACTTACTGGGAACCCAAACACCGGACGCCTTATTGTTAGTCGCCAGCCGCACCGCGAACTGCCTGCTTTCCGCCCCCCTTGGCTGGGAGACAGATTTCTGGTTCTCGCCTTGGAGGCAAAGCCACCGCGGTCCCCTCGCCCGGTCCCTCCGAACAACCGATCAACAATCAACACCCCCCCCCCCAAAAAGCAGCCACGTTTACCCGTGCACCGGCCCAGATTTATCCGTACCAAAGCCAGCGCAGACTCGGGCTTACAAGCGCAACCTGGGAATTTAAAATAAAACTAAAAAAAAAGCACTTCTCGCATTATTTTTTTTGCAGACTATAACAAACATAGCTGCATTTTGTTTTGCCATCAAGGACAGAGCTTTGAGGTCTTGATGCACAAAAGCAGGGTTAAAAACGAGCGATCCCCATATTTTCCATTCGCTAATTCATAAAAAACAAATAATAAAACGCAGACGCAAACATTTGCCTACCGCTTGATAAAACACAGACGTGTCAATGGCCGATCCGCTTAAAAATCGCTTTAAGAAAAGCCATCCATATGGCAGGGAGAGAGTCCATGGCAGGCGATGTCTCGCCCTTTCTCCGGCTCGCCTTCTTTCTTTCTTTCCGCCGTCCGCCTGGCCGGTCGGCACGGAGCGCGGTGTAGAATTACAGTAGCGGGCAGAGCTGGAGCCGGAGCCGGAGCCGCAGGCGCACTCCCAGTCCCGTAATACGGCGCCCAGGGCGCGCCCGCTTTTCAGCCATTCATGCCTGGGCTTCCGTCCAGGACAGCGGCGACCTAGTATAAAAGCATGCTTTATTTTAACCCAGGGCGTCGATCCGAAAAACAGCCCGGGGAAATATTCAATGTTCATTATGGCTAGAATAAAAAATGTTGTTTTTTTTTCCCCACCGCAACGACGACGGTTTTTGTCCTTCATATGCGGTATGTGAATGATCAATTTCAATTTCGCGTTTTAAAAGCGAGCCCTTAAAGGAGGCTAGGGCTTAACATAGACAAAATATTTTACCCGCATATATGCTGTAATACGGTAATTACATTCCGCCATATTTCATCCCATTAATAGGCCTTGGACGAAATATAACTGTATCGGAGGTAGCCAGTTTGCAGTAGGCATGTATTATTGAGCAAAACTAAATTTGTGATATTAGATAATAGCCACCAAGCACTCAAAATGTACATTTTATACTGTTCAGAAAGTTGTTCGGATCATTTGCGTTTAATGGCAATATTGATCATCAAACGAAACAAATAATGGTAAAAAAAAAAGAAACATGTAGAACATTTCATCAAGCAGCACGTGGATGAAAAACATGGAATTGCTTGTAAACTGAATATATGCGGGGTAACAATGGTTATATTTGAACACAACACCGTTAGAGACCTATAGATCATAACGCAATTATATTAAAGTAACGATTTACCGAGATACTAGGATAAACATTTTATATCCAAAGTTATAATAATCATTTAAACCAAATTAAAAGTGGACATTTCGCCCTGCAGTCCCTGAAAACTGTCGATATTTGCAAATGCTGGTCGGTGAAATATGGGTGTCTCGATTAAGCATCGGTCCCAATAACGCGTTTCCAAACAATGACCTCCCCTCCATATAGCACTGCCCTCCCCAGTAACATGAGAAATTGGAATTATTGCAAGTGCTGAAGCAAAGATTAGTATACATTTGGCAAAGACATAAAAGTTTCAATTGCATTTCTGCAATCAGTATTGTAGCTACAAGCAGACAAGAAAGGGCATTTTTACGACAAATGTCATAACATGACATTTAAAAACTACCTTCTTAAGTTCTTGATTCAGTTCAGCAAGCGCAGTTTATGAATATTTGTATGTGAAGTAAAATTTCTTCTTAACGGACTGCAGGTTGTTGAACTACACAGTTTTATTAGAATTATTAGGCCTATTATTTAATTTTAAATACTCTTGGTAGAAGAACAGTGTGACATGTTTAGTTTTTAACTGTCAAAATTTTATTGCCACCTACATGCCAAAGCCGACAACTACCACATAGTTCAGATCAAAACAATGTGCAGTTTAGAGTACTGATGGATTTTACCCTGGGCATATTGTAATGTATAAAGGGGCTTAAACAATATATACAAATACGATGGGGGGGAGGTGAGGCCAGAAATTCTGTGCAACTGAAAACAAGGCAAGCTGTTTCGGATAAAAAGCCGTATCAACAAATAAATGCATTTTTTTTCCACTGTAGGTCATCTGGCATACACAGTGTGTGGGCTTTCACCTCTGCAACAGGCACCATGCTGCTTATGGAAGGGTGTCTGTTGCCAGTTTAAATCTGAAATTATTTGGGGGCTTGGCAGTGTTCAAATGTTCCATTAAAATACCTCAGTAGTTCTAAAAGCTAGCATAAAACTGTCCAGCCAAAGCGTTGGTCAGATGTATTAACGGGCTGCAATTTTTAAGCACGCACACAGGTGCAGCCGACGGTGATGTTGACACTGCTGAGCTCCAGACGGATGTCCTCGTTGACGCTGGGCCTCCGGACCACCACTGGGATGGTGATAGTTATGGGTTTGGACAGATACTTGGACTTTCCCATGCAGTTATGGTATCTGCACCGTGCCTGCTGTATATTGCCGTTCCAATAAGCCATCTTGGGTTTCTTGTCTGTTCTGGAACACACAAGAAAAAACACCACTATGAAGGACGAGCCTTACTCACTTGCTTTGGAAAGGAGACTATTAGCTGCTGGGTGGAGAAATAGAATATGTATATTCACTACTGAAAGTGATTCATGTTTAATCTTCCAGCTGCTAATCCGTGCAACAGATGACTGGGGTGGATTAAAAAATCAGGAGGCCATAGGCTGACGTCAACAAGGATGGTCTGATGTTGCCAGTTCAACCAACCGTTATATTTTTCCCAAGGAAGCCCTTACAGAAATTCACTATGGTTTCCTATGGTTTTTATACAGTAACCATGGTTTTACTATAGTACCTCATGGTAATTACAATTACTCTGCTCGTACCCATACTTCTTATAGTACATGGTAACTGTAGTTAAACAATGATAATTCCATAGTCATAAACAATGGTTTTCATGGTTATCCAAAGAACCACGGTAAACCATAAAAACGAAATACCATGGTTATTCAGAGAGCCGTGGCAAAATCATGGTTCATTTTCGTAAGGGAGGGTAGTGCCCTGAAGATTGCAGGGGCCTTTGGCCATAGCCTGGATAGCCGGCTTGTTGGGGTCTACCCGCCCTCGCAGGGCACACACTTGAAATCTAGGGGCGATTTGGAGACAGCAGTTTACCTAAGAAGAAGCCAGAGTACCTCGAGTAAGCAAGCACAAGGGGAGGGTTTGAACCCGGACCCTGGAGGTCTGAGGCAGCCCTTTCATACAGAGAACATGGTGGTACAGTGTAAAACCTGTATCCCTTTTGTTTTTTCCTTTAAATCCATACCAGGGTTCGTTTCATACCTCAGTAGCCTTGATATTAAATTGATGATTAAATAAGTAACTTAATCATAGCCTTTTCTGTACAACAGGAACAACAGTGAAAGAGCATAGATGACAGTCAAGACGAAGTTTAATTTAAAATACTTGTATCACTTTAAATGCATTGACATTGACCCGTCCAAAGTATTGTTCATAGAGAGGTTGATTTTAAAACCCAATCCTGTGCAGTTCAGTCCCAGTACTAGGACTACTACCGAACATATCCAGCTTGCACAAAGGTTATTCCTAAATCTTTGAAAGCAGAACTTACACATAGTCCCATGGTGAAGTAGACCTAGTCCATGATTCCATTTGAATCACCGTGACTGGTGGTACGCATTGGGTGAGAAGTTTGATGAAGTCCTTGGAAGAGCAGTTACTGTCCAAGGATGAAGAATCGATGGGCATCGGGCAGGTAGCATGTAGTAGGATGCACTGTGAAGCAGATGTCATGTCATTCTGAAGCAATTTGGGATAGACAGGTCTAATCAACATAAAAGCAGGACAATGGTGTCAAAACATGAACAATTAGTTCAGCAAAACCTGAGAATAATAGGACAGACTACACTGTCAGAAACGAGTACCAATTTGTACCTTTGAGGGTGCAGTTACTTGTCACTGGGGCTGTACCCTCAAGGGTCTGCCAACTATACCCTGACTGCAGGTAAATGTACCTTTTAGTCTGATTTAAAGTAGAGAAACGGACTCTCAGGATTATTTTTGCACCAATAAGGGTACATTAATGTTGTTTGTACCTTGGGGAACAAAATTGTACCAGGGCTACACCCCAGGGCTATACCCCAGGGCCGCACCCCGTCTTCTGACAGTGTATAAGCATTTTTTCTAACAACTTTGATAACAAGGTGACTGCCGTGTTGTGCTCAAACATGGAAACATAGAAAAAATGTTGGATTTGAATCTCAGTCTCAGTGCAAGAGGATACCAAAAATATGAATGAATATGAATATGAATGAATGGAAATAAAAACACAAAAGCATCAGAACTTACCATCAAAGCCCACCTAAGCATCTCGTGCTTGCTGAGAGGAATCCAGGTAAGGGTCGGTCCAAGGAATGCTCTGACAAGTCAGCTCCAAACAGATTTACCCAAGGGGATCCCATGAACCAATTTAAGCAGGTCTGCACAAGGGGGCAGAAACAGGCCCTTGGGGCATGCACGGGTGGAACCGAGGTGTTTAGAAACACATTGTGGGATGCGGCAGGTGGCGTCAGGGGATTAACGACAATAGCATCACGGAGCAACAAGGGATTCACGTGCGAATCGCTGAAAGACAGGTGAAAGGGAGGGGAGAAAAAGCTGCGGCCGCGATAAAGAGCTTGTTGTTTAGGGAAGTTCCACAACTGTTTTCATGAGTCATAGTCTTCACGTGGAATTACTATTAGATGACCTTAAAAACTGACCTTTGTTGGCCAAAGTGCACTACTTGGTATAGGCAGGCTAAATCTCCTTAAGGCATGTTTGCATCTGCCCACGTTGTTCCTGGGAAAGGTTTCCCTTCTGGCTTTGCTGTTTTTCTAATGATAAAAAAGAGCCAATGGAGAGAGTGGAGTCACATCAGTAGGTCACTCCTTAGTCACATTAGCAGTCAAACAAGCTAGCAGAAGTATCTCTTTTGATACTTGATCTTTTATTATATTATTGTGCTATAGTGGACATGTATGTTTCTGAGTTGAATTAACAAGGGCAGTCCAACACCCACCGGGAAAAAGTCTGACTGATCACTAATTACTGCTGGGAATTCAAACCAAACTTTCCCTCCAGTTATAGAGGAACCTGATGGCCCTTAACACCAGATCCCATACACCATACTCCCAAAGCAGCCCAGACAAGACCCCCTGGGGGACATGGTCAAATGCCTTTTCTAAGTGCACAAAACACAGGTAGACTTGGGAAAACTCCCATGAACCCTCCAGTATCCTTGTTAGGGTAAAGAGCTGGTCCCCACACAACATGTCCAGGATAGAATCTGCATTGTCTCTCCTGGATCTGAGGTTTGACTAATGGACGGCTACCCTGACAGAGAGCTTCCCGCATCCTCTGGTCCTCTTTCTTAAAAATCGGGACCACCACCCCAGTATGCCAGGCTAAGGCCATTGTCCCCAAACTCCACTCAATGTTGAAGAGTCGTGTCAGCCACCACAGCCCAACAACTTCAAGAGCTTTCAGCAACTCAGGGGGAATCTCATCCACTCCCTGAGCCTTACCACCGAAGAGTTTTTTGACTATGTCAGTGACCTCAGCTCTAGAGATGGGTGAGTCCTCCTCTAGAGTCTTCCAGCTCTACTTCCTCCAAGGAAGGCGTGTCAGTGGGATTCAGGAGGTCCTTGAGATATTCGTTCCACCTCCTGATTATATCCCCATTTCAGGTAAACAGTGTGCCATCCCTGCTGTAGACAACATGGGAAAAGCCCTATCTCCCCCTCCTGAGTCACCTGATGGTTTGCTAGAATCTTTTTGAGGCCAACCAAAAGTCATTCTCTATGGCCTCCCCAAACTCCAAAAATCCAACACCTGAGTTTTTGCTTCCACAACTGGCAAAGCCACATTCTTCTTGGCCTGTTGGTACCCATGAGCTGCTTCAGGAGTCCCACAAGCTAACCAAGCTCAGAAGGCCTCCTTCTTCAGCCTGATAACTCCCTTTTACCACTGGTGTCCACCACCGGGTTTGGGGCTGCCACCGCGTCAGGCACCAATAACCTTGCGGCCACCGCTCAGCAATGGAGTCCCGGAACATGGCCCATTCTGGCTCGATGTCCCCTGACTCCCTCGGGATGGAGGAGTTCTGCTGGAGGTGCTAGTTGAAGATGTCTTAGACAGGGCTCTCCACCAGATGCTCCCAGCACACCTTCACTATACGTCTGGGTCTACCAGGTCTATCTGGCATTTCCCCCTCCATCGGTTCCAACTCACCACCAGGTGGTGATCTGTTGACTTCTCAGGAACCTTCTTTACCTGACTGTCTAAAACATGTGGATGCAGATCCAATGATACAAATGGGGTGATTTCCAGCACCCCAACCAAGTTCTCCATGAAAGCCAGATACTGGTGTTCGGTGCATATGCACAGGCAACAGTCAGAGCCCATCGCCCGACTCGAAGTCGAAGGGGAGCGAAAAACTCCAACGTACTGGCACATGGGGCTAATGTATGAGTAGACCCACACCTGCCCAGCACAGCTCACCAAGGGCAGCTCCAGAATGGAATACACTCTGGCCCCTCTCCAGGAGGTTGGTTCTAAAGCCTGAGCCATGCATTGAGATGAGCCCAACTATATGTAGTCAATATCTCTGACATATCTCTCTGTCTCCCACGCCAGCTCAGGCTTTCCCACCAGAGAGGTTATGTTGCATGTTCCTAGAGTCGGATTTGATAGCTAACGATCGGTCCACCAAAGCTCCTGCCTTTCACTGCCACCTGCTCTACCTTAAACACGACTCCCACGGCTCTCCCTGCAGGTGGTGGGCCCACTGGAGAGCGGACCCATATTATTCCTTCAGGCTATGCCCAGTCAGGTGGGGGTAGGGACCTTGCCAGCAAACTACAACCCCCCCAAGCCCTGGCTCCAGGGCAAGGCCTCGGTCTCCGTGATCCGGCCAGGATAATATCCTGCCTGGATCAGGTCCTACCATCGAGACCTACCTACACCATGACTAAACTATAAAACCCATCATGTGCATACCACTTGTAATCATTTCAAAGTCATTACAAGATCAATGCAGCTGTAGTAGCAAGTATAGCTGCTAAAACTTGCCTACGCACCCGGATCGCACACAGCCA
>JAODKL010000017.1:15393761-15414258 GCA_026780765.1 Petrocephalus schoutedeni
GCATTAATAACTGTGCTTGCCAGTCAGGCAGTCAGGCAGTCAGACAGACAGTCTTGGGTATGAATGTCTGTCTGTCAGGCTCGGGTTCTCAGGGCGACCGTGGTGCCAGCAGCGAGAGCTATGTGCTGAGCAGTGATGAAGAGGACGAGATGGCTTTCCCCAGCAGAGCGGCCTTCCACTCTGCCCTGGACTCCAATAGCAGAGCCAGGTCTGACTCTGCCTCGACCCCACCTCCTAAAGCTCGGAGTCCCTTCTTCATAGCGCCGCTCCAAAACATAAACAAACTCATCATGATTTGTATTCTCTGAAAATCATTGTCTGGGAAAGATCATAGACCTTCTGCTGCTCATTTATAGTATGCTGTGCTTCAAATCATGTTAAAGTCCAGCTGACTGTTATAATAGAGCCCTGACTTCGCGCTGGAGAGTGAGGGCTGCTTTGATCTTCCTTCCTGGCTGTCTGAAGCTCGCTAGCAGGCATGTAGATGGCGTGATGAGTCTGTCTCTTTCTATAGGTCCACACCAGGGACCATCAGCTGTCCCATCTGCCTGGAAACCTACGGGGAGGTAAGAGACTTGCACCAGCTGTGTGCAGTGGCCTGTGCAGACTCCCTTGCTTGCTAGTGCTAGGTCACTTGTGCCTGAGTATCACAGGTGCTCTATTAGTTATCAGGAAGAAGCTGCATCCTGTCAAAGTGGCACAGTGGTTATCGATGATGGCTGCTGTACAGGACTAACTGTTTTTGGCCTAGGAAGGAGTAATTTAATTTAGTTATAATGTAATCTCCTTTTTTTTATAACTAACTTGCCATATCCATTAATATCTGATTTAGGGCTGTGCGATATGGCCTAAAATTCATATCGTGGTATAATTTGAACCACAGACTGTAGACTGTACATATTGCGGTATACGTATAATCTGGTATGTAAATTTCAATATAACCGTTTTTGAATGGGTAATATACGCCCATAGCAAATGCACTGCAGCAGGAAGTTGTATTCTAAACTGTTAACACATTTCAAAGTAATGGTGAAGGTTACTTTAAGAATGTTTGATTATTGTGCAAAACTGCAAGTATACAAAAAATATGGAAAATCTTTCAAGTAACTTTTCCCTGGTTTTATCGCCAAAATAGCTTATATTAAAAATACAGGTTGGTTTTGTAAACAAAATATTTAAGACACAACCAAAAGCTATAAAACTAATAAAATTTGACAAATTGCATGACTACATGCCTTTTCGGATGAATACCATCCGATGTGCATACTTATGTAAAACAGATTGCTCCTGTTACCTCTATTTGCAATCACTGTTGCCCGGCATATTTTGCATGTCCATATTATGGACGTTGCACCAGTCTTTGTAAGGAGCTCCTCCTATTATTAAGAAATTGTTTGCATTTAGCTTGATAGTGAAGCTGACGTTTCATTACATCATTAATGTATACTTAGATCCATAACGGTTTTATTAATTATAATACATTTTATTAGATTAATCATGTATATTACATTCGATTTTATTACATCATTTATCTATATTCAGGTCTTTATCGATGTTTTCTTAACTGTCAGGGCTTTATTGATTATCATATTGACATTGCACATTCATGTGAACAGGCTAACTTCAACTGGCTATTGCTTCAGTCTGTGCCGGAAAATGTAAATTACGTGATATCTAACTAGCACTGCATATAAATGCATATATCATTAAAGTAAAAATCCTAACATTGTAGATTTCTCAAGATAATAATTATTTAGTTCATACCGGCTCAGCAAACATTTTGCTATGGAGCTAAATATGTAATTTGTATACGTAATTTATATACAACCCCAAATCAGAAAAGGTTGGGACGGTATGGAAAATCCAAATAAACAAATAAAGTAGTGATTTCTAAATTTACTTTGTATATTTACAAATGAAATGAAGTTGACCAGACAAAACATGAAATATTGTGTTCATATTGTCTGCAATGAAATACAAGTCAAAGTAAATTTAGAAATCGCTACTTTCTTTTTTTATTTGCATTTTCCGTACTGTCCCAACTTTTTCTGATTTGGGGTTATACGTTATAACCAATAAAACACACTTTCAAGATAAATATACAGTTATAATCAACAAGACATGACGCTACTGAGGTAAATATACATCAATAATCTGATAAAACGTGTTGGTTATAATGGGTAAAACATTCATGCTTAGCTAAATACACTTTACCTAATGAAACACGTCGATTGTGCAAAATGTGAATTGATTTCTTTATAATAATTAATTGAAAAACACACAAACATTTCTAAACGTTTTTGAGGTTTGATTTCTTAATGATAATTAATTAAAACACACTTATTAAAAAACACCTGTAGGTGTATTTTATTGGTGTGGACACTTGCTGTGGCCATAATTAAGGATAAAGTTTTTGTTTGTAAGAACTGTACATACATAAAACACAAACAATGTACAATGTGCATTCATTTCTAAATTGAAACTTCCGGGGTGCCTTGAATTAGCGACATCACGTTGGAATGGTTTTTTAATTTTAACTCTGATACGGCTCACACTGCGAGTCTGATGCCTAAATCGGAACGTGCGTGGGGCGATTTGACTGGAGTGCGATGAATTTTAATGGAGTGCGGAGCCAACACCCTAGGAGCGGAAATTCTCACCACTCCATTTACATGCTCTGGTCATTAACAACTATTACCGCGTTAGGCCGGTATAATCAAAATATCTCTCATTGACCAAATTTATACCGTATACTGTTTATACCATTTATACCACACACCCCTAATCTGATTCATGACATTCTCCTGTTCTCTGCTTGAGTCTCTATCTCCTCTCCACCGTCTCCATCTCCTCCTCTGCATAAGCCGGGTCTCCGCCTCCTGCTCCCGATAAGCCCGGTCTCCGCCTCCTGCTCCCGATAAGCCCGGTCTCCGCCTCCTGCTCCCCATAAGCCCGGTCTCCGCCACCTGCTCCCCATAAGCCCGGTCTCCGCCTTCTGCTCCCCATAAGCCCGGTCTCCATCTCCTGCTCCCCATAAACCTGGTCTCCTTCTCCTGTGTCGTAGATTGTGGCTAATGGGAAGCTGGTGGTATCGACCAGGTGCGGTCACCTGTTCTGCAGCCAATGCCTCCGGGACTCCCTGGTCGAATCTCATACCTGCCCCACCTGCCGGAAGCGACTGACCAACAAGCAGTACCACCCAATATACATCTGAAAGAGCAAGGCCTCACCCCACGGGAAAGCCTCCTCGGACAGCACCTGGAGACAGGTGGAATTTAATGTTTGCACTTGGATAGCAACAAACCACTTCTGCAAGGGTGCAAAGTGCCAGCAATGATCATGGTCTTGCCAACTAATTGCGATTTCTACTCAGGCAACTAGGGGGGGCACTGCCCTCCCCTGCTGCCCCCCCCCCGAACTGCCTGGGGAGCCTCCAACTTTGGCTATGCTCATGTCTGTTTTAATCTGATTTATCTGTGGTCTTTGTCTGTACATTTTATTCAGATTTTATCATCTTTGACACCAGCTGAAAGGGATGTATCTGACCCTATCGCTCAGGAAGTTACTGGATGTATAAGGCCCAGGATAATACTGAGGCCCAGTAGTGTGGCACATCGCCCTCTGCTGGACAGACTGCTGTGCTGCCATAGTTTTATCTTTGTAAATCATTGTAGTCACTTTGTAAATATGATTCAGCACTAAGTTATGGATGAGTGACAATGTAAAAGAAAACATATTTTTTAAAAGCTGTGGGCCTGTTAGGACATTTTAGATTTCTGAAAATCCTTTGTGCCTGAAAAGATTTGAATATGCAACACACGTGAAAGATTTTTGGGTATAATTGTGAACTGTTGATTGGTTTTCCTTGGGCGAGTGTATGTGAATTTTGATAATAAATGACTTGCGTGTGTTGACTTTGAAAATAGCCCCATTGGTCTGTATGTATTTTAATTAATTTCCATAATGCAAAACAGACATGAAACTGTCTCCTAATTATGTCTTTTTCCGAACAGGTTCAACACATTTTACTAGTAGATGCTAATACAAAGTGACATTAATTTTGGAACAAAAACAGGGTCCAGCAATCCCTGGAGCAAATGAGGGTTAAGTGCCTTGCTGAAGGGCCCGATGGTGACATCACTCTGCTGACCTTGGGAATTTAACTGGTACCTTTCAATCACAACCACAGTGGCCTAACGCACTTCACAGTATAATATTACAATATAATAAAAGCTTAATAATTTTTAACATCTATTCAATCTAAAGTCTAAATAGCTGAGGCTTTGCAATCATGTTTGGTAGTGTAGGGTGGTAGTCACAGCTTCAGGACCCATAGGGAATATTTTTTTTAACACTGTCAATCAGTCATTGATCCATATCCCACTGATTGTTTTATTGGTTCCTTTGAGATAGGGCACTGATATAATGATTCCACATAGTGACAGGACATGTGTGTTTTCTCATATTGCAGTATGTGTGCTCCAGCATCACCGTGCTGTCATGCAGGGGGCATCCCCCTCTCTCTCATCCCCCCCAGAGACGTGTGTTTCCACAGCTGTCTGCTCTGCTGTAACCCTCCAGTGTTCTGTTTGCCTGGTAGCTGATAGCTCTTGGGAAAATACCGGTGTCTGTGGCACAGATACATAACGAGGCAGAAAGAGATGGATTCCCTGGCACTTCTTTGTGGCGGCCATGAGTGCCACCATTTTCTTGGCGGGATATATGCCTGATTTCACCCTGCGGGCCAAACTGTGTCTACAGGTGTTTCCCATAATTGTAACATTGTGGTTTTATTACAAAGAGTTTGTGAATGGATTAGACTCTCTTTCACCATGTCAAGCACGGTAAGAAGTCTTTTTGCCAACATAAAGTGCAGCCAGCGCAGATGATCAAGTGACAGCAGGCAGCGTGTTTAGTGACCACATGGGTTTATAAGGTGATGGTTACTGGCCCAAGGCCAAAAGGAACCCTACTATAGTACATCTGAAGAGCCCTGCTGTATGCTATGCAAAATTGCTACTATGTGTTGAGTGTGGCGATTATGCGAACGCTCCAGCCAGCCCTACAAAGGCCTGATTGCTTTGTATCATTCCATCCAATAAGCAGCTAGCTGACCTAAGGATTATTTGCTTAATGTAAACAGAATGGTACTGAGTTTAAAGTTTATCAATTCGAAAATAATAAAGGTGAGAGAAAATGGGGAAACGTGTGATTGGAGTTTGTCGGTCTGCGCCGTCATTCCAAACATTGTGTAGAGTTCCTCTGTCGGCCACGAGGTGGCAGTGTAATATTACGTGTGCTAGCCTTAATCGTCGCCAAATAGGCCTAAGTAAGTGAATAAATTAATAAATAAGCTAACAAATACTGATGCTGATGGTCCGAAGTGGAGAGAGACCGTGAAGTAACCTTATTTTTTTTTATTTCCGTTTTATGGTTACAATACTATCAATTTGTAAAATATTGTTTAATCATAACTGTTTTCCAAACAATAAACGTATTATACATTTTTTTGTCCTGAAAAGTAATAACACATTTTAACCGGCCACGACCTACATTGTATTATTTAAAATCATCTAAAGCGATTACACATGATGCTAACGCCATTCAGTCCACGCTTTAAAAATCGTAAACTTCTGGACTGATTGTAACTTTTCTACTGTTCGTTTTTACGAGCCTATATATTAATAAATCAACAGCAATGTCTCTGAGAAAAAAAATCATTAAATACTGATTTTAAATATCAGTTTATGTAATATAAATGTTATTGTTTTTCATTGCGTAAACTGTATAATGATCGCCTTTGGTTTCTGCTATATCATTCATCATTGTAATTTACCAAATTATATCCGTAAACAGTACCACCAAATACGAACAAACACATCAGTATAAACGTTCTTCCCATAACGAGAGTCATTGTGATAAATTCTCCGCGAACATCAATGCCACTGATACATATGAATTTTGTTTAAAGTATTGCATAACAAATCCCTATATACACTTTTTGTTTTCATATTGTTTCCATATATAAGATTTTATCAATGCATTAAAAAGCACTAGAGCATACGCGAAAGATCCATAACAATCAGCCAATGCTTTACATGCAACAGTACGTTATTAAAGAATAACAGAATTAATATAAAACGCGACCACCAATTTACGAAAATTTTAATAATTCGAAGAAATATGGAAAACCCCAGACAACAACAGACTTGTTTTTCCACAGAATATCCTCCGCTAATTATCTTTCTTTCGGTGAACATGTTGTTTTCCTTAACCTAATTATAAAACACTTTTAATTTCCAAGCACCGATTTGTAATAAGTGTTCTAAAGTGACCAATTCAGCGTAAGAAAGGTAGTGACATTTATATATTGCAAGAAAGTATCTTTAGTTTATTCTTTGCTTAGGACGTTATTTCCACAGCAGTTTTTACGACACGTTTCTTTCCCAATGTCGAATATAATAATATGCTATTCTAAAAAGGAATCCATGTAACAAGCGAACAGATATTTCAAAATTAGGCTAATCGCAATACGACACGTCTGTTGTCCTTCCTATTTATAACTCGGTTCAAGCTATTTTACAAGGCAGCCTAACGCATTCATTAAAATGTCCATTAGGGTTCTGTTAAAATGTGGCAAAAGACAACTGCTTCGGGACATCTGGCTGATTGTCGATGACACCCTCTGTAAACCTGCTCCCACCGCCCGATCCCATTTATTGCGCGGCTTCTCCTCACGTCTCCGCAAATTGTGTGAAATGTAATCCGAAGTGATTTTACGCGCTACGGATTTGGTACTTCTTACTTTGAAGGTGATCATGCGATTCTGCATATTCTACTGCCGACATCTTGCAATGTTAAGTGTTTTAAAACACAACCGACTGCGTCCGCTTTTCTCCTAATAATTTTAAAACTAGAAGTTATTTGGAAAGTTCTTGTATAAAACACTGCCAACATTATTATTGTTATTCTTATAATATATCTAGTGAGATTATGTGGGTAAAGTAATCTCGATGACTCTCACCTGGAATACTTTATTGCTAAACTAACTGAAGTTATTAGCTAATGAGCAGCTTTGCTCAATACCACGGAGTCAGGCGACATTATTTCCCCCTCTTTAAAAAAATAAATCTACAGTAATATGGAGCAGAATTCGTGAGTTTTTAGACCTCAGACATAATGAACTAAATTAGTCTGGTCCTAGTTTCGTCAGACCAACATTTATATAAAAACAATAACAGTAATAACAGTAGTATTAGTGCATATATATATGCACAAAAAAAATATTTATATATATATAAAAACAGAGGGAAAAAAAGTGTGTATGTCTGTATATATATATATATATATATATATATACAGACATGTATCACTGGGCTGTACATGATATATACATGATATATATATACAGTCTGTATATATATATATATATATATATATACAGACATACACACTTTTTTTCCCTCTGTTTTTGAAATGCAACAGAAATGCGTCTCGGTACGTCAGTAACTTTCAGCGCTCGGTCAAAAGAGGCGCTTTAATCCGAAGGAGTTAAACGCCGCGACTTGCGAGCCTTCTTCTGATTGGCCAAAAGTTGCGAGCTGGGCTGAGCCCAAGCCATCTCTATAGTGCCTCTGTATTCCTGCGTCCGATACCTTGATTGCTGTTATCTAAATACGAATTTTACTCCGATTCCATCTGCTATTTACAGTTGCGAAGCGGGATACAGCCAGGTAGCCGTTTGCCTGCGGATTTCCGCCCCGTATCCACGGCCAGAGGACTTCTGCGGCTGTTGCTGGATTTACGCTCATTCCGAGGACGCGGACGGGACCCCCTCTCAGAAGCGATCTGTAATCTGTTTTACGTGCTTGGCTTTTGCAGATTTCCAGACAGACATTTTCGAAGATCTGCTAGAAAATAGCAGCTTTAAAACCATATCGGCTCTATAGTATCAGCCGATCGCAGGAACCCCGAACTCGCAGTCGTCTGTCAAACTCTCTGTGGTCGGCAGCCCGTGGACCCATAAAGCGGAGTGGATCTAACCCCATGAATTAAAACAAGAATGTTTTCACTCGGGAAACTTACTTTCTTTTGGAATCAAGTTCGAGGATAACTCTGTGTCTTTATGTGGCCTAATTACAGGTAAATGGCCGGGAAATATCTTTTGGTGGCCGCAGCGTTGTATTGATATTGCCTTGATGCATAATTCACGCAACTGCAATTTACCAAGGAAACTTTTTGGGAAAACGGACACGTGCATTTCTGCTCTATATAGATAAAGCAGTAAATCGGAAAGCCGGAGCGACACATTTCAGCGGGACAGCATATATAAAACTGATGCTTTATGAGCGAAAGATCAAGGTTTGTTTTATGTTATATTTAAGAAGCAGTTTTAACTGCGCACCATCGTTTTCACGCTAGAGAAGATGCATTAGGCATTGCGCTGGCTACGGACAGTCAAATAATAATAATAATAAAAAAGTGGTTATATAATAATTAAAATAACAAGACCCACACAACCAAATAGATTTATATTTAGAAAAATAAGTTTTGATAAGTGTCCTTTAATTTCATATTAAATTTAATGTCTGTTTTTACCAACTGGTGGGTAAGGACAAATTTTTAATAATTATTTTTTAATTATTATCCCTATTATCGAATTAACAAGCAGTTTATTAAGGTACCGCCCTAATAATTAGTACAGGCTATAGGTCAGCCCAGTGATACATGAGGCGTTCTGGGTATTTTTCTGTGAATTTCATCAATAACAGGCGAGGGATGCTTTGCAAGTGTCCGTAACTGTAGAAGTGCTGAGTGTCGGATGACGATCGTTCATTTTCTGATTGGCGACTTAAGCAAGTGGATGATTTAAATGCATTTAAATCTTTCCGTTATGAAGGCGTAGAAATCCATAGCTGATTAACTGCTCAGTAATTATCCTCGACGTGAAGGAGAAAGCAGAATGTTCATGTATTAAGAGATTTACGTATAAAATTGCACTTGTTTCAACTGCCACTTGCGTATCCTGATCGGAAAAAGTAAATTATCACAGTTTTCTTGGGTTTGTTTTATATACTATTCAGACAATGAGAGCAGAAGCAAAATGCCTATAAAGGTGTTAGAACATTAGCGTTTTTCTACCGACTCTAGTTGATTCTCAGTGATATTCAGTTGCAGACATTTTCAGTCCTTAATATACACACTGTGTGTGACTGCTACTGTCTAAATATATTTAGCGTAAAACTGCTTTTATGTGTTTTATTGGAGACTCCAGTACCCAAACTTTAACCTAGACCACTCAGAGTAATTCGGTTTGCTCTTTTTTCCCCCTAGAATTGAAATCTAGAAGCCCTTTGCTGCCAAAATGGGATTTTTCCAGATCCTCCTCTTCCTTTTTGAGATGGTTCTGTTGTCGGACTGTGCGAGGGGTGAGTAGCCCAGTGAGGTCTGAGATACGCAGTGCCTCTCGCCCGAATCACTGTGTCAGCTCTTTGTGTCTGCCTGCTGTGTGCTCAGCTCTGATATCTCGCTTCCTTTTCTCTCCCGTTACGGCGCACACACAGTCTCACCGCGTTCCGGACGGAAAGTGTAGGAAGTGTCTCAACCTTTTCCCTTCTTTAATACGGGGCAGCGGGTTGGCTCATGTTTACCCACGAAATCTCTCAGGTGGCTCCCAGTCCTGGGTGCTGACAGGCAAAGATGGGCAAAGGGTTAAAAGCAGAACCGAAAAGCAGAAACCCCATCCTGGGTGGCTTTCTGACCCCCCCCCCCCCACCACCAGCAGCACCACCTCTCCCACCCTCCGTCAAGCGCTAGTGTTATGTGCATTCCCCACAGAAAGCTAAACAAACACATCCCATCCCCACCCCCCCGGGAAGACCCTAAACACACAAACACCACAGGCCTCTGCCCCCACCATAGCCAAATGCCACTTCTATCCCTATGCGTGGATTTATCCAGCTTTAAAGGTTTTTCCTTAGTTTGAATGAAAGCTAACAGCACGAGCCCCGTTCAAATAACGCCGTGCCGGTAAGCTGCCCGTACGCCCTTCCTGCTGACTGAACAAAGCTCGATTGCTACCACCGCAGTACAGATAGATGTTAAGATCTTCCTAAAGCACACGGACAGTCTATGGAAAAGTCTGAGGGGGGTGCAGCTTAAGGTTAAACAGCTTTTTGAATTGTTAGACCTGCTTTAAAGGGCAGACGCGGTTTTCTCTGAGTGTTACAGTAGCGTGGCGGGAACGCGGTACGGTGTAAAGGGGCAGACGGGATCCATCAATGTCAGCGCACCACGGCTCGAGGGGGGGGGGGCGGGTGTGAAGGTCTCTGCGCTTCACTCAACCGGCCATGTCCATCTGTCTCCACGCCTGACTGCGTGGTGGGGGTGGGGCACGGGAGCACAGGGGTTAGGTTGGGTGTGTGTGTGTCGGGTGGGGGTGGCGGGGTTTTGCATCTGCAAGGGGATGAACAAAGCTACCCTCACCGCCACATGCCGCAAGCTTCACGCAGCGGCTCGCGCACACGTACAGAAAAGCGGGACGCTGGGGCTGTGAAATCGGCCATCCCGCCCTGGGACCACGTCTCGGGTTTCTTAATCTTTTCCCAGCGTGCCGAGGGACAAAAAAATGCTTTCTGTAAAATATATTACGTATAGGTAACGGTGGGTGAACATATGGTTTGATGCCTGTCTCAGGGCTAAGAGAGGAAGACGTAAAAATTTGTCATCAGAGAGATTTCCTGCTGGAAGCGTACAGCCATGTAATGCTGGCCCGGATGTAACACTAGACCTGGAGTAAATCAGAATGGCCCATTTCCTCTTCCAGCTGGGCTCAGGTTCAGCCTGCAGAGATACTGATTGTTCTCCTGGGCCTGACGCCGTCTGACAGCACTTACTGGAGTGATTGAGGGTCACTGAAATTGATGTGTTTAGGAGAAATGCCCACTGCTTCCCCAAAGGGACTCGTGCTTGGCAGGAACGGCTATATGGAGGCTGTATTTTGCAGATGACTCTCCACTGCGGCTCCTGATGTCTCCCGTAGCAGATTCGGACCGTCTTCAGCATCTTAGCGCCAGTGGATCTGACTGATTCCTGTCTCCCACCCCGAATGGAGCAGGGAATGGTGTTACCCGGGGTGTTTTTCTAATTAACGGAGATTTGTGAGGTCATTAGCGGCCAAGCGGGGTGACGTGCGGGAGGCACCTGGCTCGCCGTGGTCACGTGACACGCATAGCGGTTGCTAAGCGGGGAGCTGGAAAACTGTAGGATCTGCCCTGGGAGCTGGATTCTCGGCCGCCTCCCAGCGAAAGTGTTTCGCGGCCTAAGGCCTGACCCTCACAGGGCGCGAGTCCGTCCGCTTTTGGCGTGGGCCGAGGGGTGACGTCATGTGGCAGATATTTTCCGAAACTTGCCGCAACGCTGTTCTATGCAGCTGCTTAGGAGCTGCTGAAACATGGGCCAGTGTCATCGATGGAACGATGAAAAATCAACTTATTTGCTTTAAAAACCACTCCGTCCTAGTTTCGTTGCTTCTGGGTAATTTTAGTTGCATTTTGTAACCTTAATATAAAAGCATTACATCTGCAATCTGCCTTCACATAAGTTACGAAATGGCTGGTCACTCCACAGCATCGTATCTGTTAACTGGCTTTTATACAAAAATCCCATAATACACCAGACTGTCAAACCAGTGAAGGTGTAATAAAAGTTAACAGCATATAAAAAAAAAACATCCCCGATAACAGCAAATAAAAATACCTGCACTGCTGTTGACTGTTTCTGGAAGTGAGAAAATTGCATGTTGGCGACGTCTCTATGGGTCTTCTTCATGCAAACCGACACTGGAGATGAATCTAAAAGGAATAAAACTGAAACATTGTTACAGCCGTGGCACCTAAATGCAGTTCAGACGGTTACAGGCATGAAAAATCTAAATCACATGACAGGGAGTAAAATTATAGAGGCCGAATTATACTACAGGGGACTCATACTATGGGGATTAAGGCTGAGTACGGAGAATACAATCTATAGCCTTCACAACCTGCAGCACTCTGGGTGGCTTGAGCTGTTCTGTGTAACTGGACTCTTAAGAACAAACAGGTGTGGCACTGGCTTTGATGGCAGTGCTCCTCATCCTTGTTTCCTACTTCTACTGGAATGCAGGCCGCCAGCAGCCTTCGGGTTTTGTGATGTAATGGGCGTCATATGCTTGTCAGATACTAGACTATCTTAATAGACAGTCAAGTGGGAAGCATGTGGTCCGCGGTGAAGACCCCGTAGGTCAGAGGTGACGGCGGAGTGGAAGGGTCTGTATTAGTGACGTCTCAGAGTTCCTCCTCAAGGTCGGCAAGAAGAAATGCAGGTGGGGGATGCAGCCGTTTCCCCCGGGCTAGTCTGTCATTGGTCAGTCTATATGTGTGGTTTAGCACATGCGAATGGTCCTTAGGCAATACATATACTTACATATAAATCCTTTATAGGTGCACAGAAATTGTAGAAACAGCTGTAAGTTGTAGATATTTGGATAGAAATAGTTACATAAGTGGACAGTAGGCTGACTTCTGTTTGGCTGTTTAACCCCTGTGTTTATGTCCAGCCTGCTAATGGTGTTTACTGCTTCAGTGCGTTGCCGGTCACTAACTCCAAGTCTCTCGGGGGGACCAGACGTCTACTAACCCTTATTAGGTGCAGACGAAACATATGACGACAGGCAAATATAAAACTGGAAACGTGCAACTTCCCCGTCTCTGTAGCCCTTACCAATGAAACGTGGCAGCCTGGCATGCTGTAACAGGGCACTAAAACTCCCTGAGCGGATAACTTGTTTGCCGAACAGCTGCTATAGGAAGCATGCTAGGCTCATGCTGCAGCTTGTGATGCGAGAGACGGAGGATGGATGGGTACCCCATGGGTTCTACGGTGGATCTTTGGGTGTAGCGTTTTGTCTAGCTGATAAATGAGATAAATGACTTAAATGTCCGAAAAGCGAATAAGCATTGCTGTTCGACTTCGGCGTTTCATCAGACTGTTATCATGCCACGTTTAGTACAAGCTGATATTTATCGTAAGTTATTCAGGATTGTTGAATCCCAGCAAAGGAATAGGTCTTCATGCTGAGGTATTTCAATAGTTGAGTGCCGGGAAAATTACATGATCGTCTTTCCTGTGTTTCCTTTTAAGAGAAACAGAGCGGAATACAATTAAGCAGAATTTCACCACCGGGGATGACATTAGCATGACTTAGCCAATGAGTAAGCCTTAGCCAATGAGTAAGACTTAGCCAATGAGTAAGACTTACTGTAGGTCCCGTTGACCTGATTTTCTACGTACTTTATGGCCCTACATATGGAAACTCACTGACCCGCTGAAAGTATAGCACTTTATTAGTGAGCGAACTTCATTTCCCATGGGAGCCTTTCCAGATGAGGGTGCGCGGATGTCTTTGTAAGGCTAAGGAAAATCGGCATTTTATTGGAGAATGACATCATAGCCGTATCTTTTCAGAGCATGCGAGATACATACCAAATCTTAATTTGCCTTAAAGTTTGGTTTTATTTTCAAAAACCTTAATCACACTTTTTATATTCAATATGTAATGGGTGCAGTAATGAATGGAAAATAAGGTATTCCTTTTGTTTATACCAACAATAGTAACAAAGCACCTGGAAGTCTTTAAAACACGCCATGCAGATCCGACTGGATTGCTGCTGTGTGGAGACTGTTCTTTTTCTTCTCTCAGCGCGCCATCAGCCACGTGGCAGGGCTGATCACCGTGTTGCTTGTAACAGTAATTTTCTCTTTTGATTTTCTGAATGGATGTTTTCCATTCCTGAAAAAAGGAATTACGGTGTTTACTAGTGACCTTTAGGCTGGCATGGTAGTGAAAACAGATTTGGCTGAGCAGCAAATTACGTGAAATACTCAGCAGTGGGGCTGCGGATATGCCCTGAGAGTCATATGATTAAAATATTTTGTTGAACAGCTCCTTTGGAGGCTTACCCAGAATGCATTGCAGCTCAGTAGGCATATTGTGCATAATTACTTTGCCCAGGCTGACTTAAAAAGTGTTTGCTGCTACAGATGGACTCTGTGCTGTTTCTCATATTTAGATGTGCAGCAGTGATTCATCCAACACCTTTTGGCAACAGGCTTCTGGCACAGATTCCTGGACAGGAGGCTCAGGTGTCCAGAAATTGTATAAGTTATCAAGTATGGGGTTCCAGGTGTTATAGTTAGTTATAGTACAATAACTTTCTCTGGATAGGTTTTGCTGGCAGCCTGGTATTATGCCTGGCATTTGGCATTAAGGACTAAGAATATTAAACCTTTTGTATTCTGTGGCTGTGGTATTTTTGACACCAGTTCAACAATGACAACCTTACGTGCTTCTCCCCAAGAGTATCCATTTCCTCTGCTCACAACAGCATGAAGGGTCATACAATTCTGCTCGGATTCGCTCCTCTGCTCTGCAGTCAACAGCCAATCATCTGACATGTGTAGGTAGGCTGAGCCCTGATAAGAAGAACAATGGAAATATCGCCACAGGCAACCGGTAACTAACAGCAACTTACAGGTGCCTGAGTCCCTCTTTGACGGATTTGATGACACCACAGGCGAGAATAAATTATGATTTTGTACCTTTTTTACAGAACAAAGCAAACGTATTTCATTTTTAGGGCCACCTGGTCCTAGATTACAATATTGTTCAGAATCAAACCCTGTTCTGAGCTACTTGGGATTCAAGAATTCAAGAGCTTTATTGTCATTTGTACAAGTACAAGTACAACCCATAACAGATAATATACTGCTCTGGGAAAAATTAAAGAGACCACTCTATATTTTTAAAAAATCTGCATTGTTAAATCCTGGTTTAATCCTGGCTCTGCTGGCAGAAGGCTACACTGAGCAGCAGGCTGATTCCAGGCTCAAAGTTTCTAAGAGATCAGTACACAAGAACAAGGTGAAGCAGGAGAAACTGGCAGTGACCAGAAACCTGCCAGGTAGAGGGGGGAAGCGGCTTTCTAACGCCAGAGATGACAGTCAACTTGTCCAGCAGTGCTTCATGAATCGGAGGATGACATCAAGGGACCTTCTAAAGGAATGGGAAACATTAAGTGGTGTGAAGTGCACAGCTAGGACAGTTAGTATCAGGCTCCTAGAAGTCCCATAAAGCGAGGAAGAAGCCCTTCGTCAATGAGAAGCAGAGAAGAACCAGGCTGCAGTTAGGGTTAGGGTTAGGGTTAAAATTAAAAGAACATATTTTACACAGATGCATAACCATAAATGGAGGAATGAGTGAAACAAAGAATTGTGCAGTGGTCTATACAATATACAAGCAATACACAGTATAGATACAATATACAAGCAATACACAGTATAGATACAAGTAGGACATGGTGCAGAGTGGCAGTTAGAAGGGGGTGAAATACATCTGTGAAGCAGTGTGACGTGCCGATGCATTTCCTAGGAGAGTACAGAAAGGCCATCCCCTCATTAGCATGGAGTCAGGGGTGAACAGCTCCCTCTAAGAGACACACATACATGACTGTGCACGCACAGCCAGAGCCAGAGCGCCAAACAGGAAGAGGAAACAAATGCAATATTATGGCCAATAGACAGGGATGGACAGGGAGCCTCGAGGAGCAGCTGTGTCTATTTTTGGGTGTGTGGGGTGCTGTGTGCAACTGGCCCAGAGCAGCTGGTGTGTTTCCAGGAACAGGCGCCCCCATACCCGTGCAGCAGCACCTACCAGAGCGCCGGGTTAGGGCAGACGGACTCCTCTTTCCCCAGTTAGACCATCCCACAGTAGGATAGCAGTGTGTACTGGTGCCTGGCTTTCAGCTGTGTGGCTGATGGGGCCAGGCCCAGTGTTGTCTGGCTAACGGGGCCAGGCCCGCGACCGAGTGGCCAACGGGGCCAGGCCCGCGACTGTGTGGCTAACGGGGCCAGGCCTGCGACCGAGTGGCCAACGGGGCCAGGCCCGCGACTGTGTGGCTAACGGGGCCAGGCCCGCGACTGTGTGGCTAACGGGGCTGAGTGGCCAACGGGGCCAGGCCAAGGGCTGTGTGGCTGACGGGGCCAGGCCAAGGGCTGTGTGGCTAACAGGGCCAGGCTCGCGGCTGTGTGGCTGACGGGGCCAGGCCAAGGGCTGTGTGGCTAACAGGGCCAGGCTCGCGGCTGTGTGGCTAACGGGGCCAGGCCAAGGGCTGTGTGGCTAACGGGGCCAGGCCCGCGACTTTGTGGCTAACAGGGCCAGGCCAAGGGCTGTGTGGCTGACAGGGCCAGGCTAAGAGCTGTATGGCTAACAGGGCCAGGCCCACAGCTCTGCGGTTTCCTCCGCCCCCCCAGGCAGAAGCGCACTGGCCCAGGGTCCCGCATGATGGATGTAATTGCCTGTTCACCCTCCCCCCTCCCTTCTTTCTCCATTTCCCCCACTTTACAGCCGGCATTAGGCCAGAGGAAGTGTATTAAGTTAATTTACTGTCGTTAAACGGAGACATGGCTGCCACCCTGCCCCCCCCCCCAGTCCCAGCCCCCCCTCCGCATTGATGTCACTGTGGGCCTGATAGCAGAGGGGGGTTTTCACAGTCTTGGGTTCATTTACAAAGAACAATGAGCCCATGATGGCGTCCAGACCTTCCTAAATCTGACACGGCAGCCATCGTTAATTTTAGCCCCCCCCCCCCCGTTCTCTTGCACGCTCCCCCCCCCGAACATCCCCCGCACCGACCCCGCTGGAAGCACGCCGGGTGCTGAGCTGCAGGCACGTCGCCTTCTAGCGCGGCCTGTCTCTTGGCCCGCCGTCGCCCCGAGGCCCCCCGCTCTCAGAACGCTGCGAGCCGAGCCGCCAGAGATTCCAGGTTCGGCGCCGTAGCTGGTAACCTGCCTGGAGTCTCAGGCTTGTTCCTTAATAGAAAACACACCCCGCCACAGCAATCCCACCCGCTTGGCAGCGTTCCTATAATTAACCGCCATATCTATATTTATGTACTTTAAGAGCATGCCGTCCAAGTGGCGCAGGGCTGGGGTGAGTGAGAGTGAACTTAACGTGAGAGTGTGAGAAGCTGCACGCCCCGGCCCTCGGGCGTGCTGCAGGAAGCCGGGCTCCACGCCGGGGTCACGGGCGTGCTGCAGGAACCCAGCATTCACACACAGGACGGAGAGTGTCCCTCCACAGAAGCAGAGCCCCTCGCTGTTCGCGCAGTAAATGCTTAAGCAGCCATTCTCTAGCTATTAGACACAACATTCGCTGGACGCGTTTCGCACCTCTTGACACAAAGCTGGCTCATTTCGGACACCTTTGTTCAGCGTTTGTCTTCTTCCTTAGGATAAACACCGTAATAAAGACCATGTGGTGGGATGCCTGGTTGCCTGGTAACTTGTACGTGTTGGAATAGAGCTCCACTGGCGCCCCCCCCCCATCCCGCTGGTGGCTGAGCACTTGTCTAACACCTCCAGGCTTTGAATCTCACCTCGGAGGGGATTGCTCCAGGTATTCTGGGTTCCATGCGAGTGAGCTCTGCGACGGACTGGCATCTGGTCTAGGGTGTACCCCTGTGCCGCCTATGATAGGATCTAGCCCCCCCCCCCCCATGACCAGACCGGGGCAAGCAGTCGGAAGACGGATGGATAGACAACCAGCCCATAGAATGTGAAAATGTGTGTGTGTGTGTGTGTGTGGGTGGGGGGGGGGGTGTGAGGTGGGGCAGGAATGCGTCAAAACTCACGCCACCAAGGAAGCAAGAAGGAGAGGCGCCATCGCACGGCAGGGACCATAAACTGGCTGTTACTGGGTCAAGTGGTGTTTACTCAAAGACAATGGGAGGGCTTAATTAGCCTGGCTCTCATGCGCCTAATCACGGCCCGCAGTAATCACACATTAACAGGCCCAAAGCAACTGGAAGCCTAAGTGACCTCACCATGGCGGCGTCGGGAGGGCCCACTGTATAGCCGAGGCACTCGCAAGCGGAGTCACGTTATTGTTATTGTCTAAGGCGCGAGTACGGTCCCCGAGAAACAACTTCCAATGCATTTTTAATTGCTGTATATTTGATTGGGCTTCATGGAATTACACTTTGAAGTGAGCAGCTTGTCCTTACATTCACTTGTCAGGGCACCATCCGTAGCTTATAGCTGTGAGCCTTGGTGGAGTCCCCCCGCCCCCCCCCCCCCCCCCACACGCTCATGGGGTTTGCCTTGTCTTCAGGGAATGTGCAGTTTCTGATGGAATGGATTTCTTCTGGGGTTAAATGTGGCTGGCTGTTACCTGCTCATGACCCCCGGGGCTGGTGTTGGCGTAGCGCCACCTCTTGGTTTTTTAGTTTCGTCCAATCATTGATCCAGAGATGGGTAAGTTATCATGGATCCATGGACTGTCATACTCTTGTGCTTGGATTAACTGGGCCCAAATATATACGTAACTGAATTTGTACCTGCTTGATCCTTTTCTAACCCGCTGAAGTAGAAAGTATAAGTATTACTAGATATGGCGGTGCAGTATTACACAGGAAATACAGAGTATGTTAATTAAATGTGAAGTATCACATACAGTACATTGTGATGTATGACACATAGTTATCTTAACGGAACAACTGAGAGGAGTAATATGAAACCTGAAGGCGTGTGATCTGAATCTGAGGAGATGCCCCGGACATAGAAATAAAAATATGAATAGATTAGAACATGCAGCTGCGTAAGGAATCCTGAAGTAAAAGCATATTTCCTTCCGGGTGTCACCTCTGGTCGGCTTCCAGATTTTGTTATTTTCATCCTCTTGTGACACCTCGCTGTGGCGTGATTTCCGACATTGGCACAGAGAGACTGGCTACAGCCCCAGTCTGACAGGGTGCTGAGACCTGCCCCCCCCCCCAATCCTCTCCCCAACCCCCCAGCCTTCTGCTACAATGGCGGATTGCTGTGAGGCTGAGGCCTGATCTGGGCTGGGGGTGGAGGGCAGCGTGGAGGCTGTGGGTCAGAGGTCAGGTCAGAGGTGGGGCCTGCCAGGGCCTGCAGTGGGCGCTGTACAATAACAGGGGCGCTCTCCGACGGGGAGCTCTCTCTCTCCCCCCCTCTCTCGCCCCCCCGCTTCTCTCGGCCTGTCCCTCTTCTTCCTTCCCTCCCAGCAGCAGCTGTCCTCTTGGTGAAACCCCCCCACCCCCACCGCTGGATACAGTCTCCCTTGTCTTCCTGTGTGTTTGTTTTGGGCCTGCTCTACCCAGCAGCTGTGTATATGTCACATGTCAGACCCCCCCTCCCCCCCTCCCCACACACAGAAGCTCCTCCTCTCCTGACCCCCTTCTGTTCCGCGGTGCTGCAAACGGCGGCCGGCCTCAGTGGGAAAGGGCACCATTGTTACTGGTGGCGGCCATCTAGGCACAGTCAGTACTGATTAACCTGCGCTCCCTCCTCATACCAAGCCTTTGCCTCGACTGTGGTGACCTCTGGCCTTCTGGCTCTGCAGGTCTAAGGTGTTGAATGGGTGTGGCATGCCCCCGCCCCCCCCCCCAGCATCCCTCACATCTCATCTCCAGTCATCAAAGGCTGGTTATGACTGAAGGAGGCAGCAGATGGGAAATACCAGCGCAGGGGCCTTGGCACTCATGCCACATGCAGTCTGACTGCAGCCACCCTGAGACCCTGACTCTATACGGTTCAGCACAGCATCCTGTTGGAGACCCACGTCGGGAGCTGAGCTTGAGCTTGGAAGATCCCCCTGGCGATAGCCCCTGGGTGTATGTACTACACGGCCTGCTGAGACTGGAGTCTGGCTCCTGTGGCCGGACAGACCCCCTCTCAGGGCCAGACTTGTTTTTAAAGCAAACTGAGTGACAGTGCCCCACCTCCAGCCCCCACCATCTGTGAGGCACCGCTCTCCCCCAGCGCTTGGTGAAACCTCCAGCCACTTCCTGTAGAGTTTCACCCCCGGAGACCGGCTGGCCTGGAAGCTCCTCGGGCCTGGCTGGGGAGGTGGGGGGGGGGGGGGGGGCTCAGTGTCAGAATGGTAGCGGATTGCAGTAGCGCCGTACTGCCTGCAGGGGGCCGTGTTTTTAGCCAGAGCTCCTTCTTAAGCTGGAAGGGAGCACCAGGCTGCAGACGGCCACCGTCCTGCAGAGCCTGGGCAGCGGGGGCGGGACATGGACACGCTTTCTTTTTATAGCGCCCTTCCGTTCCCTGGGGTGTTCCCCCCACCACCACTCTCGGGCCGTGGCTGATGATGTAGCAGCGCACGCTAACCACGCACTTACACATATCCGTCCCGGCTATAGTGTGGGTGTTCCCGGTGGGAGCCCTGGGGGAGGGGGGCAGCCTCGCCCCCCGGGGCCCCGTTTTAGCTGCGTTTATGGTAAGTCATGGCTGGGTTTGACTCAGACGCCAGTTTTGTTCTGCGCTGAAAGGAATCGTGGCAACAGTGATGGCTGGCTGGGTTTGAAGAAAACAAGGTCCAGACTGGCAGACACAGCTCTGAAAGACCCCCTCCTCCCACCCACCCCCGCCCCCC
>JAODKL010000017.1:15423729-15436269 GCA_026780765.1 Petrocephalus schoutedeni
GGGCGGGGGGGGGGGGGGGGGCTCCCCCTACCAGGATTTGGATGCACAAACACTCTACGCTAGGATGCCTCTCGTTTTTGATCTTTTTTCTCTCTTTTCACTACGAGCGGGACGTCAAGGCCGGCGCCGTGTGTGTCAGGGGCCGGCGCGGCCTCGCCTGAGCGCGCGAGCTTAGCCGCCGGCCGCGTGTCTCGGACCCCTTCCCGAGCGGGATTTGCGGGTTTCGCGGGTTTAGTGGGCGTCCGGTGACTCCCGGCACGGCCCCTGCCCCGGCTTCCCGGTGCACCAGGAAACCTCTTAGCGCCCCACGAGTTATCCTCTGAGCATTGAAGTATTTCCTGCTATTTGTTTTTGCTGTGAGATTGCCCCTCCCCCCCACCCCCCAAGTGGCCAGCCAGCTCCGTCGGGCTCTGTGTCATGGCTCTGTGCTATCGTAAAGGAGAGTTCCTCAGCTTCCCAGAAAAACAGTTCGGAAAACCTCCAATGGGCCAGGCAGTCTCTCTCTCTCTCTCTCTCTCTCCCTCTGTCTCTGTCTCTCTTTCGGCCTCTAACCCTGTCTCCTGTCTCACTGTCTCTGTCTTTGTCTCTCTCTCTCTGACTCTCTCTCTCACTCTCTATGTCTCTCTCACTCTCTCTTTCTGTCTCCCCCTCTCTCTATCCCTCTCTCTGTCTCTCTCACTCTCTCTTTCTGTCTCCCCCTCTCTCTATCCCTCTCTCTGTCTCTCTCTCCCTCTGTCTCTGTCTCTCTCTCCCTCCCTGGACTGGTGAATGGCATGAGGATGCTATCTCTGCTTCCATTGAATCTGCTGATGTGAAGATACAGTTAACGAAGCTGCTTTGTATTCTGTGCCTCGGTGTTGAATCTCGTGCGATAAGCTGACAGTAAAAGCTCTCACCAAGGTGATTACCCTCATATTTCCCAGCAGGACTTGAGTGCCACATATTCACAGCACATTTTAAGTAGGCTCAAATGAAAATGAATAACTGAAGCGCCGCCACATGGTTTAATCGTTACTTTTAGGTTCTGGGAAAAGAGACCCGAATGGGGCCAAGGCCTTGATTCTGGGGCAGACTCAGTTCTGCGTGTTGTCACGCCGATTGAGTCAGCAGGGTACGGTTCCGGGGGCCAATTAGGCAGGTACAAAGCGCACACGTGTGCCGGCTGCGGCCACCGGAACAGGCCCGCCGACACGCTTCCGCCAGCTCTTTGAACTTCTGTTTTCTCACCAGCTGTGTTTATTGGTCTGTTGTCTGGGCCGGATCTGGTCCGGCCGCGGGGTGTCAGCCCCACGACATCCTTTCGCTTGAGAAGCAGTCGACATGCTACAAAGGTGCTGCTGGGTCGGGGCCCGATGAGAGCGCTGACGCTTCGGTGGAGGGCTGCCTCTTTACGCCCATTTAGGAGTCCAGCTGCTGTATCCTTCCACCAAATCAGTACCAAATCTAGGGCCATCTACATAAATCAATTAGTTTAAGAAATTCATTAATTTATTTTGTGTACCATGGGGTTCCAGATCCTATACTGGAAACAATGGCCACAAGTCAGGGACTAACCCAGGATGAGGTGGCAACCCATTGCATTGCTCCAAATAAATAAATTGAGTAATTTTGGATTTGTACCCTTACACTCTGAGTTATAAAAGGCAGAAAGGACCCCTAATATGTGAGCCCCCCCCCCCCGCCAGAGCACACCCCCCAGCTGTTCCCGCAGGGCGGCTCTCAGCGCACACACGCCACGGGACGCTTCCGTGGCCAGAACGCGAGGTACGAGGCGAGAACTTTTGCGCTGAAAGCCTCTCTCAGCACCTGCCGTGGCCCCCCCACGAAGCCGGCTGCAGGAGGGCCACCGTGTGAG
The DNA here is from genome assembly GCA_026780765.1 of Petrocephalus schoutedeni. Lineage (NCBI taxonomy): Eukaryota > Metazoa > Chordata > Actinopteri > Osteoglossiformes > Mormyridae > Petrocephalus > Petrocephalus schoutedeni. Next base: position 15,425,585 of record JAODKL010000017.1, read on the forward strand.
CCTATCCGCGCTAAGAACCTGGGGGACATTGCCGCAGGAGAGTGTGTAGCAGTCAGTAGCGGGAATCGTTACATATACCTAAATGTCCGCTTCATAATATGTATAATAATGATTTATACTTTTTATTAATTTCCATGGGGAGATTCTCTTTTCACCTCCTCTAATGTTGCTCTCCCTGAGAAGGGCAGCCACCACTTTCGGCACCCAGGGACCTGGGGGGGTGGGGCATGGGCCTTGCGGAAGGGCCCACAGGCGTGCCGAGGCCAGGCTGGAACCAGCGACCTCCTGGTCAGAGGCACGGAGTGTATGAGGACCGTAAGAGCGGAAACATTATTGGTGCTTACATAGATGCCATAGGCAGTCTGGGGTGTCGGGTGACTGACAGTTATGGTGGAGATGAGCGGACAGACACGGCAGTGATGGAGAGAATAGGGGATTGGAGGAGGTCTTACAGGGCTGGGTAAAGGTCGGGAGTGTGGGCACCGGGGTGCTTGAACCTTAGGCCTGCACCGGAGATGAAGTGGAAAACAAATTATCATTGGAATCCAGTGGATGCCCTATGGAAATTCCTCAGCGAGGACGACGTCCTGGTGCAGGGATTGGCATTCATCCGCGGCCCGGTAGCTGGGTGAACAGAGCAGGAAGGATGGCGGTCTGGAGAGCAACAGGGGCTGGAAGTGGTCTGGGTGAGAAGCCAGGGTGGCAGGCAGCCTTCGGTGGACGGGCCCCCTTTGTCGGGCGCAGACAGAGGGAGCGGGGAAGTGCCCCCGGTTTGTTGTCTTAACAGATCCTGTCTCCCCGCCGCTGTCGGCCCGGCCCGGCCCGGCCCCAGGTGTTCTCCATTCGAGCGCCTGTCACTGCCAAAGCAGCGCTTTAATGATGTATTTGTGCAGAATTGTAAGGGCGAATCGCTCTTGTGTGAACACACCCCCCATCTGCAATTTTAACTCTGTGCAGGTGCTTTGTGAGGGCGGAAAAAAAAGGATAGAAAGAAACACCGGGCGGGTTTTTTGTTTAATTTAGCTCCCCGGTCGTTGACACGCACAGCATGTCTCGATCCCCCTCTGAAACAGCGAAGCGGATTCGCCGGAATTTGCCAGCAGGCACATGGGACCATATAAGACGTTCTGTAGCCCCGCCCACTTCCCAAAGAGAGTATGTGATTGGCCAGGCTTGAGAGCACACTTTGCTCATGTACATTGCAGCAGAAGATAAGGGAGAAAGTGCTGTACTTGGCTTCCTACTCTACCGTCCTCTGTAATATTATTATTACTCTGTTAGACACTGGAAAAGTCAAAGATGCTGGGCCTGTAAAAATTCTTAGCACATGACAGGGATGAAAAGTGAATAATTAATCCCGTAAGTTGCCTTGAGGTTAGGTGTCTGATATATGGCAGGTTGCCCTCCTAGAGTAATGCTACCGCGTGCTGCCACATTTCAGCAGGAGAGCCTTTTCAGGAGCAGAGTGAGCGTGAGAGGGAGGGTGTGTCTCGTGGGCTCCCATTCTGGCAGACATAGCCCGGGGGTAAGGACAGTCAGAACTGCCATGCTTCATTAATGACAGCAATTGACCTACTGACACTGAGAATAGGTCTCCTGTCTGGCTGAAGGGTGTCTGCGTGTGTGTCTGTGTGTGATCTATGTGCATGGGTGTCTGTGTGTGTGTGTGTGATCTATGTGCATGGGTGTCTGCGTGTGTGTGTGTGTGTGTGTGTCTGCAGTATACCTTAACTTCCTAACATACCTTAAATGAAGTTAGGCCAACTGTGTGAGGAATACAGAGGCTATCTGCTGTAGATACATCTCTATACTACAGTGTTGTTGATGGTAGTAGGATCACAGCTGTGTGTTAATAAGTACCTCAAGTTCACAGTGGTCTGTTAGTGGGACTCTGGGACCACAGTGGTCTGTTAGTGGGACAGTGAGATCACAGTAGTTTTCTAATGGAACTTTGGGATCATGCCGGTCTGTTAGTGGCACAATGAAACCATATTTGCCAGTTAATAAATACCTTACGGTTACAGTGGTTTGTTAGTGGGACGCTGAGACCTTTCTGGTCAGTGTTAGGAATTAAAAATCCTTTGAAGTTTGTTAAAATTAGCCTTAGGAGACTGGAGGCATGACAGGCATACCCATAAGCCCCTTCTGTGACCCCCGTCTACTGGGGAAACCCCTTTGCAACTGTGCAAATTTGTAGGTGGCTATGCTATTGCCCACTAATGCTAGGTTATGCTCTGCTTTTGGTGGATGCGAATAAATGGTTTAGACTGTTTGGGGCTTCCAGGACCAGCCGAGCAATCCATAACTCACACATTGTTGTGACTGATTTCTGCATCTGACTCTGGATTGTGGACAGTGCCCACTTTCCACAGCACGTCACCCTCTTGCCAGTGTTTAGACAGTGCATGTATTTTTGGCAGCTGAGAATGTGCTTGCCATGGATCCGGAGAAGCAGTCAGAGAATCTCCAAAGCTGGACCAAAAGCTGGGGGGCGGCCAGAGTTAGCGTGAATACCCTTTCAGATCTTGATAAAGTATCCAAGCCAAAATTTAACAAGAAACTTTACAAAACTTTACAATAAAGAATAAAATATAGCTAATAACCAAGAAAATGTTGTCGTCTGAATGCATCAGTCATCCTTGCGCATTTAGGAAGCAGTTACATTTGGGACAGGATTTTCTTAAGTCAACTTGAGCATTTTCAGCTTATTTTGCTGTTTTTTTACTTGTTTTTACTTGGGTTATGTTCCTTGTGTTTGTTGTCATCTAGTAGAGCTTGGGAGGCCAGAGAATGAAACCAGAAAGCTCCTCTAGGGCCAAATGACAGCTTGTTGGTTCTTATTTGGTGCTGGAACGCTGCAGCCGCTGTGCCGTGGAGCGGATTCAAGGTTGGAGCTTTAATCCTTGAGCAGAGGGAGTGGGCGATATGTAATATAGGCAAGGGCGCCTCCCAGACATTCTTTGGTCAACTGACCTTGGCTCTGGTTTTGATGCCTCTTCAACACTTCTGGCTTCCAAGGCAGTTAAGAGCCTTAGCAGGGTGAAGGGAGAGCGTCTCGGACCTCCCTTATCTGGGGTATCATGCTGACCAGATTCACCTGCGGCGTATTGGGGCCGATACCTCGTCTAAGTGTTTCTGATGAGCTGGCCGCTTGATTGTCTAGAGCGCTGCCGCTCCCTAGACTGTGAATAAAAATCATTTTGAGATTATACATCTTTAATCTTTGGCCCAAGCTTTTTAATCTCCCTAAGAACAGGATGCAGAGGAGTGAAGATGGGTTGGAAAAGGAATTTAGCAAACAACCAACCATGAAAGGGATCTGTGACCCGTTGGCTACTTTATGCCAAAAATGAATACTGAAGAAATAGGTGAGCACATAGAGATTGCTGGGGACTTGCAGACCTCTGTCGATCAGTAAGGGAAGTTAAAACAAGTTGTTTTATTACAATCCAGGAATGAGTTGAGTTGTGCTGAAACTGTAGTGCTGGTTGAACCCTCCTATGACATTACATGCAGGTCAGATTCCCTTTCTTATTGGCTTTTGTCCTCTTCATTCGGATCTGTTAGAGTTCTGTCATTTCCAGTTTGTGTTGGCGTCTCCTTGGCTATGTTTTTAAGAGAGCAGTTTCCATGGACGGAGCCTCCACGAGGTTGAAGTGCACTTTCTTCTGTGCAGGCTCTCCCGCGCTCAAGCGCCATTGTGCTCGACGTGGCCTCCTTAAGGGCTCCGAAAAAGCTGGCACCAAAACACTGTAGCTAAGCCCTACTTAAGAGCTCATAATCAAAAGCATTCCATTGCTCTTAAGTGCCCTTTGTGGCCTGAAATGTGCCAGTACAAATGTTGTGCATCACGCTATTTTAATGCTGAAGGTTGTGATCTGATTGGAGTTTTGTAACAGATTTCATCCCCGGGTAAGGAACTAGTCTTCGGATGTATGCACAGAGCCAAGAAACACTCAGGAAGTGGAAGCAGTTTGACCTCGCTGGCAGCATTAGGCATGCAGGGTAGTGGCCACGGGAAGGGGGAAAGTGTTTGGAGGAATGTTACTTGAGTCGGTCTGCGCTGGAATCTAGGCACTTTAAGAGGTTCCCCCCTACGCTGGCGGACATTCCAGACCTGTGTGCTTGCTACCATGAGCCCGGCTCTCTTAAAGGGAGAGCGGTGGGCTACCTTGAGCATTGATTCTGCTACCTACAAGAACACACTGGTAGACACTGTGTACAATATATGGATCGATCCACCAAATATAGATTGTAATATTATTGTGCAAGATGAAAATCTTGTGAGTGTGCATGTTAAATACAAGAATAATAGTGGTAATGACAAATAAGACCTGCATAGGTGATTGAAGCTAACACAGGGATATATTTGGCCTACTGTACCCAGGGATTCATGCATGAAAATTCCCCATTAGTTATGGGCTAATTCACTTCCTGGACATATTCCATGCAATTGCACGTTAGCCTTCCACTAAAATGAGCCCTGGCTCTGTCTGTGTTGAATTTCAGTTATCTAGACGTTTCCTTCACTTTGACAATCCAGAGACATAAACTAGTGATTCTCAAGCATCTTTGAGAGTAGTCTACACAAGTGCCCAAGCTCAGTATGATGGACTAGCATTCTGTCGCTGATGTTCCCTGCCTTACGACCCGAGATTAGCAGATTCCATCTTCATATGGCTTGCTTTCTGCATTAGCTAGGAAAATTCATAGAACAACAGCCTGCCCTGTCTGTTGCACGGCACAGTCCTAAATTATCTTGTGAGTCAACAGGGAATCTTTGAGACTGTTATTGGATTTGAGGTTCAGAGTGGCTCGTACACTTTGAGATAACGCACTGTGAGTGTGAGGCCTGGGAATAGCCATGATTTAGCATTTTAGCAGCTACAGAAGGTAATGCATTTAAGTTTAATGGCTAAAACACATTTAACGTTAATGTTTCCTGTGGCTACTGGTTTCTCCTGCACACACATTGACAAATATTTAACAAACCTCCTAAAAAAACACTACTGGTAACCTGAAAAAACACAAAGGAAGCAGCTGACGGGAGCCTGAAAATCCACAGGATACTTTGTTTATCAAGCTTCTGTACTCCGCAAAGTTTTTCGTTTTCTTTGATGTGAATTTCGTATCTTTTTTTTTTTGTGAATATGTGGATGAATTATGACATTTTCATAGCACCATGGATTCAACAGAAACAAAGAACAAGAAACCATATGGAGGAGATTCTCATCTAAAAAAAATTAATATGGAAACATACATTTGTTTAAGTTGAATGCACTGATGGACATAAGACATATGGGATATTTGTGTTGGGTGATTGCTTTTCTGCATGGACATTCAGTAATAAATGAAACAGAACAGTATCATGGTGATGTCAGGGTGAATGATCTACCAGTTTCTGTTTAGTTTTCTGTTTCTGTTCATGTACTGTGATTTCTTGTGGACACATAAGGTATTGTCTGGTCATAAACAATATTAATGTTCCCTTTGAAGCAAGGCTTGCAGCTCTACCATCTGTTGAGTTTGTCCTCTGTGAACAAAGAAAAAAAAAGTATGAAACAAAGCTATAAAGTATATTGTGAAAGGTCTATGTTGTGATCCCATGGCTCTAGCAGTCAAGCATGTTTCAGACCTGAACTACTGTCAGCTGCTTGGTCCCTAACTGAGCTGGGGTGAGCCCAAGGGTCTTCCCAAAAATGGGCCCTCGGAAGAGAGAGCAAGCAAGAGAGTGGGGGGGGGGAGTTGGGGGGGCGGAGGAGTGCCGTAAATCACCAGCAGGAGCCTGCCTGCTCTTACTTGGAGCCTAAGATTTCAATCTGTGTGAAGGTCTGGCACGACGCTTAGGCTCGCTCTCCCACGAGAGGGCGGACATATGTGGAGGACGGCTCCAGCAAATTCCTGCTTGTGACTAATTTGTTTTTCACACCTTCACTCTACAGTGGGTGATACGCCGGGCAGTAGCCGCAAGCCAGCAGCCGGCTCACTGGAGAGTGACACCAAGTTGAGCACACAACTGCATGCTGGGATGTAACCATTGTTCCACTTGTAATCACCGTTTCGTTTATCTGGTTTCCACTTGTTAGCCAAGAATATAGACTCTTTAAATCGTAGCGAGGCTCCTTTCTCTTATGCTTCCTCTTAACTTTAACTTATATGTGGTGGGAATTTCGTCAGTAGACTGGTCTCAGATGAAACTTTCCTAGCGGTCAGTCACATTTCGGTGTGTCTACCAGCACCTACAGTATAGAGCAAATTGGGCCTAACTGGGACCCGCTGGTTCACAATACCTGTGATCTCACTTGTGATACCACATTCCATGTTGATGCCAAGCTTATTTATTGGCCTGTTTGTCTTATGCAAACCTACCCAATGACCCACCCAATATCTATGAGACTAGAGCGCATTAAACCTGAAACTGGCCCGTTAATAACAGCAGCGTGCTTTTAGCACAGTGGTCTATTGGAGAGGGGAATATTTACAAGCTCTGCCCTTTCCAGCCCTGGAAGAGTCACCGGCAGAGCAAAACAAGAGAAGGCCATGAAATGGTTCAGCTGCAGCCAGCCGGGGAGACGTGGCTGACTGACAGGCCACACTTTCCCCGCAGACATAAACAATGACACTTATAATTTCCTGCCTGAGCTGGAATGGCACGGCCCTGTCTGCTGGGGCGGCCGAGCGGCTCGTGGCAGGCCGGGGGCGGCCAGGGAAACCCTTCCGGCAGGCCGACCCCGTGCTGTATGGGGGCATGGCCGAGATGGGGCAGGGACGAGCGCGGCTGGCTGCCTCAGGGTTAAAGTGTGCTGTGTGGCTCCAGTCATCGGGTCAGAAACATTCTGCAGCATTCTGCCATATTGCACAGGCTCGCTGCGTTTTCCGCCTGCCTGTAATACAAAGCATGTATCTAGTGTCTTAGACAGTGGTGCAGTTATTTAAGCTTGAGCATGCAGTAAATATTACGCAGGCTTGCCAGAAACAGTGAATCTTATAGAAACGAAGGTGTTTTCGTAAATGTTGATGAATTTGCTCAGTGCTTTTGTCAAATGCCAAAAAGAGGAACTTTTGGAGGAGGTTTTGTTGAATTTAGAATAGAAGATTCTGGTAAAGCATGTGTTATATAGCCAGTGCGGGATTCTTATAAAGCCTTTGAAGAAGAATTGTTGACCTTCAAAAATAGAGGGAACACAGAGCTCGTTTCTAAGGTCGAACTGTGTGCGATAAATATTTTGACGAGAGCAAGACTGACAAAAGTATTTTATTTAGAGCAAAAGAATTACTTTTGGGCTTTGTACTTCTAAATCTGCAAGTTTTTGATGAATAAATACATTGTATGTCATCTTCTTTTCCAAGTACGTGGTCTGGGCATTTTGACCTTCCCGTGGAAATTCCTTCCGCTAATTGTATTTAACGTGTTAATAAAACTCTCTTTGAAGTGCATCAGTGAAGAAGCCTGCAAGGTTCTGGAAGAGAGTAGGGTGTGTTTGCCATATGCTCACTAAAGACATTACTGCTCTCTGGCCCAACAAGTTATGGCCTTAAAATGCCATACGGTATATAATTGCCAAGAAAATGCCACATTGAAGCTATTCATCAAAGTGGAAGAAATTCATTATTAGACCTAATTGTGTTTAAAATGTGGTATGTTCCACTGTGCCCTGCAGATCCCCCAGGGTACTTGCAGTGCCACTATTCACCCTTAAGTTCTCTCCAGTCCCCTTCCCGCTCTGTCCTGAGTCATTCTGTTCCCTCTTGTTCTCTTTGGAACATATCACCTCCTCCCTACTCCAGTTCCCGCTGCTTCACAACTCCAACCCCATGCATGCCGCACAATATGCGTAGAGTTGTATACTTGTGAGATGCACAAAACTGAAACAGAACATCCCGACTGGGAGTAGAACCCTTGGTCTCATGCGTTCCATTTACCAAGTGCAGTAATATTGACTTAGCTTCCTCCCACAAGCTGGAGTAGTACAGGCATGTTGAGATAAGCCAGTATGAAAGTTTCTAATTAAAAGCAAAGGGCCTGGCTTCATGGTGGCTGGTTTCTCCCCTTTGATCTGCTCTGTGGTGTAAAACTAGGGAAAGTAATTATATTCTACGTTGTTTTGCATTTTCTGCATGAGGTGCGCCCACAATTATTTCAGTCTGGTTTCAGCATCTCTGGGTAATCAAACATTAGGTTGATTAATTGAAAGTTCTCTCTCTAATTAGAGGCCAACTCAGCTGAACTATAATTCTGCCCTGCAATGCTGATCATGAGGTCCGTGCCCCCAGCCGCACCGAGATCCTGAATCTGTACCTAATCTCGAAACACATCTAGTCCCCAGGTCCTTCCTCATGTCTTCCAAGAGCTCTAGTCTACATTAACCATTCCATTTCCTAGACTAATACTGACCACACAGACAGACTGAAAGACTGATTAAATGCGATTTTGATGTTTTTATTTGAATGTATTCTTGTCTTTGTGAAGCACTTTGAATTGCCTTGTGCCTGAATTGTGCCATATAAATAAGCTTGCCTTGCCTTGAAAGGAAAGGCTTCTCGGCCATTTTTGAAATGCCACATTGAGAGAACCTTCTTCCAAAGGAATAATAGAAAAGATCAGTATCTAAGTTATCAGCATAAATGTCATCTAGACACATAAATGCTATGACATAGATGCTGGACATTCAGCCCTAAGCACCACTAACTTTGGCCTCACACTTGACATGCGGTGTTCTCCGTTAGAACAGTAACCTCCCTTTCCTTGGGTTGGCATGTGCTCTAGTGTCTCTCGGGCTGGCCAGCCCCACGTCCCTTAATGAGGTGGGAGGGGCAGGGGTGTGGAAGGGGGGGCGGCCTAATGAGAGCTCATTAATCCAGGGGCATGGCAAAGAGGCCCGGGAGTTATGAGGATCCAGATGGTCTGCATCACTGAGACTCGGCAGGAATAATTACTGTTCCCCGTTTTTTTTCCTGGCTCATGGAGATCTTTGTCCAACAGGAACTGCTATCCTTCTTTAAGGTTGACTAGTCTGCAGGACTTGGCCCTGGTTGCCTGATCTCAAGTATACTCCCATAAGTAATTTTCATATATCCGTTGTCCCAAAATACCTGAAAGAACACCAGAGCCGTATTTTTACATTTCATTATGTTGCATGGAGGAATTCTAGAACTCTGGAGGCCTTTCACAAAAAAAGTCCCAAACTGGCATTCAAAGTTTGAGTCCTTCATGCAGTCAGAACCTCTTGATGTACTCATGTCTGATCCTACTATATATTCCGTAACCCTAGTGGTTCTGTAGGATTTATATATATTTATATGGGATCTCATTAACCCGAGTAACCCTGCACTGAAAAATCCAATGGAAATAGTCTTTGGCTCTTCTCTCAGTGCTGTTCATGCTTTATATCTACGCTCCGTTTCCTTGCTGCTCCTTGCCCAGGCCCTCCCCGCGTCTCGGAGCAGGTGGCCCATCGGCAGACGGTGAGGATCGGTCGCGCCATGAAGCTGCCGTGCCCCGTGGAGGGGGACCCGCCTCCCCTCATCATGTGGACCAAAGATGGGCGCAACATCCACAGCGGCTGGACGCGCTTCCGGGTGCTGCGACAGGGCCTGAAGATCAAAGAGGTGGAGGCCGAGGATGCGGGGACCTTCGTCTGCAAGGCCACCAACGGCTTCGGCAGCGTCAACATCAACTACACGCTCATCGTCATTGGTGAGTCCCTCCCCCGCTCGGCTTGCAGGCAGGCCCGTATCTCTGGTCTTCCATTGCTGAGCGTGGAGTTCCTTGCAATATCATGCCATTAATGTGGCAGGGCAGGTCCTGTTCTGCTCTGCGTTGGGCTCTGTCTTCCTCCACATGCAAGTCAGAGCCTAGTAACAGCCCAGGCACCACAAACCGGGCCAAAGCAAATGGCTTTGTTTAGTCTGGCAGTTAAGTGCATTTCTGAGGTGTTTGCAACTTTTACTGTGGTATCGATTTACATTCCTTTCTGCCATCCATCCACAGGTAGAACAATTTAAATTTTTACACAGGCTAAGTTTAACCCCTAATTATGAACAAAATCGGCACAACTTTACAATAAAACATTCTTTTGCCACTAATAAATGGTAGTGACTCATTAATAAAAAAAAATGTTATAACAAATTTATAATGGCCTATTGATGATTTACAAAGTATTACAAGCTAATTAATCACCCGATTATAAAACCATTCATAAACCCTATGTAAGGGTAGTCCTTTTATTATTACAATAGTACCACAAAATTAGTCGATAAAACTGTTAAAACTGATTGTTTTAATTGTGTCAGGGTTAATCTCTCTGGTTTACTATTGCCCAGGACATCCCACTGAATTACCAGCAGTAGAAGGGGAGCTTGAATTTTTACATTGTTCCGTTATGGCTGTTTTCGGTACCTAACACTTTACTCGAGGGGGCACAAATAACTTAGTTACTCAGTTACAACTCAAGAGCAAATCATAAACTAATACAGCTCCTGCATAAAATACATGAGCCGTCATGATTGATTAATGATGAACGAACATGGGGTCAGTATGTAACTAATGCTTAGCTACTGGTTAATTAATAAGTAAGAGTGCACCACTACATTGTTTGCGCACACTCAGGCAATGCGTTGCCTGTTTCTCCCATCAGTATAAGCCAATGACAGCGCTGTATTTCAGAACGTCCCCGCTGCTTTGC
>JAODKL010000017.1:15436369-15449047 GCA_026780765.1 Petrocephalus schoutedeni
GTCTGCGCGCCGTCGTCTGACACATGCTCCTTATTTAAATCTTTGTGCTCTTCCACCTCCCATGACCAGTATTCCGCGGGGCTTCCTTTGTTAGTCAGGACCATTCCATCCATTTTGGCTTTTCATTTGAGGTTACCTCCTGCGAGCGTTGAAGGAGAAATGCAGGGGAGTTCACTAGTAGGAGCTTTTATGGTCCGGCTGGGCCACCTGTCTGAGCTCTGGGTGACTCTGGGTAAGGAGCGCAGTGCTTCGGGGATCTCCCAGTCCTTTAATCGCCCAGGATCAGCAACCACCAGGCATTCAGCTTCTTTTTGATCGGATGACGACCTGGGCCAATGTGACAGACATCCGCCAAGGACGAGAGGCTGCCGTGCCCCAATAAGTCATTGCCGTGTTTGTTTTGGGCTGCCTGCGGGGTTCTCCATAGAACGCTGGCATCGGGATGCGTCAGCTCCAAGCTCAGATCCATAACGGGTCATCTCTGTGGGAAATCCAGCTGTGTGAATACAGCCAGGAGGGATGCTGGACAGGTGGGACATCCTGATTGTCTCATTTGCCATCATTCCCCAGGGCCTGGAAGGGCCTGAGGCCACTGAGGATGGAGCAGCGGTCCCTCGGTTCCATGTCTATTTGAGCAGTATGTGTAAAAAGAGCTGCAGCACAGAGTAACTCATTAAGAGGGAAGAATAAATAGCAGAGATGGATCAGGCTGCATAAATGCCAAAAGGCTCAGTAGGGATCTAACCTCCCCGCCAGGACTGCTTCAGGTCTTCTCAGCTTCTGCATCCCGAGGTGCTTTTCTTAAAAGCGCAGTCGCACCCAGCTGGTGTTTTTACTTTATATCAGCTTATCGTGACTGGATGGACATTTCTTGTATTTCGCACCAAAGTTCCAGGAGGGTGGCAGACGCTGGAGATGCTGGAGCCACCACATCTGGCACCAGCTGTTGCACCGCCTTCGAAATCTCCCAGATCATGGGCCTTTCCCATTTGAATGTTTAGGCGAACAGTAACTCCTAGTGACTCCAAACCCCGTCTGCGTGCGCTGAATATACTGGGTTGCAGCCACATGACATAACAAGCAGGTGTACCTAACACACAGACCACGGAGTGTTTATTCCTCACATGCGTCGCTGTTTAAACTCAGGTCTCTGGAAGGCACTGAGGCTTCTAACCTCCATATTATGGTGTTTGCATTCCATCCTCGCTCTGGATGTGTGGAGCTGGCATGTCCTGCCTGTTCGGTGGGTTTCTTACTCCAGTTTCCTCCCGGAGTTCTGGATCGCACATGCTGTGCGTGTGCCTTATGATGGGCTGGCATCCTATTCCTCTGTCTTGTGGTCTGTACGTGACTGCATGGGATGAGCTTCGGGGTCCTCCATGACTCTGCAGGGCAGCTTTTCCCAATCCGGTCCTCGGGGACTCGCAGTCGGTTCATATTTTTGCTCCCTCTGAGCTCACTTGCCAGGCAGTCCACAATTTTGTTACCAGGAGCCGGGAGGGATTAAAAACCTGGACTGTCTGTGGCTCCCCGAGGATCGGATTGGGAAACTCTGCTGTGGTGCATGAACAGTTTGTAGATAGAATCTTCATATATGTTTGAATTGACGAATATATATATATGATGAATTTTCCATGTAAGTTAACAAACTTAAATGAGCAGGGTTGATTTTTGACGTTCTTCGAAGGTCCATTTGTGTCCATTGCGTGCTCCGTCTTAGTCATTTCCCGCGAGTCGCAAAGCGAACTGACGCAATGGGGGCCCTAGTCGCAGTCCTCAGTCTCCTCAAGTGGGTAAACATGAGCCGGGATGTTTCTGCAAGTACGGCAGCGAAGCCTTCGGGGATACGGCGGGGTCACCTAGGAGCCAGTCTGGGCGGCGAACGGCGTGAATCTGCCATCTCTCCGGCTAAATGGGAGACCCGGACGGGCCGTGAGCAGCTACACAGTGCCGGCATGTTTGAATCGAGGAGCATTAAAAGTGATATGTTTAATAGGACTTCTCAGAAGCGGTAATCAAAATCCAGTTACTAACAACAAAGGGCAAAATCAACAGTAGTACTGGGAACTCTGCTTGGCTTGGAGTCAGTCCAGACTGCCTATTAGGGTTCAATTCATCTTTTGTCAACAACGGGTGGTTTTAGTCTGGTTCCAAAGAGAAGCCTGGTTACCATATTGACGTAAGACTGGCGATGAGGAAGCAAGGTGGGGTGCCCCGTAATGCTGGGGCCAAGGCCAGGCCAGCGTCCAAACCCAGCGGGGGCTAACGGGAGTCCCCGCGTGGGACGCTCCTGTGCCAAACACAGATTAGCCCAGCTAAGTTGATGTCTTTCACCTCGCCCCCAGATACCCTGTCAGCTCTGATGGCGAAGACAAAGCGGCGTAACTGAGGCTGGGGAAGGCCGGCCTCCGGCATGAATGGCCACTTTGTGTAGCACCACTGGTCTTTTTCAGCTCCGGCCAGGCTCTGGCATCCAGGGTCTGGAGGCCTGCGTCGGCTCTCACCATTTGTTGCCGTTTCCACAGTTTTTACCGTCAGCGTCGAGGGAAACATCATTTATCGGAACCCGAGTCTGAGTGCAGGATGAATTCGAGTCAGAGGAAGGTTACAGTCTGCAAGCCAATGTGAGATTTCCACAGGTGCGATTATTAATTCCAGTGTCAATACCAGATTTAGCAATAATTATTATATCAAATAGCTGAATATTTTCATGAACTCTGGAATTTTTTTCTTTGCGGTTAGACATAAGTATTACCGTAGCAAAGTGTGAAAATGTTGCTGAAGGTAGGTTTTTGTTTCCTTTTTTTTTTGTGCGGAAATGAACATGGAATTCCAGAAGGTAGACCTGTTTTTGTACTTAGTAATGAATCCTGTAGATATTTTGCCTTCTTTCTGAATTCAGAATGAACTGCTTCATCTCTGCTCCTCAGAAAGCTCCATTGCTTGACTGCGGAAGAGGAGGTTGAGGTTCATCTACTCTGATTATGAAAATTGTTCAACACCAGAAAGTATAAGGAGAGCAAAATTAGCTCAGAAAAGGGTGAGAAGGGAGCATTTGCCATCTTCTGTCATGACGTCCAGTCCACATAAACCCAAAGTTACTTGATCATCCTGAGCCTGGGAGCCAGGAAGCTGCAGAGCTGATCCTTTCCTGCAAGCATCTGCAGTGTGTCTTGGGTTAAGGGGACCATAGTACCAGTCTGACCTTCTGGAGGAGCCAGATCTGGGTTATATTTACTGGGCTCCAGGAAACTGTGGTATTTGTTATACTGTAGTACTGAGCCTCTTAAGGCAGTCTATGCAGACCATCCCTCATGTGTCTGTTAAAAGAAGCATTTCAGAATTCCTGGCCATATTCTGGGTCTCAAAAAATGGGTCAATTCTAACTGGAAAATCCAAAGCAAAGGGATTAATGTAAACTCTTCCCTGAATATCCTTCTGGGGGGCAATATTTTGATATGTCCACATGTGGTTCAGATAGTGAGAGAGGTTCATAGCGGGTGGAGTCAGACGCAGACGTGTTGGTTCTGTACGGGGGAAGCGTTGACACCTTTTCCCCATTAAAGGCGCCCCCCCACCCCCCCGCCACTGCTCCGTCTCAGCCCACAGTTCGTTTGGGTAAATATTTTTGCAGTTTCACTTTTCCTCTCCATTATATCTGAGCAAACAAAAGGTCTACTGTGATGTGAGCGACGCCACGGAAGCCGGTCCGATGTGACAACACCTGTTCACAATTTGGGGGAAATGAAAACGATTTCTCAGCCCTTTTCCCGCCTTTGCATCTACGCTCTAACCAGGGCATACAGTAGGGAGCGGGGACTTAGCCAGAAACGGCCTGCTTTTGGGCTGACGGGTCAGTGCTGGTCTTCAGTCAGTCTGCTTCATCTATGTTTGAATTATACATACATCCAGTAGTGCTTTTCAGTAAACGCTCCCTGTGGTTATAATGACACCGAAACGTGAGAAAATTAGCTGTCTGTGTCATTCAGGCAGAAGCTGCTCCTCGGAATTGGCATTCTGGGCCACAAGTTGCAGTGGTTATATATCCCTGCTCAGTGTGTGACGTCAAGCCTTTGCTTGGTCATGTGGATGGCGGACACATAGCTTCGCTTGACCCAATGTTCCTCGTTTGTTCCGGTCCTAGTCTGCAGGTGCGTTGTTGGTTCTGGTTTCCCGTATTCCAGTGACTTTCAGTTTCACTTTTTCTCGTTTACCTTTCGTTGTGTTTTTCTTGCCTAATGTGAGTCACCTTCTAAACCTGGGCCCTGCTCTGCGCATCTCGAGCTTTGGAACCCCTGTCTGCCGGCACCGAGTTCCCAAAAACCCAATAGCTTGGGGCTTATGCTTGTTAACTACTTTGTTAACTTAGTAGTGCTATTTCCCTGTTGGCACTGACTTTGCCGTCTTTTTTGGGGTAATAACCTGCTCAGTGATTCTTGGCCAGTCTCGCCTACCGTTGCCATGTATCTAAACCAGGAGTCACAGTCACTACCTGTTCGTCATCCAAATACAGTTTTTTAATGCGGTTCTGAAGTCTGCAGTCATGCACTTTTACTGTATAACTATAAGGAAAAGTTTGCTGCTAACGTTATTGTTGGACATAGGTAATGTTAAGTAATCCACTTCATGGCTTGTATTTACCAATAGATTTTTTACATAGCTGCACAGCCCGAAATTATTTTGTGTTCATGAGAAACTATGACTTCTTTTTTGTTCCCATATCCCCCTTAGAAAAGTTTGTTGTCTGCTGTGAAAGCTGGGTGCACAGTCGCTCTCTGCTTCTCCCGCCAATCCGGCCGCCTTTCGTCACAAACTACCCGCTGCTTTTGTTTCACTTTCTCAGAGTTATATATCTTGTCAGCCTCTTTGTCCGCGATACGCTCATGCTGCCAAGAACAGCCAGTCGTGTGGGTTTCCCGTAAAACAGTAGTTAACCATTTTAATTGATACTGTACCCTTCGTACTCAAAAACACGTGGTGACGCGGCGGAGTTCTTCCACCCGGAGAGCGGCCCGCTCATGCCGACACGTGCTTCCCAGGACGCACTGGGGAGGTAGGAAGGCAGCCATGCAGGCAGGAGGCGGCAGCGATGGCCTCCCTGGAGCCACGCTCCCAGCAGGAGGGGGCGAGCGAACGCTAATGAGCAGAGTCAGATGAAAACCCAGGAGCTGCAAAACTTGCCCTTGCTCTGGTGCCCCACGTCTGGTAAAGACATTACCCTCGGCCCATTAGCCACGGCCCTGAGAGAGGCCCAGTGCGCTCCCTGCTTCCTGGCCACCTCCCCGGACACGCAGCCCTCACCCTGGCCCTGCCTCTTATTTTCTCCCCAGAGCCGCCTCCACGCTGCTCTGAGGCATAGTGACAGATTTATGTTTCCTTGAACCATCAAAGCCTCACTATTTGTCCACTATAAAGAGAGGCCTGCAGTCCTTTGTTTCCATGTGTAATTACCCCAGTAGGGGGTGAAGTGTGTATATGTCCATGTTGCTTAGCTACTGCCCTAAGCAGCTTACAGTTTTATTCAGGTTTATCCTGCTGGATATTTTACTGCAGTAATTCAGGTTAAGCACCCTGCTTGGGCTTACTGCATCAAAGTCCCTTCTGTGAACTGAATCACCAGCCTGGTCGCCTAGTTCATGGCCATAACTCGATGCCCGCTTAGTAAAATGTTTAGGGCTGTTTAATCCCCACCCGCCCATCTCCTACCTATACAGCACAGAGCACGGCACCTCGGCTCCACCAATCGGCTTAGAGTCTGGTGCTTTGGCTTCCGTGCGGAGGCCCAGGGATGGGCCCAGAGCTCGGCACTGTGGCTGCTGTCGTACGGGTCCATCGACCGGCCCCATGGGTCTGTGCAGTGGCCAAGAGTACAGCTGTACGGCTCGCGCTGCGAGGCTCTGTTAGCCAGTCGGCCTGTGCTACAGCCCTCCCAGGAATCCGGCACAGTTGCATCATGGCGCCTACCTGATCCTTCCCGGCAGGCTGTTTGCACTCTGTCTGGAGCCCCATCCCGACACCTGCCGGGCCAGACAGCAGAAGCCCTCAGTCCGGTGGGCTGTGGCTTGGGGGTAACCGGGCCTCTCACGCAGCCCCCTGACGCAGCCGTCTAAAGTTCTGGTGCCAGCTATTATTACATTGTCATGTAGCGATTATTCATAGCTGTCCTATGTAAAGAGGGCGGGTCCGTGTCCTCCTGATTGGGTCCAGGCTTTCCCCTCTCTCTGTGGGACCGGCATAGCGCCTTACCCGTGGGCGACGACACAGCTAACACGTGGCCACCTGTCTCCCACACTACGGGGGGAAGGTCAGCACCAGGATATGAAAACAACCCCCCCTCCCCCCCCCGAGTTAGGCGACCATAGCCCCAGTGTGGGAGTGTTGTTGTTAAATCGTACCACTGCTGACATTGCTGACGTGGTCTGAAGTGGAGCAGACTGCATATATAATGCAAGGTGTCGGGGTGCGAAGGAATGATTTATAACGCGATAACCTGGGGTCCAGCATCTGGAGCATGTAACAGACAGGCACAGCTAAACACACAGCGGGAGGCTCCTTAAATCACTGGGGAGGAATCGCGGGGAAAGGAGCCAAGGTGTAAATGATTTGGAGGAAACACCCTAAAGTCTATGTCAGTAAATATGACTTTAACTTAAAATAGTGACACCTCTCTGTCTCTGCCTTGGGATGCTTCCTAACTTTGTACTTCCAGTTGTAATGAATTCAGTTCATGTCTGTTTAGAAATTACTTGAATAATTTCCACCATACAGGAGCCTTGCGAAGATTAATCACGGCTAAACAGAAACAGTATAACTCTGTTAAGAATTTCTTGAGGCAGGGCATGTTAACACGCCTACATAAATTTAACACTCTTACGTAAACACTGTTCGAGCTTCCAGACATCTTGACACAAACCATGTAACTGCTTCGCCGTGAATATTAAGAACCTTAAAAGCTGAAGAGTTTGTTCTCTGTTGAGAATCTCAGCAATGAATGTCAATGGTACATTGTTCATTGAGCGAAAACAACCCGACTTGAAGTATCTAACTTTCACAATAAGAAGAGCATTATTTCTTAAGCCAGTTCTCACATTCTCCAAGATGTATCTTTGTGATCTTTGCTAGATTTAGACTGGACTAGGCTCACTTTTTCTTTTACTCAAACTGTTAGTAATCATTGAAAATAACTTTAGAGGTTAGGGTCCAGGCCTTACCCGCAACTTGGTTGTACTTTTATTAAGTTACAAAGGCATTTTAAATGCTACTTCTTTTAGTACCTGACTGTAAATCTGTAAATCAGGAGGTGCTGGCATAGGAGACTAGACTAATGGTTTTACTGAGCATTTTTGTGTTCCGGCAAGGCGGCCCGAATCCCCAACACAGATCCCCCATAAAAACGCCACCTTGTGATTCACCGTCCTGTGATTCTTTGCAACTCGGCCTCTCTCTTCCTCTGCCTCCTTGCTTCTCGAGTCACGTTCCTCCTGAGCCACGGTCCATTTCCTCGACAGATAATACTTTCGCTCGACTGAGAAGACGTGACAGCTGTACGTCTGTGTTTCTGAGCCCTGAGCCGAGCGGGATTTGGACAGAAATGTCAGGAATCGCGGAGCAGTGTTTGGGTTGGGAGAGGGGGAAGCAGTAAGGAATGTATACCCCGAAATGTTCCTTTCAGTGGCGGCTTTTTTTTTTTTTTTAGGAAGGGTTATTATAGTTGGCCCACAACCCCTTGAAATAACGTTGACGTCATGCTTTGGCCTGCTGGTGGAAGGATTGACAAAGAAGGTTTTGTGATTAGAGACGAAAGGGGCCAAATGGTATTGTGGCACGGCTCCAGCAGAACTGGCCACATCTGGCTCGTACCCTGGGCCTCCTGTGGTCTTTGCTCAGCCCGGCCAGGATGGACGCCGGAGTACCGGGGGCCTGTTCTCACCATGACTCCCAAGGCAGCTGAAGTGAAGTTCCAGTGAAGTTCCAGAGATTGTTCCTCAGACTCCACACGGCTGCCTCTGGGTCCACTGTGAAGGGAGACCATGAAGTGGCTTTTTGAATGGAAACTGCACTGTACCTGGGTTTCAGAGTAGATTACGGAGATGGACAGAGATGTCACGGACCTGCTCTCTCAATGGGTACTGCTCTCTCTCTCTCTACTCTCTCATATACTGGGCTCTTACTAAATGTTAGCAAGGTCCCAGAACATCGAGCCTTGGTGCTCAACTAGACTTTTTTTCTTGAAGCATAAGACAAATTGTTCATATTGTTTATGTGCAAATGTCTATATGCTTAACACAGGATCCTTCTTCCAAAATAATTGCATGAAATGAGTTTATCCCGAAACACTGCTAGTGAATGTGAAATGTAAACACTGCAATTATAGCACTGTAGATCATCCAAGTAATGTGTTCTTGTTAATTCTGAATATCTTTGAAAAGAACAAAACTGTAGCAGGCTTTGGGGTGGTAGTGTTTTGAAAATGTCTTGGCTAAAATTTTAAAACATTCCAACGAGTTTATTCGAAAACGTTTCCATTTGAAAGAAATCAGAACAGAGAGTGTAGCTGGTGATTACGTTGTGATACATATAGATAGACAGAGCGTACAATTCTCAGATCTATCCATCAACCATTTATCCAGTGCTGGAACACAGACAGCTTCTACACGTGCCAGTAAAACGTTTGGGTTGTCTTATGCAGGGATCAGCCAGGACAGAAATACCAGATTTCCGGGGATTTTTGTGGAGTGTTTTTGATAGCAAAGCAGTCCATGGCTGTGGGCTCTCGTAACGCAAGCCGGCTTTTACTACAGGCGGTGGCTGTGGTTTGGCACAGGTGAATGCGGGCAGCCCCACGTGTGCAGACGCAGCCGCAGGAGTCTGCGCAGCGCGACGCCGGGGCTCGCAGCCGCAGCTGAGCTGGTGTCAGGCCTAAGAATGCTGATCCTGTTACTCGCAGAGTCCAGCGGCGAGGACTCCCCGCGGTGTCCCTTTAACCGAGTAATACGTTTCGCTGGGCATGGGGGCGTTTATCCGCGCTTCTCGGGTTTGTTTACATAAATCAAGAGGCTCGGTGCAGAGATGAAAGACTTGGACGGGGGGCTTAGATCCACCAGGGTCTATGACTTCATTTCTGACATGCATATGTGACAGCCAGGGTTTGCTGGGAGTCAGTGTGCGAGAAAATGCCACCACCCTGGGACTGATGGTGCAGGATCGTTCGGTTTAATGCCTCCTGTAACCTGCATACAACCAGCTCACTCTTAAATTTAGATTTTCAGAAAAATAATATGTAATGAATGTATTGGTTTATCAATCAGTTCACTAAATTTCATGCTTAATTCTATGCTTTTATAAACAGAAGAATGTTTAACCTTAGACAGTAGTAAGTTAGATAGTGATATGTACATTGTTGGTAACTGCACCTTCATAATAACAGATGCTGTTAAGATATGGTTATAAATGCATTATGAAGGGGCACTGAATGTTCTATGTATATGCATTATGAAGGGGCACTGAATGTTCTATGAATGCATTATGAAGGGGCACTGAATGTTCTATGAATGCATTATGAAGGTGCACTGAATGTTCTATGTATATGCATTATGAAGGGGCACTGAATGTTCTATGTATATGCATTATGCAGGGGCAAATATTCTTCTACAGCGGTACCAGTATAATCTCAGCCAATCATACTCTGCTCTGCAGAAGTATCTGAAGTTAGCCAACTCCCATGTACTCAGGATACATGCCTATGGGACTCCCATAATGGTGACAGGATCGTTCTGATGTCCCTGGGAGAAACCGAGCAGTGCAAGCTAATGGTGGCCACAACAATGGCCCATACCCAGCCAAGTGGCACGAAGAGCCCAGCGTATGCTGCTAAGCAGGCCATGTTAATGCAAATAGGACATCTCTAATCCCCCCTGGGTGCGCCATCACCATGTCAGTGTGGGCTAGTTCCTCAGGAGGGCTCGGTGAAAAAGCCTTCTGACAGGACGTGTTTGTCCCCTGGAAGAGAAATGGGGGGACAGCGCTGGAGAGACAGGCACGGGGTGTCTCAAAAGATGTTCTTCCAGCCTATCCCAGCTTCTGTCCTCAATGTAATTGGAGGGTAGGCCCAACCCTGGTCTGCATCTGAATTTTGGATCCATGCAGGTCAAGAGAGTGGGGGTGGGGTGGTCATTGTTAATGCAGTTCGACAATCCAGTCCCACTAACTAGGCTCTTACAATGAAGCCGGGGAGGAGGTGCTGAGGACAGGGCCCGCATGGGGCAGAGGGAGATGGAATGCTTCAAGTCGTTCCTCTGATGTGGACCTTCCCCCGCTGGCCCCCTCAGGGGGGTGCCTTTCATGTGCTAACTGGGGCATTATGGAGCTCAGCTTGGCAAACTTGTCTTTATTTGTACTTCAGTGACCCTCAATAGGGCCGTGTCTGCAGGCCCGTGGTGTGGCCAGGGTGGGGGCTGCGGGCTTTGTGAGTCAGGATCTTCAAGAAGGCTGGCGGCACTGGGGGGTGGGCCCATTAGTGAGAAGGAGGACAGAGACCAGTAAATTGGCTGATCCCAGCATTCAGGAGCGCCGGCCACTATGGCTCATTGAGAGAGTCCTGAAAACGAAGCCTCGGATTAATTAAGCTCCGCCCTTCGCTCTGAACATCGCAGATGTTCCTCAAATGCTACTCACCGATTTTTTTCATTCCCATATTAGTAATATAGTGCAGAAACAGCAAGTGCTAAGGGATGATCTTCTGTCTGTTTTCATAGCCAGCGCCGTTCGTATTTGGGCCGGCATGCGTGACGAAGTGCACTGGACATATTAAAACAGACTTTTATTATGAGCGTAGTAAAAGGATTTTTCTTAAATTGTACTGAGAAGAGTTTTCCTGGTCGTGTTTATACGTTTGTCTCTTTACCATGCTAATTGGCAGTTCAGTCAATAATGATAGTCTATTTATGAATTAGAAATGTACCTTTTGTACAACTTCAGGACAATGTAACTGAGTATAACCTTTAGAGCATGCTTTGTGTGAAAATGTTATGCCAGAGGAATTTTGATACTAGTTTGATGGTTTCTGATCATGCTATACCAGATAACTGGTTGGTGTTTGGTGATCTGCCTAGTTAAAGTTTTACATTCATGTCAAAATCCAAAAGACTATATTTAATTTTGTTTCAATTTGGATTGCACCACCTTTAACACCAGTCATGAATCAGTACAATACAGGATGGCGTTTCATCCTTTCCAACCACAGGAATTTTTTTCAGGAACCAGAAACTTTTGTAGGTACCCGGGAACTTCTGTCACTGTCCCACCACCAGGACATTTAGTCCCTACTCTGTAGGTACTTTTTGTTTGACCAGGAACTTCCGGGGTGGGGCTTGTAGCAATAAACTTTGCTGATTGGTTGCCCACAAGCACCAGCACAACCAGTGTGATATATGTTATTATTTTTGTATCTCATGTATATTAAATGTACCTGAGATAATGTGCTTGTGCCTCCATGTTTCTGGCTCGGAAATTTTAATCTTCGCAATTCAACATAAATGTCTTCTTCACTTTTGTGCTCTGGTTTTCCTGATACTGTATTTCTGGTCATATGTGTCTTTAAGCCAAATAAACCTATATACCTCATCTAAAAAATAGAGAAAAATGCCTGAAAACATCTGAAATTACCTGTTGAGTTTAACCAGTGGCGTACTGATATGGAAATTTTGAACTTTCTGAAAATGTATATTTGGACCGCATGATTGATCCTCCAAATTTGCAACTTTTGCTGTCAAGTGCCTCGGGGGTATTTGTTATTTCTGCAGATTGAAAGTCACAACCCTACTTCTAAGTGGTGAATGAGCCGGTGAAATCTGTCATCCTCCACTATGGAAAATAGCTGATAGTCCAGTGCAACCATCTCCATTATTTCTTTATTTCTTTATCTCTGGTGCTGCTAACTCTTAATATTAAGTTTAAATATTGGTAGGCAATATCGGCTAAGACTGATACATTGGACTGATTTTTATACCAGTCTGTTACCCGATATATAGTGCATACAGTTCAACAATAGCTCCTGTTGTGAGGTCTGAAAGCAACACACAGAGGTAGCCTGGAACTCCAAAAGTTGCCAGTCCAGACAGCCCAGGTTCCTGAATAGCAAACCTAATAACCTACATCATGGCTGATCTATTATAGGGCCCAGAATATACTCCTTAGCAGAGGGTTGCAGATATTAACAAAACTCCTACAGTAGGCCTCTCTATATGCCAATTTATACTCTGGTAGGCCTCTACAGCAGCACTATATCCATTTATGCTAGACAAAGCCTCTTTCCACCCATTTTTCCAATTGTCAGTCTCTCTATACCCATTCCTCCTCTTGTCGGTCTCTCTATACCCATTGCTCCTTCTAGTCGGTCTCTCTATACCCACTCCTCCTCTTATGGGTCTCTCTATACCCATTCCTCCTCTTGTCGGTCTCTCTGTACCCATTCTTCCTCTTGTCGGCCTCTCTGTACCCATTCCTCCTCTTGTCGGTCTCTCTGTACCCATTCCTACTCTTATCGGTCTTTCTGTACCCATTCCTCCTCTTATCGGTCTCTCTGTACCCATTCCTCCTCTTGTCGGTCTCTCTATACCCATTCCTCCTCTTGTCGGTCTCTCTGTACCCATTCCTCCTCTTGTCGGTCTCTCTGTACCC
>JAODKL010000017.1:15449147-15464991 GCA_026780765.1 Petrocephalus schoutedeni
TACCCATTCCTCCTCTTGTCGGTCTCTCTGTACCCATTCCTCCTCTTGTCGGTCTCTCTGTACCCATTCCTCCTCTTATCGGTCTCTCTATACCCATTCCCCCTGTCGTCAGTCTCTCTATACCCATTGCTCCTATTGTTGGTCTCTCTATACCAATTCCCCCTGTTCTCAGTGCCCATTCCTCCTGTGGAAGGCCTATCTGTACCCATATCTGCTACAGCAGGCCTCTCTAGGGCCAATCTACAATATGCTGTAATGCCTGTGGCCTACTTAGGCATCCGGTCACCCTTCTCCCCCCTGGCTTGCCAGCACTCTCGTCTATTTATAAACCCGATTTAGTGCCGGCCTCTGACCCACACAGCTCATGTGTCCTCAAATATGTGTGTTTGTTAACCTTGTGATTAGCGATTGTTCATCCTGCTTGGCAGACACCACGCTCGGGCAGCATCGTAAATAACCACCATCAGAGTTTCCAGAAAAGTCAGCTTTAGGGTTTAATCCTAATGCACCAGCACTGGTATATCCAGAATATCTCCTGTGGTGACCAAGAGTGACTGGAACTCAGTAGTCAGCACTGACTTCTCACAAGCTCAGCCTCCGAATATGATTAAGGACTCCTGACGGTGTTAGTTTGTGTAACAGATGCGGTCACCTTATCTGTGAGGCGGTGCTTAACTTGATGACACAGCAGCCAGTCACTTCTAATTAAACAGGGGCCGTCCCCATCATCGCTGGGAGATTTTAGGGCAGGAAATGGCAGCAAAGGTTACTATTTTTCATGTGCTGTTCACATGAATATTGCAGGCCAAGTCAACAAATTGGCACATTGTGAGCAGCAAGTGTCCATTCAAATGTTCCGGGGCTCTGTCTTTGATGAAGGCCTGCTGTTTATGTGAATTCTCCATTCGTGTCCTGCTTGCTCCAAACCTTCCTCGAGACAAACATCTGCCCCCCTACAAACCCCAACACAGGAAAGAAAGCCTCATAAAAAGGACCGGGCTGCATCCAAGCGTAGGATCTCCAACGATTTTTGGTACCAGCGTGTGACTGGTTGCAGCTGGGCGTCATCTGAGGAGCACTCCTGACAGTCCAATTCAGTGGACTGCTGTCGGTCCGGAATTTTCGCCCATCAGACCGAGTGTCCTGTTCAAACACGCCCCTCTTGGACATTCCCTGCTTAAGGAGATTCGTGTGCACTGCATCTGCATCTAGTACGGTGCTGTTAGATTATAAATGATCACCACTCAGCTGTTTATTTCCTTGAAAGGTTCACATCTCAGACAGATTCGAGTTTACAATGCTAACAATATACATATTTACCCAGAAGCATTTTTAGCATTGCATAATGAAATATTTACAGTAATTGTAATAGTTAATAATAGTCAGGCCCTGGCTGCACTGTTACATAATGAAATAGTAAGTGGCACTGATATGGCAAATGTAATGGGACAATGTTAGAATGCACACAAATAGAATTCTCATTTTACGAATTGTAGACTGTTACTCAGCTGCGATGTTGAGAGGTGGGCTCGCGTGGCCTGCTCTCAGGGCAGCTCCAACGGGTAAGATGCCACCGGTGTGAATGCAGAAGGCTTCCACGCTGGTTGCTAACGGTAACTCGGACTGGCTGAAAGTGAAATAAAAACAACAAACCAGACCCTGAGATGGTGAGGCCCATGTCTGGCCTGGAATTGCATTACGCGCTTGGCTGTCCATGAAACGCCCCAGCCCCAAGGACGCTCTGTCACGGCTATGCTTCCTTTCACACCCTGAACAGAGGAGGGGGGAATGGGAAGAATGAGGAGGGGAAGATGGGGAGCCAGGAGGAATCCTTTCTGTAGGGCAGTTTACATGCTTGTCAGGGCTCCTCCAGGATTCCAGTGCTGGAACTCGCTCTCTTCCAGTGGGACACTCTTTAAAACGTTCATTGAGGTAGCAGCTAGGGGCAAAGATCATCATGAATCCATGGGCCTGCAGTCACACAGGATATTGCCAGAATCTAATCTGTTTTCTCAAAAGTTTTATGGAAAGACCAAAAACTCAGCAGTGTTTTTTTGGCTGTGATGTCCATATCCCTAATCGCCTTGATTTAAATCGACAGTTCCTTCATGTATTACTGGTTCATATCATATTTAAATCCCGGGTTTTACTCATAATTGCTAGTAATTTTTAATCCAGTTCTAGAAGTATAAAGTTTCCTTGGTCTAACCACAACACCCGATCAATTTAGCCACTTAATCTGTAAGCCGGTGTCAAATTTAGGTGCACATAGGCAGTTTTACGGAAATAAGATGATGTCGTTTTACCTCTGTGATGGGCACGAAGTCACACTGTATTAAATGAGTTCTGAAGCGTGGTCCCACCTGCAAAGAGCTCTTACAGGAATGTAGCCAAATACTGTTTAAAGGCGAAATTATCATCATAGTTATTTTTTACATTTGAAATGTCATCCTAAAACAAAACAATGCCTTGATCGAAAGCGCGTCCGCTTCCCGCTAAGTGCCGGATGGCGCTGCGTTAGTGGGTCTGGAGTATGCTGTGAGGTGGCCTGCCAGCCGAGATTTATTGTCTGCGTGGATGCTATGCCTGCTGATTTATGCTCTGCCTCAAATCCAGCTGCCAACACATCTGCCTGAACAAACCTGTTTGCCATTATGAACAAGAGTGTAACATAGCGTCGTGTGATTCTCATTGCGTTTTTGGATTCCATCTACACGAAATGTGTCATCGCCTCTCGGACATAAACAATAAATCTTTGTTAACAAGCTCTGTTAAAAAAGGCTATAGCTTTGTCTTCAATAGCGAAGAAATTTAACAAAAGAATCCTTATTATTTCCACACTAGGTTGCACCTCAACTGTGGGAATTAAGGGTCAATGTTTAGTTCAAGGAACTATCAAGAGAGCCATCGGCGTGTCACCACATTCCTCATGTTTTTTGCCTCCAGACCAGTGATTTTCTGCATTGGAAATACCACTCTATTCTATCCACAAGAATTCTGGTATAATCATTAGTAAATTCCAGTGGAGGTTCATTAATGTGTTTTCTTGGTGTAAGACATTAATCGAGCAAAGCCATGAACGAAAGAAAATAACAGAACTTATCTGATGAGGGTGAGAAAGTCCTGAATGGTTCTTAAGAGTGCGCTTACTCGCGTTTGCGTTCCAACACTGGTGTTGATGAGTTTTGTGTAAACATGTTCCCATGACACATGCATATGTAACGTTTTCAATCACTGTGTTAGTTAACTATCAGATAATTGTATTCTTATGCAAACTGAGCCAATAGAGCACGTCAGATTGCTCTCATCACAAAACTTAATGATAGAAAGAATCATTACGCCCCCTCAAACTTCACATCCATGCTAGGAAGATGAACACAGCCGCTATATGAGTGCCGAGACCCCTCTGATCAAGCCATTATTCCTGATTCATGCAGTTTGTGACGTCAAAGGCCCTTATTGTTAACTTGAGGATTACTATGTGTCTTTAGGCATTTGATGGTCGATTGTCCCGTTTATGGACTTTTGGGGACTGAGGAATATCAACAGAACATCAACTGTCGACACGTTCACTCGTACTGTTCTGAAGCTTTCGCCACCGGCTCTCTGCCAGACCACTCCAAAGGCATCGCTGGATTCTGAGTAGGTGCTGCGTGATTTTTACTGGGAGCATAAACAAAGAAAATGCTTTGAATTAATTTTAAAAATGGTTTGCCCTTTTGCTCATGTTTAGGTAACATTGAAGTTGTCTTGCATGGCCTTCTGCCCTGTGCTTCCTGGGATAGGGTCCAGCCCCCCTAATTCTGACCAGATTAAGCATTTAGAAGATGGATGGAAAATTATCGTGCAGATTTTGCACAGCAAAAGCAGGAGAGGTGCCAAATGATGATTAAAGATGCAGAGCCGAGGCTTTCGCTGCCGGTTTCTGGGTTTCTTTGTAGCCCAGAGGAACCTGTTTGTTCTGTCGCTGGTTCTCCTGTGGCCTGGTGGCAGTTGAAGTTCCAGCCTACACTCAGTATCGTCACAGCAGATGTGGCCGGGCTCGTAAAGCGAACCGCGCGGCACCTGCTTACGTCAGTGACGCCTTCAGGCGGAGACATAAAACAGCCTTTGCCCAGATGGACCCCCCCCTTGACTCTCACTGTCCGCTCGTGGTATCCAAAACACAGCGGATAGGAATCATCCAGAAGATCTCCTAGCTGCCGCTTTAGATCCCCGGTATTTCTTGCCGACCTGATGTCTTGGAGGGGCGGGGCTTTTCAATGAATCCCCCCCCCCCACGTTCACGGGGCCTGCAACCCTTCAGCTGGACAGAGAGGAGAAAGGTTGGAGGCCCTGGAATGAGGTTTTAACAGCCTGAATGGTGCAGGAGCATTTGACTAGGATTAGGGGGCTAGGAAGGGAGGGGGCTTTTGTTTGCATGAAAAGAAAGCTTGTAGCTCATTAAGCGCTGTGGAGGATTAAGGCTGTCCACCATTGTTGGCTGAGAAGGTAGCAGACTTCACTCACAGAAGGTGAGTCGAGCCTCCACCATCCTCCCCACGTACTCCGCTCTGTATGAAGATCTCCGCAGCCTCTGTGCGGTCAGGAGGTTATAAAGTGGATGGATCCTCTCATTAGGGGATTCCTCTCTTCTTTTTCTGCCCCGCACGTCTTCCTTTGTGCACCCGCCAGTTCATTCCGTGCTCCTCTTTACGGCAAACCTTTAAGAGGCCGCTGGGGGAGGCAGAGGGACGGGCCTGGGTCAGCAACGCGGGCAAACCAATTAGTTTGGGCCTATTTAAAGAGAGAATACAGGGCCCTCTAAGTGCTTCATTTTAAATCCACAAAAAAACCGTCCTGCGCTGTCCATTCTACCGAGGCAGAATAATGTTAGGTAAAGGTCTGCGTTATTGTCTGAGGACGCGCCATACTAAGCCTGTGCTTCTGCATGCAATGGGACTTTGATCCATAATGGAGACAAGCCATCCCTTAAAAAACAACTTTCAGGGAACATTCCTCATGCTAAATAGCTTTTTTTTAAGCTTCTCTTTAAGCATACTTTCACATCGGATTAGAAGACATGAACTGGAGGGCTAAAGAACAGTAGTGGTTGCAGCATAATTTGTAAGCAGACTTTTACTGTGATTAATAATTAACCTGGAAAATGGAAAACAATGTTCATTTCTTTAAAAAGATATGATGTAGGTAAGGTTGCTGTCAGGCAACATTTTTGTGTGTGATAAGGACTCTGCAAACATAAAGGGAGCTCTCCGGGCACTTACATGTTAGCCACATTGCTGCGTAAACTGTATATAATCACTAAAGATTAGGGTTTGTTGTACCATAGGCCACGGGTAATAGAGCTCTGAGTGTTTTCCACTAAACCACAAACTCATGTTTCACATTAGTAACTGCGTACGAGTGTCTGCTTACAAATTCCGCACTCTGCACGGTGGGTATTATGGAATTAAGTGGCATAAGGCAGTTTCGAGATCGGTTCGCTGTGGTTGGCTGTCAGCTGTTTATGGCAAAATATACTATTTGTTCTGGAGCCAGTAAAAGGCGGTAGAGCTATATCCAGTAGGATAACTCTGCGGGACGTCTTAGGGCTGTTCTTCTAGATGTGGACACAGACAATCACAGCAAAAGCTCAGCACGCACAAAAGATGAAGGGGTAAGCACGCTGTTCCGCGGAGTCTGCTGGGTGGCTACTGTTTGCTTAAACTCAGCACAGCGATTAAACTCCGGGCTGTCGTTCGGCCTCTCTGTAAATGTATACCCCTCTGCGGTACATTTCATTGTTTTCTAAATTCTTATTTTCATTTTTTTTGAAACGCATCTCATTCCATAAAGCTGTAGCCCGCCTCGGCAGGCTCCTGCGAATCGTCACACTGACATCAAAATGCCGCCCAGCACCTGTGGGTACAGGTACCATCTGCTTTCTGCTTGAAAGCGATAGACGGATGGTTTTGTGCATTTTTTCGGTCAACAATAAAAACTAACAGGAATATCTTCTGTTCTGCCACTGACATCTTGCTGGATGGCTAGCAGAACACCACATCAGGTCCCAAACCTCTCCTCAGGGGCACCTCATGAAATTTCACCACCAGCTCACTTAATTAATTCAGTTAATTAGTTGATAACTCAATGAGGTATTGATTACCCTAAATGCCAGCACACTAGTAGTCCAGTCAAAAAACACATGGCTATACTGGATGGCTGCTGTAAATACTGGGGTGACCTTAGAGGTGGTTTGGAAATGGTTAAGCTAACAGACTTTGACAGAAAAAAATCATAGTTTTACACCAACATGAAGATAATTTAAACATCTATATCTTTGACTGCCTAAGACTTTTGCACAGCACTGTATATAGAATATCGATAGAGTGACCTGAAAGATATTGTTATATAGCCATATCCCCCATTCCTAATAATAATAATAATAATTATTATATATTATTCAATAATATTATTATTATTCAAAGTGCCAGCTCCTGTTTTCCACCCCAGTTGTGGGATGGTGCTTTCAGAGTTCACGTTAAAATAAGACGGATCCTTCTATTGTTTTAGCAGCCGCAGAGGGTGATGTTGGAGTCCCTTGACTTTGCAGTGTAGTAGCTTAATATCCGGTGGTATTATTTCACTGTTAAGTGAGTGCTACCGGGAAGCTCGCCGGAGCGCTGAGGACCTGCGACTCGCGGGCCTCTGCTCTGCCGGCTGGCGGCCTGCGCCTCACCGGAGCTGCTCCGCGCGGGAGTCGAACAGTCAGAATAGCCACCGCGCTAATGCCCCCGCCAGGGGTCCATGTCAAAGGGGCAGGCCGAGCAGCGGCCTCCGTGGGGGGGAGATTCCTCATCAGTGAGATCCATTGTTGTGCTGCAGGCCAGAGAAGACCCCCCGCCCCCCCCCCACCCGGCGCCTACTGTGCACCTGTCCAGGATGCCGGCAGGGTGGAGGAAGGATTCCGAGCGGCGCTGGTGCTGCGTTACATTGCTGGGCTCTGCATGCCTGGATACCTCTGCACACGGGCAGAGGCCGGGGCAGGTGGGGGTGGGGGGCAGGGCGGCTGGAGACTCTCTTCTATTGCCCGCGACAGAAAGCCCAAACCCCGCTCCCTTCATGGGGCCCGGCGGAGGGCGGAGCTGCAGGGGGTTCAGAGTGCAGGCCCGGCCGGGTGTGGGTTTCAAAGGCGCCGCCGGCGAGCTCTCGCTATGTGAGATATGTTAATTCGCTGAAGCCGCGTTCTGCCGTCCTCCCCTTGATGTTTGCTAAAGTTACGTTAAAACAGCTGTGGCGTTAAATGGGACACACTGGGGGGGGGGGGTTTGCAGGCCTCTTCCTCACGGCCCTCTGTTCTGCAAGCTCCCTTGTTCATGTGCCTTTCAGGGGCTTTTAGGGAAATGAGTCTTTTATCTGGCCGAGGAGCAGCTATGGGGGAGAGAGTCTCACCGTCGCCTTCCACTCTGCCACCAAAAGCGGGCTGCATCTGGACGGGATGGAAGCGGAAGGGCATCAGTTTTCCCTAAAAGCATCGAGGGCCCCCGCCCCGCCCCCCACAGAGTGCCCCAGCAAATGGTCCTGCTGTTGTCGCCGGACACCCCTGCATTCCCTGCAGCTAGGCATGGAGCCAGAACTCTCCCTGCGTGGGAACGTGTAGTTCTCCGGTCAGGTGACGACGGGGGGGGGGCGTAACCCCAATTTTAACACCCCCTGGCTCCTCACCAGCAAGCAGGCCGATGAGCGTGAGCATGGCACGCCCCTGCGGTTTGACCCCCTCAAAGTGCCGGGCCCTCCCTGACCCTAACCCTCCCATATGCAGCCACGGGGCCCCAGACGCAACACCCACAAAGTGCAAAATAAACCGAAGTTGCCCAGCTTGCTTCTAGATTTGGCCGTGCAAGAGTTCTGTCCCGAAGCTAAAGATGTTACTGCCGGACTGTCGGGTAGGCGTACAGACATGAAGCGAGAGTGAAACGCAAAGAACTGAACGAATAATATGTGCTTTTCAGCACCTGATGTAACCCAATACCCTCCCGGTTTCTGCCTTCACAAATGGACATTTTCTGCTCACTTGTTAGTTGAATTACTGTTGACATTCAGTAGTAGCGCTACATGTTTTCAGTGCGTATTCCCTGTCATCACACTCCAGTTTGATTCCCCTGGAGGCTCAGTCATGTCTGTCATACAGAAGAGGGATTTGATCCTTTTCATTGAGTGTTTAGCTTTTACTACGTGCTCATGAGGGCATCGCACCTTCCGTCTGAACACACATGGCTGTGGTGGCATTGTAGGGCTGTACGAGGGCTGTGAAATAGTCTGTTACAAAGTGTGCATGCAGTCATGCATACTTTTATTTGCTGAATTTTAGGGCTGCATGTAATCAGCGTGATGTATTCGTGACTATATGGTGCATGCACAATAATCACCAGGGCTTTAGGTGATGGGGGAAACACTTGGCCAGACACCAGATTTTCAGTACTATATGGGCGTTTGCTTAAGCCCATGGTTTGGTACACAGATTACTGGTGTGTCTAAAATATCAATGAGATGTGTATTGTGATGGCCATAGTTTAGTAATCTGTATAAATTCAGCGTAACCTGATGTTTAATAAACATGTCTGGCTTTAATCTGCAAAAAGTACCGCCACAACGCCAATGTCTTTTTACCTTGTTTACCCACAATATCTCTACTTTTAAGAGGTGTTGATAGCTGCCGAGCTTCACCGCCGCTTGGGTGCTTATCGCAAAAATGTTATACCAAAACAGTCAAATCTGGCGTGCGCCGCTAACCGAATTTAATAAACATGAGGCCCAACTGGGCTTCTCAGCCTGCACTGACCCCTACTGGCCGTATGGTGCACTGTGCCTCAGCCCTCCTCGTTGGCCAATGAGAACAGCCCTGCCCAATACCTGTAACACCCCTGGTACCTTATGGGGGAGAAGCATGCCTTTCGTCATCTCAGCGCATGGATCCTCCTTCCTTGCCTTGATGGCTACCCTGACACAGTGCTAACAGGTGATACGATATCACAGGATATATCAGGCACCCCGGGAGCCCAGTGCAGCTCCCCCCTAACCCCCCAGCATCTAGCAGACAGATAGCTTTTTTGTTTTCGTTTTTCTTTCCTTTTTCCTAATTACAATCAAGGACTGGGAGCACGAACCAGATGGCCGCAGCTTGAGCAAACAAACCCGCTTCTACCTCCCGGCTGCCACTGCTGAAACCCTACCTCGCGGGCTTTTATTCCGTGGCACTCGCGGGCTGAGGCGAAGCAGGGCCGTGTCCTCACAGGTGGCTGTGATTAGGGCCCCGAGCCCAGCGGCGAGGCTCCGCCCACAGGCTCGGGCACCAAAAACCCGCCGCAGTTTATTCAGTGTATCATGTGAATGTTGCAAAAAATGTACATGAAGGTGTTTATCTTTCATTGCTTTTTAATTAATGGCCTTTTTTTGATGCAGCAGAGGTCTACTTTTGAAAGTCAACTCAAAATATAGGAAATACAGCCCAAGCGAGCAGAGTTTTCCTGTCAATAGGCGGGACTTAGCACCGAGTGCAAGTCTCAAGCCGTCTGCATCATTTCTTGATGCCAGATTACATGCCTTTAAAGTTTTAGGAAAAAAAGGATTGAAAAGCACATGCACATGTGTACAGGAGATGACGTAGCTACTTATCCTCTATGAAGTCCACTTAAGTGTTACCTGTTACTGCTCCCTACTCTTTGTTTGGGGGATTATGCATGTAATCACATGCAGGTTTCATACAGACATGCTCATGTCTCTACCACAGTCTATGGTTGAGTGTGTAACTTTTAAAAAATACAACATAGTGACAATTGGGCTACTTATAAAACTAGCTAATAATGACGAAGGGGTCTTGAGATTGGGGGAGCTCATGCCTGCTAGCTGTACAACTATGCGGCCTGACAATTAAGTCTGTTTAGTTCATGGAGAAGGACCAGCTGGGGTACAGTAAGTGTATTGGGAATGGTAGCCATGAATGATATGGAATCCCTTGAGAGTCCAGGCTCCAGAGACCATGTATGGCAAAGAAACTGCAGTGGACCTAGCACTGAGCCTTATTGCACTTTCTGGCTAAGTGCTTAGGGGGTCGAGACATAACTTGGAGAAGTTAAGCAGAATAAGATGTTGCATGAAGAATGTTGAAATGAACCAGGTTTATAAAATGCACTCAAGTCATGAAAGAAACACAGTCTAACTTGGATGGAATTGACTAATTGACTTAAAGAGTTTTCCAGGGTACTTTTCCAGCACACTCAATAAAGTTGGCGACGTTGTAGGTGCTTTCTGGGGGCTCTGCCAAAGTACTAGATGGATAGGAGACACATGCTGAGCATCACGTGAAAGCAAAGTTCTGCTGAGGATATGCACTAAGATGCCTGATGATGAGACCTTTCATGTTCACCATCTACCCTCTCCGACATTTCTCCTTCCACGAGGCTCCATATCTGTCCTGACACTTTCATCTTTCCCTTCCATATTCTCGAGCTGCTCTCATTCCATGAGACTCCCTCTTTGCCCTCCAGGCTCTTCTGTCCTAAAAGGAATCCAGAGATATAAAAGGCAGCATTTAGAGTAAGGTCAGCCCTGAGCACCACAAAATAAGACTCAGATTCAAGGAGAGATGTAGCTGATTTACTGAGCCAGAGCTCACATGTGCTGCATCTCCGATTGACCAGGTACAAGCACAGCATTCTGTAGGACATGTGCTTATGACTCTATGTGCCTGATTAGTTATACTGACAGTTATTAGTCTACCCTCTGACTCTGATTTTAAATGCTCTAGCACTGCGTGATACCCTGTGTGCTGAATTGCTTAAACATTTTTATATACGAGATCAATAGACTCTCTGCACATAGCCCTCGCTTTTGGGTTGACCATGAACTTTTCCCCCCCACTTCCAATTACACGTTTTCTGTCGCCAGCCTCTTGTCTGTCCATCTGTGTTTTGTCCACTGGCCATCCTCTCATGTTCTCTAACTACCGCTTTTCCCTCCTCTCCGTTTCCCCACGTTCCTTCATCCATCTGTTCAAGCCCTTCCCTAATGAGGCATGCTGATCGCATCACCTTCCCCAGGGCTTTGAACTCCACTGGGGTGTTGTGTTACGGGAGTGAAGGCCACCGAGTTTATTTATGCGACTCCAGCACGTAAGCCTGGGCGCATCGAGCGGCCTGGGATGGTGAAGAAGGCTGTTGGCGGGGCCACGTTGCCCTGGCCACCTTGCAGAACAAGGCAAAGCAATTTCTGACTTCCATACTAATGCTACATTAGCTTCTACCTTCAGAGATGGTTGATGCTTTACTGTATGCTAGGACAGGCTCTCACTGGTAACACTTTAATTGTAGCTGTCATCTATAATGCACTACAGATCAGAGGTGGGTAATCCAGGTCCAAAGAGTAAAAATATCCAGACCAGGATTTAGTTTCAACCAACTAGTTGAGCACTGTATGACTCTTAATGGTTGGTTGAAACAAAATCCTGGTCTGGATTTTTACTCTTTGGACCTGGATTACCCACCTCTGCTACAGATAGCTTCATAATACATTATAACGGCCAGTATAAGACTTAAAAAAGCATTACAGCATCTTCTCTTGACAGCCATAAGGCATAGTGTTGATTATAATGCTCCATAAGCTCCACTGATGCTCTCATCTATAATGCACAATAGACGCCTTAATACTGCATTATAATGGTCGGTATAAGAATTAAGGATGCTTTGTATTGCATTATGAGGGTATCTATAGTGAGGCATAGCATCCACGGAAAGTATTATCATTCCACCTTAAGTGGAGGGAGGAAAAACCCCTCAGAATGAGGTTATTCTAAGGGACTATTATGTAGAAAGACCATCAAAAGAAGCTTCCCAATGAAGCTTACTCTGTGCAGGGATCTGCTCACAAGCAATTGAGCAATGGAGACACAGCACTTAGACTGGCTACCTCCAGGCGGGACAGATTGTTACTTGATTGATGACGCTGCCATTGCCTCACCTTAGTAATGACCTGCGTCCCAATTCAGGGGCTGCATCCTTCCAAGGATAGTCTTTGTAGTCCGCCTCTTTCTAAAAATCCATGGATCTTGGGATAAGTTGGGCGAAGACGGATCCATCGAGTGGACCTTCCACGATCCGGGAAGAGAAGGATGCATTTCGTAAGCGCATGTGAAGGAGCCTTCGAGGCGGGACGGCCTTGGCGCGCCACTGTAATGCATTCGGTCTTTGAATGCAGTCTTAGAAGGATGCATACCAATGGCGCAAATATGGGGTATGCAGTATATGTGGTACATATGGACGCACCACCGGGGGGGTGGTTATGTATTTAAGGAACATAAGGCCTGGCCACTGGCAGTAGATGTTATGACCAGCGATGTTGCTGCGACGGGCACCATCTCCTTTACTTTCCTCAGTGCTTGTTCACCTGGGCATGTGGGTGTTGCTGCTGAGCATCTGTTTAGTAGCAGCCAGAGTGGTAGTAGCCTGTCGCTAACTGACGTGGTGGGGCATCTATTTGTGGCAGGGTGGAGAGAGCAAAGAAGTTATCAGGAGCTCAAGGCAGAAAGAAAAAAAAAGAAAAAGAGAGGGCGTGCGAGGGGATGCGCCAAAAAATGTTGATGTGGGTGAAAGACAGCGACAGGTATGAGCTATGATGGAAACAGCAAGCTTGTGCCCCGCGTCAGGGATTAGGCTATGAACTCCACAGAAAACTAGGCTAGATAGTGCTGCAGCTGGCTAGCTTACTTGGGTTAGGCAAGCTGAAACTGCATAGCGATTTCTTGCTGATGCACACAGGCTATAGGCAAGGATTTGCAAGCCGTTTGTCAAATTGTTTGGAAGGTGGTGTGTGCATCGTGAATGAAACGTATCGTTAACGTCGGTCGGTCGGTGAAAAATGCGAAATCTGTTTAAATGAACTTCAGTAAGTGAACTGTAAAATGGGCATTTTTTTGGGGGGAGGGGGGTGCCAAAATTGTTGTTGCATACCCCCCAAAAAGTGAGTAGTTACGCCCCTGATGCAGACCCTGAAATGGGAACCAGGTTTAATGTGGGCTTCTCCAGCCAAGTAGATTACCAATTAGGCAGCTCGTCTCACCAAACACTCCCACGCCATCAACACACATTTTTTCCCATGCTTGTTAAAACTGTG
Organism: Petrocephalus schoutedeni; assembly: GCA_026780765.1. Classification (NCBI taxonomy): domain Eukaryota; kingdom Metazoa; phylum Chordata; class Actinopteri; order Osteoglossiformes; family Mormyridae; genus Petrocephalus; species Petrocephalus schoutedeni. The sequence goes on from JAODKL010000017.1 coordinate 15,462,294, forward strand.
AACTACATGGTAAATTTAGTGAGGTTTCATATGATATATTTAAGTCTTAAGTGAGTAGCCTCTTTCAAATACATATATTATAGTATCTATGTGTCAAAACAATTTGTAATCAATCCAGAATGAGAGTTCATTTTAAGTGTGTTTTATACCTTTATAGAAAATAATTATTGGAAATCCTAGTCAGTGATGATAATAAAGTATGGTTTGACTGAAGGATTAGAACGTTCACAAGCTGGATGTGTGGATGGGAAGGGTTTAACTGAGGATCGATCCAAGCTCTTAGATGCTTCTTTGAAAGCAACTTGATGAATAAAGTCTTCAAGAAGGGAAAAAATAAATCGCCCTTTAGTTCCAGACTTAGTCAAGCAGCTTAATACCCTATATGCCCAGTGGGATTGCAACTAAGAAACATCACTGTAAGACATCAGTATGTAATCTAATACTCATTTGAAAATATTAATTTATAAAATATTTGAAAAACGTGTTTGTGGAGTTGGCTCTAAATATGCTCCACAGGCAATGAACCTGTCAACCTTTGGGCTCAATTCATTCCCTAATGGAATAATGTCTTGGTTCGGAAGGTGGTCCATAACTTTAGGGAGCTTAGACCTGGCAGCTGACGTGATGTTGGAGCGGGTTTCACCCTTTGCCTCTGCTCTCACATGCCGGGGTTCGGTAAATCAGCCCGGGGGCCGGTGCACTGTATTGTCTAACCATGAGGCACCGTCTCATTTCTCTGCTGAGTGCATGTTTTCTCTGGGTAATGCTGACATTTTTACCGCCAGAGTCTACACACGTACAGAAGGATAAAGATGATTTAATACAACGGAAGACGGCGGCTTCATTTGGGACCTAGTTGTTGGAAGGTAGCTCTCCCAAAGTCGTAAACCGGTAGAGAGACAGTGCCTTGTTCAAGTCCATAAACGAAGTACTTGGGTGTGGTTTAAATCGTGCAGTATTGCTTGGAACTGTGAATCAATAATGTGTGAACAGCCAGCTTCAAAAGTTACCCATCCCAGGAAGTATTTATGGGCCAGGCAGAAGATTTAATTCTCCTCTCACCGGTCAACATTGTTCACACTTCCAGTCACTCTTATTTAAGATCTAACACATTGAAAAACAGCCACTCTTTAGAGATATGTTGGAAACCCCTGGACTCCAGTTTCCAAATGGAAAGTGCCGTGTGCTAGGCCTGCAGACCGCAGAGATGTGAAAGAAAGTCCACGCAAAGGTTATACAAATAGTGTTAGTCGTGACGGAGCCAAGCAGATTTACTGACTCAATTTGTCCTCCAGACTTGCAGTATATGTTTGAAATCTGGCCTGTGGGCGACTCATGTTCCTTCAAGAGAGCTACAGGAGCTTGTTTTGTTGGGAAATCTGACCGCCCTTGTCTGATGTGCCCTTGTTTTTTTTTTTCCCAGGGTGCAGTTATAGTTTTAGTGCACTTTGCACAGGGGGTAAGAGTGGGACCAATGAAGGAAAATCGGAATGACTCCGAAGGGATGGAGAGCGTTGGCCTTAGTGGTACTAAAGCTCAATGAGGCTGCCGGCCATGCCAGCGAAATTCTAAACTGCATATCTGAAGTTCACCCCGCCTCGCCCGGCGGGCAGCTTCAAAGAGCCGCTGTCTGTGAAACCGCCGACCGCGTAGTAAACAGCCGTCACATTGAAACCCGAGGAAAACTGCACATGGCTTCCAGTCAGCAAGCTGGCACATTGGCCCCAGAGCTCAGCATCAGGGCCGAGCCAGGAGCTCACCATTCATTAAGGAACATACCGTCAGCAGCATCCATGTCCATGTCTTTCAATCCTTTCGTGCTCAAAGGTTAAGACAGGGAGCTCTAATAGCCATTTATTTTTACGTGCTCAGGGTTCTGGGGTCTGTTACTGCTGAAACTTGCATCTGCGGCCTGTTTAATTTGGTGATTATGTACCCAAAAAAGCAGTAGCTTGTCACCCTGCTCTCATTTAATTTGTCGATATATACAGGTGGCTTGTTGATGGAAACTGTCTCACCTTTGGTGGACATTTTTGGTTCAGCTGGCCGGTTGCTGTATCTGTTTCCGTAGTGGAGTTTAACTCATAAGCCGTTTCTAACAGGTGTCTGGATTGCAGCTTGCCTTCCGCTGTGGAGCACACTGTTACTGTTGGCCCGCAAGGGCACTAACGGTTTGACCCTTTTTCTCTGCAGATGACTCCATCTCTGGGAGGGATGGATCAGTGCCCCCCAATGGGGCTAACACAGAATACGCCACCGACGATCTTTCGGCTAAACTGGGTGAGTCAATATACTGTCTGGAAATCCTGTAGCGTTTTCTATATTTATCTTAGGACCCCAGAATAAGAAATGTGTTCCAGAAAGAAATAGATAGCATTTCTCACAGCACTTGAATGCCAAGGAATATCACTCAACGTTTGGCATTGTTTAGGCCTTTGATATCATTCCTGGTTTTCCAGTATTCTACTGCATATATTTTACATGTAAATAACACTAATTGTTAAATCATCACTACAATGAAATTCCGTGTGTTATATTTCATTGGTATTTATTTAGACTGGGGTGCAACAATGTACTAAGTTAGCTGGTGCACTTGATTTAGGTTAGTCTGCGTAATTGGGCAGTGAGCCTCGCATTAAGTGACCTATTCACTCTGTTGCACGACAGTGAGGCCTCGGTTTACCCAGCCCGCCAAGAT
>JAODKL010000017.1:15484100-15494839 GCA_026780765.1 Petrocephalus schoutedeni
ACGATTCTATTTTAATTGTTAGTTCTCTTTAATTTTATTTCTTTGTTCTTATTTCTCTCCCTTCTATTACTTTCTAAGTAATTTTCCTTCTCCTTCTCTTTATTCGCTCTTTATTTAATTATTTAATTTTTAATTTATATATTGAGCAACTGTTTGACCAAGCCAAAGCAATTTCCCTCTGGGATTAATAAAGTTTTTTGAATCTTGAATCTTGAATGGCGTTGGACTGGAATCAGCAACCTTCTGCTCTAAGCTGCTGTGCCACACAGCACCCCACTGCCAGTGTACCTACCGGGAAGTGAGCGTCTCAGTGGCTTCATGGTCGTTCTTTTTTCTCAAGTGGCTGCTGTTTCTCGCTCAGAATTTAGATTTATATTCAGGAAATAGAGCTGGGCATTATGAAAGCAAGGACATTATAAACACATACTACAGTCTCGTCAGTGGACCACAAACTCCTCTAAAAGCCTATAAGATGGTTACATTTCACAATGAAGTTGCAATCAATAGCATTCACAAATGGAACCAAAACTGACTGGCTGATTATGAGCCATTGTCCTCGCAAACTTCTGATGCTTTCTGCTCATTTTGCCTCTTCCATCTGCACACAATGCCTCAGTGCTCACCCAGACGACAAACCTTTATAAATAAATCCCTTCCATATGCACTGAATTGTCATCCATTAAGTTGGCTTAGTGTGGATAAAGACCCACACAATGGGATCTTCCATTGTTCTGTGCCCTGGGTTGTACTCCCCCTGTAAAATCCCGTCTTTCTTTCCTGTATTTCTGGAGTATATTCCAATGCCCTGCTTTGCAGAAGCATCATATTTGCTGAGAGCATGTGAGATGCATTAGGGTCCACAAATGGCCTAATTAAATCTTTAGCGATTCCGCTTATTATTGTAAACCCAATCAGCGGGGACCCACAATCTCACCTCTCTGTCTATTCGCATTAATGAAGCACCTTCCCCATTTTTCCTTAAGAAGCGGTGATTGGCCCAGAATTCCTGGTAAGAGCTCTTCGTGTGGGTTGGACTTGGCAAATTAAAGTTCCAAACCGATACTCCTGATATAACGGAATTTAATATCCAACAAAAGCTGAGATACTCTGTTTAATCGAAAGATGTATTCAGCTGCCAGCTTGCGCCAAGGCACGACCAATTTGTGACTTCCTTCAGTAAACCGGGGATGCTGGGCTATACTTTGATCTAGCCAAGCACAGCCAGACCTCTAAGATGTAGGACCGAATACGTAACACAAGTACTTCCCCCACTGAATATTTTGGCGATTGCGAGCATTGTCCCTTAGTCATTACGCAGTCGAGGTAAGGGTGCCACGATCAACTGAGTGATGCGTTGGGCTGCTTTGGTTTATACAATTAAATACTCCTTATTTTGTTTTTACTTTTTGGTGAGGGGTGGCAACTGGGGTGACTGTGTATTTACTGGGGTACATGGCCACCCATTTGATCCTTACCTAGGCATTCTTATGGTGTAAACAAACAGAAAAACAAACAGACAAGCAGACAAACAAACAGACAAACAAACAGACAAGCAGACAAACAGCTCTCTAGTGAAGTGTCAATGATGTGCAATTAGGGTGCGTTTTGTATAACATTGTGGTGTTTAGAAGAAAATACGTCTACTCTGGATTAAATCCCTGCATTCACATTGTGAACATATGCTTTAAGGAATGTTTGTTGTTTTAGCCCATGGACTACACAATGCCTGCTTCATTCTAAGAGACCCCCCCCTCCTCTATTTACAAGCTCCCTGGGACTGATCTTCAACTTTCTCCACAGGGTCTGTTAAAATGTGATTTTTCTTAGCAGATTATTTGTTTAAACTCTGGACACTTTTCCAAGCGGGGATTTCTCAGTCTCCCATTTTTTTGGTAAGTAAGGAAAAGTATAACCAACGGTCGTTGAAATAGTTTTGTTCTGAAGATGTTCTGTCCTTCTAGAAAACAAAACGTTGTGTAAGATTCTCTGTGCTGCAGGCCAAGTGTCTGGAACTGCCAGGGAACTGTGACGGTTAGCAAAGCAGTAGTGTTTGCCTTCAACAGGAGGAATCCAGTCCTGGGTTTGGTGTCTGGATAAGAGGAGACACAGAAGCATACAGTACATGTATAAAACAAAAGGTTTGCTCTGCAGGGTAGCAGTGCTTGTGTTAGCAGGCTGGAGTACATGTGGAGCACTTTATACCGTTCCCCGTTTCCTGCCGGGCTGACGGAGGCTCCGATTCTTCTCTGGATCTGCTCTGGTTTCTCCAGATCGCCACTATATTTTCTCTAGCTATGATCCATAAATGAGTGTAACATAACGTTAGTGTGCTACTGTTTTCTGAAGCACTACTTTAGCTCCACTGCTGGAGAACAAGACCTCTGCTGTTCTGTGTCGGCCCATTTTAGGTATCATTTGGCAACGTGACAGAACTACAGCTAACTGTAGCTATGATTATCCTCTTTTAAAGAAACATTCTTCAATTAAAATTATGAAATGGAACAGTAAACAAGGCAGATAGTTGCGCCATTTTCAAGGTAATGTGTGGCCCACTGCTTTTCATCAAATATGTACAGTCCATTCATTTCATCACTGTAGCTACTGTACAAATTATATATCACAGACTGATGTCTCCTGATCTTAATATCACAGAATGTCTTACACTGGATTCTGTGTTATACACAATAGGCACATGTTAGTAGACTTAAGTTATTTAACTTGTGATACATTTTTGTAGTGTTCCAAGTAACAGACACAAGTACACAAATCAGGGCCACTAATAGCATGATGTTTCACTAAATGCCAGAGGTCCACCCCTGAAAACAGATGTAAAATTTTAATTAGTCTTTATAAATACAGCAGGGAAGTCGCTTAAGAGTACATATTGTGAAAAACACTGCAGTGAAAGACTTAAATTACACATTACACCACAACTGGTCAGAATAATAACAAGAGGCTGTAATATTCCGGAAAAGCCACTTGTTTCATATGGCGCTCGCACCCGAGAGCCATGGCGGGATTTGAAGTGCGCTGATGGCGTACCGCCGTGTTCAGGGAGCGGGAGGCGTAGCCGGCGAGGTGGCAGGTGGCGCTAATCCCCAGCTACGCGCTTTTATGACGCCTCCTCCACCCGCGTCTTCAAAGGCTATCTGCTGTAAGGCCGCGTTTATTCAATTAGCACGCTTAGGTGCACAAATATGTGTCTGAGAGCGGTGGCTGCAATGAACTGCCCGAGCCCCCCCCCCTCAGCCCCTTTCGCGGCCAGCTCCTTTGGTCCGAGCGACAGGCTTTGCTGGGGCCCTGCCAAGCGCACTATGAGGCGAGTTAATTACGGAGTCCCCACCAGGAGGACACTCGTGCGGAGTAACGCGTGTGCATGGGGTTACATGCGGATTGTGCCCAGATGAATGCGCTCAATTGCAAACAGATTCCTTTGTGACTTCAAAGGCTGGGCTTGAGTGCGGGCCAGCGATGAAGTGTACTTGTTTCATGGTCACTAATGGGAAAAGCATCACTTGAATAGGCCAAGCCTCAGACAGGTTGATAATTACTGATGCATTCCAGTACAGAGGAGACAGCAGCGCTCTGTACTGTGTGTGTGTGTGTGTTTGGTTATGTATATGTTACATTGTGGGGACCAAATGTCCATATAATGTAATAGAAACCTGTTATTTTTTCGGTCCTCACAAGAAACTTAGTTTTATAAGAATTTATGAATGCATTCAAAAAACTACAAATGCCAAGAATTTTGTTCAGTTACTTATAGCTGAGGTTAGGGCTGGCATAATCTGTGTGTGTGTATGTGTGTGCAAGTTAGCTCAGTAGCTGGGAGTGTTTATCTCTTTTAGTGATTGCAAATGATTTTTTTTGTGTGATTGCTGTTTTAGGGGTTATATTACAGTATGACGTGTTTTAATTAGTTGAAACGTGTTATAGTGTTTGTGAGGGAGAGTTTTTAGTAAAAACTGGCAAGAAATGTGATTATTACATATACTCTGTCAGCCATATGGAGAGGCAACTTGGAGGATGAATTGAAGGCAAAAAAAAGCAACGTAATAAAGTAATTAGCCAACTTACAAAGGGAACCCAGTGACACCAGCCGAGAGCGCTTTGGCTTCCTGTAAATGTTCAGCTCACATGTTTTGTCATGTAACCCTTCACTCTACACTGGAACATTAATCACTCTAGCTATCCTGCTCTTGGGTCAAGACATCCCATTCTTTTCAAAACATTCAATTTTTTTTTAGTCTTTTAAAGTTTCCTTTGCAGTTAATAAAATGTGTAACATTCTGAGGACAGCAAGACCTGGGTATTTATACATCTGTTAATGTAGAATTTCGGTGGTATGAAACACTCAGTAATGGAGCTTAACTTGGGGGTGGATTCAGCTGCCATGCGGTGACTAGGCAGTGAGATCATGCGTTTCTAGCATAGTTTCAACATATTATTCACCTGGGTGGATAATATAATGTCTGCTTTTAAGAGCAAGTAAAACAAATGACTTTACTCTAACTTTACTATAGGCTGAATAACGTATTCAGATTTGGGCGCAGATTGTTGGACACCTTAAACAGATGGTGGCATGGAAGTTTATGGGACACAGGTTTGTAGCGTATTTTTAGCATATTAAACAGAACATTAGAGGGGCACTGAGAGCCGCACCTGGTCTTCAGTTTAATGGATTCTGCTTATGAAACACGTCCCTAATGGTGTCGCCGTAGTCGCTTTCCCACAGTGTGGCCCCTGTATCACTCAGGGGCCCGGGACCTGGCTCCGTGGCGGCTCCTCGTGGTGAAGGCTGGCTCTGCGGCGCCGGGAATGGGGACGGCGCGCCAGGATTCTGTCAGCGCGTGAAATGAATGGCCTCCGCCTGGGGAGTTTCAGCGGATACCCCGCGTCTGCATTCCCCACTTACCGCCGCGTTGGCTTATTAAGGCCGCGCCGCTCGCTGACACTCCGCAGAGTCGCCAGCGGTTGGGATCCAGAAACCGACGCGCGGTCCTCATACAAGCACGTCCAGCCAGAGGGCCGGCTGCGGAGGAAAACACAAATCAATCAAATACAAGTCAGCTTCGCCGGCTTATTCGTTCCCGTCGGGGGGGTGCTGGGAGGGGCCGGCCCTGGATGTGGCGTGACGGAGAGCGGGGAGCCGTTCCAGGGACCATACAAGGTCTCCATCTGCGCGAGGCCACGAGGAGGAGGTGTAGGTGGAAAAGGGATTGAGGAGAGGTAATATGAGTGGAGCTCAGCGGAGGGCGATAGATGTACTAAGGCTCTCCACCCTCCTGGTATTGACTCTCTTTATGTCTTTATAGCTCTGCTGTGTTTACTGGTCTGGAATGTTCGACCTTTTATACAATGACCCCTCAGTACTAATGGTGATGGCTGCCTAAAAACAACGCAGGCTTATGGAGTGTCTGCACCTCTTCTGCGTACTCGAGGGGAATGCTAAAATTAGCTTGCCTCTGCCTGGATTGACCTGAGGCAAAGGCTAACTTCAGTAACACTTTCAATGAAGCCCAGGCTCATCTGGTCTTATGATTCTTTGTGACACATTAATAAAGAATTATAAACATGGCTATAATTATTTATAAAAAGGCATAACGCATTATAGTCGTGTGCATTATAGCCATGTATAGCTTCATAAAGCATTCATAATGCATAATAAACATGGCTATAATGTGTTACACTATTTCATAAATATTTATAGCCAAGTTTATAATGCTTTACAAATGCATTATAATGTGTTATAAATGTGTTAATAAATTACTTAAGTAAAGTGTTAGCCTTTTGCTACGCACTAAGTTACAGTGGTGTTTTCTAATTGCTGTGTATAGCACCATCTGTGAGATACAGTGATGCCTTCTGTGTTTTGTATGAGACTATTATTCAAACATTGTCTGGCTCAGTGGGCAGCATTTCAGCCTCATGGCTCCATGGACTGAGGTTTAAATCCTGCCCCTCTGTTTCTCCTCCGGGTGGCTTTAGTCAGACAGCAGAGACCACAAGGCAGGGGACACCCTTGAATGGAAATCATTTCATTTTTACTTTTCAGCATGAATGTTACTTAGTGGTGATATGGGTCAACATCCAAATAAAACACCAATATGAGCTCACGGGGCATGCTGTGTCAACATAGCCCCAGTCATCGGTGTTTGGAGAGACGTCACTGTCTCAGGAGTGTCAGAGTTCATGACTCTGTGCGCTGTTTGTACTGTGACTCAGGATGCTGTCAGACCACACCTCTCCATCCCCACCCAGCATCCAGAACATTCCATCCAGCATCCAGAACATTCCATCCAAGATCCAGAACATTCCATCCAGGATCCAGAACATTCCGCCCAGCGCCCATACTGCTCATACACCAGGGTATATTAAAGGTAGTCAAGACATTGAAATTATATACAATGTTAAATTTATAAATATGAGAAAGTGTTCAAAATTGTAGGAGATAAAATCAATTAAGCAACGAAAGAAAATAAGAATCAATCTATTTACCGGCAGCAATACTATATGTTTATATACAAACTTTACTGAAGATATAAAATACGTAAAAGTGTTTTTTCTTATTGCTGAATCAAGTTGGTGCAGTGCTAATAGCTGGTAATAATGGTGTAGTTGTCAGGTGTGAGGGCTTTTTAAGACAGCCCAGCGCTGAGTGACATCTCCTTTCAGCATGTCAGATTTGTTACAGTCCCTGTGCATTCTGGGCTTGTTAGTGGGCTGCTGGCTAATGACAGACATGTGTAGCTGATGGCAGGTAGAGGTGCTGAGCTTCTTCTCTTTGGAGTTCCTTTGATGTGGATGGGCACTGCTCCAGCCCCAGAAGGCATTAAATGGTGACGTCCAATCCTTATGTACACAATAAACTATCCATAATACTGGCTTCTTCAAAAACGTCCTCCTGGAGAAGCCTTCAGGTTGTATATCTGAGTGCGTTAACACAGCTTGAAATCCTGTCATTTAGTGATGACCCAGCGTAAATAGTGACAGGAAGTGCATTTAAGGGCCGCGTGTAATGCCCTGTGATCTCTGTGCCCTGCATACAAACACATGACCGCAAACATAGGCTGGAAATGAAGAAGAACCCCCCAGCCTGGCCGGGCGAGTTAAGCGGAGACAGATGTATACAGTACATGTGTAAAACAAAAGGTTTGCTCTATAGGGCACCAGTGCTTTAGTTAGCAGGAAGGAGCACATCTATGTGAAGGATGCTACACTGTTCCCCGTTTCCTGCCGGGCCGATGGGTGCGTTTATGATGGTGGAGACTCTGTATGCCTCAGTGACCTTCAAAGGCTTCAAACCTGGCCCTCGCACGGCGGCCGTGTTTGCTTGCGTGCCTCCTTCTCCCCGCTACACACCGTCACAATGAGCTGGATGGGGGAGCTGAGGCTCATCCGCCCTGTTTACCTCGCCGACGTGGGGGCGGGGGCTGAGGGTTTGGGGGAGGGCTTTATGGAGAAAACATCTGGGAGATGGGACAGGAGCCAAACCTTTGAAGTCCGCTGCAGACCCGCGACAAAAGGAGCCTAATTTGGGTGTTGTCTTTGAGCCTTTCATTGCATAACCTGTCATGCGGCCTGAGAAGAAAGGTGCTCCCCTTCTCTACTGTCTGCCAGGCCATCAGTCAAGCGTATGGCGGAAAGAGAGTCACCAAAGGAATCCGCGGCAGGGGCGGGTGTTGTGTTTTCTAAAGCCCTGATTCACCTCCACCCTGCCGTTGTCTCTCCACCTCGCAAACTACCGAAAGGCCCCAACAAACCACCACCCTTCACTTTTATTATCATTCTGAAGTTGTTGTGTCGGAGAGCTAATTTTAATTTTAGGCCTTGGAGATTACACTTGCCAGTTATAACTGTGTTATGTATGCCAGTTATGCCTGTTTAGTCTGTTTACTCTAACAGGGGATGGATGAATCAAGCTTGTCGATTTTTCTAGGCACCCCAGTGTATCAGAATGATGGTGTCTTAACTGGTGCACAATTTCACAGCACTATTTCTCCCAAGAATATATTTTGAAACAGGTAAACATTATATGTAAACCTGGATTAAAAAAAAGAAATTAAGCCTGACCCTAGAAGCGCATGTATGCATTGTTGAACAGGGAGTGTTTAGCTTTTGTGGGTTTTAAATTTGGTTTTGGTTTCATGTTTGACATGGGGGTGGTATTGAAACTCATTATTCCTTAGGAATTTGTTGCTGTGCACAAATCGGAGTGACTATTTGGAAAGGTGCGACGGTAGACATAACGTCACATTTTGTCATTTCCCCTGCTTATATGAGTTTTAAAATGAGTTTTGCAAAGATATAACTGAAAAGTGTGAGCTTTTAAGCCTTAATGGGGCAGGCGGGTGGTTCAGTGCTTAGGGACGCAACCGTGTAATTGAAAGATTGCTGGTTCGAGGCCCCGACCCGCAAGTGCTGCTGAGGTACCCTGAGTGAGGTACTGTCCCCAAGCACTGCTAACCAGGCGCTCATGTGGCTGCCCCCTGCTGTGTCACATGGATTAAATGCAGAGGACAGATTGTGTGCTGTGGTGCGTCAACGATGGCAATTAATCACTTACAGTGCAGAAGGGAATCAGTTCTTGCAGACTGTGATGCAGGTATCAGAAGATTTGGGTGATATTACACTTGAACACCTGCAATGCTGGTGGAAATCAATGGGTTACATTACAGGTTTACAGCAAAAGTCCCATATGAGCTCTTAAAATCTTCAATGTACATATGTGTAACAGTCATTCAAATACAACACAGAAATTCTTAGAACTTAGAGTCCATGAACTCCTTTTAAACTCTTCACTACATCTTCACTACAGTGTTTACTATACATCGGTCCCTCCTGAAATAAGATTGGCCATCACTCCAGTATCTGTTGCCCTATGAGACAGTCATGACTGGCCAGTCATTGGCAGGAGACTGTGTCCATCCAATCACGGCTCAGACAGCATGGCAGCGTTTACCAGACTGACCGAACATGAAAGCATATTTTATGAAAGACCATTCAAAAGACCATTATGACTTGAAAGGAACAATGTGGACCTGAACTAAATAAAACTTTTATGCAGCACACCAGTTAATGGCTCCAACTGTTTTTTTTTCCATCAGTCAGTGTTATCATTCATTAAGTGCAATTATACGGGTTACGTTCTGCATAAGAATCCAGTCCAAAATGCATTAGGAATAATCTCCTTGCTTCATGCTTTCCGGGATCCATTTCACACATACGTTATGGTGTCATTGGAACCAGGCCCGATGAGCAATAAAAACACCCTTAAAGATCATTTTTAGGTCAAATAGAGCCGGCTGGCTGCAGAAGGAAAAGACAGAGCTGGACGACAGGAAACCGAGATGCACAATTAGCCTCGGGATTCGGAGAAATGCTGAAGCGAGCTGCTGAAATTAGCAGCGTTTTTACAGAGTGCCCCCGGCAATTTTGCTTAATATACCCAAGCATTTTCTTGGAAAGTTCATTTTACTGGTTGCTGTATGAGTCGCTATATGAGCAGACCAATGATAGTTTTTCCAGTCATATAAATAAAGCAATTTTATGATTACCAACTACAGAATGACAACCAGATTACAATATTTAACTGTGACTTCCTGTATTTGACATGGAAATGTACAAATACTAATACCTTGTGCCTCGATTACCCCAGAATAGACCTAAATGGTGGCTAACCTGAAAAAACCTCTGTTTCATAGGAAAGATGGAATTATAGCTATATCGTTAATGCAGTGCTTCTCAACCTGATCCTTGGGGACCCCCAGATGGTCCACGTTTTTGCTCCCTCCCAGCTCCCTCACAGACAGTCCACATTTTTGCTTCCTCCCAGCTCCCTCACAGACAGTCTAGTCCATGTTGCTGCCTCCCAACATAAGATAGATAGATAGATAATAAATAAAAATAATAATTTTATTAATAATAAAATTAGTGCACACAATTACACATATTGCACAGACCCAAAATACACATGCATACAGATTGCACCAAGTGATATAAATATAGCTTTATGCCTATGCAGCGGATATTGCACAATATACAGAATAGTGAAATAATTTACAAACTTTCAGTGACTGAGGTGTTATAAAGTCTGATGGCAGATGGAATGAAGGACCTGCAGAAGTGTTCCTTCTTGCATGTTGGATGCAGTAGTCTGTTGCTGAAGGAGCTTTGTAATGTCCTCACTGTGTGAGGGGGTGAGAGGGATTGCTACTGTATAATGGGTGTAAGTTTGGCCAGCATCCTCCTCTCAGCCCTGGAGAGACCTGGGAGGGAGCAGAAATGTGGACTGTCTGGGGACCCTCAAGGACCGGTTTGAGAATCACTGCATTAATGCTCTGATGATCTATTAATGAGGAGGATTTACAAAATAATTTTTAACAGTATGAATCATGGGCCCCTTTACAAAATGTCACCTGTGCCCCCCCTACTTAATTGTACATACAATTTTACACACAGCCCCTGTCAAATGCTGGGCCCCCTGAATCTGCCAGGGTATCCGTGCCCTGAAACATTTAATTTTTAACACAAAATGTTGTATAGCTGCATTGCAGCATTGTCCTCATTACCCATTCGCATTGCAGCATTGTCCTCATTACCCATTCTCATTGCAGCATTGTCCTCATTACCCATCCGCATTGCAGCCTCATTACCCATTCGCATTGCAGCATTGTCCTCATTACCCATCCGCATTGCAGCCTCATTACCCATTCGCATTGCAGCATTGTCCTCATTAC
>JAODKL010000017.1:15494939-15505707 GCA_026780765.1 Petrocephalus schoutedeni
CGTCCTCATTACCCATCCGCATTGCAGCATTGTCCTCATTACCCATTCGCGTTGCGGCCCGTCCTCATTACCCATCCACATTGCAGCATTGTTCTCATTACCCATTCGCGTTGCGGCCCGTCCTCATTACCCATTCGCGTTGCAGCCCGTCCTCATTACCCATTTGCGCTGCGGCCCGTCCCCATCCGCATATTCATTTCTGCTCCCTCATTCCCTGATCAGATCTGAGCTCAGCATCACTGTCCCTCCCTTAGAGGAGACGCAGTCACCCACGTGGCACAGCTTGGTTCTGTGGGGGCTTCCAGACACTGAGAGGAGCCAGAGGAGAAAAAGGATGGAGGGGCTTTTTGGGTGGAGGTCTTACACAGGTAGGAAAAAGTGCCAAATTCATAACAGCAACAGGAAAAATCTTGACAGCACAGTTAGTCAAAAAAGTGTCATAGTCATTTAAAAATATAAAAATAAACTGAATTGAATTGAATTTGGTTACTTATGGCTACTGAGCTAATGATCAGTCACTAGCTGTCCTGGACCTCCTGCTTATTTTCTGTCAGGAAGATTTGGTGGGCACATCTCAAGATTGTCATCATCAGTCTTTATATACCAGTATTTTGCCCTTTTAGCGATAATTGATCTGCTATTAGCTGGTGGAATGTGAACTTGGCTTGCTAGTGCAGCAATATGTTCAGCAAGCTGCTTAACCCTAGCTCTCCATTTGGGCATTGTGTGCCTAAGCTTCTACCAAGCAAGCAGCCTGTGGAGGCTGGATCCTCCACCTCCTACATAGTTTGCTCCTGGCTCACTCTACACAAGATTTGTTGCCATTGTTAGTAGATCATAAAACGTTCTGTTCAGCTTTCCAATAAGTTGGATAAGAAGTGTCCAAAAAGTCCCTGGCAGCTGTAGAATATGGTACGCGTCCAGTCAGCGATCAACCGGAGGTAGGTCTGTGTGCTTCTCCGCGGTGCCCAAAGCCCAAGCTATCAGTACTGCTCATCATCAGCATAAATCGTATGTAGCTTCAAGCAGACATCACTAGCTGAGCTGGCCTGCTTTGATAGGCGCCGTCTGCCTTCACCGCCGGGATCCATCCCCTATTACTGTAGTGATCTGCATTTGTGTTTGCTTAGCTGGATGCCTTTGGCGCTGGCGAGGGCTCCTTAATGCTAATTCCAAGTAAGACCACTTGTACTGTGCTTACCAGCATTTATATAATTTATATATTTTTTATTCATATTAAATTTATGTATAGAATTAATATAATATTTATATTGATATATTTACTTTTTATTTGCTTTTAGCCCATGTTATCCATTTCTGTATCAGATTTATTTTTTCCTTTTTCTATTTGATATGTTTTTGATTTTGTCAGATTATGCAGTACTTTGAGCTGGGGCTGTTTGTAAATGTGTTATCTAAATAAATCCCAACTTTACTCGACTTGACTATTTTGACCAGTGTGACTATTCTATCTGTTATTAGCTAAGGATACTCTCCACTGCTGTTTGATGTTCTTTACATATACTTTAACATGGGCTACATCACCCCTGTGATGTAGGGGTCTGATCTTCTGCCCCTCCTTTGTCTGGCCGACCATGTTCATCAGGGGTCATCAAACTTCTGATCAGTGAATTACATCTTTATGGTGTAAATTGAGTTTTTATGGATGATTTACGAATTCAGAACCAAGCAGTGCCCATGTTATGAAGGTCGATTTCCTAAGTCTGTCTTTAAGTCAAATATGTGGGTATGTCGGAAGAATTATAATACAGATCATAATAATAATACAGTAATAATAAAAGTGACGACATACAGTACTGTACCTCAGGATTGCGTTCATTACTACGAACCATTGTATATAATGTGAATTTTTATATAAGAAGCTTTATGGCATTTTCTTTGTGTGTCTATTTGTGAGTGTGAGTTGTCTGTAAGTTGTGCATTCTTACCCCGGGAACTGCCTGTACTCTACTTAATGTTCATAAACAGCCATTTCAGTACCCACAGTATCTCACCTACTCACCACCCTGCGCTCCCCTAGTCGTTAATTTTGAGATCTCTACTTTACGCTTTAGCCCGTTTTTCTAGTAAGACTCAGGGCAGGAATAAGTGGAGTGAGTCTTTAACCGCATGACAGTGGTATGCCTCAGTGGCACTCGTGAATGACCTCAGGACCATAAAAGGACAGTGTGAAAACCTCTCAGGCAGATGTTGAAATGTCGATGTTGAAATGTATGTCACACAAGGTCACAGCAGGAAACTCATTTTCTACTTTTGTGTAAACAATGAGGATGAACCCATTAGTTAGTGAGACAGCTGACCTGCATGGGATACCGTAGGTACCTGGAATAGTCCTCTGGACATTTGCAAAGTGCCGGGAGAGGGAATTAGACAGATTCCCATAACTTGCGCCTATGAAGCAGATCGGCCGTCCTCAGCACAGATATCCCTAGAGGGAACTGGAGCATTCGTGTCATTTATTAGCCAGTCATAGTTATGAAGTTATCAAGCTGTCAAGCACTTTCGTTCTTTTCAATGATACGCATGTACTCGGGTGTGTGCCTGCCTGAAACAGTAACATAAGCAACAGCAAAGTCAAAATCAACGACTTTATTCTGGTTAAAGAATTGCGAGCCTGCAGGGTGTCCCAGCTTATTTGTTAATAACAAGTATGCACGGATACTATTAAGTCATTTATTTTGGGAAAACTCTACTTGCGTGCTTCAAAAGTCATTCCGAGTCATTCTGCAAGTGTGTTAAGCTGGGGAATCAAAGAAACATAAAGCAGGTTTCATTTCATATTTGAAATTTTTATATGATGGCAGCGGGCGATACTAGGCTCACCTGGAGCCCGGTGAATGGCCTCCTTTCTCACTTTGGCAGGAAGAGGCACTTGTGCTGCGAGGGGAACGTCACCCGCAGCCCGATAGGGGCGATGAAAGCTGTCGGGACGGGGCGGAGAGGGGCGTGAGAAGACAGGTTTGGAGGCCCCTGTTATCATGACGGCGGAGGGAGGCACCGCATCTGCTGGGCGAAGGGGCGGCGGGGTGCAGTGACCTCACGCCGCTCTGTACCGCCGACGTGTTTTCCCAGACGTCAGGCAGGCAGGACGCGGGAGAGATGAAAGCGCCTGTTAGCCAGCGGCTTCCCGGCCCTGCTGAGCGCTTCCCCGGCTTTTTGGTGTCATCTGAAATGTAAGAGGAGTGGAAAGAAGGCAAGATGATAGATTGGGAGAATCGAGCGGGAGAATCAATGAACGTTCACAGCTGCATCCAGTGGAGGAAAGCATGCAAGGCTGGCAGGAGGCCAGTTAGCGATGATCTGTCACTCGACCGGGAACACAAGCTCACTAATGAAAGGTGAGGTGCTTTTACTATAGAAAGGGGATTCCTTTGAAGATATTTTACCTGGAAAGTAATCAATCCATCCATCCATCCATTTTCTGTAACCGCTAGTCCTATTCAGGGGTGCGGGGGTCCTGGAGGCTACATGTGCAAGGCAGGGAGCAACCTGGGATGGGGGGCCAGCACATCACAGGGCACACTCACACACCAGTCACTCACACATGCACACGCAATCTGGTAACTCCAATTAACTGCAGCATGTTTTTGGACTGTGGGGGGGGGGGAACCGGAGTACCCGGAGGGAACCCCATGACTACATGGGGAGAACATAAAAACTGTACACACATGGATCCATGTCCCTATTCCCAGAGGTGTGAGGCAACAGTGCTAACCACTGCACCATCATACTGCCCCCAGGAAAATAAGCCAATGTAAAATTCATAACTTGGCACCTTTTTACAGATTCTACATGCACAGTGATAGTAGCTGTTTGTGCAGTAAAAACGCACTGTCCTGAAAGCTGTGCTGCGTGAGTGAACAAAGGAATTTAATCTGACCATGAGAGGGAACATCTCACTAGGTTTGTCTCTGAAAGCATCATTGCAGCAGGAGAGGAGGCTGCAGACTTGGTGACCAAGCTTTCCACTTTAACGTACCTCACAGCACAGACAAGGCATGGGCTTAACAGACATTCCCTAGCTAGATTAATATATGCCACAGAGTGCCGTCTTCTGCAAGATCTTCAAGGAAAGGAGAGAGGAACCGGGTACTGGCTTTTAAATAAACAATTTTCATCTTTAATAACTACTCGCAAGAGCCCGAAATGAAGAAAAACACAAAGGAAAAAACAAGGCGAATCTTAGCCAAGCCACCTGTATTGCATCATTTTCCCTGGGATCGCACTGCAAAATCCTCACGTCCTTTCCAAAGGGCCTGCCTGGATTTAAAGTGTAACAATGTGAACAGTTCAATCACGGTCAGCTGGGATTCATTACCATGAGTCATCTGTATGCATAGGGCTGGTGATCCGTAATCATGGTAATGCAGCATCACCCAGACTGAGCCCTATGCCTTTACTGTACCTCCTGCAGACCCACAGCTCAGCACCATGGCAATTGTTACACAATGGAATGTCCAAATCAACAGCAAAAGTACTGTAGCTGGCACTAATGTCTTTCTATGTCATTAACAGCATACAGCAATATTATTAACAAAAAAAAAACAAAACAACAACAATAATACTGCTATTAATACTGCACAGTATCTGACTTTTTTACTTAAAGCTGTCATCTATAATGCATTATATATAGCTTTATAAGGTATTATAATAGTCAGTATAAGACTTAATACAGCATTACAGCATCTTCTATTGACAGTCATAAGGCAATATTATGTTGATTATAAAAATTCATAAACTCTGTTGAAGCACTCATCTATTATACACTATAGATATGAGCTTCATGATGCATAATAACATTTTCATAAGGCTTTATGAATGCATTATAATGTGTTCATAGACGGTGTTACTGCAGAAACAATAAATTCTTTATTTATATGCCCACACTGACCTGTGGATAAATGATATATATAACTAAGATTATGCATGAATGTACAGCAGCCATCTGCTCAGCGTATGACAGCATATAAAATCAGTACAGCCTGTTACTCTTCCCTTGCAGTTTCTCCTGATTAAATTCTAGCAGCAGTCGTCACAGGCGTGTGACCAGCAGCTGTCAGCGCAGTCAAAGTGTTACTGCCCGGACTTCCGGCTGACAACCGCTCATGTCAACATGAGCACTGTACCCCTCCCCTATCAGTACCTGGGCAAGTCCTCTCCTGTTATGCATTGAAATTTCACCTGAGAAACACTGTCAGATTCAACAGATTCGAACTCCTTCCGCCTTCGGTCCTGATTCAGCGATTAGTTCAGAGGAAATCCACGACTCCAGAAGCAGGATTTAGTGTCCATGACATTCACAGTGAAGAATGAAATTGTAACATATAATATTTTTTTAATGGCATCTTGGGAGGAGACTTTACACGAAGAGTCTCGGGATTGGCTGTGCCGAGGTGGCCGCCCCATCTGGTAGTAATCACGCCGTCTTTGATAGGTAGCTCTGCTCTCCAATGCCTCAGCCACGCTTGCCGAGTTCACAGCTCCCCACAGTTACCACGCACATTTATTTTCAGTGTCTCCTTTCTGTGGTGTCACGGGAGCGCAGAGCCTTTGGAGAATGCCAGCGGACTTCAGGGCGAGCGAAATGGGCCAGGCGACCTAACGAGGGCCGGGCGACCTAACGAGGGCCGGGCGACCTAACGAGAGCTGCTGGCTGATGGTCAGACACACAAGCCGCTCTCAAACATCCAGACCTGCAGATTTAACGCTTTATGTACACCAAACAGGGCTTAACTCCTTAATACACTCATAGTGCCCTACTGCTATATACCATCCATCCTGTTTTACAGTACAGTTTGATTTATGTCTCGCGGTTCCTTGATATCAATACTATGCAGTTAGGTTGGACATATAGGCAAAATAATCAGTGAAAGCTTGAAATAAAAACACAAAATACATCCCTCCTAACTTGTGTGTCAGAAAATATTGCCGGCTGTAAATATAAGTCAAAGTGTGTTGCTAATCCATTCTACGTCATTTGTGTGAATTGCCTCAAATGTCAATACAAATAAAATATGCTTTGACCAAACCTCTATATCTCTGCACGGTCACTGCATTGGTCCACTTTTAAGAGGACTGTTGTTTATGGTCAAAACGTCTTTAATCGATCCCGTTTGGTCTTTCCTGTTTGCCTGTAATCACCTTTCACCTTACTGAGGACCACACATACTTAGGGTCGAGTGAAATTTACTAAACTCACTACAGGCTCTGTTAGCAGTGTTTTAAGAGACTGTCTATAAAGGCAGGGCAAGGAACACCTGTTGTGGTGTGTGCCAGACACACCTGTCACCATGGCCCCTGCAGACCGTCGCCTATCATGTCCCTTTGTGCACCTCCCAGCGAGGGGGGGCGGTGCCCCACAGCTCCCGTAAACGCCCCTGTCCCCGGCCATGGGAATGCTCGTACCCTCTGACACGACCTGGGAAAGCCTGGGTCACCGGAGGAGCAGCGAAACAAGGCTTAATTCTCCTCCGGAGAGGTGCCTATGCGCTGAAACGCAAGCCCTCAAAAGCCTCGCCGAGAAACCCAATCTCCCCCACTATATCTCGCAATGATGGCTCCCTGCTCCCCAGTGACCCCCTCCTCCATCTATGGCATACAAACCGAGCCCTTCAGCCCCTTTTCAGAGGCTTTACGGATCCAGGAGGCTGTGCCAAGCAGGCGGGCGCTTATCACAGACATCACCGGGTCAAATGGCTGGGAAGCACAGGCGAGCTGATGGCAGGCGACTCTGAGATAGTGAATGGATATAGCAGCTGCTTGGGGGTCAGATGGAGTCAGGTGCGGGGGCTCTAGGGGGGCGGGGGGGGGGGGGGGGGGGGGGGGGGGGGGGGGGGGGGGGGGGGGGGGGGGGGGGGGGGGGTCACGGCTGGCTTAATGATTGTTGCTCTGCCCCCACACCTGCGATACCTCTCACAGACCAGGGCAGACCTCCAGCACGCCTCTAGGCTGACTGCTAGTTTGCTCACGAAACGCAGCGAGGCTTTTACTGGCACAAAGGGAGCAAATTCTCAGGTCCTGAGCGATGTCCAAACTGTTCACCTGATCTGAAAATTATGAGCCAATTAAATTTAGAAAACCCACAGGCAGTAAAACCGAAAAGCCAATTTTGGCGCGCGCTCGAGTTCTGTCCTTTTGGACAGCTAAATTGACAAACTGCAAATTTTTTAAAAAATAAATACATCTGGTGAAAAATCAATGGACTGGATAAAAGTGAATAAAAAGCACGGTAGAAACTTGCATCGTTTCTTTGATTAAAATGTCTTTGCTCTCTGCATGCCCGCCTGCCAGACTCTCCGTCCGGACCTGGCTCTTCTCATGTGGGCCGATAATCGAGGCATTAAATTAAAACAAAACACTTTGATGTTCTTGGATCTCAGGTCTCCACTAAAAAAAAAATAAAAAAATCCAGAGAATAACAAGTAATGTGCCACAAAGACGCAATACAGGCCTCTGGATGGACTGTACAGGGATAAGCGAACATTAGGCAGGCCGTGTTTGATGATGTCAGGCAGTGACCTGTAACTTGTCAGCATCTGTACCTCCCTGTCACAGAAATGCAGCTAACCCTTGGCTTATGTGTGCAGCACTTGGTTCTATGCTAAGCAATAAAATGGTGAGGTGTTGACCCCATGCCTAAGGTAGCAACAGGGGTCGAACTGATGGACTAATGTCTGTGTTTAAGCCCTGACAGTAATAGTCGCTTCCTTGACATAACTAACTTGACAAATATCCAGACTCTGTAGTGCAGATTTCGTATTGGGGCGTCAAGACAATAAAAATAAAGAGCATTATAAATCGTTGCACAATTTCCGCAGACAAGCTTGCTCAGAGTGACTATAAAGTTTCAGAGGAGCAGCTTTGCACACAGTTACAGAGACAGGTTTACAGCAGCGGGGTTGGATCAGACTCTGCAGGCCATTGTTCCTTAATCCATACAGCCGGAGCAGAGGGAAAAGCCGACCTCACAGCCTGAGCGAGAGCCTGATCTGTAGCAATCGTGTTCTGAATGATTCCGTTATTAATGCTCGGCAGAAACTGACACCTGTCCCGGTTCTCCCAGGATTGTCCCTTTTTTTGTGCAACTGTCCCGGAAAATCGATATTCCTTCCCGCTTTTTTGTGTTTTGAGTTTAGTAGTTTCCAATAAATCCTCAGTTTCCTTCCGCTGCTGTTCCTCTCCCTTCCTAGTCATGTTTATACATCCAATCCCGTGTCCGTAAAAACGGATAAAACACAGCGAAGATTGCCCGCTTCTATACTCTGCATTTGATTGGTCACAGAAATACAAATGCTTACGTTATTGGCTAGCTGTCTGTCTGTATCCACAGGCACGACCCACCGTGACTGTTGGCTAGAGGTAGCATTAGTTAAAAAAATAGGGAGTTATACAAATATTAGTATATTTAATAATATAATACGGTATGTAATATAGTATATATAGTATATGTATAAAAATGGTTTAACCCCCCCCCCCCCCACAAAAAAAATATTTCGCGAACTGCTGTACATGTGCTGCTTAATTATCAGGCCATGTGTAACATTCTGGCAAACAAACCACTCCCTCTGTGGCTCAATGAAATGCTGAACTTTCAGGGTCGGTTTCCAAAAAATAAATATGCTACTCTAATCAATGTGCTGCCACTCCAACACTATCTTCCTCTACTCTTACTCTCTTTTTACAGGAATGTTTCATAGTCCTTCAGAAAACAGAGGGACTCTCAGCCTTTTATGGGGCACAGTAAAAAGCATTTGCGGAAAGCTGGATGTTTTCGTGGGTCATGTGACCCGCAGCTGCCTAAAGCCGGTGCTCTGTATTGTGTGATCACACTTACATTATGGCTATATGGTAATCTTGGATGTCAAAGTGGGTTTTATGTCTTAGTAACCTAATATTTGGATGTAAATCTCCAGGGTAAACACATGTATAAGACGCATTCAAAGGACATTCACTTCACTTCTGAATAGCAGTTTAAACTGCATTATTTTAAACTGAAAAACAGGAAATATACTTATAGGTAAAAATAAATGCAAACTTTTCTTATAAAATACAGAATAGCATAAAAACTCCATGCTTTGGAAATGTTGGTAATTTATGTAGAGTTTAAAAAAACAACAGAGTAAACAATATCTGAGATCCCCGAAGAATGCTAAATTATCTGCAAGACGCTTTTTTTATTGCAAAATTACACATTTCCAGGCTCCCTTTGCACAGACCAACAAAGGCAATTTGTTTTCCTCAAAGCAGCTCAACTTTGCAGAAAAAAAAGATACTTTATACTTTTCCCCCTGGCCAAGAAAAATGTATTCACATACTGTGGCCAACAAGCCATTGATTTCCTTTTTTAAGTGACATTTTTACACTATTGTTAAAACATTTCATTTAGTGTGTCGGAAATAGAAAACTACATATATATATACAGTATATATATATCTTCCATCACTGGATAGGCAGTTACAACATCCTGTGCTGAAGTCCTAGGCAGTCAGAGAAAATGAATAGCCATTTGTCTGGGGAGTAAGTGCTCATCATTTAACAAACAATACAGCTTTACAGCAACATGAAAATCTTTTCCTTGACTGCCTAAGACTTCTGCACAGTACTGTACACAAATAATAAACTAATAAAATAAACAAATACCCACATAAATGTAGAAATAAATAAGCACATACTGTAAATCAATCAATAAAAAAATAAATGCTTGAGATTTTGATATATTGCTAAAATGTGGCATGGTATATTGTGGCAATGTCAGCACGGTGAGACACGCTTAAGGAACTCGCAGAAACCGGCAAATCAGTTTATTGTGCACAACTGCTAGAGAAAACTAGCAGCAACATGGACAGGAGAACAGGAGAAGCCGCCGCCCATCGCACCACAGTAGGGAAACACCACACAATACACATGGCTGAGGAGACTGGGCAGGGTTACTAACTGGGAGAGGATACTGGGCAGGGTTACAGACTGGGAGAAGATACTGGATAGAGGAATAGACTGGGAGTTGATACTGGGCAGGGTTACTGACTGGGACAGGATACTGGGCAGAGTTATAAAGTGGGAGAGGATACTGGGAAGAGGAATAGAGTAGGAGAGGATACTGGGCAGGGTTACTAACTGGGAGAGGATACTGGGCAGGGTTACAGACTGGGAGAGGATACTGGGCAGGGTTACAGACTGGGAGAGGATACTGGGAAGAGGAATAGAGTAGGAGAAGATACTGGGCAGGGTTACAGACTGGGAGAGGATACTGGGAAGAGGAATAGAGTAGGAGAGGATACTGGGAAGAGGAATAGAGTAGGAGAAGATACTGGGCATAGGAATAGACTGGAAAAAGATACTGGCAGAGCCATAGACTGGAAGAGGACACCAGGCAGAGTCATAAAGTGCTTTGTGCATCTCTTACTGCATTCCGGTGGAAAAGAGCGACAGATCTCAGATTTTAATCACAGGAAGGAGAGAGTGTCTGTTTTTTAAGTGTTTTAATGGACTCTGGGGCTTCAGGAGGAGCTAGCATTTCACTCATCTGGGTGAGCGAGCAGCACAAGGAGACAAAAGAGGCAGCCATTCACAAGGAGGCCAAAGTCACAGAACGGAAGGGGCCTGTTTTACAGAAAAGGGGCCGTCTGACCTCTGACCTCCAGCAAAATATTTTCAGGCTGTAAATTGTGCAAGTAGCAAATACGTTTGTCATTTCTCACATGGTACAGTTATTCACAACAGCATTATACTGTCATTTATACATATATAT
>JAODKL010000017.1:15519837-15530252 GCA_026780765.1 Petrocephalus schoutedeni
AGGACAGCTGTGAGAAGATTTTTGAAATTACTGTCCTGGAAACTCCAATTTCAACGCAGGATTCTCTAGTCGCTGGCAGTTGTGAAGAAACCTTGCATTTTGGGAACCCCTCTCAAATTTTCTATAAATAAAAATGCGATCAATGGGCTGATGTACATAAAATATAAAGTATGATTTTCTAAGAAGTTGTATTCACTGCCAGAGTTTGTTCAATGGTCACAATACTCCCACCAGAAGCATCAACAGTGTGGTGGTGGTGCAGTGATGTTTTTTGGCAGGAAAAGCAGGAAGTGAAATGCTGGGCCCCTTTAGGGCCCCAGTGGTGTTAAGAACAGAACATTTCCTGACCTTTTACAAAAAGAGGAGCTTTTCGGAATAATATGATGTTCGTGTAGGGCAATACACTATCACATGCTGCTAATGGCACTGTTGATTGGATGCTTGGGCATTAAAAGAGGTCCAATCACAGTCTGGCCACCATCATCCTCTGACCTGAACCCTATTGAGAACTGATGGAGCAATTTGAACCGAAAAACCTATAAGGGAGGGCGGTAGGTCACCTCAGAACAGCAGCACTAGGAGGCAGTACTGGCATCTTCTTATAAAACAGGGGCAGAAACTGAGAGAGTTGTTAAAGTACTTTCAAGGAAGTAGGAAAGATGTTTTTGGAAAAACAGTATGTTTGTACAAGAAATTTAACAGATTTATGTTTTGAGGCATTTGTAACATACTGAAAGTTCAAAAACTGCATTCTGGAATTGGGTTTGTTTCAGTATACAGTATATAAAAACTTATTATCAGGCACTGTTGTATCTGTAACAAGTTACTTGTACATTTTTACATAAAAGGAATCAAACTCTGATCTCAAACATCTAAAAAGCCTGGTAACTATTAAAAAGGGTAACAAAAGGGGCACAAATGATGTAATAGTACACTACGACTTAATGCATTAATTAACCCCTGGAACGGGTCACAGTGGATAGCGTTCTAAGGGTGAACGAGAAAGTAAGTGTTAGTTACATACTAATCTCATCATTAATCAGTCATAACGGTGCATGTATTTCATGCAGTTACAGTACTATTTGTTCATGATTTGTACTTGAGTCGTAGCTGAGTAACTAAGCTACTTGTGCCCCATCAAGTAAACAGTTACCAAAAAAGTACTTTAACAGAGCTGACCCAATTAATAATAACCCAAAAATGGCATCTGTGTAACACGCTGCAACACAGGGCATTCTCATTGGACATTGACAGCTAACGAGTATCTCATCAAATGGTTAATTATCCTTAGATGGAAACATCTAGACATCCGGCCGTCTTCCAAGAGCACTGTTCCAGTGTGGGGCAGAGTAACCCAGAGCCTTTCCGAATGGACATGCTAGTCTGTCTCAGGGCAGACATTAACACAATGGGCAATACCGTGACACCCATTCACTTAAACTGCAGTTTGGACACAGATGGGGTGGAATTTATAACCATAGACATTTATAACCTATGTCTCACCAGTGGTGACTACAGTGCTACCCATAGTGAGTCATAATTATTGAAATTAGGCCTGTCACCATGTAAATATGCCGTCAGTCTAACATACAATTATACATCGGATTCTGTGTTATTCATAAAGCGCCAAGTACCTCGACATGTCGGCCCCTCAGCCCGTTAAGCACAGCTGCAGCCATCGCCTGACCAAACCATAAAAACGATGGCTACATCTGCCAAATTGCACTTTGTTTATAGTGCAGTAAACGCAAACACATCTTTTGAGAGGCATCTGCATTGTGTTCAGGCGAGGTAATGGAAACACCTGAACAATGCCAGGTGTGTCATCCCAGGCCAGGCAGCACCATTTCCCAGAATTCATAGGGTCGACTAAGCTCTAATCACAACATACAGAGGGGGTTTTAAGTTACGGACCCATTTAACTAGCTATAGTGAGGTTTTCTGTACAGAAAGAGTTCCTTTCATGTAGAAGAAGTTAATTGATTACTTACGACCAAATGGGTTTGAAAAATAAAACATATTCAATGTCAGTTAGACTTAAAACCTATCAATTAACCATGCATTGTTGATCAGGGTAAGACTTGAACAATCGGCTAAACGAAAGCTCACTAGAATATTTGTTGCATATACCCTAACACACCAGGTAAAACAGAGTTGAAAATAAAGCTCATTCTATGCAGAATCTAGTTTAGGTACTATAACAAAGACAGTTCTGGCATTGCTGTGGATCTCAGGCATCGTCCCAATACATGCAAGTTTCACCTCACATACCCCCGGCTGTTCACAAAACACTTATTCCTGTTGTGAGGGAGTGATCCGCAAAGACCATGAAGAAAAGGCATATCGGCTGAAATAAGTGCCGATTGTTTTCCCTCAGAACATACACCTCCTTAAGAAAGAAATATTTTATTTACAAACCTTTGCCAAATGCCAAATTGGAATATAGTTTTTAACGCCGGCATCCATTTTAAGCAGGAACTCAAGCAAAAGCACTGACACAACAAGGACTGTAAGAGCTGATTGTGATTGGACAGTAGAGGAACCAATGGAAAGCCGCAGGAATTCCACATGGACTGACCAGGCCTGAGATGTCACAACAGTGCGTTCAAGATTCGACAACAAGATATTACATTTCTTATTTGTACCAGAATAAGACGAATACCTGATTTCTAGCTGACTGCAGCTTAATATTTTATCCCACCTGTGAATAATGGTCCTGTCACAACTTAAAAGCTAAATTCATTATAATTCAGGAAAAACACGGAATGTCCACTCAACCTGTCCATCACGGTGCTCTGATCTTGCAGGAAATGTAGGTTTCACGAGGAAAGCCGTGTTCCCCACTGGCCAGGCCCACCTGTAGCTGTAAGTCCAGGGGGAGAACGCAGCAATAACATAAACATCTGGTTACTGCTAGTCTCTTAACCTCTGTCCCCAATGAAAAATGAAACGCAGATGAGACATTGATTGGGGCAGATGAAGCTGCAATGCAAACCAGATTGCTGCCTGCACTTCAAAGGGGCGTCTCCGCACCTCAGAGGCAGCTGACCGTCTGTGAGCATTCACCTGGGCTTTGGTCTACATTCATCTTCCTCTCTGAGAGAACCACTCCCCCCCCCTCATCCTGGCGAACCCACGGCGTGCCAGGGTGGAGTGCCACAGCAGCGTGGGGGATCTGACTCAGGAGAAGGCCACGCATATCCAAGATGGAGCCTCAGATATCTGACTATTCTGACATTCGGTCAGAAGTCAGAAGTTCTGCAGGGTGAAGACAATGAGGGAAACAGGTCTCTGTCATTAATGTTTTTAATGTAAAGGCGGAAAAGAAAAAGACGTCTACAAATTATGCAAAAAGAAATTCTCAGGGATTAGTACAGACAGGTGATATTCAAACACGTTCATACAGCATACAGTCATGCGCCCCATGGGAGGGCCGCATATACGACGGTGGTCCCATGACATCATAACGGAGATGAAAAATTCCTATCGCCTGGTGCTGCTGTAGCCGTCGTAACATTGTGGCACATCGCATTACTCACATGTTTGTGGTGATGCTGGTGTAAAGAATCCTACTGTGCTGCCAGTTGTAATAAAGTATAGGATATACAATTATGTACAGCACATAATACTTGATAATAAACAACTACGTTACTGCTTTACGCGTTTCCTATACTGTACTTTTAAATTATTTTAGAGTGTACTCTTTCTACTGATATATAAGAAAAGTTAACTGTAAAAAGTACACCATGCTACAGTACCATAGTGTGTAAGTACATTCCGTGATGTTCACACAATGACAAAATCCCCTAATGGCACATTTCTCAGAATGTACCCCTGTCAGTAAGTGACGCGTGACTGCGCACAGTTATAGACGGGCAGTGTCCTGGATGCAGGTTAAGCACCTTGCTAGGGGGTTACTCTCTTGGGATAAAAAAATAAATGTCCTTCATTACTAGAAACTTCTCCAAGCCCACAATACTGAGGTAGAAGGGTTTAGATTTCATACAGAAACAATGTGACTTGCATGTTTATTCAATAAATACGTATAAATATGCCAAACCAAAAACTGAATATGATTCAAAACCACCAATCGTAAAATAACAGATTAGTTGAAAAAGGATTCAGGACCACCAATGGGAGGGGTGGGGGTAACCAGGTCAGTTGTCCCGGGCCCTAGGTCATGGGGGGGCCCAAAAGAGCCCTCTATCTTTTAAATAATCTGCTGGAATGATTTGTCTGAAATGCATACAGGGATTTGTGAAATCGTTATATATTGCTTGCTAATCATATAAAAGCTTGATGGTTTTTTTATCTTCCTGATTTTCCTTGACGTAGTTCTTTCTATCAGACGGCAGAGTGGATTGTGCTGAAGCCAGCCAGGCCTTTCAGCCACACCTGGAGAGAGAGGCCTGGAGAGGATGGCAAGGCTGATGGGTATCTCTGTTTAGCTGTTAGCCTAGCTCTGCCCAGCTACATTCACGCCTGCAGGCCAGGGAGACGCAAGGAGGCGGCCTTTTCTAACCCTGTCCTCCATGGTCATCTGTAGGGTGCACTTGCAGGAAGCGGCATTGGTTTCTCCTTCTTCAGTGTGAATGTCTCCACAAAGCTGACTGCCCAAGAGGAACCCCAGGTATTTTGTGGGGTTTAAAAATCCACTCCCTTCATCCCCTTGCATTAATGTTATAGTCCATTTTCAATATGGAGTAGAGTATGATGATGCAGCTCCATTGAACTGTCCAGTGCCAGGTGTGTGAGCTCTGGTGATCTGTATGGTAGTATGTTGCTTTCCCTATACTGTGCATACGTATGAAGAAACCACACCTACAGTCACGTCTGTAGTAGCAGTGCTCAGTTGCTTGAGAATTGTGTAGTGGCAGATGCCCATTAAATGGATTGAACCCCAACTTGGGATCTGTGATTCTGGCCAATCACCTGGTGGCCTAGTCCCCCCCCCCCAATCTAACACATAAGTTTAGGAGGAGTAGCCTCAGGCATCCATTCCTCCTTTTCACAGGGTCAGCCTGCCTACCAATAATTAGAGGGGTGATTGGGGAGGGTTTGCAGCAAAGCATACTCTAGGTTCCACTGACCTCTTTCTACTGGGGAGCTTGCTGTTGACTCCTACCCAATGCTCAGGCTTGCCTTGTCTCACTTTACTGAGGTGTCCCTTCCTAAACTAGAGTCTATTGGCACAGGAAAGGCCCAATGTCAAGGGTGGCCAATCTTACCCAGAAAGGGCCGCTGTGTGTGCGGGTTTTCACTGCAACTCCCTAATTACATTACTAATTCGAGGACTGATTGGCCGAAGAGTCCTCACACCTGGGTCTGAACAGCTGACCTAAAGGTTATCCCAAAAACCTGCACACACAGCGGCCCTTTGTGGATAAGATTAGCCACCCCTGCCCTATGTCGTCAACCCAATACTGGCTATACCTTAAAACAGGAATATGTACTGCAAAATACCACCTCCCAGTGAAAACCACGTTTGTCTTTCCACACACTGCAAATGGCTCTTTGTCTTCTCCTAGTAGTATAGGTGTGGAACCGGGCAAGAAGCTATGGGCAAACGTCGAGTGTAACCAGATGCTCAATCTCCATTGTTTTTCCAGCCAGAATAGCACAGTCAACGCTGTCAAAAACCTGTAACATATCAGCAAGGAGAATCAGGACCACCTCTGACTAGCAACGGTTTGCATAAGTAAGCCACTAACATTACCCACATGACAGAATTGACTTGCTAACAGTGATAGAAGGTGTTAGGTCTTCTGAACACTTTCAACAACCAAGGACAGACACCATCTGCAGCACCTGCTTTCTTGGGCTTTAACCTAAGAACAAATTGTGTCACCTGCGTAATGTTGCACGACTCTCGCAAGTTAACAGGTCTGGGAAGTAGAAGCATAGATGTGTAGTATTTCAGAAGAATAAATCTGAGGATAATGCCTGTCTGTGGTGCCCTCAGTACAGTCCATTATTTAAACGACATCTCATCTCGCTCATGGTCTAAGCATCTCTTTCTATGTATTCGTTTAAAAAATATATAGCGACACTCACTCCTCTGATATTAAGACTAGTTTCCATTCTTATCTGACCATCTGAAAAGTCTTCTGGGATGTTCTCAGTTACATGCTTTCATAACACATCCCATTTCAGCCCCAGCAGATCTTGATAAGCTTTTCAGATTCATCCAGATTGGCATCCTGTTCAGGGTCTATGCCAGCCTCATACACCCTGTGCTGTCTGCCATGGGCTACAGCTACCCCCCCCACTCCAAATGGTGATCCCCACAAGCATTTGGAAGACAGATGGTTGGAGAAAAGACAACAGCAATTAAAATGCTATTAGACACACAGTCTGTTGAAAGATCCAGGCAAAGAGCTGGAAGATCATCACCATGGCATTTTTATAAGAGACAAATTACTGACTGAAAAATTATTCCTTATTTTCTATTGAAAGTAATTACATAAACTGAACTCTAAGGATCCTGTTTAAAAGAAAAAAATTGATACCAGGGGTCTATCACAAAGCAGGAGTTCTTGCTTAGCCTGATAACTTGTCGGATTTAAAGTAGTCTGGGCTAAAAACAAAGTGAAAATACTGTCCATTGAAACTGGGGTACCTTAAATCTGACACGCCATCCAGTGAAGCATAAAATCCCACTTTATGATGCAGGCTCCAGGAATGGGGGGAACAGGACAGATAAAGTTGGATACAGTAGAAAAAGCCTGGGATGTTTCATACTGTTTCAGTGTTATGAAAAAGCAAGTAATTTATTTGTAACTGCATATTTGTAACTTTATACATAGTTACAGCACAATAGAGATACAATAATAATGCACACACTATTCTCATTTGACATTAAAGAGAAGCGATATACTGAAGTAAATCACACAGAGAAATGTACTGAAAAACAATATGAATGAACCTGCTGAAGTAAAAGAACATTTTATAAGCATAACAACAGTAATCAACTGCCTGACCGCCTCAGTTAATCAACTATTTCCTTTATCTGTACATCTCTGTTTTGTAACCAACATGTTCAACCCAATCTGAGCCGAAAACCAGTAAACACTGACAATGAAGAAGTTCTCATGCTTGAAAGGTAAGTGGGAGCACATTTTCAATAATGCATCGTAGCTATACCGATAGGCTGTAGCCATGGAACATAATGACGAACAGTCTGTTTCCCATTAAATGTTCATTTTATATTCACAGAAAAAGGTTGCTGGTGAGCCAGTGCTCCTCTCCACCACTCACCTGCTAGCAGGAATGATGCTGCGGAGCCATGCCAGCGGATGGCGCCAGCACACTCTAATTAACGGGTATTTTCTTACAGGTGTTTGTCCTGCCCTAAAAAAACACCTGCTCCCTTCCAAACAAAAGGTATCATGTGAAGCGGGTAATGACATACTTTGCAGCAACATCTCATTAACAAGGCTCAGTGAGCTAGAGCTACCAAAGAAGCACAATCAGACAAGGAAATGAGTCCTTCGTGTGACCAGGTGTGCAAAACGCTCAGTGGAGCCTGGCAGGTGTGCCAGGCAGAGCTGGGCACTGAGGTGTAGCACTTAACACTGTCTTTATATCCGTAGTTAGGATCTTTGACAGTGTGGCATATAGGCTAGATGGTCATGCAAAAGCACCACGACAGAAGAATATAGTTCAGGTGTATCGTCTGTGGGATCGTGAGTCTGTTCTAGGTACTATTTTGCTGCAGGATTCCAAAAGTAACTTGTGGTTGAACCGCCGACCTAATGTGGTGTGGAAGAGTTTAACAGCCAATCCGCGGAGGTCTAGATGAACACATTTTTTTGGACGCAGTAATTCTGCCTTTTCAAATTTCGGGATCAAATGAGCAGCAGCTTATTCTGCAGAATTCTCCAGAAGAGGGAAGGAGACCAGAAAAAATATGGGTATGAACCAAGGCTGGGAAACCAGTTTCCACATGGACAGATGTGCTATAAGCCCTCCCAGGCCAGAGAAGGTGATTGTCCCCTTTGATATATCTGTTAAGAGCTCGGATGAAGAGGTCTCACTTTCTGAAGGAGACACTGGCTGTGACAGGCAGCCCTTCCCAGTCCTTATTCTTGGCCAAAGTGCTTGAGGTTGGACTCAAACTGTCCTGAGCAACGTGGACTCCATGCTGTCAAATGGACTGACTGGAAAGACACTCCACAAAAACACATACCATTTTGGTCCTGGAAAGGAAAATATTGACCTCCATTTCCAGTACATCGCCCTACAGGTGTCTGGAATGCTCTGAACCAGGAGTCCCCAATTCCAGTCCTGGAGGGCCGGAATCCATCACAGTCTGCAGATCTCCCTGCTCAAACACATCAGCTACTTACTGGGTTTAGTAGGTGGTTTTAGTAGGTGTTTCAGGGAAATCTTTGCAAACTCTGTTGGGTTCTGGCTCTCCAGGACTGGAATTGGAACCCTGGTCTGGATAGTAGAAAAAAACATTCAAAATTTTCTTATTAGCCTATTGGAATTTTTTTAT
Organism: Petrocephalus schoutedeni; assembly: GCA_026780765.1. Lineage (NCBI taxonomy): Eukaryota > Metazoa > Chordata > Actinopteri > Osteoglossiformes > Mormyridae > Petrocephalus > Petrocephalus schoutedeni. The sequence continues at coordinate 15,528,338 of JAODKL010000017.1, forward strand.
TAAGAAAAAATATCTGCATAGAATGCAGCACCCACAGAGTAAATAGTAAAGGCCGATGTTAGCGCTTAGTCTGAAGTCAGGTAAAACACATTCACTGTGGAGCACAAAATCCAACTTCCTCTACACTGGAGCGCTTCAATATAAAGTGAACTTGAAGTTCAAACCTGGTGCAAATCATGTTGATGTTTCTAGCCTTCATGACCACATGTTGATGTTCCAGGACTGAAACAGGAAGATGGAGTGCCATACATCTCAAACAGCTCCAAAGGCTTCCAAGGAAGGGAATGTTTGGAATGTTTCCAGTAAACATTCGGGCTTTTTTGTTTGTTTGCAATGAAACATGCGGTTAGCTTGTGCTTCACTCTGGTGAGGACATGTTCAGAGCTCCATTGAAATGGGAATGACTCATCTCCCACCCTGGTAAATGGAGCAGACAACTTATTGTGTCTTTAAGGCCTGCCTTCAGCTGAGGCATGTGCATATTAGCCAAAAGATACATCCATAATTAAATGTTAGAAAGCTATGTTGAATGAAATTGGAAGATCTCAACAAACAAACCTAAGTGAAGGTTATAATGATACTTTATTGACCCCCATGGGGAAATACTTTTAGCCTTGCCCATCATGCTCTCCATCATCGCAAAGAAACACATGCAGGCGATGGTGAGCTTGGGTGGTGACAGCAAAGGGTCAGCGGCCTGCTGCAGCCATGGGGTTGGGGGTTCAGGGCTTTGCTTAAGGGCCCTCGGACAAGGGCCCATTTGTGAAGGCCAGGTTCAAAGAAGCAGTCTTCAGGATCACAGGCACAGAGGTTTAGCCACATACTGCCCCTGCTACTATATAGTTAATGAAATATATGAAGGCATCAATACTATCGGTATAAAATCAACGCTAGAAAATATACTGAAGCCTAGTTCATTAAATTGGTATCAATAAACACCAGGCTGGTTTATTTATATCCATGACCTGTCCCTTTCTCCAAGAAAATAGGAATGTCACCTCACTTCTGCCACCAGGTGGCAGTATATTTTGAGGAAACCTTTCTTTTCATTGGTTTCAGCCCCATTTCTATGAAAGGCCTTTTTGTTAGAATAAGATCACTTTAATCAGAGCTAAAACAGCCCATGTCAAGCATCATTGTCACTTTTACGCTTTCCTTTAAGACCTGGAGGGGCGGAACTCCGGGAGAGAGCCACGCAAGCCGGGGCCAGATAAAGACCCCTTTGTCAGCTAGGTCAGAAAAGCCGAGTGCACTTGACTCATGGACATGAGGTCTGCACATTTCCCCACTTAATTATGTCAGCAGCTCATCAGGGACCGCCGCTCTCGGGGTCCATTCACCTGGAATATTGCGGGGAGGATTAAATAAAGTGGACCTGGAAAAATAGCTTTTGCCTGTCATTGTCGACGCTTGTATCACGTTGCGTCTCTGAAATGATACAACATAGCACTTTTCCTAAACGGAAACATTTCACGATCATTTCAAAACACGGCTCTGTTTAAACGGTATCCACTTACATGCAAGGGATTTTTTTCTTGGTTAAACAATTAGCTGTTCTTTAACTGCATGCATAATATCCAAAAAGATGAATCAGTACAGGCATTTGAAACACTGATGTTTTCTTATGTATAATCATTATACTCTTTCAATAGTTTTAAATCATATGGTGGCTAGATGGCTTCTGGTCACTGCAATTGTCGCACCAAAAACAAAAAGGAGAAGATAATAACGAGGACGTAATTATCCCGTTTCAGGAAACAGCCTTTCTAGGCATTATTTACATCATTTGAGTGCAGGAAATTTCATCAAATGTTTCACAACTGAAGCATTGAAATATTGCAAGCAGAAACATGCCATGGAGATGCATGGATTTCCTGCACCATGTAATTGCTAATGACGTCCAGCTGGTACTCAT
>JAODKL010000017.1:15536788-15546877 GCA_026780765.1 Petrocephalus schoutedeni
TTTCTGCTTCTGAAAGAATCCGCCAAAGAACAGCAGGGACATGTGCAGGATCTCATTTTGCATGCACTACGTAATGCAGTCCACTTTGAGGAGAAAACGTAGGTGTCATGGTCCATTAGTGGTGAGGAAGTGAGTGAGTCACTGTCCTCCCCTAGCACTGCGCCGGCCGCAGAGCCTCGCTTTCTGCAGAGGCCTGTCTGACGGTGCGCCTTGCGCTGGCTGGATAATAGTTTGCCACTAACTGAAGCATGGGCAGGAAAAGAGGGGGCTATTGAATTTCGGGAAGCGTAGCCTGCTGCCAGTCATCAAGACAATAGCAGTCAAATATTGAACAGACAACTCAAAAAAAAAGAACACTAAAAAAGTCAAAATCAGCCCGCTGTATGTGATTGATATAGACATAGAATCTACTGCACAGTTCTACAAAAATCTGAAATACTGCATTCAGTAACATCATAAAAGATCATTTTTGTTCTAGAGATCATTTCAGTCTAACACAAGATTTGTCAATGAACAGATTAAATATGTACACGAATAATACAAAGCAAACATACTTAATATAATTAACAGTACAAGTATTCCTGGTGATTCTTTCCCATAATGACGGTGTAAGTCTAAAACTATATATTTTGAATGTAATATTTGTATTTATAAATTTATATTTTATGTTAGCATTAATACATGCACTTAAGGTGGCTCCTTGACAGCTTTATGCTAGTTTTACCTTCTTCGAAAAAGTCTGCCTAATATATTAACATACTTAAATGTAATGTAATGAGTCAAAGACTACATTATTCTTAATACCAAAAGGTCCACCCAAAGAGAAAGTCAAGCCAAGTTGGGTCTGGCTCTCCAGGACCCAGTGCTTTGTGAGCCGGTACTCTGTGCTGCTTGCCCTCTCTGCTGGGAGGGACACAACACAAATACTGCCGTCACATGGCAAACTGTCAGCCTCGGAAATATGTAGAAAGGCCTTGAAATGAAGCATGTTGGAAAATGAGCAGGGCCACAACGGGCCCTGAGACCCCTATCTGCTGTCTGACACCAAGTTCTGCCGTTGATGACTGTGAGCTCGGAGGTTTTCTATAATTACGCCGAGAGCGCCAGACCTGTAACTGATACGTTAACCAATGTAAATATTGCAGTGTTTATCCAATTTTGAAAAATGTGTGCTGAGTCTAGTGTTGCATTTTCCTTGACCTCACGGACAGCCTTTAAGGTGCGGGCTGAGGCCACGGAAGGCCATGCGGCAGGCCGGCTTTTGTAGTAACCGGTTGTGGGCACTTGGGACACTTACACACTGCTGTTGGTCGCTGGCACGGCACAGACAACCCTGCAGCAATGTAGCCACAGGAACACACCCACAATGGACAACTTAGATATCAATTCACCTAACAGCTGGAAGAAACCACAAAAGTGGTCAGAGGGAAACCCGCACGGCTTATGGAGAATGCTCATCCGCACACTCCGCGGACTCAAATGCCCACCCCTGGAGCCTTTAAGGTGACACAGCTACCCAACGCACCCCCTACCCTGAAATAAATCATGCATGAGGAATAAGTACTGGTCACGTCTGTACATATGTCCCCCAAACCAAATAGATACATAAATACCAGGTATACGGTGAAACACAATATTAAACTAAATTAAATAAAACTAAAAGTTATATACATAAAAGTTGTATGCTTGTCTTAGATACAGTATTCCTGTCTTGTGAGATTATTATTCATTGACAGCCTTAATGCCCCTTTCAACCATAAAGATCACCTTAATAACTATAATAATCTAGATCTTTAATATTTCCAAAGCAGTTCCCTTTCAATTTCTAAAAAGAATCCACTCTCTCCATCTCCAATCCAGACTGAATTAGAATATGAAGAATTTCAATGTAGCCTTAGAGTTTAGCGTATGTCGTTTTGCTAAACCACGGCTGGAGTGTAGCCAGTGGCTCAGACTGAGTTGCCTATGCCACATACCCATACAGCCAGCCTCAGGGTGGCCTGCTCTAGTGCAGCACATTAGACTGTGGGGTTACCATTCTGGGTCAGAGGACTAAGAGAGATGGACCGCTTTTGTAAAACAATAGCATCCAAGCCTTCCAGGCCTAACATCTCCCCACAATAATATGGTTTCCATATATTCCCTAATATGAATTGCTTCTTTACTGAATTACTTTTGGGTTTGTTAAATTTGTAAATCAAAGGGATTTCAAGGGGACCAATACCACATTCATTTCCTATTTCCAAGTAAAGAAATGGACTCAACATGTTTTCTGATTCTTTGTACCAAAGCCTCCTTGTCAAAAGAAGCCTATTATTACTCAAGGTGCCTGAGGTTTAATCTATTGACTGCACTCTCAAGGGATATTTTTATCGGATCATCTCAGCTCAAGAATTTTTGTCTTCTTGTTTAAATTATTTCCTCTAAGATTTCTATGGCAAACATTAAAATCAGCATTACACCACAATCTCTTAATATAACTGGGGGAAACAATTTTGAGAAAAAAAAATGTTTTGCAGTGCATTCTGGGAGTTAAACCATCAAAAGTAGGATTTAATGCCTTCCAGATCTGTCATTCCATTCTTTGTCCTTCAAGCTAAGGTGTTCCTTTATTGACCACTTATTAGATCTTACCCTATACATTTTACAGACAGCGAACTGTTACAGATATGAATCCGAATTTGAAATGTACTTCCTGGCTGTATTTAATGCCCCAGGGAAACCCTGTCTCTTTGTAGTAAAGAGAGCTACACTCATTGAAAAGACCCTGACATCACCGATACTACATAGACAGGCATGCTGAATAGTTTGCCTTGACCTAATTCAATAATCCGACTCTCTCCATTGGTTTGGGTCAGCAGTCAAAGCTGGGAGGTTTCTTAATGCACTGTTCATATACAGTGAAATACAAGCGATTCCCCGCGGGACAGCTTTTAATGAGACTCCCAAAGCACTCGCTGCTCCAGCGCCATTGTTGCTTTATGTTCGATGAAAAGCGTCACAAATTCATTGCACCTTTTATCATACCCTTTCAGATTTGTCTTCAAGCTGACACACACGAGGGATCACAGATGTTTACTTTAGCGGCCCAGCCCGGAGATGAGCCTAATCTAGGCTACATTAGGCTTAGTCTGCACAACAATGCCATAACAAAAAGGCACTCTCCCTGTCTGCCCCACAGAAAGTGGCTGAGCCCCCCATCTCTTGTCCTGACCAAGGTTAGCTTCCTGTTCTCTATTGTCTACCACAACACTGGGGCTCTACCTTACTTGTCAGCTGAATGCTCTCTGATGTCTTTTATTTTAATATGACTTTTTTGTTAAGCTATACATACAATTATTTAGCACTGCCACATGGGTCATGGTGCATGGGTTTTCGTAGCATGCTTTTAAATCTAGCGTACTAAAACCCATGTCAAAGCCCATATTTTCCTGACATTTCTCCTGATATGCTCCAGATATTGTCCTGGGAGAAGCATGCTCGATTAACTTCAGCCAAGCACTAAATGTGCCATGAGAACCTGATACTTTCATCGCTGTTTGTCTGAAAGGGTAAAACCCCCCCCTTCTGAGACATCACCCCTTGACCTCTTTGGGAAAGACCTTGTTCACTGCCAGGCTTCAGGTAAGATCATGCACAGGCCCATTCACATTCAGACACCCACAGTGCTGCCAAACTAAGGTTTGACATACATAGGTATCCGGGTCTGTTCCAAGTTAACTATTCAGTGTCTTTAATTGGCTTTAAGTGGAAACTGACATTTAAATATGAATATGACCAGTTCACTTCAAAAATCAAACACAATGAACTAAGTCTGGCCCTCCTACAGGGTGCTAGAATGTTATCTGACATTATACAGGCAAATGTCACAGTATGACTTGTACATTTCAGTATATGCGCACATATTGTTCAAAGTAACCCATTTTTGACCCTCCTGTTACTTTTCAAAGATCAACAGCTGGTAATATTGCATTCAGGTACACACAAGGCTGATACCATCTGACATCTTCTTCCAATTTGCACTTAATATTTCCAAAAGACAGCCAAGATGACAGGGGATTATTTCATACAAAAAAACTCCATTTTAAAAAATGTATTGTTATATAATATTTTAAATGTTTATAAGCAAACTAGGAATAAGAAGCTGGGCTGTCTGGGGGGAAACAGACCTCTTACTGGTGCCTGCAGTAAATCTTAAAACCATTGTGACAGCTAGAACAAGCCCTTGTAAAACAGAGATTTCCTGGCCCCAAGGGCTCGAGCAGGAGCTGTTGGAGGTTGTACCAAAAGTCAAACAGGGCATGTCTGACAACAGATTCCACAGGGAAACACTATTAGCTCAGCCACACCCCACCAGTGACTCATTTCCTCTAAACCGGGACGGGAGGCTGAGAGTCGGTGAGGCGCAGATTCAGCCAGGGGACGGGGTTCCTCTGCCTGGCTGTAGTCTGTTCATTTAGCCCCGAAGCCATGGTGGCTCCATATGTGCATCAAGCTGCACATGTCCTTCTACTGGTAATACACAAACAGTAAGTGTTCTGCACAGCCATCTTTGATACGGAGGCCCTGACTCTTAGGGAGATGGCCACTGAAAAATTGACTCCAGACTGAGTCTTAGTCTTCGTATTAACAGGAAACATTAATTTCTCTCATATTCTAAAGAACTTCTCCTAAGCCAGTATATAATTCTTTGTAAATCTGAACAAAAGCTGCAATGTGTCACTATGGCTGGTAATACTGAAACAAAAAAAAATCTATGACGGCATGAAAGTAACGATGCGTTTTTTACTAAACGTTCAAGACTTCCATAATCGTCTGTTGTCAGATGTATTTTTCTCAAATCAAATAGTGCTTCCTGTTTACTCATTCAGTGAAAGTGAAAAGAGATGCCCAATGCACGCTCTGATCTCCTTACCTGGAAACCAGGCACTGCTGCCTGGGTTCAGACTCGCTCCCACCGTGCACGGCTCCTAACGCCTGTCCTTCATTCCACATGTTGGTGATTTATGGCACATGTATTTTCTTCTGACGGTGCTGTCTGTCACAGCACGGTACAGCTGCTTCGTACTGCTGGCTAGGTTTTGAGAGTGTTTCAGCTAGCTGGATGAGCGATGCTTTCCAATTAGGTTTGCCCAGTACGATGAGCTATGCATTTGGAATAGGTTTGCATAGCTGAATGAGCTACGCGTTTTGATTTGGTTCAGCTAGCTTCACCAGCTACGTGTTTCAGCTAGGTCCAGCTAACAGGATAAGATACATATTTTGATCAGATCAGGCTTGCTAGTTGAGCTACATGCATGGGTCACACCCAACAATAAGAATTTACGTCCTCTTATTTGACAATACACAGTCCAGGAAACCGTCAACATCACGACATAACCAACCACAGCGTTTGAGTTCTCCATGTTCAACAGGGAGTGTTTCCGTTTCTGTTCATTTAAGTCTTTGTTCCTGTCGAGTTTATTTCGTTTTTCCTTTTAAAAACTAAGTAATCCCTCCCCAAATTTGTGACATTTCCATCACCTCCACAGGACACTGCAGCAGAAAACGTGCACTCATAAATCAAACTCTTTGTTAAAACAATTCACTTTGCTATTTAGCTAATTTAATACCATTTTAATTGCTGTTTAGAACAGGCACTACTGGTCCACTTCAGAAACGTCCTCTGTTACCAAATGGGGTACAAACAAACTCTGCAAGCTACAAGTAAACATTTAAAACCCAACACAATCTTCCAGGCCCTACACATGCCATGTCGCGTCCTTCAAAGTCCTCACTGGCTGCTTTTGCCTTGAAGTCTGTAGCCACCTTGGGATGCTATGGCCATACATGCATGTTGGGCCCATTTCAGTCACCTGTTTTTATACACAAAGAACACAGATCACAGGGCATAACACAGATAGTAGTTACAGTGTTTTGTTAGATAGTATTCTATCTCCTGTTTAAATTTTCCAGTGTTTTCCATGAACCACACTGAACTGCATAAGAAATTAACTGAATTTATGTTTGGACCACGGCCCACTGAGAACTGCCGCAATGCAGTATTTTGTTGTTTAGCTGACGCTATTAACAACAGCAGCTTGTAAACTCATTTGTACAGCTGGATATTTTATGGGAGAAGTTCTGGCACTGCTCCTGGTTTTCGGGTACCACTGCAACGGCCAAGCTAAGACCCTTAGATGGCCGTGTCTTTACCCACAATGCTAAGTGCTACAGTGTAAGCAACCATGCGCAATGCTGAGGACGGCAATTTGCAAAGATGTTTCTAGCAGAGCTAAACAGCACAACCTGGTGGTCGCAATGAGAACACGCAGGTTTATAAGATTTCATTGCTTCACATCTCAGTGGGCACTCCAGATACTCAATGCCTCAAACTGAGTCCAGGCTTGAGCAGAGGAACCTCTTTTAGAACCTCTGTTATGCTCTCCGGGTATTTCTTCATTGGTATTTGGTCACATATTTTTTTTGTTTTTATGCTATTTTTACAGATTCTTCACACTCATCAAATTTCCACTGTAAAGTCTTAATTCACTTTAATAAACTAAGGTTTAGTTTTAAACACCAGTAACAGATCAAACCATGTAATAAAAAATCTCAGTCTGCTGCTGGCTGAAAGGATGCCACTGTCATTGTTTAAAACCCTAAATGAAAGGTTCTAAATTATCCATGAAAGCTTCCTTTTCATTTCCCTAGATCAGTGTTTCTCAACTGGGGACTGGGGAGCAAAAATGTGAACCGTCCCAGGAGCTGGGAGGGAGCAAAAACACGGACCATCCGGAGGTCTCAGTGGACCAGGCTGAGAAACACTGCCATAGATGTAGGACGTGTAATTTGGAGAGCAGAAACCAGCAGAAATGACTGGCTGCTCCTCCATGGATACATGTGATGTAGCTGTGGCCTTTTAAACAGGAGCAGAAAGCCTAGCTCCCAGACACCTGCCCATAAGTCACTGGTACATTGCTAGACGGCTGGGTAATAATAAGGCAGTGATATTTTAGGTCTAAATGGTATGAATAGATACAGTGGACAACCAGCAGTGCTGTACTGACTATGTTCACTGGTTATTTTATATACTACAGCAGCTCCAAAGCTTTAGGTACCTGAGAGAAATGGACAGTCATGGGAAACATCACCTCAAGTCACCTGGAGGAGAGCAAAGCTAGCATGTTTCTGTGTGAGCTGCAGCCCAGCTGCCTCTCTCTCTGCTGACCTGCTGTCACTTGGGGAGCGCCCTCGCCAGGCTGAATGGGCGGGGCTCCAGGGACGACATGGACGAATGGCGCAGGGCAGGCGGGGCCCTGAAGCCAGGCAGCTCCCAGGCCGGGCCTCTGCGGTAGGACAGTGCCTGCGACTGACCCGGCAGGTCACCAAGCCTGCGGCCTGCCTGCTCATAAGCTTCCCCATTCCTGGGGGAAAGAGGCAGAGCAAGATTCATCGCCTGAAGGTCTCAGTCCGAAATGGCAGCGTTCTAAAAACTGTCTGCGTTATAGGGGATACTGGACAAATCGCTGCATATCACTACAACTTGTGCGACAAACACTACTTTTCATTTCTTGATTTGTAGGCAAAAATTGCATTTGGTCTTTTCTACACTATTTCCAGCACCGTTGTTCACACACACCGGTAGAAACATTCCCAGTCTTTTGATAAAGGCTCTCAGGTTAAAATAGAGGTGATGGCGTTGGGCTGCGACATCATCTCCCACAATATGAAATGAACGGTGTGTATGTCTGGCAACATGTGCCTCTTAGGAACACTGAGCTACAGAGAAAACTAGGGAAAAAAGGAAAGAGAACTGTTCAGCGGGTCAGATTCCTTCCTAATGACTTTGCTCTGTGTGTGGGCTGATCGTGCAAATACAGCCACCACCACTTACACATGTACAGCTTCCTTGCCGTTTTGCTGCGATTTCTGATATGGTGAATTTGAAAGTTTCCCCTACGTGACCAGATTAGGGAGGAAGGATGGGTGAACGGATGGATGGATGTACATTTGAAGAGCCGATGGTCACACGCGCTGTGCATATTCCAGTAAACAGAGCCAACCACATCCTGCCATATGACTTCAGGCGCTGCACCGATATGACGAGCACCAGTGACACTAGCTGCAGGGTTACCTGACAGTGGCGGATCGTTCTGAATGTTGCCCAAGCATCAGCGAGCTCTGACTGGAGGATCTGCAGGGGATGGTACCTAAAAAAAAAAACAGCTACATCACACCCAGGTCAAACATCAACCAAGGCATTCAAGTTCAAAATACCCCCGAAAGAAGCATTAACATTCTGCATCTTTTCAAACTGCTTTATTCTCTACAGAACATATGCCAGTACAAGGCAACCAGTAGCATACCAATGAAGTAAAATTCCTCTAAAACAATCAGATGGAAAGGGGACTTCAGAAAATGAAACAAGCTATACTGGTCTTTGGGTTCAGTCGTATTTGTTTAAAATGAATCTGTTCCATATCTGTAATCAGACTTTCTTTATGTTTCATTAAGTTTTGAAATAGATGGCAGGTACATGTTCTCCCCTGAGCTCTAATCATTCTGAGGAGCACATGCTGGATGATCTATATGTTATACAAAATCCACAAAGATGGATTTTATTCATCTCTAAATCTGCTTGTAAGAGAATCATGTGAGAATGATGTTGAATGGAATGCTGTCCTAAATGGCTCAGACACAGCGAGCAAGGTGGAGGGAATATTCAATATACAAACCACGTTTCCCAAAATGAAAAACATACATTTTTAGATCAAAGAATTCCCTGGCTTCTCATTAAAAATGTCAATTATCCAACAGGTCAGACCACACTTTAAGCATTGTGGTTTCTTGGCCTCATTAAATAGATTTTTTGTTTCCATAAAATGCAATTTTTGCTGAAATTACAGAGTGCGACAAAAAATAGCCAAACATCTATGTATATCACTGGAAAACATTAGCATCACAAAAATTAAGGCGAATAAAAAATAAAAAAACAGCTTTAATGTCTCAGCAAAAGTCAAGGACGTTCGCTTGAGAAAGTTGCTGTCCAGCAGAGTGGAAACCTGGGCTCTGGCTTTCATGCTGAGCTCACAGCGCAATTACTGCCATTCTCAACAACACCGCATTACAGCATGTCTTTTAGTCTGGCCTGGAGGCACAATAACATTTCAGGTGCTTAAGAGACCGTTTTATTTAGAAACAAATAACTGCGTACACTAGAACATATCCCCAGGCTGCCATTGCAAGGTTTTTTTTCTAATCCGGTTATATAAATACTGCTTAAAACATTTTTAGTCACACGTTCATATCTGCCTCACAGATTTCCAACTCACATCGGTCCTTCCTCGACGATAAGGCCAATTCATTAATCGGAGTTAATTAATTCACTCCTACACAATACTCAGAAAATTGTGTCTTGGGAGTTTTGTAACAATAACATTCTTCCCTTGGGGAAAGTTTGAAGCTGACCAGAGTCTAGCAGCTGGCCAACCTGTCAAACACACCAGCAGGAGATGCTCTGCTCCGTCAGCTGGCGCTATCAGCCTGCTGGAAAGTTCATCTGAATCCTGCACATCCTCAGAGGAATAAGTAAAGACTCCCAATAAAAAAATATTGTGGTACAGTGGATATAAAGTGTAACACCCCTGTTAAAATGCCAGGTTTTGCAAGTAAAAAACAGGAGACCATCATAAATAATTTTAACTGAAAAACAAATAAATGTGTTAGGGGGAAAATATTGAGAAAAAAAAGAAAAAAAATTAATAAATGTACAGTAAGCTGGTTGCATAAGTGTGTCCACCCATAAACTAGTACTTTGTTGGAGCACCTTTTGATTTAATTACAGCATTCAGTCTTCTTGGATAAGAGTGTATCAGCATGCCACGTCTTGACTTGGGAGTATTTGCCCACTCTTCCTTGCAAAAGCAGTCCAAATCTGTCAGATTATGAGGGCACTTCCTCTGTACAGCTATTCCAAAACGTACATTTTCCTCTAGTGAAGCCATCCTTTTGTTGATTTGGATGTATGCTTGGGGTTATTGTCATGCTAAAGGTGAAATTACACTTGAAACTTCTGGGCCAAAATTGACTGGTATTTGGACCTGTTCT
>JAODKL010000017.1:15546935-15559715 GCA_026780765.1 Petrocephalus schoutedeni
AATGCATTTCCATACTAATGCATGTCCATATTTATAGTTCTAGACGGCACAATACCAAAGAGACTGTATCCCACACAATAAAACAGGGGTAGCCAGTCTCATGCAGAAAGGGGCGTTGTGCGTGCGGGTTTTCACTACAACTCCCGACTGATTGGCTGAGGAGTCCTCACACCTGGGTTTGAGCAGCTGACCTAAAGTTTATCCCAAAAACCCATACACACCGGCCCTTTGCGGATCAGATTGGCCACGCCTGCTATAAAACATAAAGACGACTGCATTTACATAAGTACATATGCTGAATATATACATATAGGCATACAAATGTAAATATTTTTGCACATTTCTACTCCTTTCATTTTAACATTCATTTCAAAGCAAATTAAATTACACTGAGTGTTTTCTATAAAAATAAAATCCTTACAGAAACAGCACCAGGTCCCACACAAATGCAAAACAAAGTCCTTTTTATGTCTGGCACTGTAAAACAACCCTAGGCACAAAGTGTCCTTTGCTTTGATTTGTCTTGGGAGTGGGCTTACCTTCCTGAATGGGTCCTGGCTGTCCATCTCCATTGGCTGAGCCCTAAAGGAAGAACACATGAGGCTTTCTTTGGGCTGGAATAATCACTCAGGCACTAGGGCAGTCAGTAACATCATAATTAAAGGTACAAGCAGCCTATATTGCGGTCTAAGCAACACAGAACCATCACAGCAGCCTGAGTGACATTAATAATGTTACAGCTAGTTAACCTTGACAGTTATAACAATGGGAAGGGCTTTTTACCTGGGACGTGAATTCAGTTTAGAAAGTTAAATTGCTTGTTGGAGTAACTTTGTTAGGAAATGTTCACATGGGAAAGCTTTTGGTTAGGTCCCCCCGAGCTGGCCATTCAGGCCTTGGCATAAGACTGCAAATGTGAGGAACAGCTGATATTGATACATTCAACTAATCTCTGCCCTTCCGTGTGCAGCTACTGCAATTTGCACTGCTTTATTTTTTTAATAATGCTGCACTGTTCCTTAATTCACGTAACATTAACTTATTTATTGACAGGTCTTCATTAATCCTTAGTTAGGTATCCTATTTATTACTGTCCCTATCTGCAACTGTTAAGTTACTGAGTCTTGTTTTTTAATTTATTTTTAACATATTGTACACTGCCGGACCTGAGTAACAAATTTTTCTACATTATACTCTATATTATACTTATATATTATATAAGAGTCACCAAATAAAAGTGGGAAATGAGAGAAGCATAAATGGGATGAGTAGGCTGTGCATACTGGGGAGCTTTCACAGACAAAGTCTTAAACTGGTATTATGCTGGATAATGTTTAAAATATATATTTAGACACATACTGTAATCCTAGATTGAAATAAACTTGACAACCATATTTTTCAAGTTTTTACTTCTATTCTGAAATCTAAATAAGGCCACTTTTTTCATTCTAGGATCAATCTCCTTTCAATGTATGACTTTCCCATATACGCAAACCAGAGCCAAAGCCATTCATGGGTATGCAGTGAAATGCATTCCTGCCAGCTGAAATTCATTTCTGCCTTCAGATCCCCGCTCATTTGGACGGGATTCTGAAAGCACTGATGGCGGGGCCGAGCGTCCCTGTTGGACTGACATCACAGACGTCCCACTTAGCCTTACCCTGGAACCATTTGCAGGTTGCTACCATACAGGTCGCCTCTGGCCGTGGGGCTCTGAACCCAAAAGCCCCGCACCACTTGCAAAGCCAGCTATCACTCTGTGGCCACTTTTTTCACTAAGTGCTTGACACGGGGTACAGTCAGAACAATGTGAGGCTTCGTTTAGACACAATAAGGCTCGTCATACATGTGCCCCCATGGCCCGAGGTATTGCCACAGAACTGTTTATCAGAACCTGCTTTTTGCTTCTTCCCTCCACCATCTGGGTTTATTTTTATATTATGTTACTGAAACAAAAGAAATAAACCAACTCTAATAGTTTCCAGTCTGAAATCCAACTTAAGGGTCTTTTAAATGTTTTTATTATAGGGTTGCTCCATAAAGGCAACCAAGGACTCTCTCTGGTATGATTTTACTGTATCCTGTCTGTTATAAAATGTACAAAATCCAAACAAACGCTTGATTTACGGCCCCTCGTCTAATATGGTAAATACCACTTACCAGAGTATGGGGAGAGGATACGTTTCCATATTTATGGTTTCAGTATTAATGTTCATCCAAGTAGTGTGTTTCACTCATATCTGCTTATGAAAGCAAATGTCCACTGGCCACGACAGGGTACACAAAGAGAGCTTCACCAGTGTGAAGCAAATGCCACGAGTAACATTAAAGCAATGGAAGCGATTCATAAATGCTAACGCGCATATTTCTGGACAGTCCCGATTCATAAAAATGGGTTTAATCACCAGGATAAACATACTGCCAGTGGCGGACTCCATGGCTGCTGGGGAAATTAGTGTGCTTCCATTTGTCAATATGAAGGCCACCGCACATAATAGCAGGGCCTTTAGAGGAACTCCACCATTTACAAATGTCATGTTTAGATGGCACATCAGTGCACTGTACCCCCCAGACACCCTTAAATCTACTCACTGATGCTGGAAGTAAGGAGGCAGCACTGCCTTTATCCAGTTAATTTAATTAATCAACATACATACTGGAAGTGGCGTGTGGCTGTGCTGAGGGTAGCTGGTCTGAATCCCGTGGCCGGCAAACCGATACTGCTGTGAGCCCTTGAGCAAGGCCCAATCGTTCCAAGGACTGGACACGGCCGACCCTGTGTTGTGACCCTCGAGCATGCTCTGACCCATCTATGTGTCCGAGAGTCTCACGGAGAGCAAGATGGGGTAGATAATGGTGATTCCCATAAGAACAGAGTGCAAAGAAGTGTGCATGCCTTTGTATGTAAACCAGCAGTAGGGAAAGAAATGGTACAAGCAACCTTTTGGATGCTGTATTGCCATGGCGATCGATGATACTTAGAAACCACCTCTCTCTCTTATCTCCGTTGATTACCCAGGTAAGAGTAAGCAGGTTGGACTATGTGGACGAACAGAGAAGGACTTGGGATGCTTGCGTTAAAAACATTTGACCACTGGACCAAATGACCATTCTTTAAAAGTAGGCAAAGCTAACAAATGTCTCCATTCACACAGTCTGCATACTGTAACTACCTCTACTGCAATTAGCTAAATGAAGCTGTTCATTGCATACACACTTTTCCACCAACCATCAGATTAAACAGCCTTCAAATTAAACACATTCATTACATTAAAAATAAACACACAGTTTGCATGCAAACCTGGATTTAAAATAGCCGCTTGGACACTTATTTATTGTGTTTAGCTTTAATGCTAGCTTAGATTTAGAATGAGTAATAATTAAATGAGGTATGCTATATTGGTACAATGCTGCGTTAATGCTAAAGATATTTATTTCAGTGAACAGAGGGAAACCGTATACCGTCGTTTTTCACAGCAGTTATAAACTGGCAACCAGACAAAACAGAAAAGAAACAAAAACAATGCTAATGACCATGGTGGGGTGAACATGTCAGTAAAATATCTTACCCATAAGTAGCTGGGCAAAACTTCCACAGCACAAAACAGAGGATCATTCACAAAAGAAAACAAAGAGTAGCCAATGAACTTGGGAATGGTCCCATGTTAGGGCTATAAAAGATGGAAATGGCTGGACAGACTGAACTTGTAGTATCAATCAGTTGATGGACAAAGTGACTGCTGCTATAGGCTCAACGATACACACAACCAAGATTCATCAGCACCGCGAGGTCCCAGATTCTTCCCAAAATCAATGCAAGCCGTCACACTTAATTAAGCCTAATATCCTGTTTTAACATATAAAAAACACAATGCCTTCCTGCTATCCACTAAACAGCCACTGCTCAAAAAAACAACACTGATGTTTTTGCAATAATAACTCTGTAATAATGCTTATGACCTGAGAGTGGCACTGCAGCTGTCTCAGCCGCGCTTATTCCGAGAGCCAGAGAAAGCCCAAAGCTCAGATGCGGCCCCCGGTGAATGGGAAGCCAAACACGGCCGGACATCCATCTGGATTGCTTTCATTTGGATTGCCTTCTAGGCTCTTCATGAAAGCAAACGTACGTTCTGTTTTGGGTGCAAAAGTAAAAAAGTCTTAGTCACTTCTGTAAAATGACCTGAGACGGGACTGTAAAAATGCACGGGGTTCTCCTGGGGAGCTCAAGTAGCCACGTGCTCCTCCGCTCGGGTGCGACCTTGGTCCGTAAGCATCTCACTACATCTCGCAAGGAAAGCCTTGTTTCCCGTAAAGATCACACTCATAAAGTGCAAACTCGTCAGGGGTGAAAATGGCGACAAGGACACAGCTCCCCTTCCAGCCGTCGGGCTGAAAAATCTCCAGAGCCTAAATGACTCTCTCCTCGCAGACCATGCCCCCTCCCACCCATTTAAAAAACTCATCGGATCTACATGAATAACACAAATAATCTATTCCGGGTTCAAAACTAGGAATTCTGCCAAAGAGTGACAGGCTTGCCACCCTAATTAATAACAAAATGCAAAACTCTCTCTCCCCATATAGACCAGACATACAGTACAGGTATGTCCCTTATATAGCTAACTATAGGTCTCTCTGCTGTGAGAAGATTAGTGATAACCCATAATGCATTATTATTCGTTATGAATGTGTCTATGAGTTACTAAAAACACGGCCTTAAGTGTCACCAAATGCACCCTGACCCACAAATCCACATTGCTAACCCAATCCTGTATGGCACGGGCAGGGGAGACCCCTCAGTTTCACAGCATTGCCATGGAGGAGCTTGATTATTTAATGTGCATTTGCACTGCTTCAATAATAAAAAGGTGCGGCAGAAGAACACATCTGTGCTGTAATGGCAGGAAATGCCGCCGTTTGACCCTTTATGTCACTCCTGACTACTTGCCCACCAGTTATGTCAATCTCTGTTTATAACTCATCACTCGCTATCACGCTTTTTCAAATATCTTGCCATACAATATATTCAAAAGCAATGCTACTCATTCTAACACGGTATACCGTATTATCCAGGCATGCCCGTTTCTGCTGGATATTTTCCATGTACCTCTAGATGTGATACTGCCCCAGGAACCCCTGGCTAAGATATGAGATGGACCATGGCCCCTCCATCTAGGACAGGTTACTCACGAGCACGGCGAGGGTGCCAGTCGGGACTGAGAGGCCAGCGGCGCCTGGGGCAGCTGCAGCCCTGTGGAAGCTGGAAAGGCAGAAGGCGGTGAGGAAACCCAGGATGCCAAAGAGCGGCAGACTTAAGCACGCTGCTGAAATGACTGAAAAGAATTTTTCACATATTCTACAAGCAGACAGGTCGGGCACCTGTATGCGGAATTATGCTCAGTGACAGTGAGGCATTCCGTGTCGACATGCGTCGCGCACAAGTCAAATGTGACACGTCGCAAATACAAAACTTTGTTTATACTTAAACAGAGATGAAATCACTTTTGTAGCTTGCCTAGGGAGTATTTACGAAATGAACGCCACGTGTGTTTATGAAACTGCTCTTTCCTTCTATTAAATTCCACACTCCACAGGAGTTCTCCAGAAGAGAGGCTTCGGATATGCTAACGAAAGCAGCGTCCGGGAAAATTCGTCCGAATGCAAAACTGCTTTTACTTCTGCGTCCTCCAAGTGCCTGGGGGCCGGGCTGAGGGCACAAGGCAGGCTTGCACCAAGCGTGGCTGGCACGCGCTGGGAGATCGCCCAGAAGCCGCCAGACACTCGCCGCGTCAGGTTACCTACACTCGGACCCTGTCACCGGTCCGGTGATGAATTTGCGGAACGTTGCTGCAATAAGGTTGATTAACCACTGTGTCTGAGGGAAAGACGGCCTACGGGAACGAGGGAGAGCGGGGCCTTCCAACAGTCCCGGGAAAATAGATTCGCTTTTCTTGGACTGAAATAAATACAGCAATTTATCACAATTTGTTGCACACTGGTAATTGTTTTATGCCAGGAGCTTGCCAGATTGTGGAGAAAGCAGGGTAATGCCTTATCTAAGAGATCACTAAAATCCAGCAAGGAAATAAAGGCTCGTAAATAAAACCACAGCTACGGAGTCACACTAACAACAGCAGACAATTCAATCATCATAATTATCCTGGCCTGAGGTGTGCTTAACGGAACGAAACTCCCGACAAAAAACCTACTGTCAGTCTAACGTGTTAGAGGAATTTAAGATGAGGACTATTTTCTGTTGTGCGGAAATTAACTATTCTCTGGAGTTTTACTTCCCCTGAACTTCAGTAGAAAGCCCATTTATTGGTAGGCAGGATTCCTTCTAGAGAAAGAATGAATAAATAGATAAACTAGACATAAATGGTGTGGGGCTTCATGCGGGAGCAAACAGACACACATTTGCCCCCAAACTTTGGCAGCTACTCTATTTCATTTATGTATGAAGAGATTAGGGCTTATTAAGGAAATATTTCAAGGTAAATACAGATACCTACCAAAAGAAAGGAAGTGGTGGAGTAAGTGAAGGACAAAGCTGTATTAAATGCAGGCACTTCCACAAAGGAGTGGGCCCTGAGTTAATGAAGCCATTGACGCGCTTACGGCCATGAGCAGATGGGCTGAGGCAGCCCTTCTTTTAGCTCGCATGGGCAGGTGACCCAGGTCAGAGACCCTCCAAGCATGATTTAAGGAGGAGGGTAAAACCAAAAAACAAAGCCTCTGCGAGCGATGTGCCTACAGTCTTCCAGGCTAATATCCCATCCATGGGACACGGATGGGCAATGAACAGGTTTCTGAGCAGAAAGCTGACGTAAACCACATGCTGTGGCCGTCCCTGTCCCACCTCAGCCCGCCTGGGCGCTCATGGGAGATTTTGGCACCACACCTATGCATTTTCTGCCACAAAACACCAAACGATGGGTTCTCTGGTCTCCACCTACTTGTCTTTAATGGCAGTTGAGACGTCTGGTGAGTATGTAAAGCTGCTGCCTTTGCACTGTGAAGGGAAAAATGAGGTTCACAGTTCAACTGAAAATAATAATAACGGTTTAGAGTGAAACAGCTACGCTAATTTCTCGTTTTTATATGGGTTCGTATTTACTTGCAAGACAAAATGTTTCACTGCTCTGCATAATATTCATAACCAGCAATGTAATAATATAATGTCAAAACTACATCACTCATAACATTAACAATGAACTTGTCATCAATTAGAAAAAAAAAAGTCTGAATCCCTTGGATACACACTTGTATAGCTTTGATACTGTAATATTTAAATACTCAATGTATTTAAGTACTCATAACTAGTCAACCAGACCAAACATGTGGATTCTGAATTTAATGATAGTTTTGCATGTTCTCCCCATCATTCCTTGATGTACTGCAGTTCTGGTAACTTGGAAACTCTGCGTTTCCCTCAGTGGGGGACTGTATGCGTGTAGGGCTAAGGTTAAATGTTTGAGTGTGTTATAGCATATTTGAAGTAGTAATCTGAACAAACTGACTGTATTACCTTTGGTGTTTGAGGGCGTTTTCTAACTTTGCAATATATGCCTTCTGTTCAGCCATTTTTCTGAGAATAAAACACATGGATCAAGGTCTGTCAAGTATCTCATTACAGTATAATTAAACAGTAATGAGTTTAACTAAAACTACTTACTTGTTCATTTCTTGCATCTCTTGCTTAATCATATACATGTGCTCCTCCAGCTTAGCAATCTAATGTCAGGCAGAGAAAAGACAGTAAGCATATTTCTCCAAGGCTGAGAGTTAAAATCAGCTGGGCATTGGGGTTTAATAGGACTTCAGATCTGCCCCACCAGCTAACTGTCAGACACGAGAGTCCCATTAAAACTACCACTCCTCTAAGCCCACTTATCACCTGCAGTGTTCAAAGACAGTGTGCTGATTTCATGTCACTCTCGTTGACTAGTAAGACAGAGCAATGAAAATACAAAATAACAAAATAAAACCTTTGTGCTATACAGCAAGTCACACAGTTGCAAATATTATGCCATTATTAAAGAGACACATATGGAAAAATGTTGCCATAGCTACTGCCAACTGCAGACTTGAGGCATTTAATCACTGTCCTTCTATAAAATGTGTATATATACATATATGTATATATATACACACACATATATATATGGCAGTCATTATCACATACCCTCTTCTGGTAATGTGCTAAGAGCCTTTTTCTGTGTCTTGTCTGAAACTGTAACACCTGGAGTGTGTTGAAAAAAAGGCTTAATTTGCATCCATGTCACTTTTATATAATAATGGAAAAGCACAGATGGCCAAAGTATCTACATTATGACAGCGGATCATGTGACTAAGCACACTGATTGGGTGAAGAGGTTCCCTTACTGTTTGGGTGAGCATTAGAATAGCTAGGATACCTGATCTAAGGGATTTAAAACATGATGTGATTGTTGTTTGGCTTGGATGGAAATACACTGCACTATTTTTCTGGTATCAATGTTTTCATGGCACACAGAAGTTAACCGAGGTAGGCTGCGATGTGTTTGCCAAAAGGTGAGCAGGCTGGGCACGAGACAGCGACATCTAGGGGAGAGGGCCCGCTACTTCTTCGGGGACCAGTGTGCCAAGCAGAGCCCCCAAATTCCGAGGTCCCCTTTAATACATCAGGACCACTGGCTGCTCTATAGATTCCCCATTTTCTACACCAGAGCTCAGTGGCCCCACCTGCACAGGTGTTACAATCCCTGTTTCTTCAGGCACCAGTCTGAACCTGCCAACCTAGCCCATCATCATACAGCAGAAAGTCAGAACAGAAAATGCCTTGGCTTTCTGGGAATCACACTAATTTATATATGCAGGATTCCCGGTGACCCTGTATCGTATTCTTGCCCTTGACATGGTGTCTCAGGTACATAAGTTAATCCTCAACCAGCCCTTGATTGTGACATCATCGCACTGGTCAACATATTTTTACTTACTTTTTGTCACACAAAATAAAATCAGGGGATGTGCTGAAATGAATTATCTAATCAGAATTTCCCTATCACGCAAGGACTTTGTCACGAAAGTAACATCTACTCTATGTATATATTTGCAGTATAAGTGTGGAAGTGGAAGTGACTCATCTATAAGGTAGGAGTGTATAACTTTCTGCCGTACAGCGCTTGGCCTCAGGAACATCCTGAGGGCTGCCTTGATATTGTTTTTCCATATCAGAGAGAGAGAGCAGAATCCTGTCTCAATAAGTCCTGACGTGTTACAGCTTGTCATCTCTGGCAAAACAGACTTCTGTAAAGTCTTAAAGTTTTAGATAAACTTCTTTTATTTCTATCTGTGACCATTTTGAACATACCCATACATTCTTAAAAAGGAATTATATACTTAATTTAAAAATTATGTCACTCAAAAATTATGTAGGATAGCTAAATTATTTAAAAAGTTCATAACAAACAAAATCTATGACAAACTTTGTTGACCAGGATTATTCATGGGCTCGCTTAATTACTAATTAGACTTCTCTAGGTATTTAGACTCCTGTGGCCATGGAGATTGTACAATAGATAAACCTGGCATGTTGTATTATAAACTCAACACAAACAAAAGTGAACTATTTATACACAAATGTACGTCTATACTTACCTTGCTTATTTCAGAGAAGAAATTTGTTGCTACCACACTGATGTCGGAGAAGAGGGCTTTTACTTCTGAGCTACTCTGTGGAAATCAGAGCAATCACACATTTATAAATGTTAGAATCCCAACAACTCTACAGCTGAAACAGAGACGGACTTAAGAAAACACTTAATGTACTGTTTCCAAAGTCTTGTCAGTAAGGACAGATGTGTTCCACTTACTTTGTGTGAGAGTGGAGTAACCTGACACTGTGCTTTGCAAATCAGGCACTCTCCTTTTTTGCCTGAAATAAATAATACCTGTTTATGAAACAAAACACTACTATTATGGAGAAAATTAACCAAGACACCTTCTGTTGATTTCATTTTTGAAGTACCTTTGAGCCACCACTGGGTGGCCCTATTTGCTAATTTAAAAATGAATTTTAAATCCAGTTTTACAATGTTTTTTTTTAGTTAGGGTGACAAAGTAGTGATTGCCTTTTAAATAGCCAGTAAAGTTCATTGTTCTGCAAAACCTATCCAAGATTTTATTAGGCTACTTTAGAATGCCAGATCTTTGAAAATCCTTAAAGTTGATATAACGGCGTTGTACCATGTATCTTCACTATGACGTCATATTCTTACATACTCTGTTGCTATAGTGACCACAGGCTGGTGTACCTTTCTGAAAGCAGGTACTGCAGACAATATGGCCACATGTGGAAATGGCCAGTTTCAGATCAGCAGCAGGTGGCTGGAAACATGAGTTACAGCAGACCCAGCAGGGCATCTTTCTGAAGCACCTAATCAGAAAATAATCACATCTGACAGCTTTGAATTTACCTTGTTGCATTAAAAATCTACCCATTTATCAATTGTTAGAAGAATATTGTTACTGTTAAACTTCTGCACTTCTATTAAATACTAATTGTAAGTAAACACCTTGAAAAAAGATGTGGACATATTGTTATATTATTGATCATAAATATTAAGATGTAATCACCACTAAAAAACATCAGAGTTTAGCCCTCACCAGTTTAAAATTTCCATTTCACCCTCCCCAGTTCAAAATATTTGGCTTCCTCCTAAATGCAACATTCATACTTATTATATTATATCATGTTCTCTACAGTTTCATACTAGATTAATAGCCAAAGGTTTAAATTTCCTCACACGTGTGATTTAGTCTCAGTAAAATGCTGAATAAAAAACAGAAATTCTGATATGTACTCAACATGTAGGCTATCAACACTGACAAATACATTAATGCATCGTAATCATATTACAGAGCCCAACCATCTTTCACTAATTGCTAGGGCCACATATGTCCAGGCCAGGGACAGTGGGGCTCGGGTTCCCCAGAACGGCTTTTTACGTCACGTTACGTCACGTGATCCCCCCTCCCCCTCCCCAAGGCGTTTCCCATCGCAGACCTGTAGGGGGCAGGCTGCCGACATGCAAACCCAGATAACGTCGAATAAAGAGATTTGTAGGTCTACAGGGAGTCTGTCTATGTAGCCACTGAGTAGAAAGAGGGACGCTCCATTTGCTCGTCTTTATTAACAGTTTGTTTATTGACTGGAAAAACGAGGCAGCTAAATCTACTGTTTTTTCGACCGTTCAATAAAATAATGATATTAAATATGTTAATGGGCCATTTACTAGGCAAACTGTCGGGGCACCAAGTAAAACACGCTAGCTCGCTCATCCATCTGGTTCTACAATGATTATATTTGACAGAAGTAGCCAGCTAGCCGAGCGTAGTATCGTTGTTATGCGTGTTATCCTCGTCCGTCTGTGTATGGGAGGGTCAGCCCCAATGGCCTCAGCAAAACGCCGTCTCTTTCGACTGAAGTTGGACGTTAATGAACGAAGACCCTAAGTGGCGACACGGTTTAGTGTGGTTTGTGCTCAGGCGCAGACTCACCTTCGCTCGGATTGCGCGCATCTCCGTTACCCCGGCCGCGTCACGTGACCGCGATGCGCGCCCCCGCGCCGCGGCCCGTAGCCGGTTGTAGCATCGCTATACTGCAGAAACCGGCATGTCATCTCGAAATAAAAGTTAAAGCGCTGGAAGAACCTGTGCGATTAAGAAATGCTAAATATATTATCATGGTTGTTTATTATAATTCCAATGTGTATTTATTGTTTGATGATTTTTATAACATTATTAATCGTTTTCATAAGGAAAGTGGCTCAGTGGGTAGTATTTCTGCCTTGAGCCTCTAGGTTTGGGGGCTCCAACACTTTCTACCAGGTACTCCAAAGACATGCTGGTAGGCTAATTCACATTTCTAAAATTTCCTGGACTGGTGTCTAATTCTAGGTGTGTCCCAGGCCTGTGGGATATGCTCCTGGCCCCTGTATGACCCTAACAAGCATGACCCACGAGAAGATGGAAGGATGACTGTTTGTGTGTTTCTCAAAAAGGCCAAGTTCATTTCTGCCTCTGCTACTATACTGTACTATGCACATTATGTACATACAATGCATTTTTCTCAGGATTGAACACTCATAGATCAGGACAGCATGTAAATAGAGAAAAAAGGAAATTAATTATACAGTGGTTGAGGCATTTTAGGTTATTTAATGAAATTCAACAAAATTTACTGGCACATGTAAAAACATATCAGCTTCCAGTGGGGCCTAGGCCTACTGTTTTATACTGATCCTTATGTTTAATGGTTGCAATACAGCAAGAGTTTTGGTAATCAAAGTATATGACATTTGAGAGTACAGATAAGGTCAAGAGTTTATAGTATATTATTTTTATTAATATACCTTAAGACCACTTTACAATTGCTTGCTTTAGTCAGTTACCTCCATTTTGCCACTTCTATAGATGCTAGATAAACAAAATTAAAAGCTTGGAACCAAGAGGTAATCTGTTTAGTTAAACAAGTTTCTTTTCTATGAGGAAATCTTTCAGTTTCTTCATTTGCCAGAATCCGACCACGAGGAGGATGGCTGTCTGTGCGACGGCCCACCATAAAACCTTCCCGTTGGTGTCCTCGCTCATCTGCCGAAATGTTTCCTCGCGTTCCTGAGGGAAAAGCGACAGGGTCTGCTGACATTTTCGTTACACACGCGTAAATGGTACAGTCCAGTGCTCAGCATAAATGCATTTTAGCAGTGGAATGTGTTCAGCACTGTAGACATGTGCTAT
>JAODKL010000017.1:15563887-15579228 GCA_026780765.1 Petrocephalus schoutedeni
GGTGGGTGGGTGGATGGATGGATGGATGGATGGGGGTGGGTGGATGGGTGGATTATAGATGGATAATGGTTGAATGGATGGGTGGGTAGGTAGTTGGATGAGTGGATGGATGGATGGATGGATGGATGGGTGGGTGGATGGATGGATGAGTGGATGGATGGATGGATGCATGGATGGGTGTGTTGGTGGGTGGATGGATGGGTGGGTGGATGGATGGATGGGTGGGTTGGTGGATGGATGGATGATGGATGGATGGGTGGGTGGGTGCATGGATGAATGCAGGGGCAGACAGAGTTCTCTGGGGTACCTAGGCTGACATGGGTAAGGGGTAGCAAAAAGAGAAAGGAGAGGAAATTAAAAATGATGGACCATAAATGATATGCTAATGAAAGCGTGGGGCGCTTATCGATCAGCCATCAGTAACATTCACACCGGAGTCTGGTCTGTCAAATCTATAATATGTTATAATCAAAGATTATAATACTTTAACAAAAAATAGCAATGGCTCAGAGTGGGTATTCAAACTATGTTTTTTGTTATACAATGCGGGGTCCAGGGCATTGTTAGCCCCCTTCCTCTAAATTTCATCCCTAGATGGATGGATGGACAGATGCTCCAAGCTACTCCATTTCAGCTGGCTAGAATAGATGGTACTGAAAAATTAAAAACTTTACTAAATCAAAAGCATTAAAATAAATGTAACCTTAGTGAAAATGTTGTATTCTTTCATCCAAACAGGGATTTATGTATCTACCGGTAGCTTTTATTTGTGTTAAGCTGTGTTGCATGGAAAATAATTGTTAATATGTATTAGGAAAGGATGCTAGATTGTTAACATTTTTCCCAGGAGTATTTTATTTATTTACTGAAAATGCCACATTTATTTACATTTTTACAAAATGACACATGTAAATATATGTATTAACTTTTGTAATCAATGTTTATACATAATTTATTATTGTTGGATGATGTAATGGGCCACACTTTGAGTTTTAAAAAACAAACATTCGGATAAACTTTGGATAAATCCACTGCATGTTTGTTTTTGAAAGGGAAGCTGTTTGAAAGCACAGAAAAGCACTTCTAAATACAATAATATAATCTCAGGGTTTGGTAGATAGGTAAGCATTTTATAACCAATATAATCATATCCCGCTCGGTTTTACGTGTTAAAAGGTGCTCTTGCTGTGTGAATCTCCAATTTATTCACTAGAGGGCAGCAGTCAGTCAGATACCAGAGATGACGTTGCTTTAAATTAGGTTAATTCAAACCAGTTTAGTTCTGAAGTAGTACCAACACTTTACGGATAATGGTTATTGTGCTAATCGACAACAATTTTATCCAACAGCTTATGTCTGAAATTTCTCATCATGTGACCCAAAGAGGTTTTGATTGCAACAATGACATGGCCTTTGTGCAGTTAGCTTGTTAGCTGCCATGGAAACCTCGTAACCATGTGTGTGCCCTGTGTTTAAGCACGGAGGAAGGCGAGCACTGGGGAGCCAGCAGCAGGTCTGCTGGCCTCAAACCCCCTGTATCGTCCCGCAGCATTTCGGACAACTAGGACATGTCACTCAGCCACGGTGGAGCGCTGGATGCAACTGCATTCTCTTGCTCCCCCTTTTAAAGTGCAATAAAAACATGTAGTCTGTGAGGAAAAAGTCAGCCTGGCATGGCGCAGGCCTTGTGCGTCTCTCCGCTCACACGCAGTTGTCCGGTTCGCAGGCCTTGCTCTCCTCCAGGGAGGGACACTCGGAACCGTTGTTGGCGGGCTGCATGTGGATGTAGCGAGTCCTGTGTCGCACCCCGGGTTCCCCGCAGGCACCCTTACACAGGCCCCAGGGGGACCAGGTGGACACCTCGCAGTCCAGAGGGGTGTCTGTAAAAAGAGGAGCCGGCCTCAGCCTTAGGCAGACTCACAGAGCTCAAGCAGGCAAGATGGCAGTCACCACATCTGCATGGCTGATGCATGTAATGGGGGCAGCCAGATTTGCGAAGGAAGTGATTCAAGCGTTCTTAAAATTACCCTGTGGCTTAAAGTTTGGAGGCAATTAAAGACCACACTGAACACATTTGTTCCTCAGTTTAAGCAGACTGTTTACTAGCCGGGACACTTTATGCAGTAGACCTTACTGTGCGATGTTTTCTGTTTTCTGAAAAATCTCAATCCCCTGTACGGTTCTCCTCGTTGTGGAGTGCTCTCTAATATCAGCGAAACCTCCCGGCTCATGGAATCTGATGCGGCCGCATTCAGGTGACATGGGAATTGAGATGGACACATTTATCTGCCATCGGGGGTAACGGTTTTCTTCTCGTTCACCTAAGTGCCACCGCGAGACTCTGCTGACGCCCAGGATGACGCAGTCAGACTCTGCTGGGCTTCAGGTACAGAGCTCTCGGCCTGAGCCGAGCAACTCTCAGCAAATTGTCAGCTCTGAGCTCTTCCCTCGAAGGCCCCCCCCCCAACGCGAAGAAGTGCCCTCGCTTGATATCTATCCCAGATTGGGTCCTCTGAGGGCAGGGTGGAAGACAATGAGACAGGACATGGGAGTAAGAGCAAGCATTCGCATTCTCCTGTTTGGGTTTGTTTTGGCGTTACCATGGCAACCCGGCGGCCGGAGATGGGTGCCCCAGGGCTTCACGGTGACGGACACCGTGCGCATTTCACGCGGGACCTCTGGCTAGCACGCAGTACGCCGGCCCACCCCTGCGTGCGTTAAAGCATTAGCCAAACCTGCCTAATGAGGCTGCTTCCAGTATAAAAATCCCAACTGCGTCTTCAGCTAGCCAAGAACGTTACGGGGAGGCCGCTGGAATTCCTCGATGATTTTAATCAGGGTAATTAAGTGCCATTTATGAGGTGCAGCAACTGTATAAGAGATGGTTCATTTTATGGACTATTTCATGCACGTACGTAACAAGCTGCATATACGTAGGGCATGTGCTCTGCAAAAACTGGGTTTTTGCTTTCTATCATTTTTATATCACTTTTGCTAGCTTACTGATGACAGTTAGCAATCTAGCTTCAGCAATGTGTGCTAAGCTTACACCCCATTTGGGCCAATCTGCTGAGAAACAAGCTGATACGTTACGCTCCTCCTCATCTAATGCTAATTGCATGATAAACACAGGTCTGAAAGATGCAAGCATGTCTTTGGCATGGGCTTACGTGTAGCTGTCATTGTTACTGCAAACAAGATCATTAGCTACCAATGCAGCTGGTAATACAACTACCCAGCCAACTGACAAGTGTGGTAATTGTAGTCTTTCAGTTGTAGTTTTCTAAATTTGAAACGCTGCCAAAACTTTATCGACATAAGGATCGACAAACTTGGTTCCACTTAGCCCTGTTCCACAGTTGCTATTCTCCTGCCTATTGGGAGGAGCTGAAACAAACAAATTTGTCTTCCTCCAAAAGTTCACCAGATAGACTAACCATGCTTTCTGAGGAACAGCATTAACCCGACCCAAATTGGGACCAATACATTTAATTATGCTGTTTGAAAGGGGACGCCAGGACACCTGAAATCTCTCGTGGTTTTGAAGATTGCCCCTAATTGTGTCATGTTCTATACAGGGAGAGGGCTCACTTATTCGGGAGTCTTCGATCTCGTTGTCAGCGGGGATCTTGTTGGACTGGGTGGGTTCGATGGGAATGCTGGAGATGTGGTTGCTCTTGAGTTTGGTGAGGGTGAGCTTGGCAATGGGCGGCAGCTGCTTCAGCCGGGGATAGTAGAAGGAGTTTGCGGGGTGACTGGGAAACGATGATGTAATCTGGGCAAAATAAATTAAAGGCTTCATTGTTACTATGGATACAGAGGAACAGAGAATGATCATTTAATACTGCTCATTCACTCCCACTTAAATGAACTCTTTGGCTCTTTGTGTCTCATAATTATGCGTTTCTCTTTTACACTCAAGCCGATCTTTGTTAGTAAGGACTCTGTGGATGATTATTTAATATTAATTATGAATTAAGTGTGTTATATGACATTTATATGACATTTATCAATGAAACACAGGACGCCCATCTGAGTTAAAAATACACCACAATCCTTAGCTGCACAGCAGACGAGGGGCATGTCCCAGGTAGGGTCCCCATGTCCTGTGCATAATGATGGCAGATTGTCCAGCCCCTGGGGACCACTTGTCACAGTCAGGATACGACAAACCCCAGACCCAGATTTAGACCTAGCATGCAGGGCTCGCTGCTGCTGGCAAAAGCACCATTAAGGAGCCTAAGATAACTGCCCTCACGTTTGATGACATCACACACGTCCAGTCACACCCTCGACCTGACACCCTCCCCCCATGCCCAGGTGAGAAAGTTACAAAGTGCAGACAGTCCTTAGTCAACCGTCCCACCCGAGCGACCCTGAAGCATCTCAGCAACGTCGTTAAAAGAGAGATGGAATAACAGCCCATTACTATTGAGTTGCTCTGTGTTGTTTTCACTACATGTCCTGAAATTGGAGCGGTGGTCTCTCATAAAAAATAATAAAAAAAAAAAACATTCAGGGTCACTTATATGGATGAGTTACCATTTGTAGCGGGTAAAGCCTGTGGGCCGCTCAGCTGGAGAGGACGGGCTGACACACACAGACAGAGGGGCCCAGCCCTCCCAAGCCCACTGCGCCCCCCCCCACCACTCAGCCAAGCTCCTAGCCAGGAGACCGAGCTGTGGCGCAAAACCTGGCATTAACCAGCCTCTCATTAACCAGCTGGTTAACCTCTCATTAACCCTCCCAGCTGACGGTTCCCCAGTGCCTAGCCATGGACATATTCAGCCTGCAATCTGGTGCTGGACACCTGTATCTAACACTGACTATTCACATTAAAGTTGATAACAGAATCAAATTAAAGAAGAAAGCCATAATTAATTTTCATCGCCAGCAATAGGAGCCTGGAAAGCACCCAAACCCAAATCATATGCACACCCATAAGTGGAACAGCCCCTTTTCGCTTTTTGAAGTTCATTCGCACCCAGCAAGTAAGCGGCTGTCGTTACCTGGGTAACTTTCTCCTGAGGGATCGTCTCAAAGTTAGGGGAGGAGAAGGTGAAGCCGCTGTCAGTGCCGGCGTCGTAGGGGGACAGGTCCAGTGATATGCTCTCCTTCCATTGGTCACCCTCACACAGATTCAGACTGTCCACGCCCACAAACCAGTCTGGACTGGGCACGATGCGTATGATGAAGGACAGCTATGGGAACCAATCAGGAGCCACGTTGGGTGGTGTTGATTTGATTGGGCCGCGAGTTGGCCTGGCTACAGAGATTTTACCAGCCACTTCCCTGATGAAACTATATAACTATGTAGCATCGTAAACGCTGCACTATCAACGGTCAGATGCCTCACTGAACTCTCCTTCCTTTTCCTGCAGATGGGCGCATAAGTGAGGTGATATCCCTGCGCTGCAGACAAGCGGCCGGCGATTGGCGTGCGTTAGAGTAGGCTCTCTCTGATGTCCTCCTCTACCTGGTATCTGATCCACACAACTAGTACTGTAGCATACAACTTAGCCAACATGCACTGCACATCGCATTTAGTTCGGCATTAAATCAGTCTGTCTTAATCCTCTAGAACGGTAAAATATTTATATACTTGCATCGCTTTGCATTACTTTAACAGGATAAAACTGCAAATGTGACAAACCCAAGGTTCTGTTCAAATAGGAGCGCTTCATCAGAGGCAGGTTTTGCATGCTTTGCATAAATCTTTAGTGTGGCTGGACGCGCTTTTGCTGGTGTAGTACATACAGCTAAATGCTTGGGTTATCCCCATATGGCATGAAGATACTCACGAAGGAGTGCCTCGCGAAGACCTCGAACTCCGAGGAGGTCTGGCCCGTGCCCTCAGTCACCGCGGGGGCGGAGAACACCCCGTAGACACTCTGGATGCGCCCGCCGGCCTCCTCCACCTCCTTGATCAGCGTCCAGGCCTCTCCCTTCTCTGAGAACTCCCTCACCCCGTTGCTGGTGTACTCGTTCGCCTGCCAGATGTGGTAGTCTGAGCTGTGAGTCACACCTGAACGGAGAGTCACACACTGCCTTCAAGAGGTTTCTGACACAGAGCTGTGGGGACAAAGTGTCTGGCCGCATCTGAATGGGCACCTTCAACGATCTCACACTCCATAAACATCTACATTGCCAGAATGTATTTTTAGGTTAATGAGGTGGCTGCAACATTCCGTATAGAGTTACAGGGTTGCCAACTTGGGTTAATGGGCTGGAATGGGATTTTCAATTCGGGACAAGGCTGCACACTCATGCACATACATTGACACGTATGTAAGACTCTTATTTCCTTATAAATAGTCTGTAGGGTTTGCAGACTGCCCCAGTGCTTTTGATGTAGCTAATGCACGAGAGTTAGCATCCCTGGAAGTTATATATTTATATTTTTGCATAGGAGACTCACCGATGAGGTGGGACCACTGGGCAGGGGGCCGGTAGAGGGGGTACTGCTTGGGGAAGGCAGCCTGGCTCCACTTTCCCGTGAATGTCAGGCTGTACTTGGCGGGCGTGGTTGCCGAACATACCGGATCGATGTTAAGAGGCAACGCATGGAGCGAGCACAGCAAGCTGAGGGCAGCCCAGCAGCGTGCCGTCCTGGGCCTCCACATGAATGGGGTGCTGTCCATGCCTGGGGCTGCAAAACCATGAAGAGGAGAAGCTGGTCAGATGCAACAGCCCTTTAAGTCACATGACCACAGGGGCTGCTCTGGAGTTTCAGCGAGGTCAGTTCTAAAGGTGTGCAATTTACAGCTACTCAAACCTGCCAGTAGCAACAATAAAATATTTTAGCAGTAAACATTTGCACAATCAGGTTGGCAACTGAACATCTCTCCAACTGAGCATCTCTAACTGTATTTCTTGTGAAGGTAAAAAGTTGTCTGCAGAGACTGTAAACAGTCCAGAATTAAAATATCCTCAGGTATCCTGGTCTGGCCTCTTAACCACACATCACAAACATTCTAGACACCTGTACAACTGGCAGCAATTAGCGAGCATTGATGCATCGCTTTGTGTAAAATATTTCTAAAAACAAATACAATGGACATAGAACCACAAATTTAAAGAGCCAATGCATGCAGATATTTCTCAGTCAAGTAGAAGGAACATAAAAACAGCCTAGAGTCAAAGATTTATTATATTACATAAAAGAACAAGGGCAAATGAAGCCGTATAAGCCCACGGATGGGTGGGCAGAAGGAGAGAGTGTGACTGCAGTAAGGCCGGAGCGTGACTGCAGTAAGGCCGGAGCGTGACTGCAGTAAGGCCGGAGCGTGACAGCAGTAAAGCTGGAGCGTGACAGCAATAATACTCACTCTCTGGGTGTGCCTGAGCTGGGGAGGTCCGAGGTCGAGGTGTGAGGGGAGCTGGTGGCCCGCGGTGTGGCTGTCTGGGTGGGAGACTGCGAATCCTGACAGCCACTGCCAGCCTTTTAAGCATTACGAGCTCCCCCAGGGCGGACGGCCTTGCTAACCTGCTGACCTCCTCTGACGGGGAGGGGGGTGTGGCCTTCCTGCACCGTGGACCCGCCCACATTTCGGCCCCTCCCCCCGGCATGCAGGAGCAAAAGAAAGTGCTTGCAGAGCACTGGCCCGCCTCCTTTTGGGGAGAATCCGGCAGGCCGGCCAGCCAAGTGACCGCGTGCTGGCGGCCGGGCGGTGCTGGCGGCCGGGTCGTGCTGGCTGAGGCATGCGCGAGCCCCCCCGGCCAGCTCCTCTAATCGCTTCCACATGCTCACGTTTCCCCGCCGCGTCCCACTATGAAGCACATCCTCCATGCTGACACGTCTGATTCTGAGCCGAGAGGCAGGCTGCGTTCACCTCGCCTTCGTCCCGTGTGTATGAACACGTGTGACACGTGTGACACGTGTAGCATGGCTTTTTAAAGAGTTATGGGCAAAAACATTTTTGGCTGATTCATGCCCAGGAACGACCTTTTGGTCCTCAAGTTATTAAAGAAATAAAAAGAGACATATATGGCATTTATATTGACTTATATTATATGTTGATTTGTTTGGCCTGGAGTTTTCTAATATCAATGTCAAATGTCCCACTGATGCTTCAGGAATGAGCATGTGCAACATTGCCGTGTTTTTTAGAAAGGCAATATTTGCCTGTTCATCCAAACATTTCACAGTAAATAACCAGCTTGCAGCACAAGCCAAGCGATTCTGGGACAGAGCCTGTCTTTTTTATCGACCCCAGGTGCAAGATGCTTGCCTGTCTTTAAGAATAACCACCTCTGTGTCCACAGGAGGCTCTAGGATCCCATGGGCCATGTTTGCCTGACGTTTGATTATGAATGTCGCAGAACATGCAAGGAAGAGCGTAAATTATCTGCCTATATTTGTATTCTGGTTAAATAAAGGTTGTTTGCTGTAAGTTGCCATGGAGACGGACAGATGCTGACCAAATCTAATTATAACAAATCTTTGCATGTAACTTATAGCCCCTGTGGCGCTTTATGCTTCTAACTGGGGAAGATCTCGCAAAGCCGAGGTCATTGGGGGTAACGGAACGGCTCTTGGAGTTGGGGAACAGAAATGCCTGCATTTCACTTGTCAAAATACAGCAGATCAGGCCCTCAAATGTGAGTTTCTCACTGTATTTCCATTGACAGCAGCGCTCTGACTGAGGTGACACTAGAGGACGACCTTGTGCTGGCAGGTAAAGCAGCTGCAGGACTTGCAGTTTAAAGAAAATAGGCTGGTAGGCACAAAACGATAAAACCAGAGCAGTCGATTGTGCTTCCCATGAGGAGGAAAAAAAGACGGTTGCGGTCGAAACTGAATCAGCTAAGTCAGCGAGGCCTTAGTCCTGTTTCACCACCGACAGGCACCATGTAATACGTCTTACTATAATTTTGATGATTTCATTCCCTTTACACAGCTCGGCTCAGACGAAGAGAGAAAGAGGAGAATCTGAAACCCTGTGAAAATGCTAATGCTTTTCACATACTCCCCGAAACGATACCTTGTGAGATCATGATAATATGAGCGATTGCA
Source organism: Petrocephalus schoutedeni (assembly GCA_026780765.1). Lineage (NCBI taxonomy): Eukaryota > Metazoa > Chordata > Actinopteri > Osteoglossiformes > Mormyridae > Petrocephalus > Petrocephalus schoutedeni. The sequence continues at coordinate 15,572,904 of JAODKL010000017.1, forward strand.
GGAAATCACAGGATGTCATTTGGCATGAAAGACACTGAGTCAGGGTTGCCATGTTGTTTGGCTGACCTCCGCTGCACCAAAGCAGCGTCTAGCAGTAGTGTCAGGGTTGCCATGTCCTGTTGCATCATATTGGCACTCGGGGTAGCTGGCTGAAATAGAGGGGGATTTAGGAGCTATTCTACCAGGCTGTCTTGCTGGATTAGAAGAGGTCTTGGGATCTGTGATAGATGTGGCGGTAGGGTGGATTATCTGGGTCAAGGGAGGTAGATTACAAGTTTAGAGGCGAGAAGGCTTCTGGGAAAAAGGGAGAGGTGAGAGAGGAGAGGCCAGACCGCTGAGGAGGGAGCAGCATTACGTTCACAGGAAAGCAGTTTCTGGTCCATGAAAGTCCAATACAAATATAACATAATCCACTGGAAATGAAGAGCGGCTCAGACAGGTATAAGAGTGAGCTCTTTGGTGGTGGAATTACAGGTCTAGGGGCCAGCAGTGAGATGGCGGCCAATCAGAGCTGCCGGCTTTGGGTGCTTACGTCTCCTGCGGGGACCGGTGTGGTCGAGGTCCAGCCCGAGTGCGATTCCCAGTCTGTGGGAAGACTCCAGTACTGAGCATGGCTCAGGATGAACGCACGAATGATAGATATGGGAGTGTTAGGCAACGCCAGACAGGATGGGCACATGTTGCCCTCACTGAACTTCTTTGCAGGACACGTGGGAGATGTTTGTGAGATAGAAACCGTTTTTGCAGGGTAGCTTACTGATGAGACTTTGACAAGCATAGCTGTTATGGAGATCATTTTCATAACTTTCTACTTAGCAAATTATTTGTGAGATTACATGGGGACTGACAAGGCAGAGTTGGCCTTTTTAAACTGCATTCTGTAGTATTGTAATCAGTTCCCGCTTCATTTCATGGCCTTGGGACTCCATGAGGCATGCAGAAACATGAGTCGCATGGGGAAATTAGTGGGTGTGCAGTGCAGTACCAACTACCACCTAAAACCAGGATATCTAATTAGTAAACCTTTTAAAATCATTTGTATAATGGAATTAACAAATACGAAATTTTTAGACTATACGGTACAAATCATTCTAGATGATTTGGTGTTCAGTATATAACATATAATGCACTCCAAATGTGTATATTTAGTCATAGTTTTTTTACAGAATATTTCACCGCATGCTGCATTTAGAGATCATACCTGCGGGAGTCTGCTCATTACTGTAGACAGCATTGAGTCAGGCACTGGTTGAGATAAGCGGAAATTAATATATTTATAATTTATACATTTCCTTATCTATACATGACACTGAAGTTATGAAAAATGTTCGAAAATCTGACATCTGTGCGTCTCAGCTGTACTTTCAGAGTCTCACACCTGATTGTCCTTTGTAATTAATGTTTGTAATTGTAATTTTTTATGCTTAGAAATATGGTGCTGTAGACACTGAGTAATTCAAATTAGGTATAAAAATCTAATCTCCCAGGCAATAAGAGCAGGCGGTGTTATAGCAGTGATAAAATAATTTTCATTTGGCTGTTATGAATAGTTTCTGAGACACTGTCTTACACCGATTTTTGTATCAGAATACTTAAACAAAGGAAATTAAATGTCATATACTGCTCATGGAGGAGCTAATGCACTGTGCTACAAGATAAATATTCATGCACACAAGTTGCAATTTCTAATCCTACTTAAAGAATGTTTCCAGTTAATTGGAATCCAGGCTCAAATACGAACCCATTAACTGTTCTGCGGGAACAGACAGAATTATATCGAACATTCACTGTGTGAGGTTGTCCATTTTAACTATACATAGTTTTAATAACACAGAAAAATATATAATAAAGGAAACCTATTAAATTGGGGTCATTCCCAAAAGGCAGCGTGTTGCGAAGTCACCCCTCTGGGGGACCATTTATTGGGGCTGAACACAGGGCAGAAGGACGCAATACATAACAATGATCCGACAAAGAACACTCGACTAAGGAACACTTTATCCTGGGCTAACGAGGGAGGAAGCATAAGGCAGCTGTGGGGAGTTAACAAAGGGGCTAGAACAAGAGGTAAAGTTAACACGCTTCAGGTGTGGCTGATTAGAAGCCACACCTTAGGAAAACACTGGGATCAGACAGGCGAGACAGGGCTGAACGTGACACTCTGTGGTCCAATGATTACAAAATTGTTTATCAAGGATCCTTATTAGTTCTATCACTGCTGAGCTGAAGGCATTTTGTTCTACTTATTACTTATTACAAAAAAAAATAATAGCCTTACCATCAGCTGCAATCATGAACTAAGAGCCTGCTTAAGAAAAACATATGGAGCCATGGATAGTATCAAAATAATGGCACAACACTGTGGAGTGCAAGAGGGATCCGCTACTTAGGGACAACCAGTAAAATATGCTGCTATATGAAGCCGATTAAAGATGGTAAGATGGTGGGCAAATGGTAGATGGTATCTGTTAGTTTCTGGGTGGGTTGGACTTTAATTAACAAGAGATCAACAAAGGGAGAAAGTGGGAAAAAAGGGAAAATAAGGTGAAGTCTTCCCCCCCCCCCCAAGAATGGAGTCCTCATAACACTTTGGCTCATAATTGTTGATATACTGATATGAAAGGTTTGTAAGTCCCGTAAATGAGAAACTTCAAATAAATCCTTCACTCGGGCCCAGTGAGGAGATGTGGTGTACTTTCTGGTGCACGGATAACTCTGCTGAGACCGGATCAAAGTTAATCTTAACAGAGCCCCTGGAAGCTGATCAAATTATGTACGGTAGTTAAACCTTGTATCTTCTGTGTTATCTGCCATCAGCGGTGTTCTGCAGTATAAAATTCAGTATTTAAAGGAGAAGAAATGGCTTAGCTCCATTCATGACTCAATAAAAGAAATTACTAGACGAAATGTAAAATTAGGGAAAAGAACAGTGTCATTTTTAGCCATTGTGCCTTTCTGGGCTTTCTCAGCCCGGATGTGTCTTGAAACTATTAGCAACGAAGTGGATGAAAAAGGGCCACTTTGTTTCTTGCGGCCTTTAGGCCTTGCACTGTTGGCAAGGTTCTCTGCTGTAAATGCTAAGCTGAGATGCACCTACCAGCCCATCCACCACAGCCCCCACCCCACCTGTGAAGGACGACACACACATGGGGCCCCAGGACTGTGGGTACTGTTGGGCGCAAGAAGAATATGATCGAGCTTTAAGGAATCAAGGCAGTTTGTAGTAGTACCGCCCTCTTAACGATGTGGAATGGCATTTTCCACCAGCCACCCCCTCCCACCACCACCACCACCTCTAACTCTCGGGTGAATTTCCAATGGAGAACATAAACCCAAATAATTAGTGTTGACTGTGATTTATAGATGGAGTGAGGGACAGGCACACATTTCAGCAGAGGAGGATAGTTCAGGTCCAGTAAGTACAAATTCAGACCAAGATTTTGTTTCAACCGACCAGCTGAGTACTCTGCGAATGTGAGTTTCTATAGACAACTGGTCGGTTGAAACGAAATCTTGGTCTGGATTTTTACTTTCTGGACCCGAACTACTCACCTCTGCATCTCAGCAGACAGTCCTTGAGGAGGGGGCTACCCCTTTGTTTCCCATCATTCTGCTGTTCGTCTCTCTGCATCTGCAGTGAGCCCAGGCTCCCACAGCAGACGTAAAACAGTTTCTAAATGACGTATATTTGAAGTCCTCCCCGCATTGACACATGAAAAATTGCTGGGGCATCAAAGAGACTGAATGGCTGAGTAATTATTTGACATTAACTAAATTAGGAATGCAAATGGCTGGCGGTAAAGATGTGGGGAAAATGGAAAGCAAATGAGGCCTGGATGCTTGCGAGGGGCTCTAATTTCTCCCACTGCTAAGAAATCAGTCTCGGTTCAATTCAGCGACTGCAAAACCACAACCACAAGGCCCCCACTCAAAAGCTCGGTGGGTTTCAAACATAAAATTTATTCAGCTTTGCACATTGTGCATTAAGCTACTGTACTTTGCACTGTATACATCTTCCATCCCTTTTTGATCATTCTATCTTTGCCGCAGTCCGGGATCAGAATATTTAATAAAATGCCCAAAATTATTGAACAAGAACAACAATAACAAAACCTGCCACAAATATAGAATAAAAAATATAGACATAAAATGTATTCTGGACACAATTATTGGCACTAATATTTGGTTGCTGAACCTTTGGCAACAATGACAGCTTCTAAACATTTCTTGCAGCCATCTATAAGCTTCTTGCATCCATCTGCTGGTAGTTCCTGCTAATTGCTATGCATTCAGGTTTGCAGGAGTGCTTTTTGCAAAGGCAGATTTCAGCTCTTTGTTGAGGTTTTCAGTAGGATTCAGGTCAGGACGCATCACCAGTCAATTTAAAACAGTCCATGTTTTCTTTTTCCACCATTCTCTTGTACTGTTGGATGTGTGCTTTGGGTTGTTCTCCTGCTGAAAGCCTCAGACCTAGTTTTTGGGCACTGACTAACCAGATTCCATGGTTCCATTGATACATTCAATGCCTCCTGTACCAGAGGCAGTAAAGCAGCCCCACAACAGGATAGAACCTCCACCATGTTTTACTGTAGATGTAGGGTAGACTGTAGGGTGTAGGCTGTAGGGTGCTCTTTTCCCTATGGGATCCATTCCGTCTTCTCTCCAAAGTTGTGTATTCCTTCATGTAGTCCTGCTTGGTTTAGTGTGCGGCATATCGGTCGAGCAGAAACAACCACTCCAGTTGCTCTAGGTCAGCCTGAAGCTCCTCAGATGTCTTGCGTCGTCTTTTTTCCACAATCCACACCAACCTTTGCAGACTTCTCTCATCGAGTTACTTTTTGCACCAAGTCCTGAAAGCTTCTTAACAGTTTTATAACTGACTGTGAAACCTCTTGATAACATTGCAAACTGCCGAAAGAGGGATTTGAAGTTCTTTGGCGATTGCCTTGTAACCCGGGGAATTATTATGTTTTTTGATAATAGCAGCTCTGATGCTCTCAGATCTCTCATCTTCACCACTGCGAAAAAAGAACTGGAAGCAATCAGCTCCGTTTTATGCTGTAAAACCATCAGTCTTTGCTTAATTCAGGTCATGTGAATGTACATTTTATATCTATATTTTTTGTTTCACTATATGAAAACTTTCTTCCTTGTCTTTCATTTTCCATGTTTTGCATTATTCTCTCTTAATGACGCCGTAATGTATCACAACACACCCATGTAAAGTGTCTTGGGGCGACTCCATTGTGAAAGGCGCTATATAAAAATAAATTTAACTGAATTTTTGTTGCTGTTGTTGTTCAATAACTTTTATTAAATATTCTGATTATAGAAAATTGGTTAATTTGCATGCATTGCTGAAGATATTCTACATTCTGTAATTACAATTGCCAATAATTCTGGCCTGGGGTGCATTTCCCAAAAGCGTCCATTAACAAATTACATAAATGGATTCATTCAGTTGCATGGGTCCAACTATGTAAGTAGCTAACGTAGTTAGCAACTATGCTTTTGGGAAACACACCCCAGGACTGTAACTGGATTAACTGGTGTATATACATTAAAATCGATGGAGTTCATCGAGAATCTTAGCTCTTCATAAAACTACATTGACTGTCCCAGTTTTGTTCTTGCAATAACTACCAGTTTCTGGTCTTGCCACGGTGGGTTGAGGTCTGGACCTTGACTCAGCTGTCCCAGAACACAGTATTTTTTCCTGCACATTTCAGTTAAGGTCACAGTGATTTGAAGACGTGTTCCACTTCAAACACTTTTAGAACTGCAGGAGAGTTCTAAGGACACCGTGAATGACGTGATTACGCGACGGCAGCTGTGGTTATGCACAATGCAGCTGCTAGGCTGCCATCATTCTTCTACATTTTATTTTTTGCCAGAGGTAATTGCTGTGATTAAGACTTCATGACTTCATTCAGTTATATTAACTTCAAACACTAAATTATGTACCTAAACAAATAGGTGTATGTTTCTTTTTCTAATGGACAGGAGAACAGACAGACTGTTCTCCTCATTACCTGAAAAGGATGAGCTTTTTACAAAGAACACACCATCTATAGAATCCTCAGTCTATAGAATAATCTCTCATCTATAGAGTATAGAGAGATCAGATTCTCTCCCAAACCAAGTTAAAATCATATTGTAACGGCGTGAGATTCGGCTATAAACACACCACAGAGAAGCATAGCTTTCTGAAAGCCGGAGCTATCCTTTATTGCACACACTTCAGAAAAATCCCAAAACCCGCAGGTCACTAACAGCAACAGCCTTCACGCTAACGGTAGATTAATTGAATAACAACTATTTCCTA
>JAODKL010000017.1:15590681-15602778 GCA_026780765.1 Petrocephalus schoutedeni
GTCCCCCAGCCCCGTGCCCTGTGACGGACTGGCACCCCACCCAGGGTGTACCCCAGCCCCGTGCCCTGTGACGGACTGGCACCCCACCCAGGGTGTACCCCAGCCCCGTGTCACAGCTTCCCCCTCCCCCATAACCCTCGCCATAATAAAGGATCTGGCGGATGTATGGATGGATTACTTTCAGCTTTATATGTAAGTGCCTCACTGGTTGACTTGTTGAATAACAGCTCTGCTCTTTCGTGCCATTTTTCCTTACAATATGGCAGTAGATATTACCAGCTTTGTCTGTAGAGAATGGTTCAGGGGAGCACCAGGCTAATTGTATGACTTTGCAAAGATGGTTTGTGAGAGTCTCTTACCAATAAAATTTGAGTGCTCTGGCCCATTAGCTCCACAGAAAGGCCTCCTTTTGCCGACATGCCCAGACAGTGCGATTTCTTTTCATAACCGTGACATTCAATCATTTCATTGTCATTTTTATAAGCTGTCTGGATAGATGGTTAGATGAAGCCGCTCTTTCTCAGAGCTTTTACATATTTAAATGATTTTAAGTCTGAGGAATAAAATTTGAGCTTTCAACACAAGTCTCTCAGGAAAACTCTGCAAATCTAAAATGAGCACTGGAACTAGTTAACTGGTCACTATAGAAGGGTATGGCAGCAAAGAGAAATTAAGCAGAGTAATACAGGCAACTGTTATGGATTCACTTTAGTTATTTTCTGATCTGTAGAACTTCAGGTGCATCGTTAAAGGTTAAAAGGACAAATGAGACCTTCCTAAATCTGAAGAGGGGACAGATTTTGCCTCTGAGTCTGAGACTCGAGGCCTGAAGAAAAAAAAGCTTAATGAGATGTATACAACAGCAATGGCACATAAATACTCATGAAATGATCAGTGAAATTTTAATGCTGCCCATGCTGACATTTTACCCTCAGTAAAGCCATCTGTGAACTACAAACATGGTGCAGTTTACCCGGAAGTAGGAAGGAGGGTCTCAGCTGTTTATTTGTCTATAGGTCTGTCAGTCAGAACCCAGACAATACATTGGGGGGGGGGGGGGGTGGGGCTGTATCATGAAGCAGGATTTCTTGCTTAGCCAGATCACTTGTCGGATTTACAGTAGTCTAGGCTAAATATAAGTAGACAAAGATAGAGTACATTTAAGGTAGGATACCTTAAATCCAACAAGTTATCTGGCTAAGCAAGAAATCCAGCTTCATTATACAGGCCCCTGTACTCCGCTTAGGTCACAGATGCCAGAAGGTTTAAAAGTACTTTAGCAAGTCAAAAAGGCGTTTAGCGACACCAGGGCCCTCTTTCGAAAAGCTTAGCCAGATAGCTTGACAGATTTAATTTATTCCATTTTAAATGTTTTTTATCGTTGTTCACCTACATTTAGCCCAGACTGCCGTCCAACAAGTTATCTGGCTAAACAAAAAATCCAGCTTTCTAAAACAGGCCCCAGTTCCAGCCCAATTAACCGTTAGCCATTATTAGTAACATCAGTTGATAACAATACATTACACAATGTTTTGCACATAAATACACCGTAGCTAACATGTTCCTAGATAGTTCATGGAAAGTACTGTGTGTCTGAATGATTTAATGAGCCAAAAATAAAACACAAGTGCTAATAAACAGTATATAAGTACTGTACAGCTTTCACTTCTGTTGATGAAGGCTACTGCCATCTTGAATTCTAACGTCGGGTTGTTTTGATCCCTCCAACTTTCTGAATAGGAATTCCGACTTCAGGGGGCGTTCCCGGTGAAATTTCAAGTTCAAATGGAACACAGCAGTAGCCCAGACTACCTTAAATCTGGTAAGTTATTGACTAGTCATGTCCTGTGTTTACACATAGTCAACCAACAGCATGCCAGGTAGACTGTTCGAGACATGTTCTAAAGCAGGGATGGGCAATCTTATCCGCAAGGGGTCGCTGTGTATGCAGGTTTTTAGGGATCAGCTGTTCAGACCCAGGTGTGAGGACTCGCCTGCCTATCAGTCCTCTAATTAGTAACCTAATTAGGGAGTTGCAGCAAAAACCTGCACACACAGCAGCCCTTTCTGGATGAGATTGGCCACCTCTGCTCTAAACAGACAGGAATAAATATGTATGATTTTAGGGTTTACAACATTTTTTACAGTTAAACTTTATTCACTTTACCTGCGAAAAAATGTTGGCAGATTTTCAATTGGCAAAACTAAATTTAGTGGAAACTAAATGGTCCGCTAACAGCTTTTAAAGGAAATGTAACCACTGAAATTGTCATGACAACATTTGTGTTTATGCCTAATTTAGTAGGTTAGCCTTATTCTTTGTGAATGAAATACACAATTATTGAGACATCTGGAAAACACAAATAGTGAGAAAGTATAAAAATAAACTGACACAGCAGCTTGTACCCACATATACTTTCCCTCACATATAATAAGGTACATTAATCCTTGTTTTAATTTATTTAAATTCTTATTGTTTAATTAGAACTAGTGTTCACAGCCTATAACAGCATAGCCTTAAAAAACACATATTTTCATAAAACTTCCCTTTTCTTGTGTCCCCTGAAGTTCTCTAAGCTCTCCATGGGGTAGAATGGAATAGTGATACTGTATTAATTTGCAAGGGGGAAATTCCCATTTTCACTTTGCCCCACCTTACTCCCCCTGCGAAGGGGTAGCCACCTACCATCATCCAGGGAGCTGGAGGTTAAGGGCCTCGCTCAAGAGCCTAGGGACACACGACCACCCCGCTGAGGTTGGGTTCCGGCCGGCAACCTTGAAAGCACAAGCACCGAGGCTTAACCCACTTAGCCACGCAGCAGTCCCTCAGACAGCATCTCTCGGAGTGATCCTGGCGTCTGACGCCATGAGGAAGTCAAACTGGGGATGTAGCACCCGGAAGATGAAGTGCTCAGCTCCTGCGGTAGGAGACGGTCTTGCTGACATATGGCTGGAGTGATAGCTACAGTCGATCCCAGGGCATCACGGAGCAAAACCTCAGGCTGATTTTAGGCATTTCTCTGTTTTATGACTTGCATCCACACCAACAGTACAGTTAAGGTCAAATTCCAAGCATATTTAGACATAAACAGAATATTAAATAAAACTATGGGATGCCTGGATACTGTTACCTTAGGGAAAATGAATTACAAAAAAGCAAGGTCACATCCAAACAAAAAGCTATTTTTCACTTGCTTTTAGTGTCTTACAGTGGTCCTCATGGATCACACATACACATAGATTTAACTATTTGCGGTTCTTGAAATGCCATTGCAAGCTGATCTGATTTAATTACATTTTACTGCAAAGTTTAATGTTCTTCATTGCCGTTTGTTTTTTTTTTCAGATTTAGCAGTAAAATTTTATGGTGAGCAACTCAGATTACAGAATTCTGTTACTGCAATCCCTTTAGAATGATTTTTACATCCACCAGTGAAATAGAGAATGTTATCCCTTAATAAAGCTGAGAGGGAACCACTGGCTTGCTTGGACATCAACTAAGGTGCTTAGAGGATAGAACAGAAAGCAACAGGCTGAAGTCTTTTTATTCATTATGACCCAAACCCTGACAAAGCATACAGGCTTATCACTTAGGGCAGCAATTAACCGCAGTCAGGGCACTAGAAAGACAGGGAAGTGAGAAGGAGAGCTAGCAAACCCTATTCTGGCACATATTACTGATGGATAATTCAGACAGTATAATAGTAGGATTCCAGCTCATTGTAAGTCAGGTGAAGGCAGGGTGCAGTCTAGGTCAGTGTCTAGCTCAGTAGGGCAATGATCTTTGTGGGACACCATGGGCTTGTACCCTGTGGCCTCAGAGTGATGACATCACCATTGGGCCCTGGAGAAAAGTTTGTCACTGTTTCAAGCATGCTACTGTACCTAACCCCACTTGCTGACTCCAAGCAAATCTCAGGTCAAAGTTCAGCTGTGATCGACAGTAGGCCTGGACAATGTCTAATGTCTAATATGCAATTTTTTAAGTTTGTAAAATCAGAATAAACAATGATATTCAATCATCCAATATCTCCCCCAACCCCTCAAACACAGACAAGCATGCACACACCCAGCACCAATATCAACTGTCAACGTGAAGTTTACAGTTAAACCATAATTATTCATAGCTCTACTACAAAGTTTTCAGTTTGACTTTGAGCACTTCACAGTAGAAATGTGAGCTCTTGTTTCTCTTTGAAGTTCACGGTCACTTCTTCTGGTTTTTAATATTTCTGACTGTGAAATCTACAGTTCAACAATGACATTTTTTGAGGTAATCATAGGGCACAGTCTAACACAATTCACACCTATGGGCAACTTAGCAACTCCAGTTAGCCGCCACATGTTTTTGGACTGTGGGGGGGAAATTGGAATACCCAGAGGAAACCCCATGATGACAACATGCAAACTTCACACACACACACAAAACTGGGGCTTGAACCCAGGTCATAGAGGTGTGAGGCAGCAGTGCTAACCACCGCACCACCATGCCACGCCTACTCATGATGTTTACAGGCTAATTATGAATATTTCACAGTATTTAAAACTGTGAAGTTAGGCTTTGGTAAGTCATGAAGTTTGCAGTCAACTATGAAAATTTATATTTATTATGAACTTTCATCATTTCCACCGTGGAACAGTTGATGGTAATATTGTCCAGTCAGCTTTAAATCATGGCACGCGACGGTGTAATGAACGGGACTAGCAGCTTAACCGTTACAGGGATCATTACGCTGATAGCAAATCTGACTGTAAAGTTTACAGTGGAAGCATGAATCGCGATACTGTGAAGTTAACAATTTGGCTGTCATTTTACTGCATTAGTCCCACTAGTCATGCATAGCTAGTTACCTTAAACAGCTAAGCGCTTCCCCACAAACTCTGCAGATATTCTGATGACTTTCATGAACCTTTAATGGTGCCAAGTATGAAACTGAAACTATACACAAGGCTTCAAAATGACAGACGAATAAATTACAAATGGGATGTGTATTGCAGGTACAGTGCAAATCAAGGTAAGCTATGCTCTCTTAGCTGTAAATCATTACAAATTATTCTGCTTCCTGATTGCAAGGTTCCTGCCCTAACAGGAAGTGGGTGTATTATAAGCAAACCCAAATTAGCAAACACCTAAAGGCAGTGCCAATGAATCTGTCAAACTCAACAACCATCTAATTCTAAGAACCAGAACCAAAGTCAAAACTGCAGTGGAGTGCTACGTTTGGTAATGAGCCCTTGCTTGATGACATAAACTGCAATATTCCAGGATGCATTAATAACCATGGTAATGAGTATTCCGCTGCCCCAGTTATGAAAGGAGGAAGCTTGTCAGCCAGTCTGCCTGACCCTTACAATGCAACCCTGAGCCCAGACCCGTGGGCTTCTGTTTTATAACTACTGCTGAGGCCTGTTTCCTGTGCTACCTCTCAAGTCTAAAGTCCTTTTCGGCTAGATGTCTTCCTTGATCCTGAGAATGATTCAGCAGCAGTTCTCTAACGGCAGGGCACATATTTTCCTTTGTTTGGCAAAGGCTGTCGGCTGAGACTCTCCATTCCTTAATTGCATTAAATTAACTTCCTGCTGTTTGCTTGCAGACAGTTCAGATTAACATCAGTCTTCTGACCTTGTGGCCCAAATTCCCCATTGGTGTGAATGGGATGGGCAGGGGTGCAGCTAGAAACTTTGGGCCCCGTGACCGCATATCGTATGGGGCCCCCAACCCAAACCAATTAAATTATGCCCCAATTTTTTAGGGTCCCAGTCAGACTGTGGAATGTCACTATGGTCCAACCACTGCATTAATTTATAATGTTATTTCTAACTTGTAATATTGCATGTAATATTTAACTGGGACTGGAAATGTTTTGCCTGAAAAACAATTTTTCTGCATTTGTGACATAGTATCTTAAACAGAAAATGTTGCTCTGAAAACCTTAATTAAATATATTAGAAGGTATCCTGCATTTTTTCCTTCTCTCCACAGCACTAACCTCCTGCCCAGTAGTTTAATAGACATCCTCTGACCTAATTAAGTGCAGAATTTCCAGTGAATGATCATCCAAGCCTTTCTCCTTGGAAAGTGCATCACCAGAAAACATTACTCACACTAGAGCAGATCTCAGATCTCACCCTGATTCCTCTTCTAGAGATTTCAAATGCTCAGATAAGCCAAATTAAGCAAACAGAAGGAGAATAGCTTCAATTAACCCCTATCCCGTGTTTGGGGTCAATCTGACCCCAGAGCATCATTAAACAGTAGGCAGATTTCACATGGAGAAACTATCACGGGAAAAGAGTTAATCACTAAGTCTGCGGACATAAGTGTGAATGCTCTATCCATCAGCTCCCGTAGTGGTCAGCAGGCACATCAGGAACCTAAGGGGCCAAATGAATTGAACCCTCAATGATTTTTTTGGTTGTTTTAACAACCATGCAAACACTCGGACAGAACGGGCCTTTGGGTGTCTTAGCACCCTATCAGCCATGGTAGCGGTTTCACCTCCTACATGATATTGCTCTGGCACTATTTCCACACTTTTTGAAATAAAAAACAAAGCCCTGGATATGTATCCCAGTGTCCTTAAGGATTTCCCAATGAACAATTCTGCTCACAAGCCAGGATTTCCCCTTGAACTTAAACAAATTGCCTTCCAAGTGAGCTCAACAAGAAAGGGCGAGCACCCCTGGCTGATCTTGACAGAGATATCCAGATTTCATAAATAACGTCATGCCCAGGAACGTGAAACGCCGCTGTAATGACTGAAGTTTCCATTTCTGCTGAAGTCCCAGGTCATCCACAGGGTAACAGCATTATGCAGGGGTCCAGAGGCCCACTTCTTCTGCTCTGGTTTCTCCTCCGCTGTCGGGCCATCACACCTGGGCATCATCCACTTCATAACCTGCTGGCTCAAGGGGGATTATTATCTCTGTACTGTGGCTTACATTTCAGGCAGAGAATCGGAACCGTCTGTGTGGTGCAGCAATGACTGATTATTCAGTTCTGAGGGTTGCAGGGTGATTATATTTCTCCATGATATTCGGTGCCTCCTTGGCATTGGCCCTGCTGGATCTGTGCAAATGAGGTGCGTGATGCATTTCCCTCTCCACGCTGGCCCACCATCCTTCTGCAGGACACAGGGATGTTATAGTCATCAGTTCAGATGCTGCAGAAGTCATTGTAGGGAGGCGGGAGCAGGGCAGAGGTCACATGGCCTATTCTCACTCCACCCACTAGAGGGCGCCTTCTGATGAGGAACACGTGCTACAGCGTGGGCCCTCTGACGTGACAGAGAGGCGCCTGTAATGGGACACTCGTTATCACGTGTCCGCACATTTTTGTTATTGTGCGTCTCAGTAAATAACTCAGATAAATTATGAAGGAAATCCCACAGTTACATTATTGACTTCCTTGTTATTGCAGAATATCATTGGTTTCATTTCAGGTTAAAACTTAGTCTATATATTGCGCCACTTATGCTAATAGAGATAACGGCTGCCCTGTTGCTGTATAACTAAATGACACGCAGTTTACTCACGTGGCACACTTTCTGTGTTGCATACACCCAGCGGTGCGTTTATTAGGTACACCCGACCAGCCCCATCCTCCATAAAGAAAAGAAAAATGTCCCTGCAACTAAATACATACAGATATACGCTCACTATCTCTACAGCGACCGAGCTGCTCATTTTGTAATCGGGGTGGAGATGCCCAGTCACAGTTTGGCAAAGAATTCTGTTCCAGCTAAGGTGCGTGAGGGAAGTGAATCTGAATGTGGTGTTATCAGCGGTGCCAGATGTGGTGGACCCTCCTGTGACCCTCGCATACTACAGAGTTTACAGATAATGGTGCATTCAGCAATAAACATTCAGTCAGCGGTAGTTCTGTGGGCGAAGACACTTTATTAGTGAAAGTGGACAGGGGAGAATGGCCAGGCTTAAAGCTAACAGGAAGGCCACACGTGCTAAACTAACAGCTTAATAAAACCACAGTGTGCAGGGAGGCTTCCCAGAATGCATAGCTTGTCTGAACTGGTTGAATTGGAAGTAGAACTTAGCCGGTTACTACTTAGGTATACCTCAAAAGGTGGCTGCTGAGACTGTGTAAATAGCATGGAGTACCCTAACACATCCATATTTTGAAATCACTTGTCCTATTGAGGGTCATAGGGGGGTCCATAGCCTTTCAGTACAAGGCAGGGTGGGCACAAGGCACCCAGGATGGGGTGTCAGCCCAACACAGGGCACACTCACAGGCAACTGGGTAACTCCAATTAACCTCAGCGCATTTTTGGGCTGTGGGAGGAAACCAGAGTACCTGGAGGAAACCCCAGAACACAGAGGGGAACATGCACATGAGAGAACGCCACACATATGGAGCCAAGATGGACACCAAACCCAGGTCCCCAGCTGCTGTGCCACCATGCCACCTGCCCTCAACCCATTAATTAAAAACACATTTTTGATTAATTTATTGAGCCATAAATTAATTCTGAAATAAATTTATTTAATTTAATCTCTTAAAGGAATATTACAGTCTTTAAAATCTTACCTTGTTATGGATATTGAAGATACATGGTACCATTTAATGACATAATTTAAGCATGCCTTGCCAATGGTTCCCAAAAACACCTGTCCAGTGTATTTGGATGACATCAAAAATACACGCAAACTTTTCACCCTCTAGATATATAGTACAACGTCATGGCTGCTTTTTTCATTTCCAGTTCATCTTGGCTGCGGTTGAATGGCTGTGAACATTCAGGAAACATTCCCAGGCAAGACCGAATGACTTACAATATCTCACAGTTCTACGCCA
This sequence comes from Petrocephalus schoutedeni, assembly GCA_026780765.1. Lineage (NCBI taxonomy): Eukaryota > Metazoa > Chordata > Actinopteri > Osteoglossiformes > Mormyridae > Petrocephalus > Petrocephalus schoutedeni. The sequence goes on from JAODKL010000017.1 coordinate 15,599,497, forward strand.
TACCCTTTCATAATGGGAGACTCATTGGAGCCTTTCTTAAAATGTAAAGAATCTGGGCCCAAGGGCAGGATATAGTGAGAGGATTGTCCCTGAGACCTCCTACTGAAACCAGCCTAACTACTACACCACCTGCCGCTGTGGTCGATGTGGCTTCCAGTCGACCTTCCTGTTTCCTCCCGGCTTTGGCCGCCTCCGACCCTCGGCGCTCCGCATCCTGGAGACCAGCGCGGTTAGTGCAGTCAGTGGGGCCGTTTCTCCAGCATCCGGATGTGAGCAATCCAGCTCTGCTTTAAATCTGTTAAGGACGTTTTGGGGCTTCCTTCATTCAACTGCCTGTGTTTTCTCTGGCATGGGTGTCCAGCAGTCTAGGAAGGATTAAGAGCTTCCCCATAGCACCTACCAGGCCCCACTTCACTGATAGCCTTTCTCATCAGCTGATTTTTGTCTAACACCTGTGCTGAGATCTGCAGCCCTCTATGGCAATGGTAAGCCTTTAGTTATAACCAGAGGTGGGTAATCCAGGTCCAAAGAGTAAAAATCCAGACCAGGATTTAGTTTCAACCAACTAATTGAGCACTCTTTGACTGAGACTGATTGGTTGAAACAAAATCCTAGTCAGGATTTTTACTCTTTGGACCTGGATTACCCATCTCTGGTTATAAGTTATATGCACATATGAATATATGACCAATTTTGAAACTGTCTTCTCTTTTCACACATGCTTGTTCAGATGTTTGACATCGTACTCCATAAATTGTTGGATGGATGGATCAATTATGAAATTATGTTCTTTATGTTTCTACTTAGGTCGGATTGCAAAAGAGCATAAAGGATGTAAGGTGAGTACAGTCAGGTCTCCAAAGAAAGTTCAAGCCACTTCAGCTGATTTGATATGACTGATGCCGTAAGATAGTTGCTTTCTAGTTCCTCAGTAACATCAGGCGTTTGCTGTGCACAGATCATAGCTTCTGCCAGATCTTACCAAACATGGACTGTCTGAAAATCATTATTTTCAATGGATATATAATCCATAGATTAAGTAACTGCAGGTTATGGCTCTGAAATGATTTTTACAGACTGACCTCCTGCTGTCCACTATCTCCTGTAAAATGTCATATAAACTGGTTGTAAAGAAAGACAATACATTTTTCTTCTGAATACGAGCATCCCAAATGGGGATCCGGCCCAAGCTTTGTAGCTGGACTGATGCATAACACACACACTTCCCCCTTCCGACTCGCTCCGTGTACAATGTCCCCTTTAAGCACAGGTGTTCTGTTCTCCCTGCAGGAAGAGTCAGAGCCTGGCAGGGTCAGCATATTCTGCATGACATTTCTTCTCAAACTCCCCAAACTGTCCAGAGTTTCCCATCAAGCTGTCTGTGGGAATTTTTGCAGTGGCATAGATTTGCTTTCATACCTAATTTCAATAAGAAGGTGCAGTAACACAGTTATATGGTTGTTACACAACACTACACATACACAATATATAATCACTAGATATATCACAAAGTTTTTCATTATCGAACAGGACGAATCAAGGCAAAGCCCTTGATGGATAGATGAATAATATGGAGATTTTTTCTCTTTAGAAAATCTTGTTAGATTTTAGTTGCCTTCATAGAGTTCAGTCAAGGATGACTACATTGCTTATTACCAAGAGCTAAGTTACTTAACGTTAATGAAGGACTGCAGTAGCTTTCTGTATATTCAATGCTAATATTAGCCGTGCAAGGGAATATTAAAGCGTGTCGTCTTCAGCTTGTGGTTTAACTTTTCAGCTGTGGTACCTTGTTTTAATGCTTGCAAATAAATGTCATTTTATCAGTTAAATGTAATAAAGCAGCACGATCAGCTTCAGTTATATAAAAGTCTGTTGTAATAAAACAGAATGATGCGCCAGGGTCTGAGTAATGTGAACCCAAGCGAAGCATGGATTGTCCTTCCCCAGCGGGACGACCCTTTAGAACTGCAAGCCGTCTCAGACAGGGATTGTTAGTGTGCAGTGAGACAAACAGTGTCCCTCACCGCAAATGGACATGTAGGTATGCCACCCTTAAAAACAGAAATGTTCAGAATATAACCACCCCGCTGAATGCAGTCAGGATCCAAACATGGGCAGCACTATAATATTAAAAGACAAACTAAAGTTGCTCTTCCTTTACTTAGCCAAACTTAGGACCAAGTATTTTGTATCATGGGGCTGGAATATCATGGTGACCTAATGAGGTAAAGATAATTTCTTCCTGAGATGGATCCACGGCCCTCTGACCTCCCACCTCTTGGCAGATCTCTCTTAGCCTCAGACCTGTTGGCCAAGCCACCCAGAAAATGTTGACACATCCAGGGGCTGGGCCATGCTGTGCAGATCTGGGTGGGGGAGAGGCAGGTCGCTTTGGGAAGTCTGTTGATGTCGACGTCCAGAACCGCAGTCTCTCCGTCCGCCTCTGTGCAAAGACTGCTCCTGCTGGACGACAGGCAGGTCCGCCTGCTGTCTACACGGGGAGGACAGCCGTCGCAGTGAAGAGAAGGAGGCAGAGGAAGGGGAGTGATCGAGTGGAGCCCGAGGCTGCGATGAGAAGGTGGCCTTCTGTGTCCTGAGGCGAATCACGGGGCTTTCAGTAGCTGTGGGAATGTAAACGCAGACGGGGCCTGCCCTTTCCGCGTGCCGTGCCAAGGCCCAGGCTGCTTTATAGAGAATGATGAGGAAACAAGAGGACTTTAATGCCCATTAGTCATAAATCATCAGCAAAATAAAGGACAAGGATCGAGGACTTTATATTCTGGTTGAGCACAACAGTTGCTAACTATCAATCAGTGTGTTCTAACTGGGCCTTGCTTTTAGTCTTTCAAAACCTCTTTTTTTACTTTTTTATATTTTGTGTAGTTTTCAATTTATTCATGGCATGTTTCTACAGTTTTCAACATAAAGCTAACTGTGCCACTGCATCTGGTGCTGACCTATACTTTTGGCCACAGCAGGTCACCCAAGTGGCCTGCCTGTCTTACGGGAGTCATGGGAAGCAGAGCGGGTGCTATTAGCTAATCACCGCCACAGCAGGCCTGCGCGAGGCCTACCTGGCTGTCACACTGGCCTGTCGACACGGTCTCCTCAGATCAACAGGAAAGCCGGGGCAGGGCGTCCAGAATAGAAGCCCCCTAACCTGACAGTGAATTTCCCACCCCAGGATTTCCAAGCTGAGACATGCCCACCACATGCAGTGCTTGTAAATTACACCAGATGTAGCCCCCCCCCCCCCCCCCCCCCCCCCCCCCCCCCACC
>JAODKL010000017.1:15644859-15659142 GCA_026780765.1 Petrocephalus schoutedeni
TGTGACGTCTCCAGAACACAGCCAGTCTCTCTGTCCCTCAGACATCTAAAGAACATTGCCAGTCTCAGTCCCTCTGACGTCTCCAGAACACAGCCGGACTCAGTCCCTGTGACGTCTCCAGAACACAGCCAGTCTCTCTGTCCCTCAGACATCTAAAGAACATTGCCAGTCTCAGTCCCTCTGATGTCTAAAGAACACAGCCGGTCTCTGTCCCTGTGACATCGCTAGAACATGGCTGGTCACCAGCTTTGAACATGCAGTAAAAGACAATGCGTTTGATCTGGGGCACCTGGAATGAATGGATTTTTCTTCATGATAGATGAAAGGCGAAGACGGTGCTTTTTGATGTACCAGCCTGTGGGGGAACTTCCCTGGGGTGCCGTTTCTGGAAACTTCAGTATGAAAAACCAGTATTGCATACTTATAATGATGCTATTAAGGTACACTGTAAATATGTTTCTGCAGAAAGCTTCACCTACAACAGCCGTGCGGCCAAAGCCCTGAGAAAACAAGATGATGGCATTAGGGCCAGCAGCCAGGGTGGGGCGGCCAAATGATCCCTCCTAGACAGCTGAAGGGGAGGCGGGGGCTTTTACGTTTACTTTGGAACAGAGAATCAAAAATATGAAGGTGAGGGGGAGAAACTAGTCAAGCAGGATTTGGCAATCAAGCGAGAAGTGTGAATAGTGAAAAGGCCGCGCTGTTATCGGAGCCGCCGTGGGAGTGGCTCGCCGCCGCGGCTTCAGGTGCATCCAGTCCTGTCAGCACACATCTGCGGGCAAACAGCGACTGGGGCGACGCCTCCCAGAGGCCAAGAGGCTCCCACCGCGAGCGGAGATGCGGGGTGAACTCAGGTTCAGCTTCCATTCTCACCCAATCAGCATGTGTCCTCTGAAAGGAAACTGTTCCTAAGAAATACAAATATTAAAGACAGAATACTATGCCCATAAAAGTGTAGCTAGTTTACGGAGAGGGGGGGGTGTACGATGCCACCATAGCGGTGATGAATGGATGTGCGTGTTTGGCACATGGACCGGCACGCAGACCCGCACTCCCCTTGTCGTCACACTCCGGTGAGCTCGACAGAGTTCATTGCCCTGAACAATGGGAACCATCAAAAAGGTGTTTTTTCACCTCTAGTCCCGCACAGCGAGCTAAAGCTCACTGTTAAGCCACCAATTAATTTAATGTTCCGAAGAGTGAATTCGCATTCCTTGCATGTCAGCACGAAGTCAGAGTGGAAGGGCCATTCTGCCGGTAAATTAAATTAAATCTCCGATCCACTTCCTCCAAAGGAGTGGGCAGCCTCCACGGGCCGCTCTGCGAGGCCTGCTTTCTGGTTTTCCCCGACGGCCTGCCGGGCACCGAACATACGCTCTCTACAGTCCGCCGCTCGTTTCGTGAAATAAACATCGACAAGCGCCGTCGTGGGTCCCCTCCCCCTGCCGCCCCTCCTCTCCGCTCCGTGGTGTGTGGCCCAGCGGGGCGAATCCTTTGTGCCCGTGCCTGGAAGGTTGCTAGTTTGTGCCCTGGTCCTGGAAGAATAGCCACATGTCCAAAGGCCCTTGAGCGAGGCCTTTAACTCCTAGCTGTGGCTCCAAACGTACACTCACCTGTCTGTGCGCCTCAAAGAGAGCAAGATGCAGTAAATGAAAAGAGAATCTCCCCATGGGAATTAATAAAGAGCCATTGCTCTATACTAGCTTGGACCCAGAATACCTGCCCCAGTCTGGATAAACAGAAAGACTCAGGGAGCAGTAATGAGTGACTCTTCACGTTCCAGCTGATTCCACCTGGTCTCGTGGTGCTGCTTCAGGCTGAGGCCCAGTTCTGCTGGAGTTAAACCCCGGCTAACAAAAGCAGCGTTCCTTAAATGGTATGGAATGGTATTACTGGAGTAAGTCCCAATCCGGGTCCACACAGGCCCGCCCCGGCTACTCAGCCCCGGACGCCTCTCACGGCGGTGGCGGCTAGGTGCCGGAGCTCCTGCTTCCCGCCGTTTGCCTGGACATGTTCTTCTCCCTGATCACTTGCATCCTGCACGTATAAACGGGCGTGACTTAAACACTGGCTGCCGATTTACTTGACGGGGACTTTCATCCAGTTTCTTTTGCAGAAAGCAGGGCCAGACGGTCCCTGGACAGTCCATTGTGGGTTAAGACCCTTGCTCAGGGGGCCAGCAGCAATAACTGGTTTACACTTACAGCCCCCCAACCTTCCTGTTTTACACACCATCACAAAAATGTTGTAACAGACACTGTCCCTTTTTAAGATAAGATAAACTTAATTGATCCCAGGGGGAAATTCCTGAAATTTTTGGAACTGTAACAAAGACCCGGCCCCTGTGGACCACTCCAATAAGCATTTTTCTTAACCACTGTAATACAAACTGTACACAGTGTCCCCCACTGTACCACACTGCAATACACAACAAAACCAGTGCACTAGTGCCGCATTCTTCTGATTATATGAGTGTGAATATTTTTAATAATTCACTTGTAAGACATCTGCACAGCCTAATTAAATCGAATGACACATCGGCTCTTCGTTATGGAGATGTAAGTGGAATGGATCTCTCCTCTGAGTGATGAACCTAATTTATAAACATTACGTTCTCTGCAAAGTTGTATTGTATTGTGTGGCATAACAGCTCAAAGCATCCACTTTTAAAGCAGAAGTGACCTACAAGGCAGCTAAAGCCAACCCACATTTTTTATTTACCTGATGCTTTTATCCAAAGTGCTTTGCTCAAGGGCCCAACAGCAAAGCAAGTCCAACGACACTGGGATTTGAACCAGCGACCTTCTAATAACAAGCACAGCAGCCTAACCTGCTGAGCTATACAGAACCAAGATAAAGAAAAAAGCAGGCAGGGTACACTGTGTTATGTGGTCATATCGCTGGGTGGCTCAGCTGCTAACGGGGCAATTCAAGGGCCCAAACGGGGCAGGTTCACGACCCAGGGAGCCTCTGTCTGCTTCAATTACAGCCCAACAGGGCGAGGAAACAGAACATTACCGAAATATCAGCAGCCTGCCCATTTTCTGAAAATCACCCTTAATTTGTGCGAGAGAGAGACTGCAGAACACGGTCAGCCATGTAGTTATTAATAAGCTCCTGCTTTTCGCCACAATGACTGTGATTGGCTGCCCGGTGGGGCTTTTTGCCACAATGACTGTGATTGGCTGCCCGGTGGGGCTTTTTGCCACAATGACTGTGATTGGCTGCCCGGTGGGCCTGTGCCTTGGGTCTCTTGTAAAACCCGACCCCCAGTGGCTGTGACGCAGGAGTGCTCCCCATCCCTTACAAACAAGGACAGAGATACAGCATTATACCAGCCCTTGAATATAAACTAGGCGCCACTAGAACGCTTTATGCTTATTGTTATTCATTTTCATTTTTGGAGATTATGACCTTAAAAATTCACAGAGATAAAATGCCTTAAGTATTTTTTATGGGATAATAATTGTGGGCAATGTTTTAATTATTCATTTGTGTAAGCACTCGAATCTGTATGAAATGTGCAAAGCGGCAGAGTGGTGAGTCTGTGTGTGCTCACGTGTATATCACATACACATGGGGGCCTGTGGTTTTCAAACTGCGGAAGCCATCCTTCTGGTCCCCACAAAGGGGAACTCATTTTTAAACAAATCTGTGCCTGCTATCAAAAAACTAAAAATGCCAAACACCTTGTATCTCCTTTGGTTACTTGTGGCTAAGATGACGACTGGGTAGGGGTTAAGGACGTCATTGTTGGGGTTAAACATATGCCCATGGAAATGAATGGCCTGTCTCCACACAGACATGAATACAACCATGTGCGTGTGTGTGTGTGATGGACACTGTCTGGGTGTCTGTGTGTGTGTGTGTGATGGACACTGTGTGTGTGTGTGTGTGTGTTTGGTGGAGGGGGCGGCGGCCGCAGGCGGGGGCTTCAGCTGGGCCCAGCTGCCCCACACCACCTCCTGTGACTGACAGCACATCAGGGTGAATTAAAGCCTCGCTCTCCTTCCCCTCCGTGACAGCTTCTCATTACTGATTTAAATTATATACAAAACTGCCTCCAGATAGCTGTCCTCTCACACATGATTTATCCGTCCATTAGCAGCACCCAACTCGGCTTCTCCGGTGGAAATTTTAATAAACTACAGCCAGCCGACATTAAAAAGGAAATCCAAGTCTTACACGGCGATCTGAAATCTACTGTGGAATTTATAACTTTTTAACAATGGGCGGGTTTGCCAAAGACGGACATTTTTATACAGTCCTGGGGGGGGGGGGGGGGGGCTTGACTACATTTAAATAAGCAACTAATCATTTAAATCGCACATTAATTCATCAGACAGACGTAATAAGAGCTTAAAGCAGGAGCTGTTGGGAGAATCACCCGGTCGCTTCACTTTATCGCTGAACTGCGCTCATGGCAAAAGCTGCCTAATAACAGCATGATGTTACATAAGGGACATTATTTCAGTTATAAGCAGCTGCCAGGCAGGTGAGACGCTGTCCTCCGGGAGATGCGGCTGTTCCCTCACCTGCCAGGGTGTGGGAAAAAGCCCCCCCCCTCCCCCCGTTATGGCAGCGCTGAGCCCGGGGCGACCGGACCCATGTGACAACAGACAAGACACTGACACACTGTCTGTGCGAAAATCCCTAATTAAGAAAATATACTAAATGATACTTCATATGCATACTTCTGCTTTCTATAGCCACTTGTCCTATGCAGGATCTTGGGGGTCCGAAGCCTGTCCTGGAGACTACAGGTACAAGGCAGGGAGTAACCCAGGATGGGGGCACCAGCCCATCGCAGGGCACACTCACACACCAGTCACTCACACATACACACCTACGGGCAATTTGGGGGTAAACCGGACATACATAGACTCGAACCCCGGTCCCAGAGACGTGAGGCGACAGTGCTACCACGCGACCCCTGTATTGAATAGCATTTAAAATAATATAAAAGACACCCAATGTGCACGGCAAATGCATTATGTCAATTTTAATAAAAGCATAACCTGGAGGATAAACGGGTGGATGGAAGGGTGTGTAATGGATTGGCAGGCTGGTATTGCACTGACTTTCCCTTTAAGGTGGAGAGAGCGCGCTCACTGCCGCGATACCGGAGCTCAGTCTGACAGACGGAGGAGAGGGCAATATACCTTTAATAAAGAGAGGCGCGTAATCCGAGCCCTGTGCTTTGTGCTCATACCGTGACGAGAAAAGCATGCGGCACGTAGCATGGCCGCTACGGCGGGAGAGGCCTCGCTTAGCGCCATGCGTCTGCACACACGGCCCGGCTGGAAAACGCGTCAGACCGCCGCTGGGCGGGAGCCGTCCCAGGAGAGACCGAGCTTCGGAAATCACGCGGCTGGCAGCCGGGGCGCCCGCCGCGAGGCGCTTACATCTCCCTCGGAAAGTGACGGCGAAGGGCCGCGGTGCTAGAGTGCAGGATCCCGCGTGCAGCCAGAAGCCGGCTTGCGGCCTTGATGATCAGACCGACGGCTGTGGGAGATGGAAAATGCATGCGGTTATTGAAAACTGATACAGTGGGCGGATGGATTTAGATTTTATGTTCCTGGATGGCCTGGGATCGGATCCGGTGCCGCCCCACAACTCTGAACAGGAGAAGTGCTTAGAAGCTGGATGGATGGATGGATTTTATGTTCCAAGAAGAGTAATTAAATACACTAGAGAGAGAATCCAGAAGATGGGAGGGTTCTGCCAGAGGTGGTGACCATTACTCCCAGTAACTATGAAGTCACTGAGTCATGGGGGGCAGTGGGAAATTTGTCCCGGTTAGGGAAGTTGCCCGTAGCGGGAGTCATGGGGGGGCACTCGCTCGGAGTTTAAATTTATTCGCTTGACTTTGAGAGTATTTAATGACTCAGCTGTCCTTCTGCGTTAACAGTGGTTAATTTACTCCCAACACGGAGAAACCAGCAGCAAACCAGTAGCAGCTGAAGCATGAAGAACATACAGCAGTAAACACCTCAGTCACACACACACACACACCGGGGTCCACCTGCCCCAGCCTGGACCAGCCCACCCCCGCCCTGTCCCAGCATCCAATCAGAATCCTCCAGTTAGCGATGCTGAACACAAGAGTTTGTTTCACGATTGTGTGTCGTGATTAAAAAGGCAGACACGCTATGAAAAAAAAAAAAAACGTTAATTACACGTGAATGCACATGTCTACAGCCCCGACCACGATGAGCGCTCAGAAGATGGATGGAAGGAAAATCAGGCGGTTAATCGCTGGGTGTAAAGTCAACAGAAGTGAACACACACCCCTGACATTACTGATTTCAGCGTTGGTGCAATTGCTGCAGAAAAGTGTGATATTGCTCGAATCTGCGGTATGTTTTAACCACTACCCCAGTACTCAAAGTAAACAAATTAAGGATACATTTTATACCTTCCAGAACGACTACCACGTGACAGATTTTAGCTAATAACCAAACCAGGAAGGAAGAGGACATTTCCCTGGCACTTAACCTCTGAATAATGTCCAGCACAGCTGTCTAAAGCTCATGGAGAAGCCATTGTTCCCATCTCTGGGGGCTTGAGCCGTATCGCGGCTTCTTCCGCTCCATAGTCCGGCTCACTGGAGCCCCCCAAACATTAAAAAAATGAATTTTTCACACTGCACTGCTACACCAGGCCATCCAAGGCGTGTCGGAGTATGAAGACCCATAACCCGCCTACACGGCCTCCATTTGTGTCGGTGTGACAGCCTCCGATTTCAAGGTGATAAAGTCTGCTGGGAACACACTGCCCCACTGTCCTTCCGGACGCAGCATCGGTGAGCACGGCGAGCGGTAGGAGAGAGGGGAAAGTGCTTGACACGGGCCGTTAAGGGTGCGCCGGGGCGAGCCAGTCAGAGGGCTGCAACTAAACATCGTCCCAAACCGACCCCACAGAGCGAGGCCTGCAGATCACACAGCGAGACCCAACAACCTGATACACCACAGCTTCACATAAACCAGTGAAAACAAGCCTTGATGAAATATTACAGTTCCTTCACCATTATTAAGACAAGATCCAAAGCAAATAGATCATAACGACATGTCCCTGGTGAGACATTCTGCTTCTATATGGCTGCAGCAGCCCTAAGCACGTGGAGATGCAGATCGATGTGCAGCATCGGTAACCTGTGGATCACATCATTTCTCTGCGACATTACACCATGATGGCCGTGGAGGTTAGCAACGCGCAGAAGGCCTCAGACGGCCCCGACACGTGAGAGCTAGCCAGCTCCACCCAAGTCTACAAGACTACTTGGGGAGGAAGCGATTTTGAGCACGAAGGTCGGGAAGATGGGCTGCCTTCAGCAGCCTGCAGCCATGGCACCCGAGTGACAGGAGAGCCACTGTCACTGACGGCAGGACACGAGCGCTTACGGAAGGCAGAAGAGACGTGGGAAACACGCCCGCGTGTCAGCGCCAGGACCATCGGCAAACGAGACTCTCGCCGTAAACAGCCGCGCCAAAGCGCCACATATTTCATCCACGAGCTGAGTGGAGCTGACCAGCCCGGCCCCAGCACGCGGCCCCGCTCCTCACAGGGACACCCACAGCCTCAGCTTATTACTGCATAAATACCCCACATTTAATTACAGCTGATGCCTGGGAGAATTAAGCCTTTCATTTTACACAGATAAACTAAAATGTCAAAAAATGTCAAATATATTAGTAAATGGTCAGTGGTTTGTAGAAATAATGCCCGCCTTTCCACACTATTGTGTATATACGGCATAGTTTGTTTGTTTGTTATTGTCCTACATGGTGATCAGAATAAGTGAGCCGGCCTTGCACTGGCATCTCAGTTACCCCACCAAACCCTCAAACTAGCCTTAAAATTAAATCCATGGATTAGATACAAACGGGGTTGGGAAAAACGTAATAATGATAATAAAAAATCTCTGACAATTCTTCCCGGGCTGCTTTTGGCAGGAACTTGCTTGGCGTGGGGGCGGCGGTGTGCGGATCCACGCTTAACACAGCAAATAATGGGCTGGACACATCTGATGCGAATGCCGGGCAGCAGGAAGGGAAGCAGCGGCGAGAAAAGGGGGGAAGGAAAGCGGAGGATCGCGGGCGTCCTTCCCGAGCCGGTGCGGCTCCGCGCCCGGGGGACGGAGCCCGAGAAAAGCGCGTCTCCGAGCCCGGGGCGGGGGCGCGATCGCTACGGCGCCCCGCCTGAAAAACAACACGACCCTCCCCCCCAGAAAGCGCCTTCATCTGGCCCTGCGAGCGCCGTCATCCGCCGCCGTAAGTGACACCCGCCCCCCGCTCCGATCGGCGCCGATCCGCGGCCGGCGGCGACAGCGACGCGATCGCGGCCGGCAGACAATGCGGGCTGGGGCGGGGGGCGCCGAGCCGCACCGGAGCGCGTACGGAGAGAGGTAATAAAGGAGCCACACAGAGGAGGGGGGCATGGGGGAGGGGATGCGGGAACACCGTACTGTACATGCAAATAGCCGAGTACATGCCTGCGCGCACGGGATGCCTGTACAAAAGCAAAAGTGTCATTGTTTACCTAAAGGCAAGCCTTTGTTCAGCAAGTGAGAGCTTCCCATCTGGATAGTCTTCAGTCTCCAACCAGATATGGCCCTTCAGTGAGACATCCACACAAATCCTTAGGATATGGCGGCTACTTCAGTTTCTCTCCCTTTTTTCCCCCCTTAACCTTAAGTCGCAGGCACACACATGCCCCCCCCCCTCTCTCTTTCTCTCTCTCTCTCTCTCACACTCACTCTCTCGCCCCTGAACCCCTCCCTCTCTCTCTCCTAGACCCTCCCAGTTTAACTCTTGCACACAGGCGCGCAGAATGCGAGTGTCACCACGCTTTACGAGGACGGAGGGAGGGTGTGTGTGTGTGTGTGTGCGCGAGCGTGCCAGGAGAAGGAGGAGGAGACGGGCTCCGGCGAGGAAAGGAAGCGGAGGGGAGGAGCTTAGGCAGCACAAAATTGATCTTTTGTTTTCTGACAGAAGGCGGTCTGAAAGAGGCAGGCAGAAACAGGCATGAGGGGAAGACATCGCTCTTTCCAGACCAGCATGGAAGGAGAGCGGAACTAGGGCGGGATGGAGAGGGGATGTAATCGGGGCCGGGGGACGGGCGGGGGGCAAATAGCAAATATTGACGCTAATCTCACACACAAAAGAAAAGGTTTTAATCAAGTGTGGCCCATCAGGAGAGAATAGCAATTGCGTAATTATAGCTTTTAAAATCAAACCACCCCGTCTGTCTCCACTTGTTTTCTTTACACAGGTTAGCATCTTCCCCCCTCGGACGGATTACACTGAGCTAGCTTAAAGCATTATTTGGCTTCGTCCTGCTGCAGACAGGAAAGATCGCGGCGATTGTAAGGTTCTTTGTTCCAATCGGACTGGTCGGACATCAGCTAAGGGCCCTGGCTGGCTGACGCGTCGATATCGTGAATAAACACACCATAGTGTGGGGGCTGTTTGAAAGCCACAGCTCAGCCAGCAGCCGGGGTGCGATCGCCCACCCCCAAAGTGGGGCCGTCTCGGGAGAAGCTCCCCTCTCCACAGCTGTACCTGCCCGCCCTCCCTGCCTGTAAGCCAGAGGAGACACTCCGAAGGGCTGCAGCTTCCTCTCAGACATGCCCTGATCCCTTAGAAACTAGGCACAGCAGATCCTGGTAATCCAGGGAAATCTCGGGCATGGTGGGCACTGGAAACACCGGCCTAGGCGTATTCCCATCGAAATAGAATTCTGAAAACAGCATTTTTATGAGCTGAGGTTCTGTGACCCCCCTCCGGGCACCTCTGCCCTAAATAATGAAATATCAAGTATCTGGAACAAACGCTTCACCGTATTCGGCATAAGAGCTGAGTCTAGGTGGAACCAGAAACCAGAATCTCCAGCACGCCGGGCTGATTCACCGGCTCTTAAACACTCCCTCAAGCAGATCCCTTAATTACGTAGAAGTCGTTCCTAAGTCTGCTTACAAAGCATTCTGTTACGGACATATTAAATCAGGTTCTCCTAAATTTCTGAAGGTGTTCAACAGGGACAATCAGCACTTAACGTCCAACTGCTTTCTGTTCGACGCCGAAGCGTCTGCCTGTTATAAAGATACTGACTGAACGGAGTCCTGAGGGTGTCAGAAACCTCGGTGGGCTAACGCCCGGCGCGAAATTAACGCTGGGTCCACCTCACCGATCAACCAAAACCTGCCCTCGATTTTGTCCGAACACCAACGGTAAACGTTTGCATTAATCGACCTTTTGAACATTAAGTCAGCTCAAGCCTTAGCTAGTGCAAAAATACCCCATGTATAAAATACGCTAAAATCCGCCTACTTTGGCATCGAATTTTATACAGTAATAAGAATTGTACGAGGACGTTTGTACATGTAGCAACAATTTGAGGAATTCGTCACCGTGTGACTAGACTTGTCTGAAGAAGCCTATTACAGGTAAAGGCTAGCAGATATCGTAACGGTTAAACAGCGCTAGCTGTTAAAGTAGTAGCAAGTGCCTTACAAAAAAGATACTCAAAGGTTCTTCAGCAAACTACCAGACGGGGAAAAAAAACAGGCCAAAGTAAACACTGTATAAACGGTCACTGCAGATAAAGGATATTTGCTAAGCAACTAGATAAAAAGGAGGCGAGCGGCAGAGAGCCGCGTCCTCCTCCGTAGGACTGGCACAGGCGGGACGAAATGCCGCGAGCGGAGATAAGCCGAAACAGAAGGCACCCAGAACCCCAGACGACATACCATGCTGCATCCATGCTGAGTCCACGCCGCTCTCCCGCCCACCAAAGGCACCATCGCTGCTTTTCGGCGTCTCATCTATTCATTACTCACATATTGTAGGGAGTTTGATCTCAGGCTCACTTTCGGAATTAGCCAAATCCACACATGAGTGCCCTAGGATTTTGAAACAGGCCGTGACTCTGTACTGAATAAGCAGCGTGGAAGATGGATTCTGTAAGCTTCTTAATAAAAAAACGGGGGTACTTTTTCAATCAAATATATCCGTCCATACATTTATCCAGCTGGGGCTGAGATATCCACCTTCTTTTCTGTTGCTGTTTTTAGTCTCAGAAAAAAAATCAGTACAGTTCCCCGGTTACAAACAAGATCTGTTTCCCCAGGCTGCCTGTAAGTCGGATTTGTAGGTGAGTAGGAACAGGTACATGTGGTTCGTATATAGCAGTATACAGCATATGTTTAGTGTACTGCACCATACCTCGAGCTGATGAAATGCTTAAGTCATGCAATGTTTTCACGAGGGACACAGAGTAGTGGGTACATTTGTTATTACGAGCCATTTTATTTAACTACCATTTTTAATATAAAAGGTTTCATGGTAGTCCATTCGTACGTACAAGTTCATAAATCAGACGATCCTAACCCCGGGGACTGCCTGTATCTTTGAAGAACATGAATGGTTGTGAAGTTGCAGAGAGTCACCCTGGATGGAACAGAGAGAGTCTGCACCCAGACGCCTTGCCAACCATAAGAACATGCTGTCTGTACTGGATGCTGGAGACCAGGATCTCCTTAGAAACCCGTAACACAATAGCATCCCTATAATCATCTCCATGCGACAACCTTCTAAGTGATGAGCCAGGAACCAGCATCCCTGGAGCAGTTGGGGTTAAGGGCCTCGTTCAAGGGCCCAACAGTGCTGTGATTACTCTGCCAGCCAAGGGATTCAAACTCACAACCTTCCGGACATAGATTCCTAACCTACTGAGCCATATGCACTACGAAATACTTTGAGTCTGAGTGATCCGTACCCATGGATTTTTTCCGGAATCCAAGAAGGGTGCACAAAACGCATCAAGAATGTTGTTCTTGGGAATGACTCATGACATTAATAGCTTAGCTGTATCTTGGGGCAGGGGAGGGCCCATTGCTGGGGCCCCTGGATTGTAAGGTTAATGAGGCTGTATGCTGCGGGACTAGTGCTGATTCCTGTCTCTGGGCTGAACCAACCCAATTTCTCATTGCTACACCAGACTGTGACACAGTTTGCGCGTGAGGAGCAGGCAGAGCCCAGCGCAATCACTGGGCGGCCCCGTCTCTCCCATAACCGCCTAATAATTGGGGTCACGGTGATCCTGAGCCTATCCCAGAATCAGGGCACCCGCTGGGGGGATGCCAGTGTATCTCAGGGAGCACATCTCAGGTACACACGTATTCAAGTGCACCACCTCAATTCAGACTGGGGGAACTGTGCTACGCTAACTGTGCTATGCTAACCGCGCTACGCTAACTGCGCTACGCTTTTTTTTTGTGTTAAAACATTCAGCTACAGAGTATACTTTGAAGTATTCCAAAATCAATTTGATTTTACTACATAAACAAATATCCCTTCTACCTTGCACTGGGTATGTGATTGGGAGATGGCTGATTGTATGTGGCGTCTCTGTGAGCGAGTGTGTCCTGTGCATACCTGGCAACCCACACTGAGAGTCCTGTGTCTGAAACCTGTGATTCCTGGGATAGGCTCCAGGCCCCATTACGTCTTGGGTAAATAGTACGGAAGACAGATGGAGTTGCTGTTGCTGTTGTACAGGCCAGTAGTACTTGTGAAACATGCTCAAACTGCATAAATGAAATATGAAATGAATGCATTACGGACAACACTGACTCTCACAAGATAGCAGAGTTGGTGGATGACGGGCCTGGTGGTCTGGTGTTACTAGGTCCTCGCTTTGTGGGAAGATGTCGTGTAGCTCCTGCGCTGATGCTGTATACACTTGTAAGTGCACAATCATTGGGAGTTCCTCGACAGCCGTATGTTTGCAGTGTGCGATTTGCCTCACTTGTACGTCACTTCGGGCAAAAGCGTCCACTAAAAGTAAATGTAATTGTAATGCAAATCTCTGAGGAAAGGCGCCCTTTAGAATGCAGCGGCTCTGTAAAACGTGGTCTTGTGCTGATCCTCTAACGCCAATGGTGTTACTCTTCAGTACAGACACATAATTCTGATGAGCAGTCGGCCCCCGACTCATATTTTGACTCGATGCTATTCAGCTACGGAGTCGTTCGTTGGCGTCGAGTGTCACAGCTGATGGCCAGTTGCAATGAGACCTGTGAATCGGCTACATTAAAAATGCTATATACAGACACACACACTGAGTATACTTTATATATGCAGTACATGTATCACCTTATAGGCTCCGGTCCCCCGCGACCCTGAACAGGATAAGCGGGTTGGAAAATGGATGGATGGATGGATGTATCACCTTGTATCACTGCATGAACCCTTACAGCACAATACAATGCAATACATTTATTGTCTCTTACTTGGTCCGGCTCCCCCACTCATTTTATATCCCTTTTTAATAGATATAAATCAGAAGGCTAGCTGGGTCACTCGCTGGAATTTTGCATTAGCTCGCAATACATTCGCGCTTTGTTTCGGTAACCTAATATAATAAAGTTTTAAGCAACAGCAGACTGGCCGCACTTTGCGTCAATCAAGTGGCAAATGCCAAAGGGAGGATAGATGATTGGCTAACATCTAAAACCGTTTTTGATGCATATTTGATGCATATTATAAGCATTATTAAAAGCTGACACTATGAACAATAATGTTTTGATTACTTTGAGCTGAAATAATTAAGAGAAAGAACAAAAATAAAAACAAGGGGAAATAAGTGAGAGACAGACAGTAAGAAACAGAGTGAGTGGAGAGAGACGGACAGAGAGTGACAAAGACAGAGAGAGAATCTTGTTGATTGAACCTCCCTTGGTTGCACCTCTTTTACGTGCTGCTGCTCTCAGCCAGGAGCTAAAATCCTGCTTCCTTCTGATGAGGTGACATTTCAGTCCCAAGCTGTCACCGCACCCACTAATCTGCTAGAAGCCAGCGTAACAAGCAGATCACCAAATAAGAACAGATACTCTGCTCACGCTTCCATAGGAAAGTCACTTCGATTTCAGCTCATGCATACGATCCCGGTGATTCATTAATGCCCAGAGGCCTTGGAATATGGCCAGGGTGGCCAACAGAAAGCGTACCATGTGAGCAGCCTTAACTCCATCACTGCGACACAGGTTAGAGGGGCAAACCTAACTTTCCACAGAGACATGCATAATGGTCGTATTACTGAAATTGTATCTGTCCATCACCATCTTTAATGAATCGCATTTACATTCACAGGGGATTCATGAGCATATTTTTGCACGTGGTAATAGTGTCTTTAGGAAAATTGGGCCAGTCGTAGTATTGCATAGTAGTCGTAGTCTCTTTTTCCGAGAAAAGGTCATGCCACGGCTCTAGTGGGGGGTGG
>JAODKL010000017.1:15694162-15710827 GCA_026780765.1 Petrocephalus schoutedeni
CCCCCCCCCCCCCCCCCCCCCCCCAGACCCCGCACCGCCTCCCCGAGTCTCGCCAGCTTCAATCCCACACAGGTTTCATATCTGCTGGTAGATCCTGCCGACAGCCTCCCCTGGAAGGAGGACAGCGGTCATATCACCCTAAATCTGACCCGCGATCGCCACCCGCCCCGGGTTCCGGCTCTCAAAGCACCCACTCATCCTGAGACCAATCTGCAGATGATTTCGCTCCTTGGTTCCCGGGAGAGACTGGGCGCTTGCACACACTCAAGACGTGCAGCGTTACCCCGATCCTCCAGACGTCGACCTCCCAACCACCTACCCTGGTCAGGCTCGCGGAGAGCCTACGGCAGGTGGCACAGGACACAAGGCAGCACGCCAGCGAAAATCAAACTAAAGATTTATATAAAACAATACGCATTTCTTTCTGAGGAATGATCACATGACTATTTATAAATGACAGGCATTAAACTAAGAAGGGAGACTATAGAAAAAAAAATAAGAGTCTTCTATTCGGGCAGGGAGCCTAACAGCACATCAGTCTTTTAGGTAAAGGCCACGTCTGGAGCCTCCCCTCATCCATCACTGTCAGGCCAGGTTATCACCGAGCGGAACACAAAGGCCGTCGACAAGCCGGACAAGAAGAGGCTTGTTCCTCACTCCACATAACTGCGGCCCCCATTGTCAGCCGCGGTACACAGGAGACACTGATACTCTGTCTGCAGTTCCAATGAACCTGTTGTGTACAAGCCCTGCCAACCACAACGCCCGTTTCTCCCGGCACGAGCCAGACGCCTCTCAGGTCCGGCTGCCGGTCCTCGCCGCGGGGGGAAGGGGCGCCCGCCGCGGGCCCCATGGCGACGGGCTCGGCGAGGTGTGAACCACGCGGCCCCGCGCTCGGACCACGGACTCTAACAGGCCCCGAGCCTGACACACTGAACGGGGGGAAATGATACGGCCATCCCGTTCCAGGAGAGATCGCTGCCGTCACCATGAATGCCCATTCCGCATATTTCAGCCGCACAAAGAATCCCTGGCAGAAACCAGCCAAACCAGAAGTGGCCATGTATTCCTGGGTAATCATTTCCACACTCAAGAGCAAAGCACCCACTAAATGAACACATTTACCCTGCCTTGCATTCACCACTCGGGCTCAGCGGTAATAGCAGACATTTCCCGGCCGAAAACAAAACATCCGTATTGTCCACCAATTCACCTGTGCGCCTAGCTGTCAAACATCAAAGGAATCCCACTCAGACCCCCCAGAAGCGGAATAGCTGGATATAGAGGATTAAGTTATGACAGAGTTTGGGTTTAGCCGCTATGGATGACGTTTCTGCGTCCGTGACACAGAGGCTGGGCATTCGGGCAGACAGACCTAGCCTGTGTTATGACAGGGAAAGCGTAGCAGATTCGAGTGTGAGTCACCAGAAGCCCCCAAGCCGGAGAGTGTCAGGCTGACCAGAGGCTCTCATTTCTCAGTCCCAGCTCAGAGCACACAATGGGTGCGGGGGCGTCCAAAACCACGCGACACTCATATCATTTACAGCAGATAATCCAATATACAGCATTCACAGCAAATATCATTCAAATCAATAATTATGCCATCATCATTATTACATAATCTGTATTCTTTTTATTACTGTTGTTATAATTGATCTACTACATATCCAGCATGTGGGAATCACATTTTATTATTAACCATAATAACAATAATCATGATCATCATGTTGCCTCTGACTTCTCATTAGGAACCATGATCTTATACAAGTGAAGACAGTAATAATAATAATAACTAATCAATAAGCAAACAGCATGTTAGTCCCCCTCCAAGATGAGAGGGGCGCTTTGACCGTCTCGGCGCCGGCAGCCCCGTCTGACCATCGCACCTTCCCCCGAAGGCTGCCCCTCGGCCCCGTCCCGCCGCTCCGCGGAGAAGCAGCCTATATCTCCCGGTTTCCCAGCACATGGCAGATACTGCGGCGCCGACGCCGAGAGCACAGCGCGGTCCGGCGAGCGGAAAGCGCACGCTGTCCGGCTGGAACCCTGCGCCCCCCCGGCCGCTTATAAATAGCAGCACTCCCCAGTCTGCGCCTATACAATTACAGGAGACAATCGGGGAGCGGGCTGGGGCGGCGGGACCCCCGGCACACCGGCGCCCCGGGTCTGATTAACCCGCGCCGGGAAACTTATCTCCAGACGCGGCAAAGTCAGCATGGGCGGGGGGGGGGCTTCTCCAAACGCAGAAAAACACCAAAGAGACCAGGGGGTGTCAGATGCTACTCTGCATAAATATACCCCGTTACTCTGCCTTGGCTGCGCGCTGGGGACACAAGGAGCACTAATAAAAACCTAATACCCGCCCCGCCGAAGGGTCACCCCCCAGCGGGCCGAACCCGCGCCGATCGCAGCGGACAGCCGACCCGATGCTCTGCGCGGCTCCCCGGCACCCCAGCCCGGAGCCCTCTCCACCCCCCAAGCCCACCTCCCTGCCCTGCCCCGTGAGCACCGCACGCCCGGGCCGGCCCGGCTGCGCAGCGCTGCGGCGATCACGCAAACGGACGCGCGCACAAACACGCACACATATACATACACAGCAGGCAGGAAGCGGGGGGTCAAAGGGGGCGGGCGGGGGGGGGGCGCAAAAAAAAACGATCACAAACCTTGCATCACCGGTTTCGCTTTTTCGAACCCAGAATGTGCTAGTGTCTGAGTAAAATATGCAGCAGTGGGGCCGCTGACCAATCGGGGCGTGGGCGGGCCGAGTGCCAGCCAATCGCGCGCCGCCGCCTTTGGACGCTGGCCAACCACGTCTCAGCTCATTACACGGGGCTGCCTGCGAGAGGCGGCCGGGGGGAGGGGACTTGGGCTGCACAGGAAAACAGAGCTGGAGACTCGCGGGAGTGACAATGAGAGACGGTGCCCAGGGGACAGCGAGCTTTTCGGCATGACTGGGGCTGAGCACAGGGGCTGAGCTGGGCCCTGTGTAGGGACTGTGCACTAAGCTAGCTGTGCTCGCACGACTAAAGGCTACTTCCACTGTAATCCGTTTGTGGCTAAGTTGCTGTCCTGATCGCATGTTTCTGAATTTTACCCCATTCCACAGGGGTGTGAAAACAGTACCCCCCTGTGTACTGTTAATCAGTTAATACATTAATTCATAATTAGAACATTCTGGAAACAGTGTCGTTTTCACCATCAGAACACAAGCAACGTTTAAGCTGTTATCTATGCATGATGCATGTGTGATTAGGAGATAATGAACAGTTTTCCTGTAAGGAGTCTCTTACAGTGAATTAGGAGAGATTGGGTTTAATTAGCTTCTGATATGAAAGTGAAACCGCTGTTGTATCCAGCTTGTAAAAGTCCAACTACAGATGCTCCTCAGCACACATAATTTAGTGAAAATCTAACAAACAATTAAAAAAAAAATGCTGTCAAAAATCTGGCATAGCCATGAGGTCCTGCTCCATCCATAGCTGGCCATGTAGCATGCTCCCATGAGCCAGAAGCAATACACACCCTCCAGGTGGATCACGGCAAATATGTACATATTTATTTAAGGTTGTGTTTTAACCCATATGCTTCTTCGTTTGTTCCTTTCTGTTAAGAGGTATGACTAGATAAGGTCTCAGGTGGAGCCTCTGAGTGGGTAGGTGGGGATATCCAATCAGAAAGCCTCACAGCTGAAACTCAACCAGATCCTTTGTTTGGACTTACCACATAAATAATGGAACTGCGTATGTGACACGTGGGCGGGGTCTAATAAGCCCCACCCAGAAAACAACTATGTGTGCAATCTATCAGGAAATAATGCCAATGATCAGAAAAAAAAAAACATATTAAATGACAGGAATGAGGAACAAAAAAACATTATATATAGTAAAGTAATTTTTAAATAAATGTGTGGTAGAACAGACATTAATAATAAAATCAAATCTAATGATACAGTCTCCTGTAGATATTCAAACTATACCATATTTTATAAATGGCATTCTCATAACTATCCAATACCATAGCCCCCTGAGAATAAAACACTATAAGAGACTGAGTGATTTTCTCCTCATGGGCATGCAGGCCAGGGCTGGGCTTATGTCATTACGAAGGTGCTCAACATACTGTAACATTTAAAGTCTATTCATAAAAACACCGCAGTTATAATAGCTGCTATTTACAACCACAGAAATACATTTATACAAATTGCTTCATGTCCCTCGACCATTACTCTAAGACAGCATACACTATGCAGTATTTCTGTAGCGGTGGGCCTCAGTTTCAGTTTATTGATTTTTTTATTTTTTATTTTATGGATCATTTAAGGTAAAACCAATATCAGGAAAATGTAGCAAACAGCTAATTAGGTTGATGTTCAGAGCTTTGGATGTGTGCGATTACATTTCAGCTACTCAAAAATGAAGCTGTAGTTAAATGTAAAATTGACATTAAAGTATAGTTATGGCTGTAGTTAAATGTAAAATCAGGTGCTGCTGGATACCCAGACGCCCCCATGGTTACAGGAGTGGCCCGCTATGCGATCTCAGGTAACCCACCCTTTTTTAATTATGTAGCAGCGCCCAGGAGCACACGTACGGGGGAAACGCGGTTCATTCTTTCTGAATGCTTCAAATAGCTACTTCCCTCAAGATGCTACTGCGACTGATTTTACGATCAACTTGGCAGTGAATGAAACGCGTTTCGACGCCCCACAACTTTGATCACAAATAAAGTCATGTTACGTATTTTATGTATTGTGTACTAAATATGTTTCCTAAGGTACATATAGCACTTCTAAATGTATATAATATTCCAGATATGGCTCAGGGACTACTGTGATGGGTTGGCACCCTATCCTGGGTTTTTCCCTGCCTGGTACCCATAGCCCCTGAGTCTCTCGAGACGCTCCCACGATCCTGTCTAGGACAGGTGGCTACAGAAAATGGATGGATGGATAGATGAATGGATGAGCTCAAGGACTAGATTCGATTCCTATTCATGTTCTACAATCACTTATGCAAAGCAGAGCCGCCGTGAGCCTGCAGCCCGTGCCGGGAAGGCGGGGAACTCCCTGGATGGGACGCCACACGTGGACTAACATCTCAGAGGAAAGGAAAACGGATGCCTATTCAGCTGGGCAAAAGTCTCTGAAAACAAGAGTCCTTAAACTGGAGTTCCCCTCAAAGATACCCAGAAATGTGACAATGACGTCATCACCTTCAAAAGATTGAAAATTTTTCATTATTGCATGTATTATATTGTGTCGCGTTGTGCTTGTTATTCTCTGTATTTGTATTTATGTGTGGCACCGTAGGGGGCCCAAAGGAAATGTTATTTCAGTGCATTGTGTACTCGTACATGAATGCATCAACAATATAGAACCCTTGAGTCAAGAGCCTTATATCCTGGAAGCTTACAGGCAGGTTTCTGGTAGGATGCGTGTGCCCCTGAAGGAATAGCTACATCCTCACACTCTTTACTCTATGCAGTGTTCACAGAAACATAAGTAATCTGTCACTCCATCTGACATGATACAGTTCAGGACTGGTTAAGCGTTACATAAATTGGGAGTTACAAAGCATGGAAACAGCTGTGATACGGACGGGAAAGATCTGAGTGCGGGGGTGTAGGAACAATCTTCACAGTCTGCACAGGACTGGCATTTATTAAAAGAGCTCCTACATGCACGAAAAGTCAGATAAATCTTCAAACTCCTCTCACAGGTTCTCGCATAAATCAAAACAACAGCGGCGAATGAAAAGTGTAAAAAACAGCACAAGTGGGAGCGGACAGTTTGTTTCTGCCTGTGCGAGGCTCCTGACTATCCAGATTTCTGGCTTGCAGTGAACGGCTTCTCAGTAAAAAGGTGGCTTGGCAGGCCGCCATCAGCCGGGATCCCGTTGGGTTGTCAGCGCCCTGGGCCCATGCCAGTGGGCGTGTCCCCCGTGCAATTTTACGGACCCTGACAGCAGGAAACAAGGATCGCGCTTGTCACTGTGGTGGGCGCTCTGGCGGGGAACTGAGAGATGTCTCTAGGGCGTTCTGGAGACTCGGACCTTGGACGGCGTCGCTGGGTGAGGGTCTCGTCACAGCCGGGGGAACACGTGAGTGACACACAACCTAATGCTGCACCCATTAAGGTCCACTCATTGAAAGGCCCAATTCCCAAAACTCCCGATTCCCCACAGATATAGACGCCCGAAGCCTCGGAGTCAGGAAACGACTGCTAGCTATCGCCTATTGCCAGGAGTGAAATATTCTCCGCAAATGACACTGTTAAGTAGTGCAGCTGCTCCATCGCATTTCATCATTAAAAGCCACGGCGTGGGTTTAAGCTCATTTATTTCAGACATCGACACCATGAGAAGACTCCAGACGTCACACGGATCCCGTGGAACGTGAAGCAGAAGGCTTCAGCTAGGTGGACTTAATTATGCAATTGAATGCACACCTATGTCTCCAGGGATACTGGTGTGGCAACAATCTCGAAGGTTCAGCCTTCTATACATTCAAATGACACATAAATAACACGGGGAATGACACCACATTTGGAACATTCCAAATCTGTATCTAATGAACCTTTCATAATACTGGTGCACGTCTTATTGCCGTGTTTAAGTGGAACAACAAATGAAAGTAATCCTGGATATTGTAAGTTACACGCGGCTAAACCTGAGAGCATGCAATTCCTATGGCGCTCATGCACGCCTCTCGCGACCCATTCAGATCCAGCGAAGTCTTACATTCCCTCATAAATGCAACAGTGTAAGACATATAGCAAACAACATGACATGGAACCACCACCACCTGCCAACTAGTATATAGTGTCTCCGTCAACTAGTAAATAATTCAGTACGTTCCTTTGGAACTTGTCCAGTATTTTTATGAAGTAATAAAAAATACTGATACAATCCGCGAAGAAAAATGTAACCTTCAAATGAATAAATCACCCTTTTTGATTTGACTAATCCACCTACACAGATCCTGAGCAGGCAAACTCTCGACTCTTTTGTTGTTTAAAGCTTTACGAACCCTTAGCTATATTTGAGAAAGGCTCATTGCAGACCCAGACGGTGACTCAGCCTCAGGGGACTCGCAGATAGCCTGGGATGGTTTGATCACAGATTACATGCAATTTCTCATGAGGCAATTATTTTGAAACATATTCCTAATTTTCTCTGATCTGGCCAGGGCAGGCCCTGGGTGTCCTGGCACCCCAGGCAAGACTGTGCCCCCCCAGAGCAGCAGAAAACAAATCTTGCCAGTTCGTTTCTATTAAAAGCATTCCAGTAGCACGGTGTATCTGGCTGCTAACTAGCTAGCTCACATCTGTTTTGCAAGTACTGAAATATTAAAGTGAAGTATTAAAGAGGCGGGTCTGTGACCAGCACCTCTACGGCTGCAGGACCGGGTGGCTGTTTGTCTGTGCTGGACTACCTCCACTTCCCCATTTCCCTCCCCTGTTGCAAGTCTCGTGTTGTACTGACTACCCTGACTGTGCTTATGTTGCTGAGGTGTCTTTTTCTGTTCCCACATTGTGCTCCCTACTGGAGTACAGTCTGGGCTGTTTTCTTATTCGCCTCCTCTCTCCCCTCATGTCCGTAGGTCGGGAACTGCTACATTTCACTGCATGTAATGTGTAAGCGACGAATAAACTTGAACCTTGAACTGCAATTTTAAATAACTGTGATGTCAAGGAATACAACCAGAAGTATTTCTTCTAATCAAACGGTGCCCTAGGCGGTCGCCTATGTCGCCTCTCCCTGGATCTGGCCTTTCCTTTATACAGACCAGTACAGTTTTGAACAACGCCTTTGATTTAAGCGATCCTGGACCATCTGAACCACCTTCAGTGAACCTCGGCATAGATTCCAGCGTCTGGAGGAACAGAGCACCATATTCTTCCACTGGATATCCCATCATCTGGTGTTTTATGCCAGAAAATTGTGCCATAGTCGCGGTCCCAAAATCTCCCATGAGTGCTCAGGTGGGCTGAGGTGCAGTGGCACGGACGACCACAGCATGTGGTTCACATCAGCTTCATGCTCAGAAATCAATAGTATTACAAATAGGAACCACTCGTGACTACAGTTACCTGTTCCTGGATACATAGGGGCAGTAGTGGTGTAATGGTTAGGGAAACAACTGTGTTCTTGGAAGGCTGCTGGTTCGAGTCCCAGCCCCACAAGTGCCACTGAGGCACCCTGGGCTAGGTACTGCCCCCGGGCGCTGAATCAGCTGCCCACTGCTGTGTCACATGGGTTAAATGCCAAGAACACATTTCATTGCTGTGCTGTGGTGTGTCAACAATGAGAATTAAGCACCCATCATTTATACTTGTAGGGTGAATTTAAAGGAAATAGCCTACATTTTTTTTATATTTCTGAAAGTCCCTCTCATTCTTGTCATACGCATGTCATATTGGATCAGTCAGATTGACCCCCCAAAATACTAGTGCATTTCTAACTTGCTAACCAGGACACTGTAGCATGTGTGTATTCATGCTGTTTATTTTCAGCCCTTTATGACAATGAGCGGAACCTCAGGTCGAGTGAGTACCCCGTAGAGGTGTCCTCCTGATCGGATGGCACGCGGGGGGTTGGGGCAGAAGCAGCAGAGATGTGGCAGGACCATTGCCCTCGGGTCGGTTAATCCCTCACCCCCAGAGAGCACCCGGGTCATTCTCCCCTTCTGGCAATGACACAAAATGCAGGGCTCTAGCTTTCCCCTGGAGGAACAGTGTGGCTTTGTAGGTGGGGAGGCTACCTGTCATCCTGACAAACTCAGAGACATCTGAAAATACAAAACTACACGCCAGCCAACACGCACAATCCGGTGCACTGTTTGCTGATTCACAGCAACACAGGCGTTAATGTTACACGTTAATGTCCACACTAATGATCACCAGACCTCATCAAACAACTGGCCGATAGCGTAAGTTTGTAAACCATTTTAAACCAGAAGGGGCTGCATTATTTAATAAGACATTTATAATAAACTGCTTTCTTGTTTCGTATATACATAAAGACTGAATATTAAAGTTATTTTAAAATATGATACAGTTCCCAATTGTTAGCTAGCAAAATATTATTTCTACTGGCTTTTCCCTGGTGGAGGGTGTTAATCTCTCGCTTATGACAGAGGGCATGACAGAAGATTGGGATGCATCCTGGGTGGAAATCAAACATTTTTATTACCATTTTATTTTCAAGTTAGGAAACACTAAATCTGACACCACGAAGCAAAATACTGCCAGGATATTAAATCCTGACGCTTCATTTTGCTAATACTGGCAAAATTTTAAATTTAATTAAGTCAATAAAAGTACCACCAGCCTCGGTTAAAACGACAAATTATGTTCCATGTCAGAATAATACTGGTTTTTTTTGCAAAAACACGTGGTAGATGGTAAAATGACCTTACTGAGCCGTATATATATATATATATATTTTTTTTTTTTTGGTAAAACATGAAACTGGACAAAAGCTGAGGGATACCGTCAAACGACAATTTAATTGTTATTATTATTATTATTATTAGTTTTTTTGTTACATGTTTAAAAGGCGATTCACCCTGACATTTAATTGTACGGATAAAATAAGGGCAGGCGTTAACAATGAGCAAGAAAATAACAGCCAGCCGGCATTTCCACGTTTACCTACCGGTGAATCGACGTCAGGGTTCCAGGCTCAATCGCCGGTGAATGGAACATAACTGGTCGACCTTTAAAATCGAATCAACGTTCATATCGCGAGGTTCTTTCAACGTCTTACTTTCCAATATGGGTGAATTAAGGTCTCGCATCAACGTCGAAATATTGGTCGGAAATCGCAACTCACACTTTCAACGGCTCACTTTTCAGCACTGATTAAATTATAAGTAACAGTTTGCAATAGGGAGTAACACGACAATACTGACTAATAAGGAATTACGGTACATATCTTGTGTTTTCAGTGCAGCTATATGCTACGTGCGTAACTTTAAATACTGCTATACTTTATATACGCTAAACAAACACCTGCGATTAAGTCATTGGTAAAGCTTGAATGCGATCAAATGATTCTCCCTGGATAAGGGATCATGACACCGTCCTGAATAAATATGAGGGAAAGCAGCTGCTATAATGTGTCCTCCATAGATGGAAAGACCTCTAACGGAAAGCCAGATTTCGGAACTCTTTATTATAGTAGCTATATGTCGCACATAAGTGGGATGTTCCACATCGCACGTTTAACGCAAAGTCCAAAAACCCTTTTGTGAAGTCAGAAAGCCACTTTCTTCAGCAGCGTTTTTAGCTAATTTCACAAAGACTTTGATCCTGAACTGGTCCAAAATTTGGATGGGCGGAGGCTACTTCTGTTAAGTTCAAAAGTAATGACAACCAGCTGATTTAAGGAGCTTTTCCCCACACTGCATGTCAAAGTAGCACTATAGGGTTTCACACTCAATGCTCAATGACAACAGGGTTGCCTCATGATGACAACCAAGTAACCTGTCTGACTGCATGTATTAATTATAGATTTTGCTTTTCATCAAAATGTCTGCACGTTTGTCCATTAGACGATCTTAGGCACTTTTACCCTTTTTATTGCATATATGGATTTTCTTTTTAATAAATTGAGTTTCCCCTAATGGGGACACAAAAATAACACTGTGAGGACATTTGGTCTCTCTCTCTCTGTCTCTCTCTCTCACACACACACAGACTCGTGCACCTATCTAAATGGGAACCTTCCATTTATTTCTATGGGAAAAACCCTAATCCCAATCACGACACCCTTAACCCCAGCCCAGCTCTAACCTTAACCATAAGTAACCAACCCAAATGCAAGACTTTTGCCATTTTTAGTTTTTTGATTCCATTCACAGATATTTATAAAATTGAGGTTATCCAAATGGGGACCTGAAAAGATGTCCCCAAAAATATAGAAATTGCAGGTTTTACCACATTTTGGGGACATTTGGTCCTCAAATGTGATCTATGCAAACCCACACACACGTCCTTAGGCATTTTCCTCCTGCTCCTGTATTCGATTAACATTTTTAAACTTAGCACAGATGACCTGGCAGAGCAGAGACTGAGAAGATGGCTGCTTCCCATATTTCCCCTTCAGACTCATCTTGAGAGAGTCCTGAAAAAACACATTTAAGTTTAAAATATTTGTTAGGGGTAGCGCTAGAGGAGGCATACAGAGATAAATCAGTGTAGCAGATGGATATATTCAGCTACATGAATTCATATTTCTGATGAACAATGTAGCAATGTGTGCCATCAGTTTAACAGAGCAGTCATTAGCCAGATGCAAAAAATCACCTTTTGAATAATTTCAAAAGTGTACCTGAATTCTTTTGGGTCCTCAATGTTCATTGCAGAGATGAGGCCAAATGTAAGTTATTTATTACTTGTCACAAACATCACCAAGGATGATTACCTCCATCACAATGAAAATGCTTTTGGTGTTTGGGCTGGAGTTGACCATGACAAGGTCATCAGTGACAGCGGTTACAATACCAACTGTGAGCCCACTGGTTAATCTGTCTTTTGGGTCAGTGTCCTACAAGTGAAGACATCAGCCAAAGTTGACCAAACCCTATAGGGTACAGAGTATACAACTGTGTATATACTGTATATTAGACTCAACAGGCAATACACAGACAGTGGAAAGAAATCAGTGTATCATTATCTGTATATAATGTGCACCTCCAAAAAACAATAGTATAATTCCTCTGAAATGTTCACAACATTTTACTAACCAGAACTCGCTACAGTGTGAGAACTAGATACTGGGAATGAATGTCAAGTCACTTCAGTTAAAAACAAAAAAATTAGGAAAGAGATGACTAGACACGTCCAGAGGCGGCTTTTAGTATTTTGTCTGAAACACAGGGCAAGACCCCAAAGAGCTATTGACTCCTTATGTGCAAGGACATAATTTGTCTCAAACACATGGAGCAACCCAGAACATAGCATTGAAACAACAACTAACGTTATTTCCACCACATTTCAACATTGAAGGTTGGTCATGTTCCAGCTGGGATTTTCATTTCTTTGAGATGTTGTTGCACAAAACACAAGAATAATAAACGTAGGGCACAGAACAATTGATGATGAATTTAACATACAAAACTGTACAGAACACTGAACACATCTGTGTTGAGACATTGACTGTCTTTTAGTTAATGACAGTATCAGCCTGTAGGGGGCACTGTTTCTCAC
This sequence comes from Petrocephalus schoutedeni, assembly GCA_026780765.1. Lineage (NCBI taxonomy): Eukaryota > Metazoa > Chordata > Actinopteri > Osteoglossiformes > Mormyridae > Petrocephalus > Petrocephalus schoutedeni. The sequence continues at coordinate 15,706,371 of JAODKL010000017.1, forward strand.
CAAGGTTGTTTACATACTGCTAATCTTTCAGAAGTCAAGGATTTAATGATGCAAGACAGAGTAGTCTCCATTGCTGTTAATGTTTAATTTATCTTTATAAATAATTAATTGCCCTGGAATTTAAGGTTTTCTTTCAACTAGTATTTTATCAATTAGTCTGACATATTTTTGTTTCCAGTAATTTGTATTTGACACCGTATAATGCGGTAAATGTTTATTCAGCAGACCCCGGCTGACCGTGCCCTTAGTCTTCTTTGAGGTGCAGGGTGTAAGCGCAGCTCGAACCCGCGTCATTTCCGAGCCGCGGTACGAGCTGGGATCGGTTCCGTCGGCGGAGGTGTCTGCGTCCGATTTGCCCGAAATCGCCCGGCTTGATGGGCCCGTGCTGAATCTGGCGCCCGGCGCCGTCCCTCTCTGTGAACAGCCGCCGCTCGCACGCTCACACCTCGGGCCACCGCTGGTGCGAAGCCCTGAAAAGCATCTGCTTATTCATTAATATTTAACATTTATTAAGAGGAAACATCTGGTTAGAAATACAGATGTGAGAACCTACACCGTCTACAGGAGCTAAAATATCGAAACTACTTACTATTACTATTCACAGAGGAGTTAAGGGAGAATTCGTAATTATTCCATAAATGCTAATAACCTCAATAAAAGATGATATACATGTGTAACCAGTAGGTTGTAGGACCACTAAATTTATTAGGCCCTCTATTAGGCAACTCAACAGAAATTCGTCTTACGCTCACAGAACTCGAGTCAGGGATTGTTCAGCCATGTGGCTGGCTTGTAAAGATTAATTCTGGATGAAAATGGAAATCCCCCCCCCCCCCAAACACCTTAGCATGCTGGTAGGGGGTGACCTCCAGAGGCCTACATGAGGGATAAAAACCCCACTGCTGTGATATTTTGATTTGGTGATGTGCTACGTGCTTTTGGCAGCACTGTAGCATGTCCTTGTTATTATTATTATTTTTTTTTACCTGTCACACAGTACTACGGAAAGGCTAATCCCTTGGTTGGGCCTCATTCATTACAGGCGAGCAACTGTGTAACCATGGCATCCCAATCAAATCCAGTCCTGTCAGGGCAAAGCCTTTGTGCCTATGGTAGAGTACGACAGACAGAAAGACAGATAGAAAGAGACAGACAGAGAGAGACAGACAGAAAGACAGACAGACAGGCATAAAGACAGACAGACAGAAAGAGACAGACAGACAGAGACAGACACAGAAAGAGACAGACAGAAAGAGACAGACAGAGAGAAACAGACAGAGAGAGACAGACAAGCAGAAAGAGACAGTATTTTAAAACACACAGGACCCACAAGGAGGCTATCTGCCCTATGAAAAACAGCGTAAACCCTGTGTAGTGTCTGCCAGGCCATTTAAAGTACGAATTCCCGTAATGCAAAGGAGGACTATACAACCTGTACCATGTGACTGGCTGAGAACAGCAGGTCTGTACTAAGTTCAGCTTAAAAGCAGGTTTTGGCTTGATGCTGATAAAATGTTTGTGCCTGCTTTCTTTCATTCTTACTCAGCTTTCACTGTGGTTGTAATTCACTTTTGTTCACTGCCCCAATTTTGTACTTATTCAGTTTCACTGGCAGCACGTAAATCTCTCTAGTTTCGTACAAACTGTACAAGATGAAGAGTAATCATAGATTGTTGCAGTCCGCTCTGAGGTGTGCATGCATTTCTCCGCACTGTGCATATCACGTTTGTCAGTTCAGCACTCCAGCTGTGGTGCAATCCCGTCCCCCCAGGACGTGGAGGCCATTTAGCGTTATTTTTTTTGCATGCATTTTGTGTTAGGTAGCTTTGGCTAGGTATTTGAACATCTAAAGCTTCTTTTCTGCCTCACTATAAAAACATCAGCACATGCAGTACGTCACATCAGCACCTCTAATTATACTCACCCACCCATTCCGTCGTAACAGGACCAAAGAGGAATGTGACATGCACCCTCACTACAGGTACACCGTGCTACGTACAAATAAAGCAAAGCTAAGGCCCATTCAAAGACGTCATTCACCGACTTGAAAAATGAGGAGGGGATATCCTGCTTAACTGCACAGACAGAAATGCAGACATGACAATGATTTCATTTTATAGAAATCTGTCAATGAATAACAGGAGAACATGACATCTCGCATGCGCTGTATTCTAACAAAACTTTATTTCTTACAGACACCCACACATAACCCAAGGGTACATTTATTATGGATCAAAACACGAATATTTATCAGAGTTCAGTATAATACCCCATAATTTTCTGTCATGCATTTTGTTTTTATCCAGCTTTTAACTTTCCCCAAAATAATGCCATTTGAAGATTGCCACTACATAAAATACTTGGCTGCCAGATTAGTAATAGAATGTCAGTAATACTGAAATGGCTGCAAACCAAACCACATAATTGCGGTAATCTCGGGACACACACCACAGCGCACATTCTGTGTGCCTCTATATGCTGCTCCTGCTCGTCTCAGTGAATGTCGTGGGGGGCAGGGAGGGCTTATAATTATTTTACAGTACATTAAAATCATCTATTAGCTGGTCATGGCTGAAATGTTGCCGCCTAGTGGTAGGACTGGATTAAAGCCTAAGGTAGGTGCTCAGAGCTGGGTCAGGTTATTTTATTTTTTAATACATTTTGTTACACATAATATGTATGAGTTATATATTTAAAATGCATAAACAGGTGTGTATATTCCAGATTTAACACGATTTGTCCATTTACTATTTGTCCTTAAATGGCTTTTGACATTTATTTATCATTGCTAACGTAAACCTCTGCCTTGGTCACATGTGGCAGGTGTGGAAGGCCTTATAAACAGGTTTATGAATGTGCACGGTGAAGTGTTTACTAAGTCACAATCATACAAGCGCAGTTTCAATTCCTCTTCAAAGTTTATGGGCCTCATTTTCTAGTTCAGCTTTTTCTTATCTTAGCCGTGTTCCTAACTGATTGCTTATTTCGGTCCTTTGTTTCCTTGCAGGATTACCATGTCAGCAAACATTAGGGCTGTCAGAGCATGGCTGCGGGTCACAGAGGCCGCACTGGCTCTATGACGTCGCATACAGACCAAAGGGAGCACCAGGAATCGCTAAATGCCGCACGGATAGTTTGACTAACCGGGATGTAGAAAAGCTGGGTGCAATATGACATGATAAATAAATCTGGGAGCCAGAGGATAGGAACAACCATGAAGGAGGCCAGTGACAGCCAGGAAAACACAGCCACGGCGGTAACCTCGCAGTAAGATTGATGGCGGTGACTGTCGATCCATGTTCAGGATCCCAACAAAGGACGGCTGCTTCACGGCGCCCAGGGTGACTGCCTTTGCGCCAGGAGACAGAGGGATAGTTCCTGCCCCAGACGAAGGTGCTAAAATGCATGTGTGCAAATAGCATTTATTTTTACTTCAGATTTGACAGGAAGGCGGAGTAGGGAACGTACCTGTGGGGTAACAATGAGGGCATTTTATTTGTGGTAAAATCCCCTACAAATCACCTTGTTGATCTTCACACTGCTGATGCTGGCCAGCAGTACAGCCCGTGTTAAAATACGAGCGGGAAAGTGTCGGATGAGGCAGACAGTAATGCTTTGTTACAGGTGTCTATAACCCCCAACACATCATTATTATTACATTCCCTTTATTCCTCATCTCTCTCTACTACTCTGTCTATGACTGGTTAATACTAATCCCCAAAGAGCACTGTGTAATCATGCTTGTGAAGTTACCCATTACCCACCAGAGGCAGTAATTATCATTAGGACGTGATCCAGCAGGTTACTCTGACCTTACCGATGACCCTGCAGGTCAGCAAGGCTTCTGTGCAAGCCCTGAAACAGGGGCTTACTTCTGCTAATAACAATGGCGAGAAAATAACTGCTCTTTATGATTATGTGGTGGTGTGCTGAGCCACAGGGACGATGAAGTGGATGTGGGGGTGCCCTGAGCTGTGGGGGTGCCCTGAGCCGCGGGGATGATCAGGCGGATGTGGGGGTGCCCTGAGCTGTGGGGGTGCACTGAGGCGCGGGGACGATCAGGCGGATGTGGGGGTGCCCTGAGCCGTGGGGGTGATCAGGCGAATTTGGGGGTGCCCTGAGCTGCGGGGATGATCAGGTGGATGTGGGGGCGCCCTGAGTCGCGGGGATGATCAGGCGGATGTGGGGGCGCCCTGAGCCGCGGGGATGATCACACACACCTCCCCCGATCTTCGACACTTGTTGCTCAGCAAGTCATCCCCTTCAGCTAGAAATGGCCTCTAGTTCAGATGAACAAGCTGGTAGAATTTCTGGGGCCAGTAATTGTGCCCTCCGGGACATCATTCAGCGCAGAGCAAGCTGAAGGTGTCGCCTCAGTACAGAACCTGCAGTGAAGGAGGTCAGGTGACCCCCAGGCCTCCACCGTTCACTGTAACTGATTTGCCCAATGTCACCAC
>JAODKL010000017.1:15762111-15779671 GCA_026780765.1 Petrocephalus schoutedeni
TCTGGAGTCCCCGCCCACACTAGCATATAATCCCCGCCCCCCCTTGGTGAGTCCCCGCCCACACCAGCATATGACCCCGGCCCCCACGGGCAGTCCCCGCCCACACTAGCATATAATCCCCAACCCCCTTGGTGAGTCCCCGCCCACACCAGCATATGACCCCGGCCCCCACGGGCAGTCCCCGCCCACACCAGCATGAGATTCTGCAGTGATCCAGTGTCTTGCAGTCCCATTACCGCGGTGCCGAAAACCACCATTTCAGTCCTGAAAAAGATGCAGTGAGGAATGACCGCGGAGACGGCGGGGTTGCAGAGGGGGCTGCGGGTCTCTCTGCCCCTCTGGCTTGTTAACAAACAGGTATCAGGGCAGGCTAACGGGGGGGGTTTGTTGACCACTGGCTTGTGAAATAGCAGCTTTTCTGAGTGTGGTATTGATCTGGCCGGCTGTCCCTGCCCCCATGCCCCTGCCCCCCGGGCCCCCGGCCGCCGGTCCCCCAGGCTCCCGCCGGCTGCTCTGGCCCATCAGGCCTCTCTCCCGCTTACCGCCGTATTGATTTCTCCTCAGAAGCTCTTAAATTGTTTCTTTATTTTGCTCAAACACACATTTTGTCTCGGGTGGGCCCTGCGGCGCACCGAGACATGGCTGCTGGCCTCGGCGGCAGAGCCAGGCCCTTCCTGGTTAATCTGGGATTACCGCCCGCCTGCCTGCCACTCCTCATTCCATCGCGGGGGCCCTGACCGCCGGCCCCGCCAGCCCCTCCATGAAGGATGAGCTGCCCAGGCCCCCTATTCTCCCACTGCAGTCTCACTCGGGCATTTCTTTAAAATGCACTTTTATTATCATTTTTTAATTACCGCACAGATAAAGGCTATAACAACGTCAAGATATCGGATGCTGTGCTTCTCTCTTTTCTCTTTTTTACTTTTGTTGCGGTAATTATACGGCTATTGTAAAGTGGACTGTTCCAGAAATCGCAGTGCGCTGTGTTCAGTATTTCTTAACCCCTAGGACCCGACAAACGCAAAATGCATTGATTTTCACACCCATTAATCTCAGGCTTGTAACTTTGGATCAGTAAAACGCACAGACAAGAATCGCGTAATTTTAGAATGGAGAGGACTTACTCGATCCAACGTTGTGGGCTAAAGTATTCCAGAGTAATCCTGTGTGGAATGAGGCGCATATTTTAAACATTTTCCACCAAAACACACCTGAAAACAAAGTGCATATTCACTTCTACAATGATCCACCAACTATCATCATATCACTAAATATAAACAAAATGAATGTATATTTCTCTTGAAAGTATTTGTTTTGACCTTATATTAGGATTTGGTGTGCATTGTTTGTTTTTTTTGGCAATATTTCTCCACTTAAGTGGACCATAAACTAAACAATGCCTTTCTATTTCAGCTTCTTTCAGATGTTGTAAAATAATAAAAAAAATAAAAGAATGCATTGCTCTCAAATAACTTCAAGAAGTTACCAAATGGATGCATAATCAGATATTCATGTCCACCTGGCAGTAACCCTGTGCTCCTTCACAACACTAAGCCACAGGAAGGTCCCCAATGAAAACCCTGCATTTCCACACCACAGAGTCTCTAATCTCAACATTTATAAGATATATTTTCTAGTGCCTGCAAATTTCTGTTTAGGATGAGACTAAAAATTGAGAGAATTCAATAGACACAAGTAGTTTTTCCTCATAAAAAGGAATGACATCAAGACGGTGTCAGCAATTACACACCAAATGATGACATACATCAGTAACCCAGAAACAAAACCATAAAATATGTGGCCAACTCATGTACATACACTGTAATAAGCCTAAAATCAAAGAGGCTCCAAGGTGGATAGGGTTCTATGTGGTAAAGGAAAACAGTGCACATTTGCATCTGGAGCATTCAAATGGAAATTATTCTCTCTTTGATTACTTGCTAGGGCTCAGTAGTTTTTTTCGGATCATTTAGGAATGTTTTCAATATGGGGATTTTTTTTTAGAGTTATAAAAACAGCAGAAGAGCGTCAGATAATCAATACTGAAAATTGCGTAGGCTTTCTAGAAAATCGGCCAATTGGTTAACAGATGGAGGTAATGGAGGGCCTCTGGGGGTCACTCAAAATGAAATTAAGACAGCTGTTCAATTAACGTCTTCATTAGCGCACAACACAGACGATGCCGACGACGGGGTGGATTCTGTCGTGAGATGTTCAGTTTCCCTGTTTTTAATCCTCTTGTATAAATGATTCCAATGAGTGTTTTGGCAGAGAGGGCAAAGGTCGACTCATTGACGGTTTCAGAAACACGGAAACCCTGGACTGCTTTGGAGCCTGGATTAATATGAATTAATGATAAAATAATAAAAAAATGCTGTACCCCACTACTAATTAAACATCAAAAATAGTTTTAAAGGGTTAAAAATAAGTTTTGACAGACTTAGAATCAGCTGCTACACTGCTCTTTATTCAACTGCTGTCTTATGTTCTTTAAAAGGCTGTTTGTAAGTCTTAAGCTACACAAGAATATGCATGAATGACCTGTGCATGTATTTACATGTCAGCTTTTTTTTGTTTTTTAAATACTTCTTAATGCAGCCCTTTCCTGTACTCTGCCACAGCAGACAGCTAAGCATTATGGGTAGCAGTGGGGCTGCCCTCCGTGATGGCTGCGATGGCTCCCACCCTGTTTATTCTGTCCATCTGGCGGGGGGCAGAGTCACAGCTGTGTGTGCAGCGTGTGGGCCGTGCTGCTCTGATGCGGGGGGTTGGGGGGGGTGGGTACCACTGACTGATATGTGGGTCTGCTTGGAGGGGGGGCGGCTTTGCCCAGCTTAGCTTTATAATAACTCCTTTCTGATCGCACAGCTGGGAATGAGGCCAACAAAAGCCAGGCCTTAAGCAAGCGGATCACAGGCCGCTTGTAATTAGGGGATTGCCTTTTGGCCCCGCACCCCAGGGGGATCTAAATATCTCCCCAAATTAATTTGTAACTAATATCGGAGACCCCCGTTTTTTAAACAAGAAAAGCAGATGAGAGGTGACTGATAAAGCCAGATGTGTCAGCACCATATCTTAGCACAGTAGTAAATTAAATCAAATACAGTCATGTGTCGCATAACTACATTTTGGGCAACAGTGGACCTTATATATGATGGGGGGGGTCCCGCAAGATCATAACGGAGCTGTAAAATTTCTGTCGCCTAATAACGCCATAGCTGTCATAACGTGATAGCCATCGTAATGCAGCACGGTTCTAACGTCTTTGTGGTGATGCTGGTGTAAGTCTAGCGCATAGTTATGCAAGCAGGTAATGCGTGGTAATGATGAATGCCGTTACCGCTTTGTGTATTTATGCAGTACTTTTTAATCATTATTTTAGTGACCTCTTTCTACTTTTTAAGACAAAAGTTTCTGTAGCCTTGGTGTGTAGTAGGCTATATCATCTAGGTTTGTGTGAATAAATACTGTATGATGATGATCACACATCGACAACAACGACATCTCAGACTGTACCCCTGTCGTTAAGCAGCACATAACCGTACTTTCACTGGAATTAGCAGGAGGACCAAAAACCACTTAATGATCCTCTGAGCTACAGGACCCTGTATCCTGCTGTTTTCTGACTCCACCTGGCTTGGAGGAGAGGCCGCCTTCACTCAGATGTTCCCAAAGGCTGTTTCTCGTTTTACTCTTAGCTCCTGTGCATTGCTGAGTTTGCCTATCGATCTTTAAATCGCTGCTAAGGCTTGCCCCCGTGCCTCATATGTCTCGGACGGTTCAAGCCAGCTGCCCTGCTGGTTTCAAAGCTTCCGGCCTTCCAGGAGCTCGTAGGCGAGGCATGCGAGCAAGCAAGCAAACACCGCGGGGACGGGAGATCAGGGCGTTTACACCTGCCGGCTCACGCTGCTAATGTGCCCACACCCATACCGCTGCAGACTGGCGAGACCCGGAGCTGATGCGAGAGATCGAGGCCGCCACAGGAGAGGATCTGGGCTCTTCCAAGTCCTACGGGAAGGGCAAGAAGGGCTCCAAGGGCAAGGGTAAGAAGAGGAAGTACCCCAACCTTACGGACCTCAAGCAGAGCGCCAACACCTCTCGCTCCAGGCTAGAGAGGAAGGTCTTCAACAAGTGAGTGCTGCACTACATGGCTGTGGGTAACAAAAAACAACTAATGTCAAATTATGTGGCCTGAGAAGAGTTATCCGTAGTAAATACCCTCATACTGTAATATGTATGTGTACATATATATCTCACGCCTGTTTGAGATGGTGTATCGCTTTGCTGCAGTGGGACTATAAGCTTATGTTAGAGAATATGTTACAGCGCTGTAAGTATTGATTTTGTATTTGCCCGTCTTGTATGCTAGGGAATGGGAGAGGTTGCCGCCTCACTCCTGAGAGAGATGTCTTTATGAGGGAGAGCGGTCGCGTTGAGCCCAGGGGGCACAGGGCGAAACCCAAGCGAGCCAAAAGCTAATTCTGAAATTCTCAGGACTCCAGCCCCTGAACACCAGACCTGTAGAAGCTCATTAGAGCGATACAAACTGCCCATCTTTTTTTCCCCCCCTCCTGTTTTCCTCCCATCCCGTGCAGGAGCTCCATGAGACGAGTGACAGAAGCCATGAATCGAATGGATAGAAGGAAGCACGAGAAGTTTGCCAACCAGTTCAACTATGCCTTGAATTAGGCTTTGGCCATGTTGATCTTTCAAAAGGGCAGGATTTAAAAACTGCCCCGATTGTTGCTGCACGTCAGAATTGTAGCAGATACCAGTGTCACACTAATTACGCCACTCGGACAAAGTCAGTGATTTGAACCATAATGTTATCCTTACTTGCAGCAATACACATTTTATATTAACTGGTGACATTTTGACTATGATGTATTCTCCTGTGTTAGTTTTTCGATTTAAATATGAATGTTTTAGCCTTTCGTGATTTTTGCGATGGATAAAGAGATTTTGTAACATTCTTTGTGTCTGTTGACTCTCTTTGCCAGTAGCACTACTGGCCCAGCCCTGCTGTAGATGCTATGGTGCTAGATTTTTAAGTGAGACATTATCTTTCATTAAGACAGTCTGAATTCTCTGCACATCAACAGTGTTGTGCTAATAATCAAGCATGTGTAATTCGACACCCATCCGCAGTTAGCTGCTTTGAGGAAGTGGCTTCATGTTTCCACTAAATTCCTGAAGTGCCAAGCAGAGAGAGAGATTTATTTTCACACTGATTGGTCACTACAGCGAACATCAGTACTTTGAAAAAATACATTATGTCCGATAACTTAAAGTTTCACAGATCTTTCTTTGTACGTCCATTACATAGACCTTGTGCAACAGTACACAGGTATCATATTCTTAGGTACATGTTTGGATTATTGTGCACTTGTCCAATTTAATACTTGATCAGCTGAATTTTAAAACCAGCTTATTTGCTTTTAATGAAAAAACTAAGCTGGATGTCTTTCGCTGGTAAAACCCATGACACGGGGAATCTTGCCAATAATGGTTTTAAACAATAAACCCTACTGAGTTATGGGTGGGTGGCTCACCTTGACATCTCTGCTTCAGGTCAGACAGTTCATCTTATAGCTTACTTGCATTGGTATTCTCACCATTTCGCCGCATTTCCCAGCCTAGTCAGTTACTGTTTGTCATGCCTGTGGTCGGGGCTGTTGTAGGTACGTAGATCTGCCAGATTCCGCGGATCCAGCACTTGATAGGGAACCGTCAGTATATAAAATCATACATAAAATTGAGCAGCGGTTGGCTGCCGGTGTTTACCTACTGCTGTGCATTTAGACGGCAGAGCCATCGGCGCCTAAGATGCTCAGCCTGTGCTGAATATGGCTGGGCAGTCGCTGTAATGCAGGGCTGTCACCTCTCACGCATCCTGCGTGACACACAAGAGATCAAACGGCAAATCTGCATTATTCCACTATAAACGTCAAATTAGCTGCATCAAATGCGTTGGGGTAATGCGCAAAGCCTACAGACTATTTACAAGGCAATGAAACTGTTGCATGCATGCGTGTAAATGCGTGGGCATGAGTGTGCAGACTTGTCTCGAATTGAGTCTCACTCCAGCCAGATGACCGAAGTTGGCAGCCCTGATAGCGGGTTAACGACCAGACATTAAAAGTATTTTCGAAAATACTAGAAATCTGAATATCCTCGGATAGGACAGCGCTTCCGTTTCGTGTTAGATGGTTTTAAAGGCCCGTTACGTGCCTTTTTTCCCCCAGCGATTCTTTGTCTTGCGGTCACCTGGGTGTTTTAACAGCCGCAGTAATTATAATCAGGTGACGCGCTAAACGTTGGCACCGTGTACCTCCGGCTGGCAAATCCTTTACGATCAATGTCGGATTCACTCGTTTGGAGGTGTGCCCAGCATTGTTACTATACTTCGGAAATGCGCGCTGTGTAAATGGTTTTTATCTTAAAAACTTGTTTTTAAATGAGCTTGTGAATGAGTACAATGCGGTGCCGCTGTAAAATAAACGATAATGCACTTAGGATGCAGTCTATTTCAAAAACTATTAGGGTATATCGGTGCTCCGCTTTGCGTTTGGGGGGTGCGGAGATGAGTGGCGAATATGGAGCTTTTATTAGAATTGTGTTCGGGCTGGGTTTGTGCACCTTGCAGTCATTCCTCTTCCCAACAGTTCTAATTATTCTTTGTCACTTTGCCCATGTTCATAAAAGGGCTCCATCCAAAATATTTTCGCGTCTATGTAAACGGCTGGATTTTATCGCGCTTAAAATCTGTCATTAACCAGGTACAACCTTCGGTATCCGCCTTGAAAAACCACTAGCTATCTGTTGCATAAGGTAATTAATAATTTAAGTATTTAAATTAAGGTGTGGATTAAAGCCAGAAAGCCAAACAAATGTATTTAAATAATAATTATTCGCAATTAACAAATAATTTTAAAATGCGTTGGACAATGTAGTTCGCCCTTATACACATTAATAACATATATTTGTGTCTGACCCTGCGCGGATTTGGGGTAGGCTTTCTGACAACTTTGTAGCTATTAGAATTATTAGTATCATGATCAATTAAACAATTAGAGGATTGCAGACCCAGTGAATTTGCGTCGGGCGATGATGCTTTGGAAAGTGAGTGGGGCGTCTTCGTTTCTAAAAAGGAAAACCTTCAAAACTGTAGTTTAAAAACCGAATTATCCCCCCTATTTTTACATGTGCGTGCTTTAAGCGTTGGAAACGTATGTAAACCTGAAAGTAGTCCTTCTCTTACTCATTCGGATAACGGCAGTGTATTTTGGTGGGCCTGCTTTTAAAAATCCCAATAAATTGCAGAATTCGCGACTCATATAGACCTACATTCTTAAATAGTATAATTGTACCAGTGAACACAAAATGTGGCTTGTGCCTTCAATTTGGAAAATTATCAAATGTGTAAGTGGTACAGTGTTTCTGGTCCGCCCACACTTGGCAAATATTTTTTGGCAGTCACTTTCCATGTCGTGTAGCAAATAGTTATCCAGGGAATAACAACCAGGCTTTAAGCTGGAGATGTTTAACCGAAGTCGATCTCCTGTGCTGGGCACATTATTTAATACATCGGTAAGTACAACAGGCGGCCAAACATAGAGCAGCATCTGAACACCAAGTCATTTACAATTCTGTAATTTTAAATGTAATCCAACCTTCGATTATTTGGATTTCGCTGTATACTATGTCGTCGCTTAAAATAAATAAAACGTCCACGATTCGATGTTCAATTTCCAATATAATGTCAAAACTAAAACATGTTCTTCCAGAGAGTATTATTTTTTTTTGCGTTTGTAACGCAGTGTAATGTGGCACGTTTTTCTTCAGAGTAATAAGGCGTTTGTTTTACAGTGTAGGTTTTCACCCAAGATTTTATTAGGCCTGCTAATTTAAACTTTAAGAGAACGTGAGCTTAATTGTCGGAATGCATAGACATATAAAAGCACATTCATATTTTGCCACATCGAAAGTTATTAGTGGTCATTTTAGTCAGACAGGTGGCAAATACTTTAAAAATAAATCCATATGGAAATAATACCACAGGTTTGTTTACAACATATTAACGGGTTTATTTATTCAATCATCCCTCTTTGTATAAGTGCTCTTCTGGTCAATATCTATTATGAGTCACTTTATTTTACAATAAATAATTTAAAAATTCGTCAGTATAATAAGCAATATACACAGGATTGACACGTGCCTCGTTTTTTTCTCGTCGTTAAGTGACACTCCAACATTTTGTAGAATTTCTCTACAGTCTGTTCACTTATCTTTCTGTGGAGAATCCAAAATGAAATTAGAATTTGGCAAACTTAAGTTGAAAAATAACTTTACATTATTCCTACCAATCATACACAGTTTTAATTAAACAATACTTATACGTATTACAAGCCATTCCAGGTGAAGAATGCTGTGCCTTCCTAAATGGCATGAATATTTTTTTCAGAACAAACCTGTTTTAACCATTCCACCTTTCTAATCTTTAAAAAAAATGCATCCAGATGTGTGGCTGATGACTTATGCATCGCCGTTAATTAAATATGCACGCGTCTGAGTGGCTCAAAGACAAAAAAAACATACAATGTAACAAAATTAAAATCTAATTAACTCACAGATACAAAAAAAAAACATATGTACTTAGTCGGCAGCCATTAATAGTCCGTAAGAGACACGACAAACTAAACGAGACATTTGTCGGTTAGACACTAAACTTTGTGAACATCCTCAGCATTAGATGCATTTGCCCATTAGATGCATTGAAACATAGTCCGAAAAGTACTGTCCTTTTCATTTTTTTCCCCACAAAGATCCAAAACAGTCTTCACTCTTTCCTCAATGTTTTTTTTTCTTCTTTTTAAATCGGCGCATTTTTACAACTAACAGACAAACAGGTTTGGTTTGGTATAAAACAGGCGTATCTCCAACTTGGCGGTGGTCCTTACAAATGCGGCGCGTAGAAGGCGGGGGGCCCGTAAGTCTGAGATCCCAGCACGAAGGGCGAGAGCACGGCCGGGCTGGGCAGGAAGGGCAGCTGCGTGGCACACACCAGTCCGCCGGGCGTGTGACCCGGGTAGCCTGCGTGCATCGACAGATGGCCGCCCATGGGGGGAGACGGGCTCAGAGGGCTCAGGCCTCCCAGTCCATTGCCCGTGCCGTTCGGACCCCCGCCACCGGTAGGTGCGCTAGTGTCAGCCCCCGGATTCTGCTTCTTCCATTTGGTCCGGCGGTTCTGAAACCAGATCTTCACCTGGGTTTCTGTCAGGCTGAGTGACAGCGCCAGATTGAGCCTCTCGCACACCGACAGGTACCTAGTGGACTTAAATTTGTTTTCCAGAGCCACGAGTTGCTCGTAGGTAAAGGCGGTCCGGGCTCTTCGGGGCTTGCCCGATTTGGAATCGGAGCCCGATCGCTTCCTCTTCGGCTTGGCTTGCTGGCCCTGGCCGCCCTGTCCGCTCTGTTGGTTCTGCTGTGCGGCGGGACTGGAGCTGCGGGTGACCGGCTCGTCGTCGTCGGGGTGGCAGAGCTCCGAGTCCACATTGCCGGCGAGGCCGCCGCTGCTCTCCTCGCTGCAGAGCTCGTCCTGGGTCTCGCTGCCGGGGCTTCTGCTGAAGTCGTTCTCGCATTCGTCCGTTTTGTAGGCGTACCCGTCTTCTGGGGGAGGGTCATAGCATTTGGATTATTTACAAATAATTTGGTATACATCAGCAAAACGTTATGCAAACATGTGCAAACCACAAGGTATGTGATTTATAATATAATTTAGGGCCAATGTACGAAACGAACTAGTTGACTTGCTTTCCTTTTATAAATATTTAGCCTCATCCAACGATAGAGGAGTGGGACAAAATCAAAATGAAAACGAGTTAATATCTTGTGTTTTCTTTAGTGCAACTTCATGGTGTCTGTATTCCATTTGAAGTCCATGCAGAAGATGGGTTTGCCACAGCAGAACTTTATGAGCTTAATATAGGCCTGTTTTCCACAATACTGTAAGCTTAGTGTTCCTTAAAAATAATAACAGTATATACATATATAGGCATATATATTATACTCTAATATGTTTTCTAGATGGATTCCACCGTGTATTAAAATGTAATGCCGCTCAGACGTTTATAAACGGCCTTCGTGTGTGAGAAACGTAAACGCGGCATTTAACGAATCTTGAGTCTCCATCCTTAATATGGATGGGTTCGGTCATTTTAAGCTGTAAATAAAGCAATCCCAATAAATGACTCGATTGACCACTAAATGGACTGTATGCCTTCTGTTGTAATTGTCGTATACCTTTTTCCTCACACCCCTGACTTGATTTGAAAATTTAACGCACCAAAGAAAAACTTCACAGAAAGTCAGAGGTCGGAATTTCTGTTATCATTGGGTTGCCAGTGTAGCTTTTAAATTCAATATCCATCCACCGCTTCGATTTTTGAAAGCCCAACTTAGCATAAAAGTATTCCAAATGTCTTCTTTTCTGTTAAAGGGAAAAGCAGTATTGAAGATGACTTAGTTTTGATTTTGAACGAGACTGGAAAAGCAATCTCACGTCTCTTTGGAAAGCAGACAACCTTCGATCAATAACCTCCCTTAATAAGTATAATAGGTTTTAATCGAGTAATTATCTGAATTTTGACCCTATAATTTAGATGTTGGAGGGGAGTTTGCAAGGTGCCTGAAAGAGATACGCACAACTCGATAATAGGATATCGACCAGGCCGTCCTGCACGTCTCTTTAGGGCGATTTCAACTCATTATCGTGCCTCTTTAACGCTGCTAAGCACATTTTACCTTAAATGTAATCGAAAGAATTTAATTGTTTTTTTTTTTTTTTTGATAAGCAGCGTCTTTGTCACAATTAGTCTGTTTTGTGCATAAAGGCGAACCGAAGGGAAATCAAATTTACTCACGTCTGCAAGTGACAAAGGTTCCCAAATCATACTTTTAGGATAAAATAGGCGCGATGCCGGCTCATTTGCATAAAATAATATTTTGTGCTGCCTAGCATCTGGAAACGTATAAAAAGTAACGATGCATTCGTTTGACAGACTTTGTTGACATGTATTTGTTGTATTTAGTTTGATGTTTACGTTTCCTGTTTTACTTCACGGGCATAATTAACCTCAGTGTTTTGATAACACATTCAGTCAAATCATTTTAAAAATACCTTCACCTGTTTAGCCTGATGTTAGGCGCACAAAAAAAGAGACAATTTAGAGGGAAGTATATAGAATGCTAAATTAAAGGTAACAACTGCTTTTTTTTACAAACATGTTTTCGATTTTGTTTTTATTTAGTTTTGAATTTTCTTTTGCAAGTAGTTAGTAGTTAGTTAGTACTTAAGGATAGTTATACAAACCCTATAAGACAATTGGGTATTACATTATAAAAACGCAGGATGAACAAGTCTTATTTTTGGAAGTTTGTTACTTGCTTTGGCTATTTATGCTCACTCTGTAATAACTTGACAAATTTAATTACTAACCTGTTGCTTCGCCGTGTAAGTTTTGTAAAATTACGTAGCATATGCAACTGTATTAAATTATCATTAAACGAGAGGCTATATGCCTATTATAAAGTAATAAGTTCCAGCTTTTAATTTGTAAAGAAAAGTAATATTAAAACGGAACTCGTTGTTCAATATTTTATACATTTTCACATATTTTTCCTACTTCTCATTTTTAGCTGAAGGCTTCCTTGTGTTTACTATCGATGTGCAAGGTTTTTAAAACGCAGCATGACATTAACGAGAAAACCGACTCATTCACATTTTATGGCAAATTTAAAAATCATACTTCTAAACAAAAAAAAATAAGCCAATCGAACACGAATGCTAATTAAATTAATTCCACAAACAAGAGCGAATGGTAAAAGCTTTACTTACTTAGCAATCCCGCTGGCTTTTTACAGCCCTCGTAGTCTTCCGCGTACGATTTCGGGTCTATCGCAATAGCCGAATCTTCGTTAACTCTGTTCTCTGTCCCGATTGAGTACGTGCTGCCTGTCCGGTTGGGCTGTTGCCTTTTACTCGTAAATTTATTTGGGTCCAAAATGTCCAGAACAGAGAAGGAGGTCGTCCGATGCAGGGTTGAGGGAGCGGCCACGACTGGCTCCTGTCTGGGCGAGCTTTCTCGACTGTCCGCTGTCAGCCTGTCTCTGCTGGCAGGGCAGGAGAAGACCGACAGCTCGCTGGCAGACAGCCGCTTCTCACCATGGCTGTCCATGCTCTCAGAGGCGGCCACCACCACCGCGGTCTGGGCGGCCACACCGGGCGCCTGCGGAACAATGGAGATGTCACCCAACTGAACCTTGTCCCGATTCATGCTTCCCTACCAGATGGTAGAGCAATCTTCCGGAGAGTTGCGAATCTAATTAATGCTCAAAGAAACAGCGATCGTCTCTACAGTCTAAAAAAAATTGAGAATCAAACATGAGGGGGGGGAGGTTTAAGTCAAAAAGAGATTCAGAAAATCAGCTAGGCAATACAATACTTGTGCGGAGCTATGGATCTTTAGCGAATCCACTAGAAGTACAGCAGGAGAGTTGCCCGGGAAAACCAGGAGGTGGTGTTCCACTGCTGGATGCTGATCTCCCCTGCTCCACACCTTTTTTGAGTTTTAACAGTCCCCCCAGGACCCTATACCATTTATGTCCCTGCGGCGTGTCCCCCTCCCCGATCGGGCGCGCACACACACACCCGCACACGCGTGCACACGCACACACGCGGCGCCTTATTTATGCATTCATATTCAACGGCGGATTGTAATTGGCTACAAATTAATCCCGTGCTTCTAATAGCCTGTAATCTCGGCCGGCGAGCGGGAGAGGGAGCACATCAGAGCGGGGCGTGAGGGATGATGTACTTTATGATATACTTAGCTGTCAGCTCTGTTTCAGCGCTACTCCACTCGACTGGAAAGCATCTAAATAGGCTTATTTTTTCCCTGCCTCTTTCGTTTTTGGACGGGGGTCAAAAGGGGTGTGTGATTGTGATAATAACGGTAGTCTCTTTAAATAATTACACGATCATAACGCGGCGACTGAACCACGTATTTGCGTTTTAAAAATATTTAAGTGTTCCACATCAAGCTCCACGTTTGCCATCTTTTGATTTTATTGCACTTTACAGGCCACTAAACTAACGTAAATTGGAAAGTGTTTTTTATTTTATTTTGCCAACTATATATAATTATTACTATTATCAACATACATTCACATCTCAGCATTTTACTGTCAGACTACCTCACAAAACCCAATACAAATACTTACTGTACCGTTTATTAATCATTTAGATATCAATATTTTCGGGTGTTACATAAATATAATCTTTCTTTTTAACGGGGCTGCCCGTTATAAGTGTTTTAGTTAAATATTGATTTTTTTATTTTATTTAATTTTTTAAAAAGAGTTGGCATATCGCCATCAGTCTCGTTAATTATTTAATTGCATCGTTTCATGCTTAATTTTAGTCTCCCCCTGTTTCGCCGGGTAATAGTAACGGGACGCAAATCAAAACTCGTTTAATGAACGAGCCAAAACAAAACGAGATGATTTTTTCCTTCGATGTCGGGCGAGTGAGGAATACAAGGACGGGGCTTTCGCAATTACCGCGGGCAATGATCCTTTGGAAAGAAGAAATTAAAAGTTGGAGAAAATAATCGGTAAAACAATCAGCTGTAATTTTGGTGGGGGTGAACATGATTAGCCCGTCAGCGCGCTAAACCCCAGAGAGGAGACAGCGCCGGCGCTGGGCATCCAGCGGCGGGAGCCGCGGCCTCCAATCTCTAATGTAATAGCTATTAGATCTGAATCAGGCTCCATCAGTGTCCTTACTTACAATGCCTTTAATGGCCTTTCTTCGCCATTTTTATATTCATTTTGGCCGATTTTAAATATAACGCCATGCCTAAATATTTTGGCAATATTTATGTAATTGCATTGGGTACCCAGATGAGTCCACGCGTCTCCCTCGCTGATAAAATTAATAGAACACTTGTCAAAATCATATCATGCAAAAATAAAGAAGTCACGTGCTTTTGATACACAATTAAACTATATCCTCTGAAAATACAGATTATGCGTTTAGGTTAACATTCAAAATGTTAAAATATTAGTGACTACTGGAAACTCATGTGGCATGTAAGTAAAGATAAAATAAAAAAATGTATTTAAATAGCTATTTAATATATAGGCCTTTTAAGTTCTGTCTCTTGATATATGTGTGTAAAATACGGCAGAAAACACATCTGACAAATTTGCATAATGCGGTGTAATAATTATAATAAATAATAATAATAATTACGACGACGAGACGGTGGCGATGTCTCAGCGCCCCGCAGCTGACTGGCCACGTGTTAATTTATTCTGACTTCGTCTCCTCGAGTGCCGTCATTGATTATTTCGAGTTCTTTATCAGTTCTGACAAGTAATATCTTTTTTTTAAAAGTCACTTTAACTTTAAATAATATCTCAATATCAATATTTCCATTAATAAGCGATTCAATAAGTAAGGCCATTTTCCGTAATAACAGTGTGATTACAATCATCCGCAACTGTGTCAAACTTGTAGACTATTTCTCTTATAAATTTAACCAGCATGGATGCATTTCTACCGTATTTTTCCCACTATGATATTCTTAAGATGTCTCAGTGCTGTGGTTCGACTTCTAACACACGAAATTAATTCCATGTCCGTCCCATCAGCGGAACGCGTGGATCACATGCATTGTTATGTATAAACCCAGAATATAATATACAGATATAGGTATTGCGGTAATGTGTAGTAATTTGCATGTAAATGACGTCGACCACACCTCTTTGTGCCCAGTGTGGGATCCTACTCCGTCCTCAGTAAATTGGAGGGCCCACCGTTCACACGGCCGCCCGCTCAATTAAATTGCAAGAGTAAGATCGTACTATAAATTAGACTGCTTAATCATATTTCAGTTAAATTACCGGCATGAAATGTACAATCAACTTCGGATATGAGCGGCCTGTTTCACCGAATGAGACTTTTTCAGCTCACTTTTTAACGAATAATAATAACAAAACAGCAATCTACTGTCGTAAATTAGCAAACCATTAACCGTATTAATACAAAGTGTATAATATTAAGTAAGCGTTATGAGATATGTAGCTACATATTTCAGCAATGCAGATACGTGCATATCTGTCCTACGCTTTTAAACAGGCGATGGGGAAAATATTCACAAATTACTATGCTTGCGCACCACCGGAGGACAAATAACGGTAATTATTGCTGAACAAGCGACATTTTTAAAGGGGGAAGAAAGGAATGTGGTACATTTTTGTTAAGATATTATATTTTCAGGCCGCACGCAACACGTACCACGTGTTTAGCATATCCAAAGGGGCGGAAACTGCAATTTATAATATACACACCATGCGCTCGTTTTTACTATAATAATTTCTGAAATCAATAAATGTGATTCATACGTACATATGATCCAATTACATAATTCACATAAGCATCTAGAAATTAAAAATTAAATTCCCTCCTTTTTAACGGATCGTAAATTCCCTATTCTTGCTTCCAAGGCAGATACGCAGTCGCGAGATTCACAAATGAGTTTTTCTGTGTGTATGGTGGACGCCAGAGTTGTAAAGTTTTAATGAGTTTTATTTCTCTTATACCTTATTTGGTCAAATGCAGAAGTTTTAGCTACAGACTCTAAGGCGCCGTCACCGCTCTGTCGCCATCTAGCCTGATGTCGCCCAAAAATCAAGGCATTCCCAGTCCGAAAAGGGATAAACGCGCAGCCGAGGGGGGCGAAAAAGTTAATCAATGCCTAACCTATCGCTTCAGCTTTCCTTATCGTCTCTCCACTGCGATTTATCCGAAGAAACAAGCCCCCGCCTTCGTTCCCAGTGCGCGCCGGGCCGCCGCTGCTTAAAAATGGGCGACTGGAAAATCTTCAGGTACCAAGCAGCACCTGAGAACGAAGTTCTGACAGTAACGATCTTAATTAAGGTTAATGCGCTCCTCGACGCCACTTGATTAAATTAATGTGATCATACAAATAAATCTTAATTAGAAACCGCAGCATCTCTTGCAGAAAACGTGCCCGAAGGTGGGTTTATATTAAACACGTAGCTTGTCCGGCTATCGGATTATTTACCGCATTTTTATCGTATTCTCTACTTTTCTTTCTAAAAATGTACCGAGCTACTTACAGTAAATTAGTCGCCACCTCTAGCACAGTAGTATTGTTGTTGGTTCTGCAGTCTTAACACCTTATAATAATGCGAATTCAAATATTGATAATGATGAGGATGATAATTATAATAATAATAATAATAGAGCGCAACAAAAACTACGTAGCTTGGCTACGTACTCCTCTGAAGACTATTAGAAATCCCATTGTTCTAGCCTGAAAACAGGAGAGATCGCAAACCCCAAACTCAGGTCCGTTTTCTTGACAATTTCCTCTCTAAGCAAAATATAGCGCATTTTAAGGGAACGAAAATATCATTTGTGGCTTAGAGCGGCGCCAACAATTTAACGATTTCAAATGAGCCCCGACTGGTTAAAATCTGACAATTCCCCCATCACGATGGCAGATGACGGTTAAAATGACCAGAAATCAATATTCTGGCCGGGTGTCTCGGGCTGATAAGACCAACCAAGACAATGTTGACTATTAAACTCGACAGCTTGAGATATTACACTATTAGTTATGCTATTTTTAATAATCTATAATATTTGGGCTATAATTAATTAATTATACGGGTCAGATAATATCTGAAGCTGGAATGAGGTCTGAAGGGTCTATTAAGGCCGGTAATGAGAAAGGAGAAATCTAATCTGAGGACGAGGAGCCGTGAAGGAACAAATATACAATTGCCGTCAGATACAGAGCGAGAGAGAGAGAGAGGGAGAGGCAGGGCCTGAGAGAGAGGGGGAGAGAGGGAGGGAGAGAGAGAAAAGGAGTTAAGAGGGAAAGGGGGAAAGAGAAAAAACGAGAGGATGGCAGGCTGGAGAAATACACACAGTGAATCATTCTTAAAACTGTACCCTTCATTTTTGTTTAATGTAACTAGAACTAAAGTATCCATCCATCCTTTAGCACCCTAAATCTTTAAATGTTTTTAAGAAATAAACTTCTAAAATAATTTTCTCATCTTTTTAAAATAACATTACCGTCGATTAATTAAAAAATGCACATTATTTTTTATTATGTCTGCAAAGATAATAATGTGGAATATGGAACTGAATTGCTGTCAAGTGCTTAAATCGCAAAAAGGTAGCTGGCAGATGCTGTTAACGGGCTCTCTGCTGAGTGAAAGGTGTCGTCCTGTGTGGCCTCACACATTTTGACGCATCTGAAAGGCAGACTGCCAGAGACTTGTGCTTAAAACAGTAGGCATACTGAATACTGGCCAGAGTCCTTTATAAAGTCTGCTCTGTAGTGTGTAATGTAGTCTAATACCTGGAAACGCTCCTTGCTTCACCACCAGCTGTCGTTCCAGTGGGTACAGCCAGTACTTGCTGTGGCTGGTTACTTTGTGAATCTTTGCACACAGTTTG
>JAODKL010000017.1:15837271-15849661 GCA_026780765.1 Petrocephalus schoutedeni
GAGGTTCGACAATCCGACAGACCCCCAAATAGACCTTACCAGGGAGGCTGAGGAGTGTGATCCCCCTATAGTTGGAGGAACTCCGGGCGGCTCTCATCCATCTCAAGGGCCCGGCCACTGGGGAGCTTTTTAACCACCTCAGCAACCTCTGCCCCAGAGATAGGGGAGTCCACCCCCAAGTCCCCAGACTCTGCTTCCTCATTGGAAGGCGTGTCGGCGGGATTGAGGAGGTCTTCGAAGTATTCCTTCCACCGACCCACAATGTCCCCCCACCATAAACAGTGTTGCGTATGTTCAGCACCCCTACTGTAGAGTAAAGTGGGAAATGTAATTTATAATAATTAATTTAATACAGTGTTGTGCACAAGCTGACACCTATGTAAATCGCTGTGTAAGTGAGTTCATTCATGTAACTTTATTACAACAGCTAAAAAGAGTGAACAGCTAAGTGCTGGTGCTACAGTAACTCAGCCTGTGATTGGCTGGTTGACTTCTAGTGTGCTGCTCTAATGAAAGCTTTCATTAGAATAGGGTCAGAGCTTTGTAGAACTGTGAAATGTATGTGGAAATCGGGGGGAAATTATACGTATATGTGTATGTATTTGTTTATGTATTGATTCAAATAACTTTAGGTGGTATGTGTGGAAGAACCTTTCAAATAAATAAGAAAAAATATTAAATTAAATTAAAACCATAATCCTGAGAAAACCATGGCTGTATGTAAGGGATTTCCTGTTTTCTTTTGTTTTTCTTTAAGTTTTTTTGCTATCGTTATCGTTTTCTTACATTACGGTACAAAATTGGCTTCTCAGTAATGATTCCCTGTTATAACGGCTTAGGAAGTCATCCTTAAAAATAAATAAAATCCATTTTGCAGTGGCAGCTGTAAGTATGAATGTTTGCGAAGAGAGCAAGAAGCTTCGACGGATAACGAAGAAAGATCTGGGAGGATTAAATCAATAAAAAACAATAGCTACATCCATGTCAGGGCTAAAATATCCTAGCAGGGAGTCGTTTGCTGTTACTTTTCCAATTACATATTTCCACACTGTGATTCTGTAAACACACTCTGATTCTCCTTGTTAAGGGTTTAATAGTTGAACACTCTATGGGGTCTAACAAGGACTGACTGGAACAATTGCTGTGTTTTACAAGGTAAGCATTTTGAAATTGATTGGTTAAACACCATTTAAAGGCATTTTCCACAGGCATTTTTGCCACTTCTGAGAGCTTCTGCCACCATGATAATTAAGGTAAACTCCATTTTCACACTATTGTGGGGCAGACGCCCACACTGTTTCCCACAGAGACGCATGAAAGCCTTTTATTGGACGTCTGATTGCAAATCGGGGTACAGTAATCTCTATTAAGGTCCCGCCGCAGACATAGAAGGATAAACAAAAACAAGTTTGCATGATTATTTTTGACGGTAATAATGATTAGCGAGGCATCGATCGTGGAATAATGCGTCAAGCTCACGCGTGGAGCGCTGTTTCGAATCCGATCTCGTCATAGAGCCGACGCTGTTAACACAAACAGAAAAATACAGAAAATGAAATCAGGCCCCCCTCTGGGAATAAAAAAAGAAAAACAAAACCATGGCCTTCAAAAAGAAAGGACTGGCTTTGGAAAAACACCCTCCGCCCCCCAAAAAATAAAAAAAAAGGCTCACTGGGTCTAAAGTACTATATCGCAGTAAAAAACATATATATATTAAGTTCACTATTTAAGTTGAAATACAACAGTGTGACGGTGGGTTGCTTTAAAAGAAAATAACGTATTCTTAATTTTTTTTTTATTATTATTAGTACTGGACATCAGACACCTTCCCAGGTCCTTAATCACAGAGCGAGTTTCCCCCCATTTCCGGGAAATGCCCCCTGAACACAGAGCACAGGTCGCGGGGCGGCAGATCGGCATGAGACTGCAGAAAATATGTTTATAGGGGCAAAGACGCCTGCAAAGGGGTGGAATTGAACGGATTAGCATGAACCGCTCTGGTTTTGATTACCTCTGGCTGGAAAATATTTGGAAGCCACCAGGGGCCCCTCAGATGTTATGATATGGTCAATCCCCCCCCCCCCACCCCCCGTGTGTATGGTCACAGGTCCCCGTTATTGAAATTGAATTGATATTTTGTAAACTTCATTTGCGGATAATGTGATCTGACAGGGACAAACGCGCCTCCGAATTGTTTCCAAACCGAGTCCAAATGAAAGTTATTATAGGGTAAATGTGTATTTCTTTGTCTTGCGGGCCTGCTCCCCTTGGCTGGCCCCGGCACACGCGGGCCCTGTTATGCCCTGAATATGTATCCACTTTCCGGGGTAATTGAATTGATACTGTCATGTGTGGGGTGAACAGAAGCGGGCAGGCCGCAGATAGGCCGGGAGATTGAATTGGAAAGGACAGGAAGATTTCCTCTGCTGAGGACCCACTAGGTCACAGTGCCATCATAAAATAGACACACCTCACTGTTCCCGCATTACACAGACGGCCCCAATTGTCTCCACAATAATCTCCCTGTGATATAATGCAGACTTTTCCAATTCCGCCGGCTCTTGCCAGACCTCAGATGTGTTACATATTAATTTCCTTCCCCAGAAAATTTGCCCAGCTTTAGTTCAGATTCAGTTAGCCGGATTGATGAAAGCGGCAAAAGGATACGACACTTACTGATTCCCTCTTTTCACCTTTGATTAGCTCCACTTGTGAATTATTTCTTCCTTGTCACTGTGCGATTAAGTTGCTGGGAGGTAGAGGCAGGGCCGTCGGAGAGCGGTAGGGAAATAAGGCGGGAAGCCGCCGGCCGTGAACAGGACCCGTGGCGGGCCCCGCGGGGGGGAGGTAGGGGGGGATGAGGGGTGCGACAGGGACCTGCCGAGCGAGTCGGCTTTGAGGCTGACCCCGGGCCTTCCGGCTTTTTCCCCATTAAATTAGCCTGGGCCTCCCCTGTGTGTGAGCATTTACTGGTTCACGTGGGAGGCGGGGTTTCCTTTACATGACTATCGTATGGCGGTGCAGAGGGTAGCAACATCCACACAACCAGACCGAATATATGGCAGAGACCATGTACAGAAATAATCAAACAGCCTCCTTACATGCAACGGTTTCTATATAATGGTAAGAAGACGGTGTACATCGTGTTGACATATTCTTATCATAATTTGTAAATGCTAAAGACCATTTTATATTAAACAGGGCCACAGGGAGGCAGGACACACCCTGAACAGGCCTACAGCCTGGACCTACAGTACACTGCCTGGGAAACCAGTTGATTGGAACCTCTAACCTCCCAAGAATCAAAGCACTACGTTAAAGACATTCGTCGGTGACACTGATTTTATGGCTAATTAATTTCTGGAGTCATACTGAAGTGGAACGTAAACTTTCACTGGCAATTGGCAGTAGGGCGCTCCAGTGAAACCAAATGTTTGCTCTAACATGTAATAATGGCAAATAAAGGTGGTATGCATTGTTTTGGTGTAATACACCTACAGCGTGGCCTTTGACCTGTCAACATTCGGAAAGCTATACCAAGTGACCGTCAAGGTATCACGCTGGTGAGTTAACATGGGACTAACTCTGCCTGTCCCATTGGATGGGGTTTTGTTAAGTAAACATGGGGCTAATTGTCTCTCTCGTGTTAAATGAATTTTTTTATGGACACTTTGAGGGCATGTAATTACCACGGTCATAAACATTGACTTCTGTTTGCGAGACATGAGTTGTGCCATAAAAATCATCGTTTCTTCCCCGCTTCCGGCGCACCTGCCGAGCCAGCTGTCCGACGCGGCTTACATTTCGTCATAAAATACTAATTGCTTATCGACCGAACGCCTGCATCTCAAATCGGCCGAGTGGAGCGTTGGGCGAAGGCACCGGCTAACGCAGCTTGACGACGGTGTGATGGGATGGCGGCGTGCATGAAACGCCTCCCAGGACACGTTAAGAGGCTCACGCATCAATGAAGAGGGGGAGCGCGTATTTACGCTACCTGTCCCCGGGGCAAAAGAAATCTGTGGTTCCCCCTAACCGCCACATTCCGATCTCTTCATTCTTTCATTTCGCCCTGTAACTACTAATTTTATTTTTTAAATAAATGCATGCGTATTTTATTGCAAAAGTGTTCCCCCCTTTATATACTGTAAACCCCATGCTAAAGATGTCACTGCACCTTCAAAAATCACAATTAACGTTCTTCAAACAGGCGTATGATTTCCAAAAGGCATACCTGAAATGAAGTTCATGCTGATGATATGTATACAGGATATTTGAATCTGAGCTGTTCTTTGAACTTCTAGAAGATCATAATAATTAAGCAGTGAAACATTTTATGATATAATTTAATCCACACAAATAAACAGTAAAGACACAAGAGTGAGTGGTTAGATTTGGCCTATATGCTGTAACTGAACTATGAGTCTGTGATGTTATGTGATGTGGAATTTTAAGACACTTGTGCAGGTAACCAATATGAAGTGTCTTTAAAAATGGTAATGTTTAACATAATGTTTGACCAAACCACAATAAATTGACAAATTCAATCTTAATTTCACAGGCCTGACTTTGGGCAGATTTTTATTGTTAAATGCTATCTGATTGTTGGCCATCCTTTTTAAGACAGTAAATCAGTTAATCAATGTTTAACCTTTATTCCCCTTTATGAAATTACTTGTGCTGCTGTTACCGCACTTTACCAGGCCCTGAATGGTACCCTCGGGATAAATCTATACTTGCTTAATGTTATGTGAATATTCTCTTGCAGGGAGAAAGTAAACCATTTCCAATTCAATATATGTCCCTCCCAGCTCTTACAAAATATACACTTATACATTACTACCTTACTTCTCATCCCTTGCTAAAATACTGCAATATCGATGGCAGCTTCTGGACGCTGTGAATAAAACCATGAATGATATTAATAAACTGCTAAGAGGACTGTTTTAACATCCATGCGAAACTCGAGAGTTTATTTGCTGTTAAACTGGTTCTAAACGCATTTGTCTGAAGTTAAAACCGCACTTGCGAATGTCGTGGGTTTAAAACTCCTTGCATCACGAGGAACGTAGCCCCAGAGGAGTCTAGATTCCGCTCAGACCACCAGTGAGACCCAGAGCAGCTGAGCATGTTTAACATTTATTTTTATTTTTCAGAAAGGCAGCGAAATCCATCACTGCTGGCATTCAGCAGCCGGCTGACACTTATCTGGGCGTCCCGCTGGAGGTCCAGCTGGGGACCGGCTGCCTGACTCAAAGCGACCTCAGGTGTCAAGAAGAAGAGAAGCGGAACAACCCCTGTTTACCCCGCGCTGATTCGGGCAGGTAGGCCGCGGTGGCTCTTAAATCACGAGTCAAGGGCCAGAAAGGAGGGTAGGGGAAGGCGCCTAGAGCAGCCAAAGCGTGTAGTGTGTGTTACGGAAGGAAGCGTAAAGCGAGACCTTGGCCGGAATTCCACCTGAGCAAAAGGGCTGGCGACCGGCGACACCGAGCGTCTCGGGCCATCTGATTTCAATAGCTTCTCTGAAGCTGCTGTGTGCTTTAAGGATTCACCACTCAATACGAAGGCTTGGTCCTACACATTGACTGTTATTGACAGATGGTATCAGCAATATCTGATGGGTTTTCAAAACCCCCTTACAGAACTCAACAACGCAGATGCATTTAAACAGCATTTCCTTATTTGCCAACCAAAATAAAAACATCCTGAATGAGATAAAGAAAATATTTCAGAAATCTGTGTTCAAAGCTCACCTTGCTCTGTATGCATGTATTTTGCATGTTCTCCCCATGTCGTCGTCATATTTTAAACATGTGCGTCTCCTGCTGGTAAACAGAGGCTCTTGCGCGTGAGATCGGCACATTTGCAAAGGATCGATTTAGTAATACCATGGGAATTAATGAGCGCCGTCAGGAAGGACAGCGCCCTGACGAAGTGCTTCTCCGCAGTCCTGTTAAAATGACAGTCTCAGATTTACCGATATGTGAAGTCGGTGAAGGATAGGACGGGGCCAGCGGCTCTGGGCTGCTTTACCGCGCCATGTCCGCAGTTGTATACCCCATTACTTAAGAACAATATCATGCTTTGACAATTTAATGCATTTCTTATAGCGCGTTCAATCAGTAGATATCGCCGGATCATGTGATGGGCGCCAGAATGTACTCACAATGCAATTTTCCCAGAATGCAATTCAGCACTTACTTGATATGAAGAGATACATGGTGGGACATGAATCTGTACTTGACTAACAGCTGTTCTATGTGAGGAGGTTGAGAACTTCTCCTGCTATTGCTATTGGAAATGCCAATGGCCCCGAATGGTAATAGAACAAGATTTCCCAAAAGAAATTTCCTAAAAAAGTCTTTTACTCTTCAGCTCAGTATTTCTTGATGACTGTTGAACGGCATAACAAATACGTATATTTTTTCTAACCTATTTCAAGCAACACTATAGAGAACTTCATCCAAAATGTAATTGGACACAATATTGTCCGTATGAATTTTGTGTCCATGGACTTTAGATACACTTAGATACACTTTGCCCTGTACCACGTTCAGATAGTAATTCTTGTCCCTTTGTCTTTACCATCACCTGTGATACACCAGGTCCTTGTAAACCGACATAAAGGAGAATTCTTTTCAAATTAAGGAATTTTACCTATATCAGCTTGTTGTACAAAAAATTTAAATTGACATCTGATCTATCACTCAGTTAAGTAACAGCTCATCCACGGGGCCCATATTTTTGCCGAGGTACACGTTGCCACCCGGAGACATTATCTGTGAACGCAGAGCGTGTTTTCGCCGGCGCGCTGGTGATACGCAGCTGCACCCGTCAAGGAACCGCGTAACAGGGCCGCGGCAAAACGTATTAGAAACTAAACTGCGAACAAAAATATGACGAGATTAGCGCTGTTCGGCGACGACGAATTACCCACAACTCGATGCACTCCGCGAGACAAAAAAAAAGAAACGCAAACAAACAATAAGTGAAAAGCCATCTGCCATCAGAGGGGAGTTTTTGTTGGAGGGTTTAGTAAAGTAAGGAACAATTGCCTGCATTCCCTGCCCTGCTGTGGCTCAGTACCACCAACTGATGGTGCTGCTTTTATCGCTCCCAAAAAACCAGAGGGGGAAAAAAAGAGAGAAATGAGATTCCCTTTTTTCCATTTATACACCTGTGATAGCAAATAAAAAGACAAAACATTATTTGAAGATAGAAGATACAAGGCCGGCGATAACGGGGCTTGGGCCCAGCTCCGGTGGCACTGTGACTATTTCATCTTCCATGGTAACTTAAACACCAGACAAAAGCCTTCACAGTCCAGAGCTCACTGCCAGCCCACCGAGATTGAGTGGGATTGTAATAATTCATAGACTTTGGGTTCCACTCTCCCGAGGTGAAGAATCCCATTATTCTCTGATGAAACGGCCGCAGTGCCAAAGTCCAGCCGCTCCTTTCATCGCGGCGGCGACGTCGGCCAGCTATTCCAGGGAGCAGCTCCAGTGCTCTGAACAGGAGGGACGGCTTACAGTAGGAAGTGAGCTCGGATGAAGCTGCCAAGCAAGGCTTTCGACCACCTCTGGTAATGACCGCTTTGTCGTGACTCCAATCCGGTCCCAAGAGATTTCGTTGGAAAAACACATTTAGTTCAGTGCGGCTGGCCATCACTAAGACATCCCCTGCCTGCACCTTCAAGACCTCACCTCTACGGTCCATGTATACTTGGGGGAAAAACAAAACACTAATAGGGACAGGTAAACAAACATAGGGCATTTCCCAGCATGCACTAGAAAGTCAAGCACAGGGTTGATTATATCGTTTAGGTGTGGCTCCACTTGCACGAAAACCTACAGAAGCTCAGGAGCCAATTTACTAATTCTTGGGTTTATATACATTTATTTATTGTTTTGTATTGATATTCATTCGCTTCATGGACTCACAGGCAGCTACCTGTGACTAAAACATGCGAAATATTAACCCCCTAAATAGAAGAAACCGTAGGGTTTGTAACATTGTTAATGTGCTGATTTAATCTTAACATGGAGCACCTTGAATACCACAGACCATAACGGATAAATGATGTCTATATAGCTTCCCAGTAACAACTACCAACCTTATGTGGAGTTTACCCACTACAATGAGTCAATTTTTCAAAATGAGCTGGCCGTTCACCCCTGTAATGGTCTTGAAAGTCATGCAAGACTGTAATATTCAGGTGATTCTTCTCCTAAATAGTCAATTGTTTGTACCATAGTACTATGCACAGAGCTGGTCCTATGCTTAGTGCACCTGGATACATACATTTGGCTACTGTAGGTGTGGGCACTGACAGTTCCAACCACTACTGCCCATCACTTGGGGGGGGGGGGTTGCCTAACATTAAGGTCTCCCTAGAGTCTGCATACACTAGCATGGGTGCAGTTCTTCAACTGGAAACCCAGCCAAAAGTTGGTCAAACCTATCAGCGACTGACACGGGACAATCTCCCATTCTGAGCAAAGATTCAGCCACATGCTATGATGTCATACATAAAAACTAATTCATTTACCCTTTAAATGTTCTTTTAGACAAAAGCCCTTCAATATAAGGTAATTAGCTCCTTCTGTTTAATTAGCGCTTTCAATTTCAAAGGTTGTTTTGAATTCGTCCTTGAGGCCTACCATTTACCATTTATCAAACTATCTATGACATCACCAATTGTAAGACGTAAGGACTATATTAATCAGTCAGACTGCACAGGAGGACAAAAGTACTAAAAATGACATTAGAAGTGCGTCTGTGTCCAGCAGTAAACTTTCTTTACACAGACCAGTGGTTTACTCACCCCACTTGGAGCTAAAAACAGAGGGTTCAGGTACAAACTGTATTTTCCTTTCCAAAGGGGGCAATATTTTCTAGAAGGATGGGAAAGTTTTTGGCTTAATTTCCTATGTGTTTCAAAAAGGCCAGATATCTTTGCATCTGTGTTTTCTTGTGTCCGGCAAACACCGTCATAAAGCACTCAAATTCTTCAAAAGTCTTCGAAGAAGATACTTCAAAAGTATCTCTGCGCTGATTCCCACAGATGAGCAGGTCCTGGAATGGAGATCGGAAGAGGAAAGTGATCAAGCACTAAGTCTGCTGGTCTGGCCAGAAAGGAACGGAAACCCACGATTGTTGCATTAAAACAGCCGCCATTCTTTGTATAGCAAACCCCCAGTGCACTTCATCTTTCAATGTGCATCCACACAGAAACACCCATACTGTATAAAATGTACACAGCACACCATTATTAGTAATGTATGCAAATTATAACAAATGCAATAAAGAGTACTTAAACAAAACCATTCAGGGAACAACGAGCTCCAAGTACAATTTAAATAATTTTTAAATCATTTTAAAATGTTCTGTTCTGCTACTGCAGTGTTCGGGCCTGATCACCTATATCGTCATGTGCTGTAGTCTATATAGCCACAGCCATGGTCGCGGGTTTTAATTGCGTCACCAGCGCGGACCGCAGGCGTGAGTCCCTGGTGGCCGGGCTCTCGAGTGGGTGTACAGGCCCCACCCCGCCCGCTCATGCTCCCCTGTTACCCTGCCCCCCCCCATCATCATTAGCCATTTCCTAGTGGATAGAGATACAAAATAACTAGCCTTTACAGTGCGCCATTAAACTGTCATTTGGGCAACTGTGCATGAAGAGGCTGCAGATAACGGTCAGCAGCAGCGGGGACCCCGTTCGTGAATCATGGCTCTCTACACTGTACTTAAATCACATTCACCGCTCAGGCAGCCAAGGGTTTCATTAAAGTGGAAGCCATTCGGCGAGACAATTACTTTGGGAGCCGAGGGTTAAAACAACAACCCTGGCGACGGCAACCCGAAGAGTTAAATTCTTAAAGAGTTGTGTGTTTAAAACCAGGGGCCCTGGTACATTTCTTAAGAAGCGTTATTGCGGAAGCGCATACAGATTCGCACGCAAATAAAAATCAAACGTGTCACTTATAATAAACACAAGGTTGCTTTCCCCGAGGTCATTCCCATCTCGAGTGGTTTTTAAAGCGTCGTTACATTTTAGAATTAAGGTTATGGAGAGCGTGTTTATCAGCTAGCCCTGAAACACATTCGTTGTTTGTTTTTTCTGGGTATTTATTTTATCGGCGAAACACATCGGCTAACAAAGAATCTGGAGCAAAGCTATAGCTATGCAACGTGGTTCAGAGTGACCCCTCTGCCAACACGCAGGCGTCCGCGACTGGAAGAGATCACGCCTATTAATAGCAGTTTTAATCGAGAGAAAAAAACAGGCGACACGCCGTTAAAAATACCGAACGGCATTAATGCGTAGCTAAATCGCGGAATCTGAGTGAGCCGCCCCCGGCCCAATTCTAGCAGCAATCCCAATGCGTTTTTCGGCATTTCTTTTATTCTTTCTTGCAGGTTCTTTATCTGTGGAGAAACGATCTCCACCCTCAGCCCTCCGGACGGGGAGGTCGTTATGAAAAGGTTTTCAAGCGTGAATAAGCGACCTGTTCAAACAGCGTTCCAGCCTTGTTGTGACCCACCGTAAGTATGTAAAAGCCACACATTGGTGAGGAATCCTTATTTAAAATGGGGGGGAGGGGGGCTGTTTCAAACACATTATATATATCAGCACGCCAAGATATCATCGTGTATTGCGCTCGACAGTGACGTGCGAGCGGGCTCTGGGAGGGCCGGCCTGTGAATGGACCCCAACTGGCAAGCTTTTTACCTGCAGTAAATCAGAACCTGAAAGCAATATATATATTTTCGGAAGATAACCCCATTTCCGGCGAGCGTTCATTGAAATGATATAATAACTGACACGTCGCGGGGGGGGAGGGTGGATGCCATCGCGGGAAAGAGAGCTTGATAAATATGGCATTTGCAAGTTCCTTTGTGGAGAGACCCTTTATGGCCAGAGAAATTTAAACACCCGGAAAGGCAGAGTTAAATTGAATGCCAAAGAAGCCACTAAGCTTGTACCTCTAAAAAGAAATTCAATTAAGTGGGATTTTAGCCGTGTGAATGAGTTAGGAGTCCCTCTTGTCCTGATAAGGGCTCCAACGGGACAAGGCCACCTTTATACACGGGAAATATCTGCTCTCTCTAAACGCATAATCCTTGCTCAGAGTACAAACGCGAATCCCAAATATCAATGTGCCGTGGAACCAATTTAAACACAGCGAATCAGCCGGGGCTGGGGGCGGGGGGGTGACTCGAAGATGGACTTAGAGCCAGACTCCATCTCCCTCCCGCAGCGGGGCCGTGTGACTGGCAGGGCCGGGTCGCCTCGCTGCGCCCGCACACGGGACCGGTCCTCCGCTGCGTGTGCCCTAGTCAGGGTTTAAGGCCCCTGCGTTACTGGAAGATGCCAGTGCAGCTTCCAGACTCGAGTTCACTGAGACTGTGAATGAGTTTTGAAAGGAGTTAACTGAGTTTAGGCCCCTGTGATAGACAAACCGTCTTTGAACAAGTAAAACTGTGTGCCAGAGAAAATGGTGTGTGAAGCAGCGTACACATTTAGTGTCCTGAACTGGCTAACACATCAGCTGTGATAGCTAATGAAATTATAGATTATGTATATTTTTCCATTTTAAAAATGTATATGTATACTTTAAATTTATGATCATTACGTTGTGGGTGGTGATATGGATATGATATGACATTCATTTTTATAACTTATTTATTTGCAATAAAAGTCAGATTTCAGTTTAAATGCAAATTAACAGCACGTTCCACAAAACTTTACAGTTCATTTCCTTACATTTTTATCATTTTTCCTATACCGGCGAAGCTCTTATATGCTAGAGAGGGGGGAAAAAATCATTTAAAAGAGCATCACCGTTTCCTGGGCGGTTGCGGTATCAGCAGGATTAGAATAACTTTCCTTTGAACTTGAGAAAGGCATGCAAATCCGGGCCCTGGAGATGGTACACAGGAATCAGAACCCCACCACGGTAATTGCTTCAATAACAGAGTTTATGGAGAGTGTCCACCTTTTAACAGAGTAATAATACTTTAAGGAGATTGTAATGGGTAGGCCGGATCGTACCGAGGGGCGCCGATGCACGGGAGGGCAGTGTGACCCGTGTTGAATTTCCAAATATCTCTATATCACGGTCCCATTTTAAAGGCCGGAGACATGTTTATATGTTCAGCTACACACCGAGCCGAGTGCCCGGGGCCACGCGGGACCCTGCGATCGGCCCGCGATCGACTCTGCAGGGTACCTGACGGACCCTTAAATCGTCCATTCCACGTGTCGGGCTAATTGATTGTCTAAGCCGGGGTTAATTAATTAATTACAGGGAGAAATGTGTGTTGAGATGCAGTATGAGCTGGGGCTAATGCGGCTAATCCAGCGCCGGGGGGGGGGGGGGGGGG
>JAODKL010000017.1:15878913-15894730 GCA_026780765.1 Petrocephalus schoutedeni
GGAATGTTTCCAGTACCTTGTTGAATCTATGCCACAAAGGATTAAGGCAGTTCTGAAGGCAAAAGGAGGTCCAACCCTGTACTAACGAGGTCTACCTAATAAAGTGGCCGGTGAGTGTATATTCTTATCCTGTATGTGTCAGCACAGTATGTTTATAAAGTGCTGGTGTCGCCTCGGATAAAAGTATCTGCTAAATAAAATAAATGTAAATGTTAAATTAATCATATGGCAATAGTCACAGTGATACATAGTTGCATAGCTGTTTTTAAATAATGTATGTATAAAACTTACAGGAAGGGATGTCCATATACATTGCTGATCAGCTTTGCTGATGTTGATGTTATGAGGTGAATGCACCATATCTAAGTACTGAAAATGTGTGCATTTTAAAGTCTTTTAACATTAAAGGTATTCCTCCAACAACACAATTACCACCCCTGAAATATTCTCAACCAATAATTGCATGGCTAACAAACAGCATGCACTATCCAGTCAGCAGCTTAATTAAGGCTAATTAGTACAGGGGGTTAGCAGACCCTGGACTGGAAACACAGTCATAGCACCATTAACATAAGCAAAGCTCAGCCAGATCATTATCGAGCTGATTCAGCATCAGTAGCTAAATGAGAAGCTCAGTAACAGCAGCAGATGCTTTCCTTCATGCCATTCGGGGCATATTGTGGGAACGGTTTCCTTTCCCTCACTGCTGAGTCAAAAAGATATGATGCGTAAAGGTGTGTGGATGTTCGCCATGTTCGCGTTGTACGGTTAGAGTGACGTTTGCCAGCCTGGTAAGAAACACAAAGAAGGCCTGGCTTTAGTGACCACAGTGCACCAACAATGCCAAGGACTCACCCTAAGAACCCCAGTCTGATTAAAACCCAACCAGATAGCATCAGTTTTATTTAGACATGAGGTATAGTGTTCCTCTTCCTGCGGTCTCACAAGCAACACCTAAACACCCACTGTGCTCATCAGATGACTTTGGCTCTATAGTATATTATGGCAGTAGAAGGGGAATTGCTTTTAGCAAGAACACCTGTAAAAATAAAACAAAACATAAAGTTTTGTTTTTGCGTGCACTCAGTATCATGGGGGCCTAGCATGGACACCCTAACTCTGTAAGCTGTAGAAGTCAATCCAAAGGGTAGGGCAGAGAACTGCAAACTGTCATTTGAACATGGTTCTGTTTACAAGCATCAACCTTTGAACAGAACTGGTCCCAACAATATTCAGTATTAAATGGTGGGTCACAAAATCACAGGCCAACATAATCATCGAGGTTATTTGTTAAGCGTTCAAGCTCAGCTGACTTTCAATCAAAACAATGATAACTTGATCGCAGTTGGCATGCTTGTCATAATAATTGCTAGCAAATCATCACTGCACCATAAGTTAAGCCATTACACTTTAATACTGTCAAAAGTTAATTGCAGCCTGTACCAGACTGACATCTCTTCGAGGGAGTCCCTCTGCTGTGGGCCTTTGCTTCCCCTGACCCCCTGTGCTCCTGGAGAAGCAGGACTTGATAGGCAGATGCATGGATTTTCTGAAACTAAATTCATGTTACAGCATGGTATATGTGTTTTCTATAGAAGGTATGGGGAGAGAATTGTATGATTTTTTTCTCATTGATATGTTCGGCTTTGGACCTCTTATATTCTCTTCATCCCTCTCATCCTCGGGCAGGGCTCTAGGTTCACAGGCATTAAGAGTCAAAACTTAGTTAATTATGTTAATAATTGCATTTTGTACACTGCTTAAACCCTTAGGTTTATAATTCAGCTAATCCATGCATAGATACCATCTTGCCTTGAAGACCCTGGAGACAATTCCAAAAGAACCCCACCGACACACTTCCAAATGGCTTACAGGTAGGTGGTCTTTTGAAGACAAAGAACGTGGACGTCAGCTACAGAAAAAGAGGTCTGGGCATCCTTTGGAGTGGCACCAGGGTCCGTGCTGTGTGACTTTCCGGGATTCTCTGTGGGATAAACTTGACGGATGTCCACATCGCCCAGGCCGCAAGTTGGCTCTATTTATCCTGTTTGTATTAAAGTGGGCTGATGAATGCTTTGCAGTGGCTCTATAATCCTCTGCAGACTGATAAGAGGCTTCAGGAGCTTTTCTCTGGCTCTCACGGTGTGTTACAGTAAGCAGGCCGCTTCTGACCTAGTGGGCGGGTCACCAAAAGAGGCGTAGTGATTAGATCTTTGATTGGCTAGCCTGCTGCCACACTGATCCCTTACCTGATTATTCTTATATCACTGACTATAATAATGTGCTTTATGGTTATTTTCTATGAATTCATTGATGTTCGTTTTCTTATTTTATGACATTACATGCATGGAAACAGAAATCAGACAAGCAGACAACAAATTCCTCGATATAAACCACCTAAGCTTATAAATGATTAAACAAGGATTTCATAGTAAAAATGTGACATCTGGGGAACTAGCCTGCGGGCCTGTTTTCTTTTTAATCAAGGGGAGAATATGAAGAGGCCCGAGATAAAATCACGTAGCGAGAGTGTGGAAATACACCGACCACTCGATCATGCAAACCGAAATCAGGAACAGCATAACATTAATACTTATGCACACTTATTCCATAATATTACTTATATATAGTGATGATAACATTGTGATTTATCAGACTAGCCAAGGTATGGCTGATGTCACCCTGCAAGTGGGCTAAGACACACATATAGCATCCAATACACAATGAAAATGAGGTGTGCTGCTCCAGAGCTGCTGGGTTTTATGGCACTTTATAATAACTGCTACCAACCAGAGGTAACTGATAGTCCCTCTCCTGGTGGTCCCACGGGCACCTTCTCTACATATTCTGTAGAGGATCTCCCTAATTGTGAGAAGCTGTCTCTGACACTCTGGGTCCCTCCACCAGTACCCCTGCTGAGGGGCCCTAACCCTAAGGATAAGGACCTGATAAGGATAAGGTTAATTTTACCCACGTATCATGCAGTTCCGTTTGCGATCCTGACTGGGGCAATCCTAAGGCATTCTTCGGAATCTATAGATGCATAGCTATAGATGTTTTTTTCCAGAGAAAGAGCCATTTAATAATCTGTGTTGCTTCACCAATTTAACCTGTCAATATGGTAAATATAAAGATATTACTCTATATTTTCCTGCAAGCAATTATACTTTAACCATAAATTTCAGTCTAGATATAAGAAAACATGAATTCTGAAGTATTATTTTGTACTGCATTTCTGTCGGTTTAGACTTGCAAAAATTGCAAAAATAGAAATACCAAGATAAATCCCTAAATAATATTACACATGATATATACTGTATATGCTATGAGAAATACACAGTCTTCTCTTCCTGATGAATAGATCTGGAAAACGGGTTAGTTTAAGCTTGTATGTCTGTAATATGTTAATTATTTACACCAGATTTTTTTTGGATAATGCATGGATACCTGAATGTTCATAATGAAAGCTTAGCAGAATCTAATGGTAACTTTCAGCTGACAGGCTGGCCCTGGAGATCCCATCTGCCCGAGGACTACCGCCTGGCCTCTCCGTTTCCCTAATCTGTGACTGTTCAGGTTTCCAGTTCCGATGATTTCCCGAACCACTGATCCGCCAGGCCGAATCTGTGTAAAATCACTGCATAAAAATCTGTATCATGGTTTAATCATAACACAAACAGCAATGGGAAAGCTTAAAAAGGCACATTTACGTCAATAGCAAATGCCTCTGTATCTAATCATAGCAAGACACAAACATTATTCATGTTAAATAAAGAGTCTATATACATAATGGACTAAATAGTCATGTGTTTATAACACTAGACTGAACTCCTATTGACACAGCATGCCGGTCAATAGAACAATTCATACACCAGCTACTAACTATCCATTCATTTATTAACCCATTTATTGATTAATAAATCTTGTAATAGACGGATAAAATGGAAGTTAGCCGACCATGCGTGCCATTAGCCGGATTATTCCTGGGGAATCTCAGCCAGCCAATGGAAGGCCAGCGGACAAGGAGGGGACAGCGTCACAAGGTCACCTGCAGACGCCCGATAAAAGCGCCGGAGACGCTCACACACACGCACACCGCTCAGTGGTACCCCAGGGAAACACGCTGCTTACAAACAGGCCAACACATATAACCCATATAAATACCGTCATGACATGCCGGAGAGGGAGGATCCTCACACGGCTCCCCAGGGCAGACCGTGATGGGAAAATATAATCTCTTCACGTCAGCTGGCCAATAGGAGTTTATTTAAACGCTTAAAGATGAGACCATCGTAGGGGTAATAATTAGGCAGTTTGCATGTGGCTGAGGTGCAGGGTCCTGAAACTGTAATCTCACGCTACCGGGACGCCTTTCTCTAGTCCGTATTTAAAACACATACATACCACATGCACACTATGCATATTTCACCTTTTCATAACAGCCTTTTCTGTAAGTATTTGCTTATTTAGTGTGTTGTCCTGATAAAAAACATGAGTCTAAAACAAAAAAAAATATTGTTCTATATGAGTGCCACCACTTCAAGGGAAATTATCTAAGCTATATAGAAAATTAAACATTAAAATATATATATTTTGACAGAGACAATTTTGCATCTAGTAGGCCCTATATGCATTCTTATTTCAGATAAAGATGTTTTCGATTTCTTTTTTATTTCTCGTTAATTCATTGGCTTACATTTACTTAAAATGGTAAACAAGTTATCTTGGACACGTAGTTTGTAAGTAGGCCTACTTCTGTAAGTTTGGGTAAGATGTTTCCAAATAATAATAAGGGGGAAAGCATTGTTGGTGGTGGACTCTCGCGTTGCTGTTTCTGTTCAATGTGACGCTCCTGGAGGAGCTTGGTGATCTATGGTGGATTGTGATAACAAGGATTTATATACGGTGCTTTCGGACGACGAAGCTGAGCGCTATCTTTAGTGCGTCCGGCTCTTTCACTCAGCACCATCGATGGTTACTTCTGATAACCACTATTAAATGCTGCCGATTATGTTTTAGTCCCTGATTTAATACGTATATTCGTCGTATCTCAAATGTTCTCACTGTTTAAGAAACATTTCATTTTATATAAGGATATGTTATCAGTTTGCGGTGATATTTAAATTTTAGTTTTGCGTCCTTTGCTCCCACCTGCTGGACATAAAAATAAACTACAACTGAATTCAGTTTGTTTTAATGTAACGGGATGGAAACAACCGAATGGAATAGTGATGCATTATTCAACGCTATTCAAGTTGAAAGTGTCTTGAAAGTGTTCCACAAAGCCGTCTTGCTCTTCATGAGACACAAACATATATCCAGGTCAGAGCGAGCTCGGGCGTCCCAGGGCAGGGTTAACCAGCAGCCCAGTTGGGGGTAGAGGCCTTGCTCAAGGACCCAACAGCAGCATCAGTCTGCCAGACCCAGGATTCAAACCGGCAACCCTCCGGTCACATGCACAGGGCCCTAACTCACTGAGCCCCCATCCACTGGTGCTCAGGAACTATGGCGGCCGACCTGGTCTGCTTTATAATCATGACTGTCAGCTATACTACAATACTGCTATTTTTATGGCAGGTGATATATTTTGGATTATTTGATCCTGATTTGAGATTTGAGGGTGACACCGTAGCCTTACACTTTCAGGGTTTGGGTTCAAATCCTTCTGTGTGTGTTTGGCGTTTTTTTTCTCTTATTATTAATGTGGATTTATATCTGTCTAAAAGTCTAAAATATATTATTGAATAAACTGGTATCTCCGAATTGCCCATAGTGTGTAAGTGTAATGGACTGGCATCCCGCCTAGGGTGCCCCTGTCTTGTGTCCTGTGTTTTCTGGCTCCAGGTCAGTCACCCTTAGCTGGATACGTGCTTATGGAAGACGGATGGATGGATGGATGGATGGATATATCCTTATTGCATAACTGAAATAGCTAGAAATTATATGTCATTGTCTAGGACCGGCCTAGCATAGATATCGAATGGCCAAGTGAAATGGCGTAAAACAGACCTAGGGGGAGATGCTCACAGAGTCCGGGTCGGCAAACGACGGCCGCCTGTGAACGGCGCTCTGGGGCGGAGCAAAGTCCCAGAATATCTGGCGTGCGCTCTAACCCTCTGCCAGCAGGTGGCAGCAACGTACAGGGCTGAGCGCGGGTTATGATCGAACTACCACGTTTTCCTGGGTCTTAACTCATCTGGGAAAGTTTGTTATGATATGTGGATTTTGTCGTGGCACAATGTTTGTAGATCAGCGCGGCACCACGATTCTTTAACGTAACACTTAGTTAGGCGCATTTGTACGCCTAAACGATATACCAGTGAGGCGAATATCACAAATCCAACACATATCAAACTGCGCTGAGATTCCAATTAACTCCCCCCTGAAAGTGCAGGATGATACTGTTTTCCATATATAATGCCGAATATAGTATATGCCAGTTAAAAACCATGGCGCTTAGGGGTTTTCTGTAACGTTGGGGACAGCAGACTGTCAGAAACTGCACGCTAATGGCAGCTGCTTTAGCACTTAGCATTGTAACTTAAGCAAGTCATCTTTACACTCCGTTTTCCAGGAGGCATACCTGCACAATGTACTATGGTGTATTTTTATAATAATATATCTAACACCGAATATCGATTAATATATCTGAGTAATCTCAGGAACCTACTAATTTAAGGTGATACCCTGTTTGTGAAAGACCTGAGAGGATTAATTTGCGAGTTACCATGGAGACACGTAGGCGGTGCGTCTTGCCTGTTTGACGTCATCATTATGCATCATCAAACCATGCCTTAGGAGAAATCTCCGTCAATATCCCAGAGCAGCGACCCATGTGCACATTGCAGAGTAATATACTGAATGCCTACCGTGTTAGGATGACTGGGTTTGCTGTTTGGAGGCATTCATATACACATTCTATTAAACACTGTCACGTGAGATACTCATACCTTATAAACTGTTATACATTCAAATGTGGCTTTTATATCTTTGGAAATACTAGATAATATGACAAGAGTTTTTTCATTAATCACAGAAAACAAAACATATATGGGTACTGGGCCTCATTAAGTGAAAAGTAACAGACTGCATCTGGATCAAAACATCTGGATCAAACCAGTGTCTCGCCAAGAACATCTGCCTGCCAGATATCAAATTACCAGAAACACCAACCATGACCAATTATTCTGTCATAATTAAATAAAAATAGAACCAATAATGGAGAATGTAAAGCTTTTACTCCCTTCTTTCTAGCCTACGTAGCAGATACCTATCTTTGAAACTCTCTTTAATTGCTTGACACGCAGATCTGAGGGCTAGCTGTGCTATATGTGCGGAAAGGCCCATGTATCTCACACGGCAGTAACCACAGTAGCACTCTCTGCCTGTCTGGACACACACGTGAGCTGACAGCGACTTTGAGGGACGGCATTTGGGTGCTAGGGACCGCCAGCCCTCCCTCTGTGAGATTAATAAAGACCCGCGACATTAATCAAACAACTAATTCATCCTAATTGAGCCAAGCGCTGATCTGTATTAAGAGGCCACACGAAATTAATTTGAAGGAAGATCTTTTTAGGGCATATGTCAGCGTATTTTTTATTTTTTTTTTCACAGAGGATGAATCCAACACAATGACGTCTAAGTCTCGAAAGCAGCCCAGCACTGCGCTCACAGCCTTTATAAACATAATTGATTAAGAAATTAGTCGGGACAGAAAAAAAGCAGCACACAGAGTGGGTACAAACAGGGGTCCTTGTCACAAAGCAAGTTTAAATGGGCCTGCAATTTGTCGAGATAGCTGCTTTCAGTTAGCCACAGTCATGCTAATCAGAATGTGGTAATTGGGCCGGCTGCATATAACGAATTGGACTGCACTGCTACAAACAGGCAGTGTCAGTACATTTTACTTGGCTGAAGAAGCATTATTAGTTTACAGACTTTGAGGTCTTTTCCTGGACTGATGCTGGTCAAATCTTGTATGAGACAGCAAGGCAAATTATAATAATGAAGATAATATTTGGTACGTATATTGTACTTGTGTGTGTGTGTGCGTGTGCGTGCGTGCCATTGAGTTCCCAATATGCTGCTCGTTATCCTAGTAGCTGTTTGAAATCTCTGTGGCTGTAGAAAGGTGCCGCTTTAAAAGAGCGGCGGCTGATTATCCTGCAGGCTGCCTGGGCGGCTGAGCCACGCACTCGGGGGGCAGGGGGCGGCTGGCTGCTCCGCTTCTGAACGTTAGCAGAAAGCTAATTAGCCAGCAGCTGTTACATGGGAGTCTGATTACACAATCGGGAGATTAGCTGCCCATTTGAGATTCATGAGCACAAAGCTTCATTTCATAATAAGCCTAACATCTGCCGTGATTTCACAGTAGCACCACGGGGCACTTTTCTGCACGTTTTTAGGACGTCTCTGCCATCCCCGGCGCCCTCTTCTTGTGGTCCCTCCATTATACACTGAAGGCCAGTTTTACAGTAAAGGCTCTGGGATAGATACTGATGCTTTCATCTATGGACATTCTGGTACTAACTTCACAGTAATCTCTATTCTGTTAATTACAGCTCTACAGGTGGCCGTAGCTCTCAGAGCCTGATTCTATGCCTAGAGTTGTTAATGTCTAGAAAATAATTTGTTACTTTTTGTTTGACTGTTATACACATGTAGCAATCAGGTAAAATCAGACATGTTAATGCACCATACAAATGAATGGAAAGTACTGCTATGTACCACAAAGGAAATATTAACCTCTTGCAAATGGCGGCTCCCCTGTGTGTCGCATTGTTCCCGTTTATGTTGTTTAGTAGTAAATTCCTCGTACAACAATGAGCTTTTTCTTCCAAGACTTCGAGGGGAGTGGACAAACTCGTGACAACCTTGGGGTCACATGCCACGCAGAGTTAGTCCCGTTATGGGGCGCCGGCCTCGAGAGCGAGGAACGCATGCCGGGCCTCCTGTGCTTGAGAGGCAGGCGGTAAAGAGCGTGCCATTTTGCGGAGGGTGACAACATCGCCGTCAATGAACAGGCCTGCATTGTAATCGATAGGCCAGCATCATAATCAGGCTCTGTTTGTCCCCCGCGGGCCACCGTAAATCATGCCAGGTCTTCTGCTGGCACTGAGGCGGCCCTTGGAAATAAACCCAGTCACTGTTGCTGGATTAGCCGGCGCCTAGCAGGCGAGCACAGACCCGACACTCTCGGTCCACCGTGCGGCACCGGCCAGGTCGTCCGTCTCGTGCACTCCCCGGATCTCCGGGCCCCACAGCGCAAGGCCATGGGCATCAGCGGGGAGGTGAGGCTGGGGGTGGTGGTGACCCCCCTGCTTCGATCCCACAAAGGACATTTGGCGAAGTAGATCATCTAGGTCATCTTCCAGGCAAAATCACCACGCATGTTATGCAGAGATGCTGCCATGTTGATATTGAGGGGTATGGACTGTAGCATGCTAATGGAC
Organism: Petrocephalus schoutedeni; assembly: GCA_026780765.1. Taxonomy (NCBI): domain Eukaryota; kingdom Metazoa; phylum Chordata; class Actinopteri; order Osteoglossiformes; family Mormyridae; genus Petrocephalus; species Petrocephalus schoutedeni. The sequence continues at coordinate 15,888,369 of JAODKL010000017.1, forward strand.
AATTACAGTGGAATATTCGATTTAAAAGCCATTTACTAATATGTGTGCTGTCCCTGAAGACTGGTCCATCCATCCACTCGTCCACCTTCTTTGCTTTCTCAGGGCCATGGGGAAAAGTGGTCTGAAATGTGTCTTATTCCAGCAAACATTTCATACATAGTTTCTTGATCAGCTTACTTTTAAAAACTGGTCTATCTAATAATATACACAACGGTGAATTTAGCTTAAATTTCAAATTAGATAAGTGGCTTTTTCAACAGCATTTAGGGAAAAACTTCTCACTGGCACTTCTTAGCTGTAACTAGTACAGTAATAAGTGTTGGGGAAGTTACTTACAAAAGTAATCCATCCCCGAATGAGCGGGAAGAGGTATTGCAGACCAGCAGTGTCGCCACCCCATCTGTGCGTAGGGGATAAGGCAGTGCTAAGGAAGGCCATTCTACGCTGGTGCCCGCATTTCGCCTTTCTGGTGTGTAACATCGGCCTTTCCTCCACGTGTACGCTCGCGTGCGGCCGAGACATCTGCCGACTTGATGCCACGCCTCGCCAGCTGCTCCGGCACCAGGAATCCCGACGTGACTTCCCGGGGCCCGGTCCAGTTCAATCGGAGCTCTGTACGCCATGGCAAATGCTCGCTATCGCATGTCGCGCCCTGCCAGGCGAAAACAGACGAGGGGGCAGATGTGCCAGAGGCAGGGATAGCTCCGCATTCTGTGTACGCTGTGTAATGTTTCACAGGCAGATTCCTGGGGGTCCGCTGGATATGCCGGGATGCTTTAGCCACCTGTCCCCAGCTTCATGGCGACCCCAACGTCCTACCGCCATGCAACGCCTACCGCCAGCCTACACTGGGTGTCGCTCAATGCAGAACAACCCTTGGAAGACATTTGATGCTGTCTGCATTCTCAAACATAATTGAATTGGTCTAGGTCGATGGTCCAAAATGAGACACTTTCACGGGGCCCCAAGATCTCTTACGGCACCCCCAGTCGTCTGCCCGAGGTCTCGATTTCCCCGGCGAATCCATAAGACGTATCCAACAGCTAAAGAGTCAGAAATGAGCTAAACAGAAGCCGGAACTCATGCGGGTGGGCCGAGGCCCGCTGGAGCAGGAGAGCACTGCTGTGTGAGAGGCTGCAGAGTGGAGCAGCTGTGCAGTCAGCGTGGGCCAGGCCTCCAGAACCAGGGTATCGGGTGTTCCTCAGTTATGTTTGTCACTCATCGTATGTGCTGGTCCAAGCATCGGGTCTGATATGATATGAAGGGTAGGGTGCAGATACAGATATCAGAGGCTCTGTCCAGGTGGGCCAAAGCGAGTGAGGAGGAACTGAGCCTATGCTTGAATTGGGCATTGAATGAAAGGAGGTCTGGAGACATGCTGAGAGGTGCAAACTCCCCAGAGCCCTCGCCGTCGTTGATCCCTTCCCTGTGCCTCCCGACTATTGAGAGCCTTCCCTCAGCGACCCGGCCAAGCAGATAAGTGGATGATGGCCATTATTCCTCCACCTTTACCTGAACTGCAGCTGGAACTGGGATCTGCAGCTTGTCTGATGGGGGGCTGCAGATCGGAGGCCAGGTTAGAATAATCACAGCTGGCACCAGCATGACTTCTGACAACAGACACTATACAATCATTCATTTCTATGATTTATATGTTTTTGTTTGTAAACACTACACATTTTGAGCTGTGAACTGGACAGCAGATACACTGAAAAAATTACTCCTTGTTAGCTGGTAAACATCAGCTTGAGCTATTGAGCAAGGGCTGGTTCGTCTCATACATCCTGACATTCTGATGACAGATACTCCCCAGTGGGAGCTTCTTATGTGCAGTGTACCTGTTGCTGTGTGGTAGGTATGGGCTTGCAGGAGTTAATATGAAAGCTGAGGCTGAAACTCGAGATGCTACAGCGTATCCGACTTCAGCTTCATAAGGCAATTGGCATCCACTCCTCTTATGAAATGGATCGATCCAGTTGCCGGATGCTGATTGACTGGACCATGTTCAAAGAGCCAATAAAATTCTTCTGACACAGTAACATCCATACATGCATCATTAGTGTGAGATGAAATCTTGATTTATAAAAATCAGCTCAGAAAAGCTTTGTTAGCTAACAACACTGTTCTGAAAAACGTTGATTATTAAATGTTAATTATTAGCTAAGACAGCAGCAAAGGTCCTTTTGAATAACAACAGCATTGAAGTTATGCAACGTTTTGTGCATCTTTATTTGAGAAAATAAAACACAAAGCGCTGATGGTAATAGCTAATTTATTGTGCTAAGTTGATTATATTTCTGTGCTTGTTCGTTGTTCTGTTTGATTCTAGGAGTATACTTGATTTAAAAAAAATGTAGCATAGTATAGTATAGTAGATTTTATAAAATATAGTGACATAGTATAGTATAGTATAGTTTAGTATAGTAAAGAATAGAATAGAATATTTCTTTAATGTCCAAATTTACATCAGGTGGAAATTCATCTTTGACAGTGACGTAATTAAACACATAGTATAGTATAGTATAGTATAGTATTTTATAAAATATAGTGGGACGAGCTCAGCGATGTGTGAGCCACGTTTAAGCCGCCTCAGGCCAGGGCCACTTTGCCCTTCCAGGTGACACCTGCCTCTTCCCGCGTCCCCCTGCATCCCGCCAGGCAAAGAGGCCCGCCATCCAGACAGGAGCAGAACGCCGTCAGCTGCCCTCGTCTTCCCGGAGGACATGAAGTCATCGCGGACTGCCACCCAATTGGAGATGCCAAAATGGGCCAATAAAAGGAAAATGCCAGGGGGAGCTGGGAGAGAGTTCTAGCTGCTTCGGGAACTGTGTGGGAAACGTCATCTGCTCAGCCAGTAAAAAGCCTTGACATGCTCTTTATTGTCTGTTGCTGAAGGTTGGATTAAACCAGTCCTGCCCAGCACCGAGTCAGCCAGCCTGCTATTCCTCAGGTTTGTGGTATTGGGTTTCTCCCCGGGCACCCAACATCCACAAGGAATTCCAGACTCTCTAATTACTTGGCTGGGGTTTCCTGGGGTGTGACAGCAGACAGATGGAAGTCCCCTAGCACACAGAGCCTGATCCTCAGCTCTCTCTCTCTCTTTCTCGCCCACCCCCATGCATGTGCCAACCACAAGAGTAAGAGCCACCTGCTCTTGGGAGATGTGCAGCCAGCGAGGCAGTGCCCCGCCTCCAACATGCTGCCTGATTGGCCTAGCCACCTGTCAGTCAGGGCTCACGTCACCATTTAGGGACAGACCGGGCTCGTTAACTGTCTGCGAACTGAAGCAACAGCTGAAGACGTAATTGCACTATTGAACTGTGATTTTAACAAATCACTGAAAATGAATCCTGGCCATATGACCCTCACCGTCTGGGTCTACATCCACGATGGAGATTCGCCAGCTGCCATGAAAATATACTTTTAACAGATACTCTTATTGTCGAAGAGTGGCCTCACAGATGGTTTAATTTAGTGTGACAGTTAAAATCAGTTTAAAAAAACTGTGATATAAATCAAACAGGATTTTTCACCAAAATGTTCTACTTCCACCTTTCATTTCAAACTTTCTAAAGTCTCTACCACATCTGTTTTGGCTCAACATTTTCAGACGTCCATAAATTTTACATTAGGCTCCTTTTCCCACTTGACTTCAATACTTCTCTGTTTTGTAGCCACATGGCTGGAGGCAATGAGAAAATCCCCTTTTGGGCGTCCCGACCGTTAATGCGAGGGTAAACACGCGCTGTTTCTGCTGCCTGGCACCCCATCCGCACAGCACCGGGGGGGCCTTATGGGAACCGGCAGCCCTCGGAAACAAAAACTGGGGACGCGGGGGAGGGGGGCACCGTGGCAGCACACCTTGCCGGGTTTGGCGTGTGGATACGAGCGGGAGACAGGAAGCCAGAGTCCCACTAAGCCCCCAAACAAGGGCTTCATACGGGGGGCAAATCCCATTAAGGGAAGTGGCGAGGGGGCCGGCCCACGGGGGAGGGGGCGCGGATTGAGGCTCAGTTACCCCCGTGCTCCTGCGGATTATTATGCTAATGAGCGACCCACATGCGCTCTCTACAGCGCGGGGCTTCGTGAAAATAGGAAAGCGTGGTTAATGACTGGGGCCGGGGCGGGGGACGGGCTGCAGCTGGTGGGGGGGACCCGCTGGCACCTGCCCCCCCCCCCCTTTTAGCTGGATTCAGATGCCGCGGCAAAGCCCCTTCGGGTGCCCTTGGCGAGCCCCGCCTCCTGGCTGTCACCCACAGGCCCGAGCAGCTTTCACGACAGATTTCACAGGAACCCCTAAATATCCCGACCCTATTCGGCCTGATTTAACCAACACGGACACAATCTCAAAGACAGCCCACATTTTAGCTCCTTCGCAACTCCCAGCCAATCAAAAACACCGAATACCTGCCACAGGTATGTTGGGGTCTGGGAGAGAACAAAAATGTGGACTGTCTGGGGGTCCTGGAGGACTGGGCTAGGAAACACTGCTCTGCTCCTTACAGGTGCACAGGTATTAAGAAGTGATGTGTAGCAGACCGCATATCATTCTATCCATCCATCCATTCATCTTCTGACTGTCTATTCAGGTCAGGGTCACTGGGGGACTGGAGCAAAAGGCTTTTAATATTGCTTTAAATTACTAATCTGTCTTTTTTGGAATCCACTTAATCAGGCCTTCTGGTACCCTGCTGAAATACTCAACAAACTGTGCCTGGGATTATGGCCAGGGATGAGGCACTTCATTTTTTGCATCCTTCTTCCATAACAGCTTATCTTGGTGAGGGTCACAGCAGGCCAGCAGCCTGTCCCGGGCAGCGCAGGGTCACAGCGGGCCAGCAGCCTGTCCCAGGCAGCACAGGGTCACAGCAGGCCTGCAACCTGTCCCGGGCAGCACAGGGTCACAGCAGGCCAGCAGCCTGTCCCGGGCAGCACAGGGTCACAGCAGGCCAGCAGCCTGTCCCAGGCAGCACAGGGTCACAGCAGGCCAGCAGCCTGTCCCGGGCAGCACAGGGTCACAGCGGGCCAGCAGCCTGTCCCAGGCAGCACAGGGTCACAGCGGGCCAGCAGCCTGCCCCGGGTAGCGCAGGGTCACAACGGGCCTACAGCCTGTCCCGGGCAGCACAGAGTCACAGCAGGCCAGCAGCCTGTCCTGGGCAGCACAGGGTCACAGCAGGCCTGCAGCCTGTCCCAGGTAGCGCAGGGTCACAGCGGGCCTGCAGCCTGCCCCGGGTAGCGCAGGGTCACAACGGGCCTACAACCTGTCCCAGGCAGCACAGGGTCACAGTGGGCAGCACAGAGTCACAGCGGGCCTGCAGCTTATCCTAGGCAGAGCAGGGTCACAGTGGGCCTGCGTCCTGTCCCAGGAAGCGCAGGGTCACAGTGGGTCTGCGGCCAGCCCCAGGCAGTGCTGGGTACAAGGCAGGGGACAGCCTGGATGGGACTGCGGAAATGGTGAATAAAAATGATCATCACAAGGTAGGCAGACTATTATAGACTATTGGTATTTTAGAGGCAGTTGTTTTTGGAACAGGATGTAACTGGAGAGTCCAAAGGAAACCGGCAGAGCTGTGAAGGGACAGGCAAACTGCACACATGCACTCTCACAGAGCTGGGGCCAGGAACTGCACCTCCAACCCTGGGGGCCTCATTCATTTCAGATGAACGATATTTTATAGGCCTGGAAGCATAAATATTAGCCACAAAGACGAGGACTGGCGGCCCCGGAAAGGGCACACATGAAAGGGCGCTCCCAACCGCAGAGATGCGTCCAGCGTGGGGGCAGCGTGTGGGTGGACTGCAGGGCAGCCGGGCCACGCCAGAGAGGCCGGGCCGCGGCCCCAGATCCGACTCGGAACCGTCCGCCCACCGGTGGTAAATGCTAATGAGCTCAGGTCCACAATGGACCCATTGAGAGGCCGCCCACCGCGCAGAGCTCACGACAATGGGCCCCATCGTCAGCCAGCGCCACGGAGCCTCAGTGCCGAATTCGGCTCCACTACAGAGAAAAGGCCACGACCGCTCAGAAAGGGCACACTGGTGGCTGGGCGTTTGACTCACACATGAAATGCAGATCAGGCTGTACATGTGCAGGCGTGCGTCTGCAGGGGCGAGGCACCCTTTCTGGGGGGAAAAGGGCACGTTTCAGCACGGCTTGGTGCATGGTGTCAGCCATCTCTGCAGGCTGATTCCCACACACTCAGACACTAAACCTGGTCAGAGATACAGCCCATCTCTACAGGCTGATTCACACACTCAGACACTAAACCTGGTCAGAGATACAGCCCATCTCTGCAGGCTGATTCCCACACACTCAGACACTAAACCTGGTCAGAGATACAGCCCATCTCTACAGGCTGATT
>JAODKL010000017.1:15927157-15937249 GCA_026780765.1 Petrocephalus schoutedeni
TGCCTGAGTGCATGGATGGCTGATGTGTATTATGGTTTAGCTGGTGCAGCTCATGCCGCGGCAGAGTCACACTGGACTTCTATACCTGATCTACAGCTCGCATGCAGCTCCTTCACCACCAGGAACACCATCCAGTCCTTGCAGAAGTTCAGGCTGCCCAGCTGAACGTCGCACCCTGGCTGGTACAGGAGGGCCAGAAGGGCCCTGCCAAACTCCCGCCACACCATGTCCTCGTACTGGCCCAGCAGAGCTACACAGGCATCAATCTTTCCCACGTCCTGCCACTGGACGCACTTCCACTTCCTGGTATCCATCCGCTCCCCGCCCTGCCGGTCCTCATTTTCGGGCCCGCTCTCTGTGCACGGCTGCTCAGGTCTGGCACTGCTGGCGATACGAGGAGCCAGTAGGTCAGCGGAAGATACCAGGCTCTGGAGCAGCTTCTCTTGGAGTTCGGCATCCTGTTTGATGAAAGCCGTCAGGGGGTGTCCGGCGAGCCCCTGAACTCTCTTCTCCATTTTCGCTGACCGCTGAGAGGTCTCGCTGGCAGAGAAGACGTCCAACTTCAAAGATGAGAAATGAGAATCCCAAATCTGGGATGGAGGCACGGGACAACTTAAGGCGGCAAGGAGACGACTTCGGTTAGCTATCCAATGATGGAACTCCTCAGCGGCCACACGGCCCCTGTGCTCTGACAGGACCCTGAGAACCCTAGATAAAGGGAATGGCCTGGGAAGAGCGCCCCCCTGTGGCCCAGCAGCACCTATACCCAATAAGGGCATGGGCGGGTTCTTCCTCTGAAAGCCCTGCAATTGGATCCCTTGCTCCCCCAGGATATGATTGAAGGCCTTTGCTCCTATCAACAGGTCCTCCAGCAGCTCGATGGGCACGTGGGCAGGGTCGGCCCGGGCAACAGCACACAGAGCCTTGTGGATGTAGCGCTCCATGAGTGCCATGGCCTGCAGGCCCAGCAAACTCAGAGTCTGCTTCGCGGCATCGGACGCAGGCTCCATCTGCAATGGGGCCCTCTTCAGCCAAGGGTCCGCTCGCGCTTTGGCGCACAGGCGCTCCCAGTGGCCGACGTGGACGCGCAGATCCGCGCACGCCACCCCCACGCCATCCCCCCAGACGGGTCCCCAGTCTTCGGCACCGAGGGGGGGCCACTCCTTCTCCAGCAGGTCGGCCAAGTCCTCCACGAAGGAGGCGGCGGCGCCGGCGCGGCGGGCGTACTCGTGCAGGTAGAGGAGCCGGGCCCTCTCCTCCAGGAGGCCGCAGAGCTGCCCATAGTGCTGCCCGACAGCGCCGGCCTCAAGGTGGCGGTAGAACTCCCCGTCCGAGGAGTGGCCCCTGATGCACGCCCAAGCTCCCCACCCCGGCTCCTGGGTCACGGTGTACCGTTGCCCCAGTCCCAGCATGCCCTGCTCCAGCTGCTGCAGCCGCCGCGAGGAGCGGGTGGTGAGGTTCTGGCAGGCCGCGAAGGTGTCCTCGTCCTCCGAGTCGCCGGCGACATCGCTGCCGTCGTCGGCGCAGGGCCCCAGGAGCCGCCTCAGCCCCGGCTTCAGCCTGCTCCTCAGCAGCGACTCGGCTTTCTCCAGGGACCAGCTTATGGCACCACGCCCCCGCGGAGCTGGGGGGGACAAAGCCAAGGTGAACGGTGGTCTGGCGACACCAGAAGCTCAGGATAATAAGAAAACTAAGCTCTCTCTCAGCAGGAGAACCATAAACACTGCCCTCAGTGACATCCCATGTCCCAAGCTGATCCTCAGAGACCGCCAGACAGTCCATGTTTCTGCTCCCTCCCAGCTCCAGCTTCAGCAACAATGTAGAGTGTCTGGCAGGGAGCAAAAATGTGGACTGGCTGGGGGTCGCTGAGAACCCGGTTTAGAAGCCCTGCATTAGAAGCACCAATCAGGCACCTGGGAGGAGCTAGTGGTGTCCAATCACCTGCCTCTTTTTTTATCCAAATGAGTGAAAGTACCTCCCTTTAAAGGTACAGAGTGCCCCATTAATGTGTGTGGCAAAGGCTTTGAGCACCAGTCCTTCAAAAAGTCTCTGCATGTTACTGTCACTGACTAAACCCACAAGCAGGGGCTCACATTACAGACCTATTACAGAGAAAATATAATAAAGTAAAACAAGACAAGTTTCAGATAAAAGCTATTAGCTCCTAGTGTCGGCCATCTATTTGCCCATCGTGCATACTGGCTGCCTGCTCGCAGATCTGCTGGGAGAGCAGTAAATGCCCTTACACTCTGCGCTGTCCTCGCACGCAGCTTCCCACGGGCTGCCAGACCTCTTCTGTGTGGGAGGAGAGAAGCGGGTCAAACCACACAACAAGATGGACTAGGACAAGGGACGAGAGTTCAGTCAAGACATCAGACTAAATACACTCCCATGACTTATTGGATCAGAGAACAGTCATCATCACGGGCGCAAACCCACTGCACACAGATCCCCCTTAAACTGAACTAAACCATCCCTGTAACTATGAATGCTAAACCTGCCTACAAGTACATCACCTCCTATCACACCCACTACTACTACTACTACTAGGAGCAACCGTTTCAATTTCCCACAGGAAGCTACGCTACGGGGTCCACCACGGCACAGGGCAGGGGCCAACTGACATGATGCTCCTGAGAGACCGGGGCTGGGCTGTTTCCATCCACAGGATCTGCTGAAAAAGACCAAAAAGGGAATCACAATTACAGCTGGCACTTGGCACGATACTTGTGCTTGGCCAAAAATGTCATCTTATGCCAACAGACTTGACTCAAACTGAAACACAAATGTAATTAATCTGATTTTCTGCAAAAAATCATAACACTTCACATCATGATAGGGTGTCATTATTTATGTTAGTTCTGTGCAAAGGAAAGCTCAACCACAGAGACAGATTAGACAACATCTTGTTGTAAAAGGTAAGGATTTAATTACTTTTACCTCAAAAGTAACATGGAGACCTAAAGAATTGTCTCCTCTATGCCACTGTTTGAACTACAGATTAAATTCGATACTTGCCATTGGAAAAAAAGGCAATGTGAGTAGGTGACTGACTAGTTAAGGAATGCAGATACCTATCCCTAAGGTAAGATAAAGTCCATATATGACAGAAGTGTGGCTGTTTTTATGCAACCTGTAAGATGTGACCGGCTTAGAGAGCTGGCTTGGCTCATCTGAGGGAGGGGCCACACCTGCAGGGGGCATCCTTCTCTGTTCAGCCGCTGGGCCGTCAGGGGGCATGGCTCTGCTGGGGCTCCACTCCCTCTGAGCCATGAGCGGCACCTGCTTCCCTCTCCGACGCCCACCTGGTATGAAACATGGGGGCCGCTCTCATTACCCAGAATCCCCTCGATTCCCCCAGGCCATCCCCCCAGCCAATCACAAGGCCCCTCTCTGGAAATATACTCCTTACTATTCAATATACAAGCTGGATAAAAGAAACCCATCAAACTAAAATTGTACACATAAGCCAAACGTAAGCAAGCAACAAATTGGCTCTGCAGGGCAGAGTGTATAAATGGTAATGATCGAGCAGCTTGATAAGTGTTTATCTCATGTAGTGAAGTGAGGAGTACCGATTGGTGGAGAAGCAGATGAGGTGACCTAGACAGCTGTCCGTTTAGCACCACCTTAGCCTGACACACATTCAGCACCACGGACAGCTACCCAACTACAGATCATGCACATGAACTGGGACAGCCAGCACCTACTCCTAAAGGTAGATGTATTAAGAATGTTCACATGCCATTCGCACACCAGCCACTGTGTAGTGTGTCTACCGTAAGACACCCATGTCTATAGAGGGGAGTGGGGCTTGGAGGGTTTGGGGGCTGAACCCATGATCAGAAGGTTGCCGGTTAAAATCCCAGCATCAGCAGAGTGATGTCACCACCGGGCTAGCAGAGTGATGTCACCACCGGGCTAGCAGAGTGATGTCACCACCGGGCTAGCAGAGTGATGTCACCACCGGGCTCTAAAGCAAGGCCCTTCACCCCCAGCTGCCCCAGGGACTGTCTACCTCTGCTTCCTCAGAAAGCGTGTGAAACTTCAGATAAAAGCACCCTAAATAAGGTATTCATGTCCAAATATCATGTAAATGTATTGCTTTTTCTTTACATTTTTATTGCAATATTTATTGTCTAGTTTCTATTCTTTATTGCATTGTTGTATATTTAAATGACCTGCAGTTACCCCCTGATATTGGACAAAGAAATTTCTCCTTCCAGGGATCAATAAAGTTCTTATCTGGGGGTGTAATGGTACATAAATTACAATTTGGTACGAACCTCAATTTCTGTGCAGCAGGGAAAACAGGATTTGTTTTGAAATTAATATTAAAGCTGCACACACACACACACTCACACACAATTAGAAACAGTTGTAAGCCAAAGGCAATCGTCTGTTAACATGAATGAATAACAAAATGTAAGAGACTCTTATTTGCATATTGTAAGAATAAATATGTACATTTTTTTAAATGACATCATAACAATCATGATTAACTAAATCCTACAGAAATCCCCTGTTCTCTATGTATGGTGGCATATCTGTAGCAATAAACACCCCTATAGCCACAGTCTGACTTTCCTACCTCACAGGGAGACTAACTTGCAGAGGCAGTTTCTGCCTGGCTCCGATTGCACACACACTCGGACAATGTCATCTCAGATGAGTTAGTATGATGGATTTGTTTCCAGCAACATATCCGAGTTCAGTATAAGAGCCTGCTGTCTTGTTCTCTCTCTCGCCAGCGCTCTTGCGTAATTTGTTGGGAATCCAAAATGTTCCCACACTAGTGATTATAACTAGTGTGTATTAATATGCAATGTGGAGATGGATAGTGATATGACTACATATCCCATGAGTCTGGTGGTCTGAATCAGGGTGCGCATGCACACCTCTGCCACTGTGGGGCCGCCTTCTGGCGGGAAAGCTGTGGAGAGCACCGCTCTGTACTGAGCCAGTAGTGAGGGAAATAAAAGTTATGATGTTCCATTTATTTTAATACCCCAAGTGTTCCCCCGGAGGACACAACAATGACTGTCTGACAGCAACAACTAGAAAATCTACTTGTGAACTTCGGCGAATACGGTGTCCCGAACAGTACAGGATGAAAATGTAACCTGTTACACCCCTAATCTTATCTTACCTTATCATATCTTAGAGGGACACTGATTCAGAACCACGGAGAGCTACCTCAGAGCCTCCCGCACACCTGAAAGAGGACATTAAGCCTGGCCTCGGATGGAAACCGGTTCAGCACCACGGACAGTTATTACATCCCCTGACAGAGTGGACATGAGGGCTCGGGGGGTGTCCGGCTCTGTGCCTTACAGCTCTGTGCCTGTGATCATTAGGTCACCAGTCCATATCCAGTGGGCCCTTAACACCGGCTGCCCCAGGGACTGGCTGACCCTGCATTCTCAACTGTATGCCACTTTGGATGAAGTGGATAAAGGGCCAGACTGAGATTAAAAACAGGCCCTGGGCTCTGACATCCTCCACAGCCCCACTAAGAGTCTTACCCCATGATAACCGGCCAAACTGCCCTGCCTCGGCCTGACTGCGCCATGTGTTGCGGACAGTCAGAATCTGTCCAACTCCAGTCCTCCACCTTAGGCGACATGCAGACAATGCCCAGGCCGCTTCTCTGGAGCTCTGGCTAATCCGCGCTGTAATGCTGGTTAAAGCCGCACACCCTCATCCTTAGCCCCAAACCCACACCTCTCATAAAGGCCTTTGGGTCAGATTCCTATTCACACGTGATTTTGAACAAAAGTAGGAACAACAGCGCAGTTAATCACCGCGGTTAGATAACACCGAATTATTATTCTCCGATTGTAAGAAAGCCGCAAATCAAGGCTGGACATTGAAACTCATGTAAGGGTGACGGCGCTCACGGCTTGTGTGCGGACGCCAGTAAAGGCAGTAGAGCGCCTGGCGGTAAGATAACGGCCCGGTAACGCCGCCTGCGTCCCGCATCACACGCGTTCCAGGGTCTTTCTGGCTATGATTCAGCGGCGCGGATCAGCAGCCGCTTAGCCGCCGGCGTCAGGCTGGTCCTGTGACACCGGAACACTTCGGACTCACTCGGACCGATGCGCGCGTCACTTCTCGGCCAGTGGCGCAGGTTATCCCGCGGCGGACGCCGTGAGCGCAGCGCTCCCCGACGGCCCCCTCCGCTGGCATACGGTCACTTTCGGCACCTAACAACGAAAAGATAAACTTAGACCGGAAACGCCGCCATTGCTTGACTGACGCCTCCCTGGTCCAATAGGAACGCTTCCTCTGGCGCGATCGTCTGCGCACGCGCAGTCCTGCCACTTGCGAGGTAATTCCGTCTATTTAATTTATAAATCCTTACTATTAAAGAACCGATTACACAACCAAAATCAATTTAACGTCTTAATCCAGAATAAATTTAGCGTTAGATATATGCATCTATCAGAGCGGTAGAGTACAGTAGCAAATCATTTATTCACACAATCAAAAAACTATTGTCCAAGCTGGTGTCTTTGTGTTAGAAGTGTAATGAATGTTGTAAAAAAAATGGAAGTGGAGTTACATAGTGGGTCACTCGTGCATGCTTTGCGAAACTTACCGTAAGATGGTTGACCATTTAGTGCTCTTGCTGTGATAACAGGGTACTGTAATAGTCAGACTTATCCTTAGAAAACATCGTATTAACTGCAGGTGTAGAGCTTCGACGATCATTCTGCAGTAAACATTTTTATGGCTGACACCCTTAGTCTCTGCTATTTATCTTAAACTGGAGCATGTCTGTAAAGTTTTGCAAAATTACGCTTCATTTTTACACATAGCAGGGAGAATCCTGTCACTTTGTGGAGACATTGTTTTGAAGAAGATAATGTAACAGAAAACGTTATGCATATTTGTTATTTCGAAACGACTGCCTGTTTTATAAAAATAAATTGAACAGAATTTTACAAAATTGTATTTTGTATTACATTTACATATCCATTACATGTTCCTTATTGCACTCGCAATGTAATGCTTACAAAGAGGTGGTTACTTTCAATACATCCAAAAAATCGAAGTTTGATTACATTTATTGCAACTATATATTTAAATTCCGTCTATATACATTAGTCAACAACATAAACCGAAAGCTAGAAGAGAGCAGTACCGATTGAAGGGGCGTGGGGAATAGGGACGAGACCATAGTTGGGGGGTCCTACGTATTTATCAAGACAAAATAAGGTTAACCGAAACAAATTTTTATCATTTATAAAATATTTTTTATTATTTAATAAACACCAATTTAGCGCACATAATGTGGCGTTACTGTAATCCTGCAAGTCCGTACTCTGGCATGAGACTGCAATAACGCCTCCCCCCGCGCAGGCTGGCGCCTGTGGTACAGTCCGCAGCGCAGCCCGAGCTTGGCGCGTCGCGTTGAAATCGCCCCGTCTTGCGGATTAATCCCTACTTGGTTCCCGCCGCCCGATCCCCCAGCCGCCCGCTCGCTCGCCCTCCTCGCCGCTCCGAATAACATGTCTGCGCGACACGGCTCCCGGCGCCACGACGACCGCCGCACGGAGGACAGCCGGTAGGGAGCTCGCTTTTCAGCGCCCACTTACTTTTGGCGGCCCCGGGCGCCGGTTCGGGCCTCCGAAGCGGCCGCGCTGCCCGCCGCGGCTCGGGTTCCGGCTCCAGCCCGCGCCGCCGCCGCATGTAAGCGCGGAAAACCGAGTCGGTGATGCCGCCGGATCCGGCGGAGGCTCCGTGTGAAGCGCGCCGACTCCGCGGCAACGGCGCCGGCCGGGCGGCTCTAGGGCCGTGTGTCGGCGTCGCTCCCCGGTCCCCGGGCTCCGGCCCAAGATGGCGGCTGGCGCGAAATTTCAAGCGCGGAAATCGCCGGTGTCCGGAGCGGGCGGGCCGCCATCGGCGCCGCCGTGCACCGCGGTGGCGTTAGTCCCGAAATGCCGTGTATATCCCGCTGCGGTTCCGGCGGATACGATGTTTCGTTATTAGACTGGAAGCTTAGGCGAAGCGCCGGTGCGGCCGGCATTGTCCTCCCCGTCCCGGGCAGCAGCCCTGCGCTAACCTGCCCGTGTCTCTGTCCCCCTGCAGGAACAAGGCTCCCTCCAAGTGGTCGAACAGCAGGAAGCGGAGTGCCGATGGGAATCTGCGAGCGCACGGAGACTCGGACGGCACCGTGTTTGAGGAGCCGGGAGGTCGGAGGCAGGCCGATGACAGGCCGGAGAGGTACGGCTGCTCCGCGGCCCTGAGAGCCTGCGCCTCCCGTGTCGGAGTCCCGGATGCCGGAGCAGACGAGTGACGCCGCCATTGTCTGTGTTGAAATGTGCTTCTTTCAGCTTCACCACACCTGAGAGCCAAGGGCCCGTCTCCAGGTGCTCAGACTGGGGGAGTGAGGTGGAGCTGGAGGAGATGCGCTTGGGGATCCGCCGTGACGTCCAACGGTCAGCATCCCGTCCGGGTCGGGCAGCCTGCACCCCGGATACCCCTACACGCATTTCACACGTCAGATGTCACCCTCCCCATAAGCAGTGCTCTCTGCCCTGTGTCTGGAGTACAGTGGCGGGCTGCAGCCCAACTGGTGCTGGATATAATAGTTAGACACCCTGTCAAATTGACCACGGCGTCTCTTATATGTAACATTTTTGCCAAAACGCATCAAAATGTAGGTTTTGGTCATTTTCTATATCCATAATATGAGTGAGATGGGAATACTTCCTGGGGATACTTGCATAGACTTGGGTGCCTTGAAGCTGAAAGATGCATGATTAAACATCTTTAAATCCAGTAGATTTAACTCCAATATTTAAAATCCAGTAGTGGCCGTATTGCTAGGTATGCAGGGCAGTGGGGGTGGTGAGCCTTGCATGGTTGCCAGCTTGGTAAGACCTGAGTATTTAATTGCTTCCCACTTAGTGATGGGCCCACATCATACAGCTATGAGTTTTCACTTCAGATGGCGTGGGCATACCTGCGGCTGTCTGGTGCTGCTTATATGCTATATGTTCTCCTGACCTGAAGAACATTTTGTTCTTTTCGCTCGTTAATGTCTGGTGACGAGGCATTTTGAGATGAGCAGAATGTTGTTGATTAGAAGTGGCTATTGAAGCCCTCCTGTATAATTTTCCCTTCTTGTCGTCTTTAATGTAGCTGACGGCGTTCTATGAATTTTAACATTCAGTAAAACCCTCCTGAGCTTGGTCTCGCTAATAGGTAGAAGTGGAAGAGCTGGTAGAGCTCACTTGTGACGTCTTTAATCCCGAGTGTGCCGTTTGTACAGGGGCTGAGTGCACACAGTTCTGCAGGAACTGCGGATGGCTGGCCTGTATGTGGCATTTTATACTTCAGATTCATACAGTGTCCTTGCTGCACAAAGTAATCTACATTTTCCCTTCTCTGTACAGAAATGTCGTCAGGTGTAGTTGGCCTTGTCAGGACGCGTCTACCTGGGTGCCGTGTGGAGTTCCTGACTCTGTCCTTACGGTGTTCTCCCCGTGTTTTCAGGTACAGGAGGAGAATCCTGACGGCCGAATTTAACGAAAGGGAACGGAAGACCTCTTCTGGAAGGTGAGTGTTTTCCCACTGCTCTGAAATGCTGATCTGGGAGGGCGCCGCGGCCTGTGGTCTGAGGCACGGGCTCTTCTGTTCCCCCTTGCAGCTCTGACTCCAGAGAGTCCCCAGTGCCAGCGGAGATGGAGACGGACGAGGCGGTGCTGATGAGGAGGCAGAAGCAGATCAACTACGGCAAGAACACCCTCGCCTACGACCGCTACATCAAGGAAGTGCCAAAGTGAGCCGCAGTCCTCCGCGCCGGGTGGCCCGGCCATGCTGGATGGTCGGGGTCCTTTCAAGGATGTGTGAATATGACTTACTGTGCGTGATTCAGAAATGGTAGAGCCATTTACCTAGTAACTCGTAACTGGGAATGACGTCACACACAAGTTCGCGGCGTTCCAGAAACCAACAAGTCGTAAGTCGTAAAAAACAAGATGGACGCCTCCAGGAAATATAGGGCATACAAACGACTTATGAGCGAATATGAACTCATACTCAGAAACTTACAAGATGATAGACGGCGCAGATAGTATGTTC
>JAODKL010000017.1:15966361-15976604 GCA_026780765.1 Petrocephalus schoutedeni
CACATGGAACTGGGCCGGATTCGAACCCTGGTCCCAGAGGTGTGAGGCGGAAGTGCTACCCACTGCGCCACCGTGCTTACTATTTATCCTCACCTTATATCCTGACTATATACCAAGGATGTGACTATATCCCAAATCGCTTAAAAGTCTGATCGCTTTCTCTGTCTCTCTCTCAGAAAGAGTGGACCTGGTGGGCGAGGAGGGGAGCATCGACCAGATCGCTGTGGTGACCTCAAACATCCTCTTCTTCATCATCCTGTTCATCTTTGCTGTCTTCGAGACGTAAGATATTCGAGATATTTTGCACCTTAGTCTCCAGATTCAGGTAGTATACAGCGCTCCATTTCTAATTTGGTTGAACTGAAAATAATTAACTAGAACTACTTTATTTCTATATCTCATATAATTTTATAAATTAAAGTCAGGCATTTGTTGTTTATTCTTAGATTTCAAGGTTAATTTGTTCGTTCATTTTATATCATTTAGATTATGGGTTACATATGTTTGCAAGGTACTGATAGATAAAAATCTGAACATCTTGCTGTGTCTCTGAGGTCCTGTAGTAGGGTTATAGTAGGGTTGGATAATGCCACACTGGGAGTAAAAACCGTGGATCTTACGTTTTGTTGCTTTTAATGTTCTAAGGGAAAAGAAAAACTAAGAGACTCCACACAAAACGCACACTTTTAAATTGTATGGGAACAAAAAACATCAAGCAATGTCAACCTGACATGTTCCCCTCTGAATGAGAAGGAACTCAGCCGTTTAACGGTCCCCCCGGAGCAGTTTTGGGCTTAAAGGCCCAACTGTGATACAATCAGGCATGCACTGCTAACCCATTGAGTCACCCCTCTTCTGCCACTCGCTGCCCTAGCGGGGGCTATTCTCAGCTGGCTGGCTCCCAATAAAACACAGAGACAGGACAGGACCTACTCCTATGCAACCAGAGTCCCTCAGAGTCCCATACTTTGCACGGGGGAAGCAACTTATTTCATAACAATGTGCATCTGATTATTAAGAACAGCCATTCATGGGTAATGATTGGCTTGCATGGTTGTTATTAAAGTATCAGAGAAGGTGTCCATTGCTCAGTCTGTTGGCTGGCTGCCTCTTATCCCGATGCAGGATAGCCACACCTTTGTCCATGGACATGTTCGCCTGGACCAGGAAACAGGCCGTCTTCTACAACGGGGTCATCCTGGCCTGCACTGGCTTTGAGTCCATCTTGGTGTTTCTGTTAGTGAAGATCATATCTGTGCGGTAAGTGTGGGCCTCCTGGAGCCTGCACCGGAAAAACGGCGTGGGTGTTGGAGTGCCTGAAGAAGGAAGGTTGTAGATGATAGGTGGCACCTGAGGAATCTGGTGGGGGTTTTTTTTCAGGATTGGAGAGCGGCCGGTGCTGCTGGGTGGATTAATCATCATATTCTGTGGCTTCTTCATCTTGCTACCCTGGGGTAATGAGTACCCCAAGATACAGTGGTCAGGTACTGTTGGCTGGGGATGTCTGGGGTCATTGTAGCACCATAACTGCTAGGTTAGAACTGTACATTTCTAGGAGACTTTGGGAAGGGATGATACCCCTTTACAGTGAAAATCTTAAAAGGGTTTCCCCCCCTATTGCTATTATGAGCTTCCATTGTGTAAATAAAAGTCGAACACGCCATCAGTCTTGTATTTTGTTCTATGTAATTATATTCAGGCAGCATGTCATGTGGCCTCTAGCCAGTCAGGGGCCGGTGTAATTGTGTTTTCTTCCTGTCCTGTCCAATCTCCTCCAATCGGATGCAGAGCTCCAGAACAGCTCCTCCCACGAGGGTCTCCCCACCCTGAGCAGAATCTCCAACGCATCCGTGGAGCCTATAGGTTGCCCCCCCGAGCAGACGTGGTGCCAGTTCACCCCTGCCATCCAGCTGGCGCAGTACATCGTGTCCGACATCCTGATCGGGGTGGGCTATCCAGCCTGCAACGTCATGTCCTACACCCTCTACTCCAAGATTCTTGGACCAAAGCCTCAGGTGTGGACATCCTGTTGCATATCTACTTCAAGGGAGATTTCGCCAAAAATTACACTCAGTGGTTTTATAATATCCTTTTAATATTAAGATAGGTAATGTCATATACTGACAGTATATATCGGCATTATTTTTCTATCTCTGCTCTGCAAGGACAAAAATATGGGTCTCTGAGGTATGTTTTTTTTTTTTTTTTTTTTGGAAGAAAGGTGCTGGTAGTGCTTGGAGCTTGTGCCAGGCAGCAGGGCAGTGATGCACCATTGATGGGATGCTGTTTTATTTTTCTTTTATATAATGCGAATAAAAAAATATATATGTATATATGTGTGTGAAGTCAGTGTCTACTCCAACACCATTTGCCTTTTACACATGGTTTCTCAGGAGCCAGACTGGCTAAAACTCCTGTAGGGGTTTGGGACCTTCACCTCCATCTCCCCTCACCTCACCTCCATCTTTCCTAGGGAGTCTACATGGGCTGGCTCACCGCCTCGGGAAGCGGGGCCAGGACGCTGGGGCCCGTGTTCGTCTCCCAGTTCTACACCCGCCTGGGCCCACGCTGGGCCTTCAGCCTCATCTGCGGCATCATGCTGGCAGCCATGCTTCTCCTGGCAGGAACCTACCGCCGCCTCATCGCCTTCTCCGCGCGCTACAGGAGGATGCGGGAATAGCCACGACCTGGCCGGCCCGGTGCCTTCCCCATCCCAGAGGCTGCTACTGGACCGCGAAGGGCCAGGGCTGGGGGATGCTCACCTGGGATGGGGTTACCCGGAGAAGTTGAACGTCACATAAGTTTGAATAATGACCACTAACCTTCCAGAGAGACTCCTGATTCATCCTATTGGGTGAATCTGGGAATAATCTCAATGTCAAACAATTGTCACGACTAATTGGATCTTGTTTGACTTTAAATGTTTGGTATAGTAGGTCCTACACAACCAGTGAAAGTGTGATTGCCTCTATGAAGCTATGTGATTCACTGATGGAGACTCTAAGCACCTTATGTAAGTGGCTCTGGCTAAAGGCGTCTGCCAAATGACTATCACTATCTGACAAGGGGAGCCATCGTAAGAGTTCTATACCGTGGGAGACCCAAAGGACTTCTTAGGGCGTTTATTTACCTAGAGTGTGATTTCACATTCAAAACCTGAACTAATATTACCTGGCACTAAGTAGGTATGAATGGGGGCCTCTTTATTTAATATAACCAGTATTGCACAACTGTCAAAATAGTTAATACAACTGCAGGACTGGTTCTGCTTTTTCAGAGGCCCCAGGATAAGCTTGGGAGTCCTTCAGGCCCAGGGGCATAATTTCCAGGGGGGTTAGGGGGGTCGTGACCCCCCCAATAATCATGTCTCCCCCTAAATGGGTGAGGACCTCAACCCCCCCAATGTTCACACCAAAGTTACGCCCTTGTCCAGGCCGCCTCCCCAGCGCAGGTCATTCGGGGACCCCCAGGAAACAAAGCCAGCACTGACACCTAGCAGCAAGACTAAATGTAGAATTACCTGACAGGAGAAAGTTATCTAGATTTTTTTTTTTTAATGGCACATGAACTGACAGTATATTTTAAACTGATATTTTGAACAAAAAAAATCTGCTGCTTTTGTGTTGTTCCAAATGCACTAATATAAAATACATTAATAAAATCTGTTCCTTGGTCTTGACTTAATATTATTGTCCACTTCATACAGTGGATATATAAAGTATACACAACCCTGATAAGATGGCAAGTTTTTGTGAAGTAAAAAATAAAAGAGACCATCATAAATCACTCAAAAATTTTTCATGCTTGGAACCCCCAGGTATTTCCTCTCAAAAATGCTTTGACAAAAATATGCATAGTAAAATGAAACACAATCAGTGGTTTGTTAGGGTGTATATAAATGTGGTGGGTAACTAACAGCAAATCAGCATCTTAAAATATAATAAACTGCTTAGAATCTTAACTACAGAACCTTCCTGTGTCATTCACTGAATCAATGAAGGAATAAATTAACTTGAATGAGCTGAGAACAATTAATCTTATCCTTGTCTTTATTTCCAAATCATTCATAGAAAGAGCAGTACACGACAAGAACATAAGGTCTTACTCCAGTCAATATCTAATATTTGACATTGTAATAAGTAAATGAACGGACATGATCTGGAACAAGCTCAACAGCACCACCTAACGGGCCAAGACAAAGCATCATCCAAAGGCTGGCTGCTCCGCTGATGGCATAGCTTAACGTTCTCTGCTAGCGGAGTCTGCCTGATAAAGTGTACACCAGTGACCCCTACTCACCACACCGCAATTTGTTCCCAGGACAACTTGTTTTAAAAAAAAAAAGAAACAGAAAAAAACAGACCCGGGAACTATTACAAAATACCCCCCCCCCCTTGCAAATTATAGCGAACCTTATATTTCAAATATTATAAAAAGTGTTTCAGCTTATTGTCAGCACAATATAGTCACAGGCAGCATAAACAACACTGGAAAGGTTTCATTTTAGAACCTGTCTGTTCAGACACTATAACATATATAAATCTCTCAGTTCAGTAGTTTATCCTTTTAAATAAACCATCTTCAAAGATCTCCTTCGGTAGCAATAAAACTAAAGAAATATTCTCCGTTAACACCTTTTAAGTAAAACAAACAAGTAAAAATTTGCAATGAACCTTAATCTTAAATATCTGAGTTTTTTATCCCCAGTTTGTCATTTGGCTTTTAACATCACCCAAAATAAGAGGAAACCAACACGCTTAACCTAGCAAACCTAAACATCAATTTCATATATACATTTCCTCAAAAAATAAGAAACATTCGATAGTGATAACATCAGATGTCATGCAAAGTGATGCAAATCTCAAAATTCGAAGCTGTTTAGGTGGGTTTTGTTAAAAACGAGTATCTGTCGCCACTCCTACGTCAAACGAACTCACATCAATGGCTTGTGAAACCTAACTCTCTTTCGACGAATAAGGAACGCTACGCTTCACTCCTAAATGAACACGGCAAAGCTTCTCAGCTCATCGGTCCCTCCCCAAACTAGAAGCTTGGCTGCGGACTGAATGGCGGCTCTCCCACTCGACATCAGCCCCTTCAGAAGTAGATCTGCTTGGCGTCTGATGGCACCTGCTCCATTGGACAGTACGGGCATTTCAACCTTAAGACAGACACAAAGTGTCAGACATGGGGTGTAAAACAGTACAGTGTACATAAGTTGCTAGCTGTTGTCTCAAGCACTATGAAGGACAGCAAACTCAGCAGACTATTAACCCCAACTGGATCCAGAGATCACTTGAATGATCAGGAATAATTTCTATGTTTACAATCCTTCGCCATTTTTAAAAGTGCATTCAGAAAGCTGGAATTCAAAGCAAAGTTGTTATGTTAGACCCATACGATACATATATACTGACAACTGTCATCCATCACATGCACAGACTGTACTGAGGGCATACCTCTTGCTTGGATACAGAGATAAATGTAACTTTTAATAAACACACATTCAAAGAAACGCATTCAAAGCCGAATAACTTTTAAGGTCTTGGAGAAGCTAGACTTCTTTAAGTTCCCCAGGTATTTTCTTGTTGCCTTTAATAACTTGATCTTAAAAATGTCCTTTATTTCAATTATTTTATACATACAGTGGAAACTGCTTATAATGATCACAGTTAAAGTGATCAACCGCTTATATAGTAATCAAGTAGTCCACTTACAGTGTTCATTTTGGGTTTTATTAAATGATACAACATGTGGGAAAAATGTAAAGTACGGTATTTTTTTTTTTTTTACTTTGATAGCCCTACTTTGCCTTGAGGTAACCAGCCTGCTTCTGGATAGCTGCCTGAGGCTAATGCTGCGTGCACAGAAAACATGACAGGAATAAGGAAGTATTTTTCTCTCAGTGACACATACTGAGTTATCAAAGTTAAAAACTAGCCAAGAAGATGCAGCAGCAAAACGACAATAAGCTTTGTTTTATTTACAGTACTGGACTGTATTATAGTGTATTTGGATTACACACAGTTCAGTAATTTGATTTGTACAGTACTGTAATTAGAAAAGTATTTGAAACAGCTGTACTGTATTTAGAGCCAATAAAGGTCATTGAATAGTGACATTGTCCGTTTTATTATCTTATATTCATGTAATAAATATACTAATGTCAATTAGATGGCAATCTGCCTGAGACATAAAGAAAAAGAAAAAGAAAAATCTGTTATAATGATCATCTGCTTATAGTGATCAGTTTCACAGACATGATCACTATAAGCGGTTTCCACTGTATTTTTAAAAATCACCCAGCTCCATCCCTCGCCTTCCATGGCCGACTCCGGGTCTTACTTGCTGCCGCTGATCATTTTATTGAGGGCGTCTTTGGAGATGATGTGACCGCACACCAGCTTCATGGGGGGGTTGCTGTCTGTTGTCTGCTGCCTGAGGATGGGGCAGGCAAACACCGAGTGGTACCAGCAGCGCTTCCCCAGGTCCACCTCGATCTGCAGATGCGGACACGGAGCAGGGCGGCACAGAGCAGTCACACCACAGGCCGCCGTGAGGGGCCCCATCCGCAGCATGCAGTTAAGGATAGGTAAGGGTACCTCAACAACGAAATCTCAGCTATGAATAAGCTACAAATAACTTTGGGAACAATAAGCATATGCAGATATCAAGCTAACGATGGGAGTAAAACGATTTCTTTTGTAATTGTTTAAGGGCAAACAGGATTAGATAATTTTGTTAAACATGCTTTTTCTAGACCAAACCCTTTGGAAATAAAAGCTATATTGACTTTTATAATTTTCCCTAACATAGCTATGTTACATCGAGACTATAAATGTGGCTGTTTTTGTGTTAAAGGGGCTCTTCTTACCGGGAGTTCGTCTTTCTGGGTCCACACCCCTATGCACTGCCTCTGTTCAATGACGGCCTTGATGTTAATGAGGGCGGGGAGAGCGACGCAGCCAGCCGAGAAGCTGCAATGAGGAAAAACCTCATAAGGCACCGGGCCAATCGAAGCAGAGTGCGCTAACACAGGCCCATTTCATTGGATTTCCTCATGCAGGCTCCGCCCCCCTCACCTGACGCTCAGGGGAGATTCC
Source organism: Petrocephalus schoutedeni (assembly GCA_026780765.1). NCBI lineage: Eukaryota > Metazoa > Chordata > Actinopteri > Osteoglossiformes > Mormyridae > Petrocephalus > Petrocephalus schoutedeni. The sequence continues at coordinate 15,973,465 of JAODKL010000017.1, forward strand.
ACCGAGAGGCCCAGCAGTGCGCAGGCGTCGCGGGTGAAGATGTCGCAGATGTCCGACCACTGGTTTGAGTCGAGCAGGTGGACGTAGGGTGAGTTCTCGATGCCCTGACGCAGGTACACCAAGCTTCCCATGAGCACCTGTATGTCTGTAAGAGAACAGAGTGCCAGTCTTCAAAAAAGCCCATTTATCTGACCCCATCTACACACTTATTGCAGTAAAGCGCCCGGTGTGTTCTTAATTTCATCCGCAAAAGTAGCAAGACAGCCAGGACACATAAAGCAGATCATTTCCTCAGCAAACTGCATTCTTCTCCAGTTCCTAAGTTTATTACCATAAATTAAAGCTAAGATTTTTATTAATGGATGGATGGATGGATGGATGGTCAGCTATCATAGAAAGAAGCAACTAGGGTTTAGACCTGGATCATCATAAACTTAAAAATTTGCCAATCAGGCAACAGAGACACACTCAAACAAACGCATAACAGTTGCTGCCTGTTTGCTAGTTTCTGCTTTTATTTGTTCTAAAAATGAAGTTTAAGGGCATACTAACCCACATTTCTGTTCTCCTTAAAAAGTTGCATTAATTTAAAACTTAAAAAAAAAATTTAATATCTGAAATTATACTGAGATTAAATTTGGTCACCAAAGACCAAATGTACCAGCCACTGTGTCACTGAAATGTATACAAACGCAAGCACACACAGCTATGTAGACGCATCTCAGTGTAATGAAATTTCTCAGGTAGCTGTTGGAATCTTTGCCACAACAAAGCAAACAATGTTAGAAAAGAACGTTTGGGTATATTACTTGCTGATCCAAATAAAAAAAGATAAAATAACCTTGAGGATGAAAGCAGACCCATGCATTGTACATGACCCTGGGCCATGTGCCCCTGTCTAGACAGACCCATTGTACTTCCTGATGCATGCTTGCCATTTCAGCTCATCTGACAGACAGAAAGTGGCCCGGTCCAAACCCAATCGCCTGTGATGCTCCAGGCATCATCTTGCATCTGCAGGATTGTTCAGCACCAGCACCCTTCAGACAAACTCTCTGGATACTTGTCATTCCAAACCCACGGAGCGGAACGCTCTGAATTATTCTGCTCCTGTCTCCCAGGCGAGGGTATTAAAAACAGGCCAGATTCAGCTAAGACTTCAGCTGTATCCATATTTCTGTCCAATATTCAAAACTGAGATGGAATAAAAGTGGCTCCTGTTTTTCCCACTCGATAATTGAGACCTGTGGCTTAAGAGCTTAGAAGACCAAAGAGTAAGCTTGCCTGCAGGCCCCGACTGGGGTGAACTTATGCTTTAATTATGCTTTAGTATGTGGATGGTAATTTCCCACAAGGGGTAGAAAGTCTAAAGAGAAACATCCATCAAAAGTGAAACTGAATTAAAATATTAACTTGAAATATGAATACCTTTCTGATGGTTGATGGCAAATGGCTGGAAGTTCCTTGCATACTGCAGGGCTTCTCTCTGATTGGCTGTGCCTCCCATCAGCAACCTGATGAAACTCAGGCGGTGAAGCTTGAACTCCAGGGAGCTGTTCTGGGCCATAAGCATCTCCCGGTTCTCCACCGCCCACCTGCAGGTGGCGACCAAGTGCAGCAGCAGCACAAAAGTCAATGACACAAGTAACACCAAAGAAGACATCTGACCCTTCCAGTCAGGTGACTGAAGGACAGGGGGGTTCTAGCAAGGATCACTGGCTGTGGCAAACACAATCCAATACATACAGTTCAATTACATATTCATTATATGTATTTTTTTCTTAGTTTATAAAAAGAGTATTACTTTGCACAAGCACAGCTATGAAAAATAGAAATCTGAACTGAATGAAATACCATGATTGCTATATAATTGCAGAAGCTGTCTCTGGAGTTGGGGGGCTTATATATCCGAAAGCCTTAAAACATCAGCAAGGATTAACTTTTCCTAAGAAGGGAAAAACCAGTTTCGTAAACTAGGAGGCTCTCTTTCATGTTTTGAAAACCATGCAAAGTGTCCCACAAACGTATTAAGCACAAACTTAAACTATCCATCTTTAATGTGTGTGTTATCATGATCTGGCAAGCACTGCCTGGTTTCCCCTATAAGACTAGGGACCAGAGACCAGATGAAAATAAACGTTCATGCTGGTAAATGCAAAGACAGGAGAATTAATAAGTTGGACTTACTCTAAAGCAGGTCTTAAATCTCTGAGTTTAAGTGCTTCTAGTATCCTGTTTAATTCTATGAAAGGTTCCCTTTGGTTTGGGTCAATGCAAAGTCCAGCTTCCTACAAGAGAGATGACAAACAGCTTTTAGCTTCTCTCACCATCCACCTACTCCGCAAACACACAATCATGAACTTTTATGTTTGCATGTCCGGGAAGGGGGGAGGGGGGGGCAGGGGAGCGGGGAGATCAGTCTTCTTACTACGGACTTCTAGTTCCTCTCCATTCAGAATTTTTCCCTCTATCAAAAACCATTTAATTTTTAAATACTAATAATGTACTGCCACACACTCTTAAGTGCCTTATATATAAACAAATGTCCTGTGCTACATTCAGAATGTGTCCCCCTTACCAGCTTCCCGTCCGGGGGCCATGTCCCATAATAATCGGCCTACCATCCGGGGGCTGCATACCCTACCCACATCCCACCCGGCTGCGTCCTTATCTGACAAACCCAATGCACAGCCTACCTGACATCCCGCCACCCCAGCTGGTGCACAGCCTACCTGACACAGCTCCTCGGCCACGTCCAGCACACCTTGCCTGAAGAAGTGTTCAACCATGACCTCATTAAGCAGCCGCTGGCTATCAGCCTGCCAGCATCCCTCGATGCCCACACTGCCCAGGTCCGAGTCTAGGTTCTGACCCGAATAAAGAACAAGTTAGTAAGGCTTGAAAGACAGCCAGAGAAACAGATAACAAGGGTCCAATGTGGCTCAGCAAGTGGGGACGCTGTGCCTGTGATTGGAAGGTCGCCGACTCAAATACCAGGATCAGCAGAGTGATTTGGCCCTTAAGCAAGGCCCTTACCCCCAAGTGCTCAAGGGATAGTCTGTCTCTGATTTCCCAAATCCCAGGGTCAGCAGAGTGATTGGGCCCTTAAGCAAGACCCTTACCCCCAAGTGTTCAAGGGA
>JAODKL010000017.1:15978915-15992135 GCA_026780765.1 Petrocephalus schoutedeni
TTTCTGAAAGGTTATAAACAAGATCGAAATTAGTGAAAATGTTTAAAATGCATTTATTGTTACAGATATATAACTGACAAGTTCCCCTGGGAGTGACCGCCTCCTACCAAAGGTTCAGCCGCAATAAACCGCTCCGTTTTTCTGCTTCTGTGACTCGTTTAACGTTGGTTTGTGGTTAATTCTCCACTTAAAACTGGTTCTCCATATGTTTGTACGCATGAATGGCCCCATTTAGTCAGTCATTCGGAGGCTGGAAATGCACCCAAAGTTTGGGAGCAATCAAAACAGCACGAAGATTTGCTTTAGGATTTCAAGCATTAAACTAAACCATTAAACCGATAGCGTGTAATGTTTAAGTGCCAAATCTTTCAGCATTTTAAATACGCCTTGTACATGTTTAATGGTATGGGATTAACCCATATAGATAATTTGCTGCTTATAATTTTTTGTAACACAGCTATGGCTTATTTCTGTAATAAGCTTACACCAGAAAAAGTTCAGGTCGTGTCATATATTCTCTTTAAAAGAGACGATTGCATTTATTTGTCAACAAAGGGGAAAGCTTAGTCCTACCAACCACATTTTGTGCATTACTTGCATTAATTTTTAGATTATAAAATATATTTATTTTTTGTTTTCGCATAAAAAAAGAAAAAACAAGCTTACCACCAGCCTGTACAATTTCGTCCTTCAGCCCACTTGTGTAGTCGACAAGCTCCTGCAGCACTTTATCGCAATGTTCTCCATAGCTGGAGAAATTCTGGAGCACTTTCTCCAACTCTCGCTCCACGTTCACACATTGATCCATAGGCTTGACAGACCCAGGGCGCGTTTATCAATTACGGCTTCTTAAAATAGTAACGGCGCACCAAACAGCACGCTGTTAATATAGCCGATGTTGATATGTTGTGAAAGGTGACCCTCGGCTGCCTAACAACTCCACACACGATCCGCGTAAATAATGCCTGCTGTCGAATTTGCTGACTTGTGTTATCTGCTGTCGGCATGAACTGCAAAATTAAATCAAAGAAGGCGCTCCAGCTCGGATCGGTTTACTAGCAACACAGCAAAATGCCCGCTGGGAAGTAAACAGCATGCAGCCAATGCTAACCCGACCACTACACATGCAGCGCAGCTTTTATTTATTTCTGAGCATACCTCCCAACATCTACAACTTCCCTTGGCATATTTTTAGTAACGTGAAGGGAACGACAACAAGGTGTAGGGAAATGTACTTCCGGGGGTGGGAGTGAACATTTCAAAATAAAAGTTAGCGCTTCCCGAGTGTTAAATACTACTTGTGCATCATATTAGGATTCGTCAGATTAATCGATTAGCATAATTAATGAGTAATACATTTCATATGACGGTTATAATGAATAATATATGACGTCGCAGACAATTGCTGAGAAACATTTGATACACCGTAACGTCTTATGTGTAAAAATACTATGCTAATTAATGTGCATATAAAATAATTTGGGCTGATATAAAATCACTGAATTTATTTTCTTCTTCTGGTGTGCATGGACATGGTGTTAATTCAAATTAGCCTAATAATACGATGGTATTGTTCTTAAATTGTGACGCTGATTTTAGCTAATCTTTAACTGTTAATTTTGACATACATAAATCTATGTTCACTAAATAAGTTCTTTTGTATTAATTAATTTGAAACTTTTATTGAACATTTTATAACGTCCTCTCCATATTTTCTCAAAAAGCAGCCAAAGCAGCGTAGTGCAACTTTAAATTTCAACTGGACCATTAGCGCTTGACTGAGACTTATGTAAGTATTTAAGTAATTCTCAAATTTAAACGACTGAAAGAATTTTAAATGGCTTAATTTTGGGAAGGATTTATGGATATTTGATCTTATTATCCCCTTCAATCTCAGTTCTGTGCATGGGTCAAACATTGAGATTAAATATGGTCATAAAAATACAGTTGGTCATAAAAAAAATAAAAATTATAAATAGAATATTAATATCTAAGACATATAACATATGACATATTAAGACATTAGACACTAAAATCCACACGTCTGGTATTTTTTCTGGAAGTAGTAACACCGCTGAAGTTGTTTAAAAAGAATTATCTGCAGTCATTTGTTTAGCAAACGAATTCCTAGTGAATCATATTAAAATGTCATAAGGCACGAGGCTCCTACTTAGATATGTGCGAAATAAAAGTACGCCCACCGTTGCTAAGAGACAATAACCAAAGGGTACCGATCGATGAAGATAGTGAGCGGTTCAGTGGTCGGATGAGGTCAATGGGCTGTTCCAAGAAAAGATTTCACCATTCAAGAATGACACAATAAATCTCTACAGTAGCGTGCCTCGTTTACACATTGTGGGGGGATCACTAGGTGGCGGTGACATGCTGACCGAGGAGGGAGAGACATCATGTGGTCCAAATAAGAAGCTAAATGAAAGTGGGTGTCAAAAAAGCCAACAATAAGGACCTGAGCTGCAACCACTTACAGGGAGCCAATGAGGAGAGACAGGAAGGGTGTAACATGAGAGCATTTCGGCTAATAGAATACCAGTCGTGCTACTGTATTTAGAATCATCTTGCCATGGTTTTATGGCACATGCTTGAAGCCCTGTCAGTAAAGAGTTATGCACTCTCTGAAAAAAGGGTACAAATTTCTACCTTTGCTTGTCACTGGGGCTGTACCCTCGAGGGTCTTGTATCTTTTAAGATACAGAAATGGACTATGAGGAACTGTTTTGTACCATTGGGGGTACAGTAATGTTGTTTGTACCTTGGGGATTCATTTCTGTACCATATAAGCTGCAGTTAGCTACAGCTAAGGGTTAGGTTGGCAGACCCTTGAGAATACAGCCCCAGTGACATTTAAAGGTACAAATTGGTGTAGTGATCTATTCGTCATATGTCAACAAGTGCTTGCACAAGGAGTTTGGCTGCAGATTCTGATAGATAAGGTCTGATTTTATACAAAGTAAATGTTCAAGATTACAAGAAAATGATAGCTGATAATCAATCAGTGAATATCAAATGTAAGTCAGGACAACTGAGCAATATTGTTTTATTTTAGTATAGAGGCAAGCAATACTTGCCTGATTCTTGCCTTTCTCCTAATAATCTATAATCCATCCATCCGTCTTCCATCTGCTTATCCAGATTGCAAGGTATATTATAATCAGGTCCCCGGGACCCAGCGAGGATAAGTGAGTTGGAAAATGGAAGGATGGGATGGACTATAGTCAGGTTGTAAAATTCAGCCTGGTATAATAAACATTCCAATCCTTTGAGAGACGGTTCGTTTTTCCAGACATGCATCTCTACATATTTATATATCCAGCTACCTTAAAGTCATACAAATTTTATACAAACGAAACGAAAGTGGATATAAAGAGTGTACAGACCCATATTAAAATGCCAGGTTTTTCTGATGTAAAAAAATTAGACCACAATAAATCATTTCAAAACTTTTTCCACCTTTAAGGTGACCTATAACCTGTACAATTCGATTGAAAAACAAACAAATCTGTCAGCGGGGAAAAAGTACACAAAAACCTGGCATTTTAACATAGTTTAACATATATTCACTGTATAGAGATGGGTCTATATAACTCCAGCCCTGATGCAGGCTAAATTTAGTGGTTTTCCAACAGTATGCAATGATACATTCCCCAGGCATTGCCACCTTACATAATCTAATATTCATCCACCCATCTTCTGCACCCACTTAGCCTATTCAGGGTTGTGGCAGTCCAGAGCCTATGGGTGAAAGGCAAGGCATAACCCAGGATGGGGCACCAGACCATCACAGGGCACACACACAATTCACACAGTCTGGTAACTCCAATTCACCTCCGGATGTTTTTGGACTGTGCCGGGAAGCCAGTTTACCTGGAGGAAGCCCCACAATGACAGGGAGAACTTGCGATTTCCACACGCGTGGATCCATGGCAGAGACTCAAACCCCAATTTATTGTTTTACATTCATGTTTTCTTCTATTCGTTATCATTTTTCTCTCAGATTAGTAACTTGTATGTGCATATCTTATGTGCCCCCAATGCTGCTCACTGGTCCTGTTTTCTTTAATCTTCAGCAAAGTATTATAACTATTCCACCATCATTTCTTCTACCTCAGGAGTGACCTTCCCTAGTTAATAATAATAAATTACATTATGTCCGCAGTTCAATGTTACGTATTAGGTGAAACTTTCCATTCATATGTGGTTCTGTATGTGAATATGTGCTTATGTCTGCCCTGTGATGGTTTTTCATCCTGTCCAGACCTACCCTGTAGACCAGGGGTGGGGAACCTGATCCATGGATTGCCGGTGTGGGTGCGGGTTTTTGGGATGACCTCTCAATCAGCCAATAATAAAGCACTGGTTCTCAGCTCCAATCCTAGGGACCCACTCTTATTGGCTGATTAAAAGGTCATCCCAGAAACCCGCACCCACACCGACCCGCCATGGATCAGGTTCTTCACCCCAGCCGTAGACCCAGTTTCTCGATTCTTTACGTGTCTCATGCAGTTACACCAGCCGGCCTTAGGTGGCAGCATAGAAACATCCAAGGCAGCGGCCCTGGAACTAACGAAGAAGAGTGCCGCTTACGTCACATGTTGTGGATATCAGCTGATCTGTTCAGACGGAGCGACAAAGCGTCACCGACCCGTGGGGCGACCGTGGTACCTGTCCTAGATACGGCGGTCTAATGTCTGCGATCGGAAAGTTGCGCTGTGGCACGATGGCATCGACATGCTTCTTAAAAGCGAGGAAGAATAGTTAAACGACCCGCTGGAGGTGACGGGGGTGGCCGTTGATATCATCTCTACGCTGATGTGCGTTTTCCCCAACAGAAACAACTTTGCAAATGGTGGACAGGCAGGGACCTTACATCTGGCCTTAAGGCCTTGCTTTTGCAGCACTAATAGTAATACAGTAATAGTAATAATCGGAGGTCATAATTTAGCTGACAGTTGTAATTTAAAGAAATACACAGTTGTCGGCGAGCAGTCAAAGTGTAACGACAAGGCAGTCCATGCATATTTGCTGGTTCGCACCCGGATATCGCAGACGCAGCAGCCGGATTCGTACGATCGCGAAAGATGTGGCTGAAACTGTTTTTCCTGCTGCTCTATTTCCTCTTGCTGTTCGTGCTGGCCCGGTTTTTCGAAGCGATCGTCTGGTATGAGACCGGGATCTTGGCCACTCAGCTGGTGGATCCCGTGGCTCTGAGCTTCAAGAAGCTGAAGACTATCCTGGAGTGCCGGGGGTTGGGATACTCCGGTCTCCCCGAGAAGAAGGATGTCAGGGAGCTGGTCGAGAGATCAGGTGGGCTCTTACGTCGCAAGACGGCACCTTTTGAAATATTTATTTATAGCGCAAGTATAAAGGTTTTTTGAGGAGTGACATGTCACAAGCCTGTCATGTGTATCTGCATACGTAAAATTGCCTCAAATAGGTAGCGCAAGTCTAGACAGTAGCATGATGTTTGGATTTGCAGGCACCCTGATGCAGGGGGAGCTGTACTCTGCCCTGAAGAATGAAGAAGAGGAGGCAGAGCCAGCCTCCAGCACCAGCTTCAGCGGAGAGGTGCACTTTTATGAGCTGGTTGAGGACACCAAGGATGGCATCTGGTTGGTGCAGGTAAAAATGCAGCTTTTCACTAGGGTCTGAGTCACTTACATTCTGAAACAAAATGTTTCTTAATTCTCAAGTGACAAGGGTGAATAATATTTTTATTTGAAGTTGCCAGTAGAAAGGGTATTTCAGTGGATGTCCCTAGCTTTTGGTGAAACTAGATAGCTGTGGAAATGGAAATTGGTGGTAGTAACTGCCAGAGGTATGTACGAAGATCAGATTATCTCTACAATACATAGTTGTGTGCAAATATGTTACTGCTGTATTAAGTTACACAGGACTTCACAGTAAGAGCACTTGGGCATGTAGACACTGGTATCAAGTCTCTGTGCTGTCGCTGTGTTTTATTACTGCAAAGAATGAATCTCGCCAAAATTACAGCAACACGGTCCAGTAACTAGTTTCTCAGAACCTCATTTACACAAGCGGCCCGGTGGCACCGAACCAGTACTAGAAAAGTAATATGTCGGGTCTCCCGGGCCATAAACCCGAACAGTGAAGCTGAGCGAGAGCGGCATAGAAATGTCAGCGTAGAATAGAGCTGGTGTGACTTTAAGAAGGATGATCTAGGTAGCATTTTGAAGAGAATTGTACTCTGTCTTAAGGAGGCGTCCTGCTGGGTAGCACTGTCTTCTCCAGTCAGAAGGCTGCTGCTTGGAACCTGAGCTCTGTGCTTGTGGAGGTTCCAGCCTCTCCCTAAGATTGCTCTGGGCACTTCTGTGTCTTCCCACAAGTATGACTGTTCTGCGTCACTATTGGCTGGAAGCAGATGTCCCGCCCCCAGCTACTCTGTTTACCATTTTTATACGGTCACGTGGCATCCACACGTTCCGTTTGTTTATCTGTTTATTTTGTATATACTGCCTGTGCTTGAAAGTGGCAACTTTTCTCCATTTAGATAAATGACCTAATTTTGGATATTTTTTTATGGGTCAGCTGTAAGCAGTTTACGCCTAACTCTGGCCTCTGAATCAGGGAAGAGCTCATGATCGGCACTGTTTCCTCCTCTCAGCTTCCGTTTTCATGTAGATGTCCAAGGTACACATCATTTCCCCAGTGGCATTAAGCCTAAATAATGTCTTCTGTATTTGTGGTTTAGGGCCCATGAATGGGTGCTGCATATATTTTGTCAATGGGCCAGTTAGGACACTTTTAATGTAGCTAATGAATATAAATGTGGGTAGTACTTTTATGGCTTCTCCCATATTAAGAATATCTAATCTGATGGTCTCTGAGTGATCCGTGCTGGAATTGATGATATCTAGCTTAATTTTAAACATGATAGCCCTGATTATTGCATTTATTTATTAGAAACAAATGTTCACCTTACATTCAGTTCGCCCGTCTTGCTTTCTGATTGGAAAAGCACATTTGGCCTTGTCTGGCTGCATTCATGCTTAGCGGGTAGGTGTACATGTGAGCAGGACAGCAGGCAGGCTGACGTGTCACTGCGAAATCTATGACTGTTTAGCATCACACGGGCGCTTCATGCTGACAGACGTTCTGTTGCCATAACGAGTTATGCGATTGGCTGCAGATTGTGGTAGGCGGGGCATATTGTGCAACCCTGATGAGCAGTTTCGGCTCCATTCTTGTTTGGAAGCAGGGTGGACCCAAGCCCCACCAGGCCTGGCGATAGCCGGCCGCTCAAGTGCCTGTGAAACGTTCAGCGGGACCAAACATGGGCGTCCAGAAGGAATTGTCTGTTTCTGGCAAGGCCTTGGGTCTTTGTGCTCTTGTGGTGGTTCGGTTACTACGTGCACAGCGTCCCTGTGGATGGCTTTGGAGCGAAGTGTGTTTGGCATTCCAGACTCAGCCATCGGGACGGGTTATACTAATATTTACTTTATGTAGGAAATTTATGTTGAAGTGTCATGTTTAAAAAAAAAAAAAAACAGTGTTGCGAGCTGAATTCAGATGTGTGTTACTATATTACCTTACTACATTAAGTGCAGAATGCTATACTTTAAAATTAATTTGATCAGCTGAATCATTGATTTTTAAGAGGAATTATTTCCTGAAGAGTTAAGTAACTAGATTGACTTTCAGTTGTTGTATGTACATAGAGGGACACAAGTGAATCAAACAGACTTTTTCTTCTTATATACATAAATCCTGCCTGGCAGTTTGATTAAAAAAATCATTCACTGATTATTCATTTAGAAAGTCCATTGTCTCTGCTGGGAGGGCGGCACCTGGTTTAACTAATGTTATTGGCTAAAGTCTGCTAACAAAGTGTGTATGGTGCCCAGCCCCCTCCAGCCACTCAGGTGGCTGCTCCCCGCTGTGTTTATAGATGCATTTGACATCGAGGTCGGCACTCAGAGCCCGGTCGCGTCTGATAAATCCTGAGGTAGCGGGAATGATTACCGATAAACCCCGCCCCCCAGAACCTGCACAGTCTGTCTCTGACCCCAGGCCTTTTCTTCCGGACCTTTAATAGTGCTGGATGTTGTATAATTAATGCAGGGAGTTCCAGGTTCTCTTACCTACCGCATTGCTCTGAAACAGATGCAGTAATTTATGAAAATGAGGCAATATCCATTAATATTTGCCTGGTGACTTTCCTGTCGTTTATCTTTCCCATGGTTTTGTTGTTTTATGTTTTGCTACGATGGAATTGGCAGTGATTTATTATTTGTTTTTTTAACTGAGGTTAAAGTTTAATAAACTGCATTGAATCTGATGCATCCAGACACAAGGAACCTCAGCCCAGCCCAGTTTTCCATACTTTTTTCATATTTCAAATATCAGTAATGAATAAATAATAGGGAAATTAATATGATAAGATATGAAATATTCATACAAAACTGATAGTTACTCACTTTATAAAACAAGAGCTGAATGGATACTGTGGGCCTTGGATGCTCTCCCTGACCAGGATCCTAATATTTGATTCATGGCGTATAAAGACTCTTTGCTCTTATTTAAAATGATTGTTGAGTTCTTTAGCTGTGAATTTGTGAAGCTGACGTTCTCCCTGGTCTTTGCTCTCCCTGGTTTGCTCGCAATGCTCCAGCGCCCAGGTTTGGATGCCAAAGCTGTGTGAGACATTACAGGTGAGGGAGGCTTGACTTGGCTGTTGGCTGCATTTTAGGCGTCACGGTAGATCGTTTTCGGGAGACTTAGATGCGGATCCTTTTATTCCCCTAGTAGGTGTTTTTTCCTAACTCCCAAGTACAGGTAGTAACCCGACTTACGATGGAGATGTATTCCAGTGACCTCCACCGTAACTTGAAAACATCGCGAGTCAAGACGGGCTTTGAAACACCAAAAACGCAGAAAAAAAATATGCGCTCCAACACCGAGAGAGCCGATCGCTGGCGAGAATGGGGCGTCTCACAAGGAGGGAGGTGCGCACATCCCAGCCGCGTCCCGACGTATGGCACTGCGTACGCTGCTGCGTTTGCCCGCCTCGCAAACTTTTTGCCGTATTGCTACGGCCAAAGTAAGATCGTAAAATCGAACCATCGTAACCTTGGGGCCATCTGTCTAATACCGTTTGTGAACATTACTGCAGTTCCACCATTCCTGTTCAATTTCATCTGGCTGGTTCCCCACTGTGCTTCAGTGCAGTTTTGGTCACTGTAAATATTCTGCTGGTAGTTGTTCCTCTGATGCATGGTGTCATTTGGCGTCACTTGCTATGACCTCTTAATTAAAGGTCTGTTTATCATCTGTTTATGTAACAGTTGCTAATTAGTTGATAAAAGTTGTACTGCAGAAGCTTGCTGTGTGACCTGTTGTAGTATTCAAAGGGATCTGCAGAGAACAGAAAGGTTATTTAGGAAAACACTGGTAGCTGTGTTATTTTGGGGGATCATTTGCCTCCCCGTACGTCTGCCCAGGTGGTACTTAAACACAGTTCATCTGTCTCGGTAATGAGGGCCAGCTTGGCGGCACGGGCAGGGAGTGCTCTCAGAGGCCCGGCTCAGTCTCTGCACATAGGAGACGGTTCAGTTAAAGCGAGTCTCGGCTAGGGTCCCTGGGTTCGGTAGAGGTGTGGGACAGTCTGGCTCTACAGAGTAGGGATCTGTGCCCGTGTGCAGGAGATCAGTGGTTTAAGTCCCTTGGCCTGTGGAGAGATTATTAGAGATATTACTGCTGGGTTCTTCAGCGAGGCCCTTAAAACGGCTGACCCTACACTGTGAGCCCATACTTAATTGTCACTTGTCACTAATTGGCTTTCATCCTTCATTTCTTTATATTTAATTTTCTCTGTTCTAGTCTGTTTTGTTTTGCATATGGTAATGTATTCCAACACTCCCATGTAAAGCGCCTCGGGACGAAAGTGAAAGGCACTATATAAAAAATGAATTGAAATTGACCTGTGTTTGTTTCTTGCATGGGGAGAAATAAGCGATATGGAAAAATGAGCAGCTCGATGATGCTGGTTAGATTAAAGGCTGCTTCTCTGTCTCCTGCCTCCTCTCCCCTTCACAGGTGATCGCGAAAGACCGAGAGCCGCTGCTGACGAAAGGCAGCTGGGGGAAAATGGTCCAAAAGGTCTCCAAGTTCGGCATCCGGACAGGCACTTTTAACTGCTCCAGTGATCCAAGGTGAAAGCAGGCCTGATGAACGCACTGAATGCAAATCACCGCTTTTGCCCCCAATGCAGAAAATAATTAGGAAATTATAAACAGTAGGTGCTCTCAGGACATCACCAGTCGGACATATATTTTTTTAAGCTTAACTTTTTTATTGCCAAGTTAATTCGCAAATGTCTCAAAGAATTAAAATTTTAAACCGTAAAGAAAATCAGTGTTAGCTTTGCCTATGAAAGTTTTAATAATTTAACAAGAACAAGAATAAGAATTGATTTATGACAGTGCCCAAAATGACCAGAGGGGGCCGCATCAGGAGCAAACCGGCAGAGAAGTTAAAAATTCTTTAATTGTCCATTTCAAGTCTTTTTTTTTAATGTTAAACTAAATTGCAGGTTTTCCACCTAAACAAATTTTATTTTTCTTGTAAACTTGTTTTTGATCTCTAAACAAAGGGCGGGTGCCCGTTACTTGTGGTTAACAGAAGTGAGCTTAACGCAGGTGTTTCTTAGCTAGCTAGCTGCCCGCACTGCGTAGTGTGTAGCTGCTGTGCTGCGCTGCGGTTTGAGTGCGTGTCACTGTCCCAGGCCTGGCTGCACGTGTCGGACGGGGAGTGACCTCCTGCTCCGTAGTGCAGGCATCCCCTGGGGTGGGGGGGACATGCCCACATCCCAGTGACAGTGGCCGCCTGCCGTTCCCTCTCAGGACGGGATGCTGAAACTACAGCGGTCAGCTGGAGGGAACGAGTCTGTGCTATTTATAGATTTAGCATAACTGGGTATCACGCCATTTATAGAAATGATGCAGAGGCCATAAATGGGGGGGGGGGGGGGGGGGGGGTGGGTTAGCAGGTGGACTGGGGGCCATGATTGTCGGAAGGCTTCTGTTTTCATAAGTCCTCTGGCTGCAACGAGAAGCTGCTGAGGCGAATCCAGAAGGTGCTTTAAGATCTGTAATGCGATTGAGCGACGTCAGCATAAGACCGAGTTTGAAGCAAAATGCACACAAACTCAGTGACTGGTACCCCGGTCCGCCTTCATGACTCGCCAGTGACTGTTTATTTCTGGAGAGTTGTTTTCTTTTTTAGTTAATGTAGCATTTGCTTAGCCACTGGCCTGGGTGTGCAGTAGGCGAGCGCCGTCATCTGGAAGTTAAGCCGTCACCGGTGTGCTTGACGAAGCGTCTGTCTTCTCTGCCAGGTACTGTCGCAAGCGAGGCTGGCTGAAATCCACCCTGATCATGTCCGTGCCGCAGACGAGCACGTCGAAGGGCAAGGTGATGCTGAAGGAGTACAACGGCAGCCGCGTCGAGACCGAGCACATTTTCAAGTGGATGACCGCACTGGTGGCGTCCCGGATCAAGACCGTCCGCCTGCCCCGGCAGCTCCTGCAGGAATGGGACCGCAGCGACCAGCACCCGGTGAAGATGTTCCTCTTCGCCAAGCTGGTGCAGCCTCCCGCCTTCTTCTCGGCACTCAGCGTCAAGTTCACGGGTCGCATCGAGTTCATCTTCGTGGACGTGCGGGACTGGGAGAGCGACCGCTGCATGGAAGACATCGGGGTGCGTCAGGTTCCCTCCTACATCCTGAAGACCCCGGAAGGCACTTACAGGTATGGGAACAGTACGGGAGAGTACATCTCCCTCCATGCCATGGACACGTTCTTGCGCTCCGTGCAGCCAGAGGTCAACGACCTATTTGTGCTTAGCCTGGTCATGGTCAACCTCATGGCCTGGATGGACCTGTTCATAACACAGGGTGCCACTATCAAGCGTTTTGTCATCCTGATAAGCACCCTGGGGACCTACAACTCTCTGTTGATCATTTCCTGGTTGCCCATCCTGGGGTTCCTCCAGCTCCCATACCTGGACAGCTTCTACGAATACAGCCTGAAGCTCCTGCGATATGCGGACACGACCACCATCGCCTCTTGGGTGAGGGCAGACTGGACCTTCTACTCATCCCATCCTGCGCTCTTCCTGAGCACCTACCTGGGCCACGGGCTCCTCATCGATTACTTTGAGAAGAAGAAGCGTCGCAACGGCAACAATGACGACGAGCTCAACGCCAACAACCTGGAGTGGTTGTCCAGCCTGTGGGACTGGTACACCAGCTACCTCATCCATCCCATTGCCTCCTTCCACAACTTCCCCAACGAGTCCGACTGGGACGATGACCCGGACCTGCTCCTGCAGAGGCTGGCCTTCCCTGACCTCTGGCTTCGTCCACTTGTCCCCACCAACTACATCAAGAACCTGCCCACGTGGAAGTTGGGGTCCGCTGGCAGGTTCCGCGGGAGACCGACCTCGAAGGCGACTGGCGAAGACGACCGAGGCGGTACCGCAAGTGGGGAGCTGGAGGACAAACTGGGGAGCCCGCGGGAGGACGTGTCAGGCGGAGGTCACCTCGGTGCGGGAACAGGAGAGGCATCTGGGAGTGGATGCGGGAGCCCCCGCGGTTGCAGCTCTGGGAGGGGAGGCGAGGGCCAATCGGTCTGCTCTGAGGCATCGGTTGGGGAGGCCGACTGGTCCTCTTGGCCCCCGGACATGATGCAGTGCACGGAATGTGTCGTGTGCCTGGAGAACTTCGAGGACGGCTGCCTGCTGATGGGACTGCCCTGCAGCCACGTGTTCCACCAGCAGTGCATTGTGGTCTGGCTGGCTGGTGGCCGCCACTGCTGCCCCGTTTGCCGGTGGCCCTCCTTCAAGAAGAAGGCAGTCAGGGAGGAGCATGCTGTGCACGGCAGGGGACTGTACTAGCGGGGGGCGATGCGCATGGCTGGGGTGTGGCGCCGTGTGTGTGCTGGCTGGGTACCAGGTCCCTGTGCCTGTCCTATCTCTGATCTCAATGTGTCAGTGTTAGTCCTTAGAACTTTGTTAAGGGTTTATTTCCTTTTGGGGCAGATCAGTTTAGAAAGCAGGTCTTTGGTGTGACATCAGCATGGATTTCAGTGACCCTTTCAGTTGCCTTATTCGTTTAAAAACAAAAATGACACCTCCCAGTCCAGCAGAAAAACAATAAAAACAATATTCATTCATTGATTCATT
>JAODKL010000017.1:16028387-16041767 GCA_026780765.1 Petrocephalus schoutedeni
CTGACTCATGAGCTGAGAGAGAGACTCTCTGTTTTACTCTAATACTGACTCATGAGCTGAGAGAGAGACTCTCTGTTCCACTCTAATACTGACTCATGAGCTGAGAGAGAGACTCTCTGTTTTACTCTAATACTGACTCATGAGCTGAGAGAGAGACTCTCTGTTTTACTCTAATACTGACTCATGAGCTGAGAGAGAGACTCTCTGTTTTACTCTAATACTGACTCATGAGCTGAGAGACTGCCGTTTGTTTCCTTCTCTTGTGTCTTGGCTAAACATTTGGGGTTTGATAGAATTTAGCGAAGTCTTTGGGCACTTGTCTCAGGACCATAGAGTCAGTAAAAGATTAATCTGTATAAAACCCACTTACTCGCAGTTGTAAGCTATGTGTGCTGCTTTGGACATTAGTACCTGCTAAGCAGCTGAAAGATAATACTAATAGTTAGTGATACTGCCAACCGAACTGCGGGCTTTGCACTGCCCCTGTAATGTTTGGGTCCACGTGCTTCACTAGGTGCCTTCTTGCTTGTATATGTACCTATGAGCAGTGTAATCGCCCCCCGGTGGTTGAGTTGGGCTCCGCACTCAGATGGCTGCAGGGAGCGCGTGCCCATTCAGCAGCCGGGAGCATGTTCCTGGAAGGACGATGACTCAGTCTGACCGATTTTTGTGTGAGCACTGGAACAGGTTTTGTGTCATTTTCTTTGCCCTGTGCCTTATAAAACAGTAATTCCCTAAGATGGAAAGGAAACAGCAAAATGCTCTTAATATTTCCAGTAAGACTGAGACTGGGCAGAACATTATGTGTCCCACAGACCCTCACTATGATCCTGTACTGGATATGTAGTTTGGAAGATGGGTGGATTGTAAAGTACTTTTCTGTTTCCTTGTTAGAAATTAGGTGAAACATTCAAAATGACCAAAAACTTGATAGGGCCATTTGTGCCGATTGAGGTAAAGGTCTTTTTTTTTTCCACCCGTGAGTAATATGTGCTATGAAGTCAGGTGCTAAAAGTCAAGTAAGTTCTTGATGTAAAGCGAGCTGTGATTTATTCCTCGTGTGTCCTGGTGCTGGCTTTCACCAGCTGCCTGCCAGCCAAAAGCACTTCTAAGTAAGACCCGTGGGAGGCAGAAAGCTGCGGGAAACGGAAGCAGAGCTTTGAGGGTGCGGTCAGGAGCGCACGGGCCGAACGAAATGACACAGATCGCCCCGGAATTGCGATTTTTGGCTGCATGGGGGCGCCTGTGTCTGACGCCATCTTGTCCACGGCGCAGGACACCCGGGGGGGGACTCTGACTTGGCTGAGTATGAGCTCCTGAGCCCCGAGCTGTGTGACACCCCCGAGTCGTGCGACACCCCCCAGCTGCAATTCTTTGTGTGCCCCACGCCCCCCGTCGCTGGCCAGGAGCCCAGCCCCCCCCAGGAGCAGGAGGACGAGGACGGCCCGGTGGGGATGGCGCGGATCAGGCTGGTAAAGCGGAGGGCACCTGAGGTACCACTCCCGGCTGCCTTTGGCTGCTGGCTTGTGAGTGAGGCGACTAACAACCCCGGCTGCGAGGAGCTGCCCCTAGGGGGCGACCTCGAGACCTTGGGCCACTCTCATGTACACCCCACCCCAGCTGGGCTCAGGGTCACCCATTTTGGCCCTCCTCTTGGATATTAATCCGTCTGGTGGAGGTTTGCTGTGTCCGCTGGCTATGAGTCTGCTGCTGTTTATAGCGGGAGGGCTTGGCAGTGTGCAGGCCGGGCTGCTCTCCAGGTGGGCGCTGATGCTGTGGCAGGCAGGACCCGGCCTTTAGCTGCTCTTATTTCCATACGTGCTCTTCACTGTTAACCAGTCTTTTGCAGCAAGGAGTGCGGTTGGCCTTTACTAATGAACGCGTCCGTGTGAGCATGCCCCTGGGTCCTTTGGCACTGCATTGTGTCTGAGACAAACTTATTTTAAATAAAATGCATTTAATTTCACACTTCTGTGCCAGTCCATTGTATGGAACATACACATATAGACAATCATATTCTATGGGCTAACTGCATGTCTAACTGCTAGACTGGGAAGGGGGGTCAAAGTATCAGAGGGAATCTGCTCTGGAGGGGGGGAGAACATGCAAACACACCGGGCGACCCTCCCCAGGGTAAGCGCTTAGGCGATGGATGGATGGATTTCTGTTCCTATGAAAATAATTGGTAACACTTTACTTGAAGCACTCATCCATAATGCACTATAGATACCTTCATCATGCATTATGATGGTCAATGTAATTCTGAACACTTTCCCCTCTCTCCCCCTTCTTCCATTTGCCCCCCAAAAGTCTGCACTGTAACCCCCCCACCCATCCATGTCCAGCACTAGTCACCTTACTTAAAACAAAGACTGTAAAACTATATAACAGCTGCTGTCTACATTTGCACTGTGGATTCCCCATACAGTATTTGCACTGCCTTTTTGCCTTTTAGGAGTAGGTGTTTCATGTTTACCTCATTATTGTATGTTGTATTCTCTGTGGGATCTGAGAGTAACGTAATTTCAACCTCCATCTGTCCTGTACACATGGTAGGATTGACAATAAAGACCTTTTGACTTGACTATAAGCATTAAGGATGGTTTGTACTACGTTATGAAGGTATCTATAGTGCATTATAGATGAGATCTTCACAGAGCATTCATAATGCATAATAAACATGGCTATAATGTGTTATGCCTTTTTACAAATGTTTAATGCCATGTTTATAATGCTTTACGGATGCATTATAATGCATTATGAATGTGTTCATAGACTCTTATAGACATATTCATAGAAAGTGTTACCAAATAATAATAAAAGACAAACAAGTGCTTCAAAGATGTTGTAAAGGTATTTTGTGGAGGCTGCTTTTTTCAGGAAAAAATGAATTATGATGAATGAATCTGTACATCTGAAAGGAACCCCATCATTCCACCTGTGCTGTGTGCGGGAGTGTGTTTGATTATTAACACACAGAATAATCCAAGCTGTAGCTATGGTGCGTCTCCAGCCGGTGTTCACATTTCAAGCAGGTACCCCTTCACATTCCACACCAAAACATTCTGCTATGGTTAATCCGTACCTCTCTTTTTGTCGCCCCCCCCCCCCCCCCACACACACACACGCCAGCCTCCTCCTAGAGTCCTCAGGCCCCGCCCCACATCCAAGAGTACCTCGTCTCCAGACAGCGACACCATGTGACAGTACGAGCCACCGGACGCTGGCAAAAGAACAAGAAGAAACACTCCCAGATCGCTTAGCTGCCTTAACCGAAGTCTGAAGAAAAAAAACGAGGAGGATTGCAGAAGACTGCGGCCGCATCTGATCAGGGACGAGCCAAAGTAATCCACGCGCAGTTTACACCGTACCCAGTTATATGTAGAGTAGCCGTCTCAGTGGGCCTCCCCTAACTCGCCTCTCGTTCACTCTGAGTGTGCCATCCCTTCGCCTTTACCTCTGTGTGTCCGGCCTCTCTCCTCAAACACATCATGTAAGAGTACATTTACGCGGCAAAGCCTTATATCATCTACTTTCATTCACTTTGGCTGCAAGCTATGTGGGAATGAGCATAACACATACAAATAAGTGGCTTGTCATCACATCGTTAACAGTGTAGAATCCAGCATAAGCCTATATCTCGCATTTCAAAAGCATTAGAAGGGCCACTGGTACCAGGGGTGTTGTCTGTCTAAGCTAAAGGAGTACTGGGAATTAAGAGAAGAAAATGGTTTGCCAAAAAATGACACGGTATGGTATAATACGTTCTTTTTTCTGTTATTATCCAAAAATTACAGTTTAATATTTAGATGAAAGAACTATCCAGAAGATTCCAGAGAAGTTAGATTGAATATGATATAATAAATATGAAAATAAAGCTGTTTAAAAGTATATTAGGACTAATTAACTACAGGAAGATTTAAATGTCTGAGATGGGTGGGTGCCGCATCCTGGGTTATTCCCTGCCTTGTGTCCATTGTTTCCAGGATAGGCTTCAGACACCCATAACCCTGCTTAGGGTGAGCAGATATGGAAAATGAATGAATGAATGAAGATTTAAAGGCAGGAAGTATACTTTATGGCTATGGTGTGTGTGATAACTGTACTGATGCCTAGTTATGGACCTTCTGAACAGTTCAATTTCACAGTGATCAGATATGTGCCACCTCAGCCAATCACATTTGAACTTGCAGGGTCTGAGTTTAAGACTTGAGGCCTATTGTGTGAGAAATTGCTTTATTTACAGCTAGTGAATGTAACGAAAATGTAGAAATTCTGTGATGCTGAAGATTAGCTCACTGGCAAAATATCTGGCTCTTGTATCTAAAGTTCTGTCTATGCATCACTGAACATAGCAGAAAATATATTTCTTAGTTTGGAGTCATGTGATTCTGATCCAAAGCCGCCATACTACGCTTTCAGAAAGCCTGCAAGCTTGTGAACACTAAAACTAAGGATATCTCCTCCATGGGCCTTGAGCTGGGTATGAGCACCAGGGAGAGGAAGACACCCAGAGGGTGGACTGATCTCAGGATAAGAGTAATGTGCATTCATAGTTTAACAGTGTGTAACATTACATCATTTAAAAGAACTTGGCATAACAAAGTGAAGTAAAATCAGACACAGAATGCAGCAGCTTCTATCCTGGCTGAACAGAAGTATCTGGACTTTCACTGGAATATGAAGACCTTGAGGTTATCTGAGTATTTAGCAGAGCGAGGAACCTGCGGTTAGCTGGTTTGCTGCACGTGCTGTCAGCCTAGTCGAGCATTAGAATCTTTACGGTCACCTACTCTGAAGTCATATGCTGTGGGAGGTGTCATGTTTGTCTTTTAACCAATGTTGTCAGACAGAGGTAAAGCCTATGGTTGTTTTTTATGAGTAGACTACATTGGAAGGATTAAAAGCCGCCAATAACTGCTTGCATGGGAACACGTTAACACCTTTCCTCATTTCAGATAGATTGCTTTGGGCTTTCAGATTCCACTTAGTACTTCAGCTGACCTGCCTAAGCGCTAAAACTACTGAAGTTACTCAAAAATGTGCATAAACACTAGCTTGTTAGATGCATGCAAGATTATTAACAAGAGCAAAATTACAGTTTTCTGTTAGTGAGAAACAAATTAAGACCAGTAGGGGTATCGTCAGCAGCACTAAAACCTGCAAGAACAATGAAACCAACACTTGACCTTCGTGGAACTAATCAATAGATAATTTGCTACAAATAATGCACTTCCAGCTCTATGGAGGTCACCTTTAAACCTGTCGGAGCATAGGAGATGGACACAGGAGCACAAAGCCCCATGTTATGCTCTTCCTTTAACTGCCAAATTGAATTTCGTGCTAGTTTGCTAACTGAGCACGTTCCTCACTTCATCACTCTTCTTCACTTCACTCCATCAACACTAGTTTTCTGTACATTTCTACGTTTTGTACCCACTGGCCCCCAGCTGCCCAGGGTGATTCCAGCTTTAGCCATAAGCAATGGCAGGCGTAGATCTATGGCAGAATAGCAGATGTGTGTCTTACGGCACGGAGATTAAAACTTTAATGTGAAGGAGCCAGTAATATAACGCATTGCACTAAATGTAAATATTTTGCGGTAGCGTCTGAGCATGAGCGCAGCTTCGCTGAGCACCAGTGACTTTGATATAAGGCCACGTTTCGCCTGCAGTTTGGAATTGGCTCATACTGAACCAAACGACAGTACTCAAGTCAAATCCCAAGGCTGTCCTATATAAGAAAGTGATACATTTTGGGCTCGATGGGTATCAGTATTAAATCATACTGTGACACAACTGAAAACCTTTGCTGTGGTAATTAATAAAAAAAGGGAACTGAGTAAGTAGTGCATAAATGTTAATAATCCAAACTAGCTGATTACATGACAAATAATAATTGAAATAAGCATGGACAACTTCCTTAAGAAGGACAAACACATATTGAGAGCCACAGAGTTTTTAGCTGAGTGTACTTCGAATAAACATCTTTCTAGGTCAGTATGTGTTTATTTAAATCAAACTGTTAAATCGTCGACTTGTAGCACTGTTACTGGGTGTTTTCTTTAATGAGTTGCAGTATTACTTCATGAACAATGCTGTGTTGTAGGTGTGACTGTGTTTTTTGTGATACGGTCAACCAGGAAACACACATGAGGCTGATCAGTAATTGTGGGGGGAGTATAATGAAGCCAGTGAGCCACGTCTCCGCGCCGACGGCGTCGAGTGCATAACGCACTTCCGCCAGCTGAGACACACCGAAAGAGGGCTCACCGTTTTCCTGTGTATATATTACAATTATTTGTAAAGTTTGTGGTTTATAGCATAGAAAGCATGCTTTTTTTTTCAGCAGTACCATCGTATGTGGAATATATTTGATGGAAACAAGGATTCTGTTCGTCTGACAGCTTTCTGTGAAAATCTGTCTTAAGGTTTGTTTTCGTGAATGTTCCTACATTTTTCACTGTTGACGGTAAGACATTTTTCCCTCTGGCTCCAGGTTATCTTTGGTTTTGAAGCATTTGTCATATTTTGTCTGGCTGGCCAGAAATTTTGTATTGAAACCCATTAAAGTCCCCCCACCTCTGTTTTCAGTCCCCCCATATCTTAGCACTGTAGCATAGAAAGGGTAGAGACTGTGAGAGTTATTGGACGGATTTCACAAAGTGCTTAAACTGTGTTATGAATATTCCCATTTACAACCTGTCTGTCAGCCACAATCATTAAAAAAAAGATGAACTTGTGTGTGGGGTCTTGTCTTTTTCTGGCTTTTGGGCAAATGTATGGCTTTCACGTAAACTTGACTACTGCTAACCATACACTTTGGAAAGACCCTGAAAAGACATTTCAATGACTAAAGTCTGACATCCTCTTACATCTAATAACAAAGGATCATTAATCACAGACTATGATTTTGCAAAGCATGTGGATCTTGCAGGCTCATAATTTGCAACACTGCAATTAGATTCCTTTTGAGATCATTTCCCATCATGCCCCTGGTAGAAATGTACAGGAAGTGAGAAACTTTGAACAATGCAACAGAAGCAAGCAGCTTCTGGCCATGGTTGCTTTTGTGTGCACAATAGTTTGGCGTGAAAAAAAAAACAGCAAAAATGGGAAGACACCACAGAATGTGAACACCACCCTGGTTGCGTAAATGGGGACAGCAAGACCTGTCTATCCTTCTTGAGACCCTGCACCTGCTTTGCTGCTTCCTGATTGGTGCTGGAGAGAGCTTTCCTATTGGTTGTTGACCAATGTCCACGTCACTATTAGCATAAGCCAAGCCTAAGGACCTATGATAATATTAAACATTTGATTATATCAGAATGTCAAGACAAGAAAAGGACTGACTTAACCTTAGGGGACACAGGGGGTCATATTTGACCTTAATTTTTATTTCTGCCTTACATTCAACCCACTCATCAAAGCAAAGATTTTACTTTTGTTTTTGGCTCATATATGGTACACTGGGCTGTAAAGCAAAAAAAAAACAATTACTTTACTTGTTGAACGTAAGGCAAAAATAAAAGGTAGGGTCAAATATGTAGCCATGGGTTCCCCAGGGTTAAGACGGCTATCCTGACCGCCTTGCGGCAAACATTTCAGATGATGGCAGTGCACCACGACTCTAGCAAAACTCTCCCGACTTTATTCTGACACTGGAAATTTGTCTGCGACTGTGAAATTGCATGAAAACTCTTTTGCTGTAAGGTCATAAACAAAAACATAAAACACACCTGAGAGCAGAGTATGCCTCACACTAATACAGAGACACATTGATCCAATACTTACCATGAATTCTGCAAGTCTAACAATATGCTGCTGTCATTGCAGCCTGTGAAACACTTACTAACCCAAATAGCCTCAACTTTCTATTGTCATGTTTGGTTCTCCATATGTACTATAAAAGACATCAGATTTTAGAATAAACACCTTGATGGTGCAAGAATGGAGTTGAATACAAAACCCAGATATTCTTTGACTATGATTAGTTCATTACTAATATTATATTCATTAATTATAACAAAATGTTTACTCACTCGGCTGAGGTGAGTAATTTAGATGTAGGCTAAGTACTGTAAGTACAAAAAAACCAAACTGTAGCTGCTGGATAGTCAGACTACTTTTTTTTTTTTTTACTGAAATAACCCAGGTGGCTAATGCCAAAAAAAGTACCATCTCAGTAGCATAGCAAATGCCAAACACTACAATCTCAAACACTACAAATGTGTCTGTGTCTGCATCTAAATTGCGTGCTAACTTTCAATCTAAAAACTGCTAGCTTGCATGTAGATTAATTTGCACCATACCTCAAACTTAGAAACTGTAATAATTATATAAGGGCAGAATGATGGCTAGCAGAGAACACCTTTCACCTTAGGGCAGGGGTGTATGCAGGTTTTTGGGATAACCTTCAGGTCAGCTGTTCAAACTCAGGTGTGAGGACTCTTCGGCCAATCAGTTCCATAATTAATAACCTAATTAGGGAGTTGCAACAAAAACCCGCACACACAGCGGCCCTTTCTGTCCACCCCTGCCTCGGGGATTGACTATTTCAATCCCAACTCTGTGTTAGGGTCACCACATTTCATGCAGAAAAATAAAGGACGCCTACCAAAGTGTAGACTTGCCACAACCACTACGTAGTACGTACTGTACCGAGTGACGCACCAGTGGTGGTAAATCAAAACTTCAAACCAAATCAAAACCGTATTGATTAAAAACAGGACGCACTATTTTATTGTCAAATACGGAACGATTCTGTATTTTAAGGGACTTGTGGCAACCCACTACTCTGTGTGAAATTAGCACATTACCTATTTACCCATGCAAGATTCATATTCCACATTTATCACTGATTATTTGTGAGATCAGCATAGACACGCTCTCTCGTACAAATAGAACGTTTAATTAATATATTTACATGCTTAACATAAGTGAAACTGAGTTATGTCAGAACTGTTAGTACTGAATGAGAGAAATGAGACAGTCGCTGAAGCCTGAAGCTGCAGGCTACGGGCGACTTTTATTTTGCAATATTATGTCAAAGTGTAAGATGGACTTCCGGTCCCATCGCGCACATACAGCGGAAGTTTGATGTGCTGTCCAGAGCCTATAATAATGTCTCAAATTGTTCGAGGCTGCAACATTTGATTACATGAGCAATTTATTATAAATTAACCCTCCCCAAGAACAGCCGTTAGAGAACCTTCTGAAGTACCGTCATTTGGTGAGGTAGTTCAGGCTGCTCTGTGACCTGCTTGTCATTACTGTGACCAGTGACGTTTTTTGCGTAATGGGAATGTCATCGCACATGCGCACTCGCATTTCCCGCTGTTACTGGGCGAAACCGGGGAGAGACGTATTCTGTGTCCTGGGGAAAAGCCTGCCTTTGGAAATCTAGTGTTTATGATGTTTTTCTGAACAGAGGCACTTTGTCACGTGTAAGAAGACCTCGTAAGTGTACTGGCAAATAATGCTGCGTGTGTGTAGGAAAGCGGCTGGTGCAGCAGCTCAGGTAAGGGCGAGCACGTATCTGTGGCTCAATGAGTTCTGCGGTCCTCTGTACTGTCATTCACTGACCCGGCTCAGCGAGGCCTGTTGCGCTTTCGCTATAATAAAAAAATGTTTAATAACTGTTTTGGTTTATTGTAAAGGAATGTTGTGTTGGTGTGAGGATATGCGATATAATCATGTAAAATGCATAGGGAGCTCAAACGATTGAGCGAATAAAGTTTGCAGTGGTGGTTACGCTACGCAAAACACGTACCATAAGGGTAAACGTACGAAGGCGTCGCTATTTAGCGTCGGAAATTCTACGCAAAGAGCGTAGCTGGTTAGCGGATGGCATCGCCGCGCATGGCGCGTGCAGTAACGCGGCTTCCTTCTCCCTGGGACCTGGCCGGCGTTAATAGCGGGCTGCCATGGCGGCACACGAATAAAGGCGAACAAACTGTATGGGGCGCGTTCTCTCTAGACGTGCCGCTAGATCCCGGCTTCGTCCCCGTTATCTGACGTAGTCCTACGTAGACGGGATGGGAGTCGGCGTGTCCTGTCGGTCACTTAGCAGCCTAGCATGCTACTGGGGCTATTTATCTGCGAGATGTATTGTTATGGTAGCTTCCATGGCCCATTATGCAAAACCACGCTTCTTTTTCTCTCGAATGTGGCCCTAAGCGCGCTTTAATGTCCGATTTGAGGCGGAATGGTGAGGCACTGGACGTGACCTTGACGGGAAAGGGAGCCTGTAACGTAACGTGGGCCGCCCGAGAGCTTCGTGCCCCGGCTGATGACGGGCCAAATGCCCACGGTCACTCGCAGTAACATGATGACCTTGTACGTGTGTATAAATCCGCTGGCTTGTTGCATTCCATCTGAGCATAGGGAGGTCAGAAACTACAAACGTGGCTGCCTTTTCTTTGACACGGTTTCTCACGTTTGTTCCAGTGCAACCCATTTTTTTTTTAATCTATGACTGCACATGTCTCCCCCTGTGACAAGTCTTTCATAATAGATATAACTGGTTGAAAATATACCTGTGTTAACTCGGTTTGCACAGGAGGTCTATGGTGCCTGTTTTTGCAATGCATATGTGGTACAGTTTTATATAGGCCTCTTGTTTATGTAAGCTTTGTCAGCTGTGTTATTCCCCCCTTTTTAAGAGGGGTGGCAGGACAATGTTAAGGAATAATAACATGTCCAGCGTGCAAAGTATAATAAAAGTATCAGCACTGTTTGTCATAAAACAAGAGCTTATTAATCGTTCGGACCACAATTTATCAACTCGTTCTGGTTCTGAAGGAGTTTTCAGATTAAACTGTTAATGCAGTGTTCATTTCATGAAGGAAGACTGCATGGATGGAGTATGCTATTTGGCATTCACTGGGGCTTTATTGCTTCTGTAGCCCAGTTTTAGTCCAGAGGCTCACATCTACCTGATGGTTGCTTTATGTTTTTAAACATGTGCAGAAACCATCTGTATTGACAGCAGGGTGTGTTGTCTTACTGCCTATTTTGGCCTAGTTTACGTTTCTCTACTCTTTAGCACACAATGTAACAGGAGATGTTGAAGATACTGTTTCAGAGCAGTTTCTTGGGTGTATCCATCTCTGCTCTGAAGAATTAGTGAAGACTGTAGGATCGGTTAAAGTAAGCAGCCAGCCTGTGTCTCTCAGCAATTTCTGCTTAGAATATGAAGTCTCTGAGTCTCACTGTAGCATTTTCTCCAAGCTGTTAGGCGTGTCTTCCATCAGTTTTGCTATTAATATCATTTTGCAATAGAAATCGAGTTACGGTGAGTCTGTGGTGCTGTGTGCCATAATGAATCAGGTTGACAGCAAAGCAGTGATGAATACTGTTTTTTATCCTGCTAAGAGTGGAGTGGCTTGCAGGGATCATGCTCCAGGGCAAGCTGTGAGCTTCTGCCTGAATGCCCACTGCTGTCTTCCGGCTTTGCGGCAGGCTGGGGCGTTTAGGACAGACCATAAGCAACAATCAGTCACCCGATTGCTATGTGGGAGCCAAAGAACCATCCAGTACTGCAGTGCCTGGCTCCCTCCTCTGGGTGGGACGGTGCAGAGTCTGGTCCCCTCTCACACAACTGGTCAGTCACTCTGGGGAGCATAATCCTATTACCAAGGCCTGAGCTGTAGGTCTTGCACTGTACTTACTTTAATGTGCAAGCAACTCCACTAATGCGTCTTTCCTGGAAATGCCTCGATGCTGGCAGGACGAGTGCCCAAGCATGTTTCTTAAACCTATTTTGTTGGCCATTAAGATGCTTGCCACATCCTGCCTTAAGTGTCTAACCCGTCCTGAAAGTGAGTCTGTCACATTTGTCGTTTTTTCTGGTCTTGCCTCATTGTTAAGCAGATCCCTTCTGGGGAGTAAAGGGTGAGCTTCCTTCCTTTTAACAGGATAAATGACACTTCTGGGATGGCTTTAGCATTGCGATTATGATTAGACTGTGCACTTTCAACAAGTGAGACGATTATTAACAGCCATAGTCTCCATAGTTCTTCTCTTACCTGCTTCAGTAAGGTGGTTTTTGAACCACCTGAGCTCACCTCACCTGCTGGTTCAAGTGTAGCTGCCGATTTTAGAAAGTAGTTCTGGGTGCTTTTCCACCACACTGCATATCGTACTTTTGGTATGGTACTTTCAGTAGACCTTCAGGACAGAGTATGCCCTCTTTTTATAGGTTGAACTTCCCTAATTATTATTTATTATTAGAATGCCCCCAGAACATAAATTCTGTGGTGCAAGTGTCTGGCAGATTAACTTTCAGTGAATGGATAAGCATTTATAGAATGGAGTGAGGGATGGATGGATAGATTTCTTTTCCATTGTCAAACATGCCTGTTTTGACAGTGTTAGGCACCAGCTGCAACTTGACTGAGTCTGCCTTCTGTAATGACCTTGATCTGGAAGCCTTCCTTTGTTGATCAAGCCTTGAGCCTTGAGTTTCACTTCAGTTGAGCATTTTTAATTTTTATAAGCTTCAAGTAAATGTAATTCCACGCTGTATTCTCTCTGATCTCTCCCTGGCTGCTGGGCTGTCCCTTGGTGTGATATTGTCACCTGTCTCTTCTGCAGAAGTGCCTGCATGGCAGTGTACCCCTCTGCCCCCGACAGCCCTGTCGTCTCTACACTCCGGCGGGAAGCTCAGGGTATGTATTTAAAGGGGAGGTTTGGCTGGCTAAGGCCTGTTATTGCACTATTTATGTATTTAAAGGGAATGTTTGACTGGCTGAGGCCTTATCCCTCACTGTATATGTATTTAAGGGGAAGGTTTGATCTCCTTCCCTCTCTGTGTACATTCAAAAGGGTGTTAACATGGAGTAAAGTCCGAAGATTGACAATTTTATTATTATACATCTATATTGTCGTTGATGTCTTGGTAACAGCTTTTAATACAACTATGTTCTTATTTCAGGCCTACTGCAGGCAAGATCGTGGGAAGTGGTCTTCTGGTTTTAGGTGGTGGTGTTGGGGGCACCATCCTGTATGCCAAATGGGACCCCAAGTTCAGAGCAAACATCGAGAAGTCTGTCCCCTATTCAGATCAGGTGTTCGAAATGACTCTGGGTCCATCCACATATTCACCACCATTGCCAAAGAAACCGGTGAGAGGATTTTTACTGACCATCTCCCTGTAGGAGGCATGCATGTGGTACCAGTGACTCATGACTGTGCCCAGGGTGATGACTGTAGGACATGCATGTGGTCAAGGGCCGTAACTTTGGTTTGAACATTGGGGGGGTTGAGGTCCTCACCCATTTAGGGGGAGACATCATTACTGAGGGGGTTGTATTAGCCAGTTTTGATTATTGAAGAGGTTATGGAGCCCCCCCCCCCCCCCCCCCCCCCGCCCCCCCCC
>JAODKL010000017.1:16071972-16098225 GCA_026780765.1 Petrocephalus schoutedeni
TACTAGATGATTTTGAAAATGAACAATCATTAAAATTGCAAAGCTTGCTAAGCTTTGGTTTTCTATGACAGAGTAAAAATGATTTGAATTGCGCGTCAGGGCAGTAGCGTCACACAACAGGTGGTGTGGGTAGTTTTTATAGTATTAAATGTTACATTATTGTTACAATATCAAGGAACAATAATATAAAAATACAAAAGTGGTTACACTATGTACAGCCCCACTGCAATCCATGCCGCTCCGCGAATGCTTAAGACCCATGGCTGCATGATGTATTATAAATGACTAGCTGATTACCCAGTGGCCTCGCTCACGCTCACTAAAATGCAGAATTTGTAAAATAAGTTTATTAATCACCAATTTTATTTTTCAACAAATAAAGAGCATTTACAATAACACAGAAATCAACATAAACAACATTATTAACATCATAATCATTTGAGAGTATGAAGTAATATATAAGAAGCACATTGCATATAAATAAATTATTAAACAATAAAACATCTTGATAAAAGAATTTGAACAACATATAAGAAGCATATAAATCATTAAACAGTAAAACATTTCGGTAAGAGAACTTGAATGACACATAAGAAGTGTATAAAGTATTAAACAGTAAAACATTAACATTTAAGAAGTAAAGATACATTGAGTACTACTGCAGTGCTTTCGGGTAAACTGCAGTTTTTGTTTGCCCATTGCCCAGTGTTTACTTCTTTTCAACATCAGTAAAATAACTCCTACAAAAATAGATAAAACGAAGTGAGTAGTTCCCGGCACTTACGCCGTCTTCATATAAAACATAAGTGCTAGTTACTCTGTTTCCGGTTAAACGCACGTAGTGTATTATAATACGTTCTGTGGTCATGTGTAATTTCAGTTTCAAGTGCAAAAAGAATTTTATATATATAATTTGAAGAAAAAACATCAGATTAATCGTCATTGTTGACGCACTACAGCACGCAACAATGAAATGTGTCCTCTGCTTTAAACCCATGTGACATTGTGACACAGCAGGGGGCAGCTACTTGAGCGCCCGGGGAGCAGTGCTTGGGGACGGTACCTTGCTCAGGGTACCTCAGCAGTACTTGTGGGTTGGGGACTCGAACCGGCAATCTTTCAATTATGCAGTTGTGTCTCTAACCACTACACCACCTGCCTGACCCAGGTGGGCTGCGGTAATAGTGACAGCCCTAGTTCTAAATGTATTAATGAATAAATACAATTAAAAAGTACAGTTTTGTATTGCTGTGTGTGCTGGGCCAATACGGAAGTGGCTAATCGCTCGACACATTTGACTGGCCCCATCATAGCTGTACATTTTATGACCTGATTGAAGACTAAAGTAGCTTATCTCTCTTACAGATGGTACCACAAAGATTGTAAACATGTTTTAATGCATTGTGGCTATGGGCGGAGCTTAGGGGGGCAGCTTAGTCAGCTGAGTGGAAAGGTATTATGCGTGCATTTAGCACTTTGTTTCGGTTCTCTAGTTTGTTTGTCTCAGAGAATTGATGGTGTTGTGTGGTTTTAATTGTCCTGTGCCAGCACTTTTGGTAAGTACTAGAGGGAATCTGATTAATACATTAAATATGGTGATATTATGGAATGTAAACTCCTCCCCGATTCCTTATCTTCTCCACGGCTACTGATATTAATGGGACAAAAATCTGGAATGTGACCTATTGTGCGCTCGTGGCGGCTTCTCTTTAGGTAAGCATCGGGCACGGGGCGCGTGGTTCCTGCAGGGAACTTGGGGTCAGGCTGCCACCTGCAAGGCTGACTAATAAGAGAGTCAGGCACGTTGTCATTGGCATAGCTAATGTCAGTCTGGATGAAGAACAAAATGGACAAATTCTGTCGACTTTCTGATGCTGACTTCTTTCAAGGATGAATTAAGCCCTTTCAGGGAGAGTTGTGCGGTACTTTCGGTACGGCATCTTTGGTACTTTCCCTTTTCCATTGTCTTTCAGTAGAGTACCAAAGATTCCAGTACCTAAACGTCCAAAGTAGCTGGGGTACTTTTTGGTACATTGGGTGGGACCTGCAAAAACTTTCTTTGTCGACTGGTTATGCAAACAGCCTGCCTCTAAACATAACACAACCGCCGTGTTGAAGAAAGTAACAAACTCAGAAAACAACAATAAACAAAAAATAAATGTGACAATATGAGTGGACAAATGAAGAGACCCAAGCTTTAATTGGGATTTGGTTGGAAGAACAGACCAAGATGGCAGGGTATTTTATATAACGTACTATCGCTGCACGGTATTGGAACATATTCCCATATTGAATTGGTATTTATAAAGTTAAAAAAAAACATGTCTAGGAGTGATTTTAAAGCGCAAGGATGAAAATGATTACGTTTGTCTCTGAGAACGCGTGCAGCGCTCATGCAGAAGCAGCTGATGTGAACTTTAAACTGATTTTTAAGCATATATTAGGTAATCCAGAAAAGGAATAATCATTAAAATTGCAAAAATTGCTAAGATGTTGTCGGGAAACTTAACTCCGTGTGCTGTGATGTCCATAAAGAATTGAAGGTAATAAAAGCCTGATCGTAATCTAGCTGACGAGCAGTGTAAGAATTGCCTGTGAATAACATGGAGTGTTGGTATTAATTTCACACATTGTCCAGCCCTATAATATACTACAGCCAGTTTTCAAATTCCGTACAAAATACTTCGCCTCAGGTTGTGATGTCATTCAGCTCCGGTGCCAGTTTTATGCCAGTGGAAACCCAACACCTCGAAGTACCGTATTATTGGTTCTTTCTTGAAGTACCAAAAGTCCAGTACCTGCTGTGATGCGAAAGCACTGTGGTGGGAAAGAGTGTGTAGGAAACCTTTTGTGTCCGCCATACCGATGCTGATGTTTGCTGCTGCAGGCTTTTTCCTGAAGCACCTCTTCTCAGGCCTGGATGTGTGCGAGGGCTCCAGCGCAGACTTCAGCCACAAGATCTTCTTTCTGGAGCTGATGGTGGTCCCTCCATCGAGGTACGGTTTCCACTTTTCATGTGGGTTCTTGGCAGCTTGTTTTCCTTTAATGTGATAGAAGTAATGTTTAAAGGAGTAAGTTTATTGGAATCAGTTATGCGGTACTGTTGTGTACACTAGCTGGTAGGCTGTGTGTGCTGTTTTTGTAGATATCGGCCAGTCAACTGCCTGGGGGATCAGATGTTTACGAACGGTCAGACGGTCAACATGCAGGCCGTGATGAAGGACTGTGTGGTCATTCAGAAGCTGCTGGCCCTTATGGCCAATGAGAAGGCCCGGCAACTGGAGGTGAATCTTTTCACTCTTCTGTCGAAATCTTACCAATCTGTGTACTCAGGGGTTGACATAAGTGTTACGCGAGTACGCATGGGCGGGAGTTTGTTTATCTTTAGATGTTAAATTGATATCATGTGCACACTGCAGTGTTTCCGGAAATGCCCATCTAGTAGAGCTTTTTGAATGCATTATGAAGGTCCATTGAATGTTCTACCAATGCATTGTAAAGTCAATATGAAGGCGCAGTTACTGTAAAGCGTTACTGGGTATTCAGATCACCACTGAGCCCTTGAGCAAGGAAGTGGCTGATGCATTGAGTGCTTTCTGTTCCTCAAGCTTTCCTTGTTTGTATGGCACTTTTGACAAGAGTGTTTACTGAATATCTTTCAGTCTGAGGAAGCAGATATGAATGGAACTGACCAGAGCTTCCTGGCGGGTATTTCGGGGATGACGCTTACCGATAAGCTGTACAACATGTGGATCCGCCTGCAGAGTCACGTCAACATCGTGTTTGACAGTGACATGGACAAGCTGATGACTGAGAAATTTCCTGGGATCCGTCAGGTCTTACCGGCCCCACTCCTATTTTATGGCATAACAATTAGTGAATTAATTAGCCTGCACCTCCTCATTGTGTTAAGCTGCCTCAGTTTTTCCTGAATTTTTACAAGTGTGAGTAAAAATGAGAAAACTTGCCCTTTCCGTTGCATTGCCTGAAAGCCCTTTTTTGCCCCTCAGATCTTAGAGAAAAAGGAAGGTCTTTTCCGGAAGCACATGATGGGCAAGCGTGTGGATTATGCTGCCCGCTCTGTCATTTGTCCCGACATGTACATTGGGACCAATGAGATCGGAATACCCATGGTGAGAGTCTTGGACCCTGTTCATGTTGAGCTGAGTAAGATGTGGGAAGACTGGCCTTCTCATTCTCTTCTGGACTGTTTTGTTTCACACCTGTCTGTCTCTGTCTCTGTGTGTCTCTCTGTGTCTGTCTGTGTCTCTCTCTATCTCTGTGCCTGTCTGTGTCTGTCTCTGTGTCTCTCTCACTGTCTGTCTGTGTCTCTCTCTATCTCTGTGCCTGTCTGTGTCTCTCTCTGTCTGTCTCTGTATCTGTCTGTGTCTCTCTCTATCTCTGTGCCTGTCTGTGTCTCTCTGTCTCTCTCTGTCTGTATCTGTGTCTGTCTGTCTCTCTCTCTGTCTCTCTCTGTCTCTCTGTCTGTCTGTGTCTCTCTCTGTCTCAGTGTCTGTCTGTGTCTCTCTCTGTCTGTCTGTGTCTCTCTCTCTCTCTCTCTCTGTCTCTCTCTCTTCTGTCTCTGTGACAGTGAGTCTGCATGCCCCCCCCCCACCTCATTCCTTTGGGTTTTCCAGTTAGCTTGTTGATCTATGTGTCTCTACGGTTGGTCTAAATCCGAAACAGGACGTTTCGAAAGAGGACATCTGTGTCGAAATGCAACAAATGCATCGAAACTGGACATCTGTGAAATCTCAGCATGTTCCCCTGTGCTCAGGCGAGCCGCGCTTCCGGCCGCCACTCGCGTGTCTCTCATCACTGTGCTGCCCTCCAGGTCTTCGCCACCAAGCTGACCTACCCACAGCCGGTGACGCCGTGGAACGTGAAGGAGCTACGCCAGGCGGTGATGAACGGACCCAACGTGCACCCGGGCGCCTCCATGGTCGTCAATGAGGACGGCACACGCACCATGCTGAGCGCCACCAACCGGACGCAGCGGGAAGCCATCGCCAAGCAGCTGCTGACGCCCGTGCCCGGCCCACAAAGCATGCCCATGAAGATTGTACGTTTATGCCCCTCCCTCCCTCCCTCCCTCTCCATCTTGGTTATGGATGGCCATCTGGCACGCAATTCAATAGCAAGATAACTTTCTGGTTTGTAAACAGCCGGCCAGCATCTAGCGTTGTAGGTGATGCAAACTGTGGCTGGCCTGATTCGGATGTTTTCTGCAGGGACCCCTTTCTCCCACGGTCCGCGTGTGGAGCTGCAGGGTTTTCTTTGAAAGACTCAGCAGTAATCGCTGCTTAATGTCCCTCATTCCCCTTTAAACCACATTAAGGGCACCTTCACGCTGTACTAAATACATTAATACAGGCATTTAAAAGGCCATCATTTATAGTCACACCACATTGCACATTAAAAGATGGGCCAAAAATGCTTTGAAAGTAGTAGATTGGTCAGTGTCACATGACAAACCAGAAATCCCGTAAGAGGTAAAACCAGTTTTATAGTCTGGCAGAAGCTGTTGAGTTTTAGCGTTCATTTACCCAGGGGGGATTTCTTGTGTTGCTCATTTTAAACCATTAGTTTAATGTGTAACTGATTACCTACCAGTGCGACTGGTGCTTTAGCTTGGCTAAATGTACTTTTTCTTAGGAAACCCTCATGCAAGTCATGACTAATTGTCACAAAGTAATTAATTATTAACCCATTAATAATGGCATTAATGGATGCCACCGGTTTAAGAACGTGCTTGCCAGTGTGCGCTTCTCACCTTTACGTTCCGGTTAGTGCGGCCGCGCGACTGCCAGGACCCGGCTCTCACCGTTTCCCGGCCCCTCTGCAGGTAAACCGCCACATCAAGAATGGCGACGTGCTGCTTCTGAATCGGCAGCCCACGCTGCACCGGCCGTCCATCCAAGCCCACTGCGCCCGCATCCTGCCCGCCGAGAAGGTGCTACGGCTGCACTATGCCAACTGCAAGGCCTACAACGCAGACTTTGACGGCGACGAGATGAACGCCCACTTCCCCCAAAGCGAACTGGGCCGGGCGGAGGCCTACACTCTGGTCAGCACCACTGAGCAGTACCTGGTACCGAAGGTGAGAGCCCCCTTCGACGGACAAGGTGGCGTCTCGCGCCTCAGTTTGGGTGGTTGTAGTCGAAGCAGGTCAAAGTTGAGTAGAGGCCCTGACGGCCTGAAGGACAGACCCCCAGATGACCTAGTTGAGAAGCTTGAGGTTTTGGATAGTTCTAAGATGGGTGGAATCTAAGTGTCTGGTGTGTCAGGTTATGGTGATTTAGATACAGTTTTGTAATTTGAAGCTTGCCAGTTGAGGTCCCTTGAGGAGGGCCTACACTCAACATAAACAGAAAGGAATTTGAAAAAAATGGCATGCTTAGTGTGATATTTGCTTTCAGTGTACTTTTTAGGCATTGCTTGGGTTACATTAAGCAGGGCAACCATATGACCTCCTTGTCCTGAACTTTTTTGGGACCTAAAAATGCCTGAGATGTGCAGAATTTTGCCTCGTTTCATGTTGCTTTCATTTTGCGTTTTTACAGTCAGAGTGCTTTCTGTGTGCGTATTTGCGTTGCTTTGACGCCTGTCTTTGCGTCCTGCTGGTCTGCAGTGCAGAGTCGTCCTGTACCACCATGTTGGATCATTGCACCTGAGGTCTGTCTCTTACAACAGGATGGGAAGCCTCTGGCAGGGCTCATTCAGGACCACATGGTGTCCGGTACCAGCATGACCATCCGCGGGTGCTTCTTCTCGCGGGACCAGTACATGGAGCTGGTGTACCGGGGCCTGACGGACAGGAGGGGCAGAGTGAAGCTCCTGCCGCCAGCTGTACTGAAGCCCTACCCACTTTGGACGGGAAAGCAGGTATTGGCGTGAGCAGCCAAGGCCAGTGGAGCTGCGCCTGACAGAGTGTGGAGTCCTGTGCCTTTAAGGGTTTGGGCTTCGGTTCCCTGGCAGAGCCTCATCAATGTGCTGTATTTCTATCCAGGTGGTTTCCACCCTGCTGCTAAATGTGATTCCAGGAAACGAGATCCCACTAAACCTGACAGGGAAGTCGAAGATACCCAGCAAGGCGTGGGTGAAGGACTTGCCGCGAGCCGCTCCCGGATACGACCCTGAGGACATGTGTGAGTCGCAGGTGAGATGGATCAGCCGGCCTTTGATTGCACCATGCTGGCCTTTATTATCCGCATATCGCTAGTGCAAACACGGCCTCCTTGCCAAGTCCTCTGTGCCGCTCTTCCAGGCTAGCTCAGTTATTCTGTTTCCATGAATATTTAGTCATCCGCACATTGATAAGAAGTAGACGTCCCTGGCGAGACCCTTTACTGGTATTCTGATGGCCCTGGGCAGGTGGTTATCCGGCAGGGCGAGCTTCTGGTGGGGGTGCTAGACAAGGCCCACTATGGCAGCTCTGCTTACGGCCTGGTGCACTGCTGCCACGAGCTGTATGGGGGCCACACCAGCGGTAACCTCCTCAGCTGCCTGGCCCGGCTCTTCACCGCGTACCTCCAGCTGTACCGCGGCTTCACCATGGGTGAGACTTCACACGGAGCCTTGGCGCGTCTTTCATCATAAAACGCAAAACCTTTGCTCAGTTACTTGGTTTGGTCAGCCGACTCTCATGTGCTCATTGCTGGCTTGTTCTTTGTCCCTCTTTGTGCCTTTTAAATTCATTTAATCTCACTTTTCTTCTAGGTGTGGAGGACATTTTAGTTAAACCCGGAGCCAATAAGAAGAGGAAGAAGATTATTAATGAGTCAGTGAAGTGTGGAATTAAGGTAGTGATCAGCACTAGTAGTGTTTCTCAATATGACTGTCCCATGATTCATTGTGCCCCAGTTTCATCCTTGGGAGGCAAGTTAGCAGGACTAGATTTGACAAGTATGATCATTCTTGCTGAGACTGCAGTCTCTTCTGGGTGTTGCCTTTCCTCCCTTTTCTCCTGAGCTGCCTTACAGTCTTCCTTAGTATCATCAGTCTTCATCAGTATCTCCCTGGAAACATTCTGGACTGGGCTCCCCTGATTGTTCATATAAGCGAGTGCTTCCCAACCCGGACCTCAGGGACCCTCTAGTCGGTCCCCATTTTCTCCCTCCCAGCTCCCAAAAACGTGGACTGA
Source organism: Petrocephalus schoutedeni (assembly GCA_026780765.1). Lineage (NCBI taxonomy): Eukaryota > Metazoa > Chordata > Actinopteri > Osteoglossiformes > Mormyridae > Petrocephalus > Petrocephalus schoutedeni. The sequence continues at coordinate 16,080,116 of JAODKL010000017.1, forward strand.
CTAGGGGTCCCTCAGGACTGGGTTTGAAAATCCTGTTATAAGCCCTCCTTTTTGTTAGGTACCAACATTAACAGATACAAAAAGATTACAAATGGCTAGTAGTCTCAGAACAAACACAACCATAAATCATAAAACCATAAGACACAATATGATTCGCATGACATTGTACACGGTACATTCTAAGACCGGGCTCCACAGATGAACACTGTATAATTCTGGCCTATGCCAGTCATGCAATGACAATGTGAATGCGTATGTTTGGATCCATCAACTTGGAAAAATTACATTCATTGCATAAATCCTCATAAGGCAGAAGTGAGCAAAAAAAAGTGTGTTCCTTCCTGTTTGTACTGTTTGTAGAGATCAGGTTTTAAATACAGATTTCATGCTTTGAGCAGTGGTACTGGGAGACAGAAGCCCAGAGATGGTCACGATGGTCACTGATCATCAAATGTGGTTTTGATGCACACCCAAATATGTTGCCTGACAAATCTCAGTAACTCCAAACATTAGGCAAGCACGTGCCCCATCTTGGCTCTCACTCATCTACTATTGCTGTCTTGGCGGTTAGGCTTTGCAAGCTGCCTTCGGCCTCCCTGCATCAGCTGAGGTCAGTGAAGCCAGGAGCCGCTGGCAGGACGCCCATCTCAGCACCGACCAGCGGGACCTGCACATGGTCGACCTTAAGTTTAAGGAGGAAGTCAACCTCGTCAACAACAACATAAACAAGGTCTGTTTACGCTCTCGGCATCCCATGCAGAACAGGAAAATAAATACTGTACTCTGCTAAACTCTCAGGCAGTCTGAACTGTTTAAAGCTGTTTATTTGGGTAGTAAGGGTATATGACAAACTCACAGGAATTTCTTGTTGGATGGCTAGAAGAACACCACTTCAGTTCCCAGACCTCTCCTCAGGGGCACCTCAGCCATTCCTTGTATCTGTTAAATTTCACCATAAAAAAATGTTGTGATGTATTGATTAGCCATATGGGGTGTGCTAGTGCTGAGTGTATTGGATGGTTGCTGCAAATACTGGGGTGACTTTAGGAGAGGTTTTGAATTGGCTTAGCTGGAATGCTTTGACAGACATAATGCTATAGTTCTACAACATGAAGATCATCCAAACATTATTTTCTGTGACTGCCTAGTACTATTGCACAGTACTATACATTATGTACTGTATAGTATTATATATGTTAAATTTCATTAAACTGGAAATGTGAAGTAGAATAAGGTAGTCTCAGTTTCAAAAGATGAAATATAGAAGTTTATTTGAATAATTATGTTTTCTGTATTTCATTGCCATTATCTCAAGGCAGAATGTGACCCTATCAGGTTATGTTTTCCTTATTACGTACTATTAACTTTTTTTTATTAGCTTATGTTATTTTTCTCGGCTGACTGCTTTTTCTTTGCCAGGTTTCTCATATAGCGGCTGTACACTTCCTCGTGCTACATGTCTCTAAGCAATATTACTTTTATCCACCGACTTCTTAAAGGATCTCCTTCTGTACGGGTTACCGCCCATCTTGGGCCCGCTACCCAAGCTGTCTGCAAGTTGAACCACTTTTATAAAGTCATTGTTCACATGTTAGATAATGTGTGGGCCCTGACATGGGACCCCGGGGTACTCCTCTGGAGGTTCCTAACCTGGTTTGCCGTGCTTGTATGTTTGGCATGTCTCTGAGCAGGCGTTTCGCTCTGGTTACAGGTGTGCATGCCTCTAGGACTCCATCGACAATTCCCAGACAACAACCTACAGCTTATGGTGCAGTCTGGAGCGAAGGGTTCTACTGTAAACACGATGCAGGTACCCACCTAGTAAAAGTAATGGTACTCACCCCTCATGTCGGCAGAATTACAATATCTTACTTTATATAATGATTGTATACTATGAGTAGTATAGTAGATGTGAATGTGTTTTCCTGCTACATTATGAACTACACCATCGCAAATACCTTTGTCTCCAGATTTCCTGCCTGCTGGGTCAAATTGAGCTGGAAGGAAGGCGCCCACCCTTAATGCCCTCCGGAAAGTCCCTGCCATGCTTCCAGGCCTACGACGCGGCGCCCCGCTCGGGGGGCTTTGTTTCCGGCAGGTTCCTCACCGGCATCAGGCCCCCGGTTAGTCCATCCTGTGTGTCGTGTCCTCACATCCTGGAGGACTGCAGCTGGGCTGCACACACTCCCTGTCAGCCTCAGTGCGGGACCGTGGGAGGACACCCACATGACACGCAAAGAACATAGTGAAGTGATTAATTGTCTTTGCTGACGCACCACAACACCCAAGAACAACATGTGTCCTCTACATTTAGCCCATGTGATATAGCAGGGGGCAGCTAATTCAGAACCTGGCCAAGCGGTTCTTGGGGGCGGTACTTTGCTGGTCGAGGAATCAGACCAGCGACCTTCTGAGCCCAAGTGCGCTTCCCTGACCATTAGGCCACCATTACCCCATGCTAATGCTACACACAGAGCATAGGTGGGATTTGAACCCCCAACCCAGGAGGTGGTTAAAAAGTGAATTCATTGATTACTATAATTTTATCCTTCCATTTAGAAATTCCAGGATGATTTTAATGTATAAATTGAGCAGAATATTCATGATAAAAATCCTGGCATCACTTGATTTATTTCTCCGCCCCCCCAGGAATTTTTCTTCCATTGCATGGCTGGCCGGGAAGGGCTTGTAGACACAGCCGTGAAGACGAGTCGCTCGGGATATCTTCAGAGGTGAGGAACTCCCGGGAACTCAGCAGTCCACAAAGCGGGGTGTCCTGTCTGTAAGTCGCAGAGAGCGTGGGTCGGGGTGCTGAAATGTGCTCCTGCTGCCTGCAGGTGTGTCATTAAGCACCTGGAGGGCCTGGTGGTGCAGTACGACCTGACGGTGCGGGACAGCGACGGCAGCGTGGTGCAGTTCCTCTACGGGGAGGACGGCCTGGACATCCCCAAGACGCAGTTCCTGCAGCGTCGCCAGCTGCCCTTCGTCAGGGACAACTATGAGGTAGACCACCCATGTGCAGGAGATGCACGGGTTTTTCATTTCTCTCTCTTTCCTGATCAGTCTTCTGCTATTCAAAGGTTGTTAATTAGCAAGCTTCGCTGCACAGTTGGAGTTATTAGCGGTACACTGAATTGGATTCTTTTTATTGTTAGTGCGGCGTAAATATTAAAATCATGGCATGACAATGGTGGTTCTCAATCGATTCAGGTCATCAGGCAGTCTAAGTGCTTGGATGAAGTGCTATCCAAGATGGATCCCCAAGCGGCGGAAAGCCATTTCAGAGCCATAGAGAGGTGGAAGGCTAAACGGCAGACGGCCTCGGCACGACAGGGGGCCTTCCTGCTTTTCTCTCAGAAGAAGCTGGCCAAGCTGAAGTCCCAGAGCTCGCCGGGTGGTCTACAAGAGGGAAGAGATTCCTGCAGTCACCAGGTAGAGGGGGCAGACTCCCAGTATAACTTTATGTGAGGTTCCTGGTTTTATTGATCGCGTCATGTACGTTGCACAGATTGAATTCAATGTTCCCATGTTTGTGCAGTACCGCCTGAACCAGTTTTTTGTTACTGGTAATGCTGGTCTACATTGTGTAATATGCCATTTACAGAATGAAGGCTGTAACGTTGTATGATTGCCAGCAGAACTGCAAAATAAGAATGAAAATCTCATAAGAACGTAACCATCAGAGTTTAACACAGGGCTATCAATTCCCAAATCCCTGGAAAAATGCAAATCTGTTTTCAGCTGATGGAGAGATGGCATTCACTGGACCACTCCGGCCAATGGAAGTATGCAAAGAAGGCCCAGCGCTGCCCCGAGCCGTGCCTGTCCATCTTCCGGCCTGACATATGCTTCGGATCCGTCTCCGAGACCTTTCACGAAATCGTAGAGGAGTACCTTGATGAATGTCGAGCTCAGATGGGCATAGCTGAACACGCTGAGGACATGGATGTGGACAGGTAACCTGAGTGTGAGCTTTTCACTGCCTTGCAGCTTAACTAATTCACATACTTTTAAGTACCCGCGGTCTGTTGCATTTCTCACTGCGTCCTGTACTGTGCCTTAGCTTGAATAATACCCGCAGTCTGTTGAATTTCTCACTGCGTCCTGCTCTGTGCCCTAGCTTGAATAATACCCGCAGTCTGTTGCGTTTCTCACTGCGTCCTGTGTTGTGCCCTAGCTTGAATAATACCCGCAGTCTGTTGCGTTTCTCACTGCGTCCTGTGCTGTGCCCTAGCTTGAATAATACCCGCAGTCTGTTGCGTTTCTCACCGCGTCCTGTGCTGTGCCCTAGCTTGAATAATACCCGCAGTCTGTTGCGTTTCTCACTGCGTCCTTTGCTTTAGGCTGAGAGCCCTGCTCCAGTTGAAGTGGCAGAGGGCCCTGTGTGACCCAGGTGAGGCCGTCGGCCTCCTGGCTGCCCAGAGCATTGGGGAGCCCTCCACACAGATGACCCTCAACACCTTCCACTTCGCCGGCAGGGGAGAGATGAACGTCACACTGGGGATACCCAGGTACTGACCCTCTCCCGCCCAGCTGCGGTACTGTGAGAAATGTCCTCAGAGATGATGTGGGTCCAGCAAGCTCCCCTATGACAACGTTCATTTTAATGAAGTACCTGAGTGTGTCACCTGCTGCCCACATATGTCACATTGGGGTCCTCTCATTTGGTGTCTACTCATAGGACTTTGTAGAAGGGCCACGACAGGCCTTTCTTTGGCTATTTAAGTCAGTGTCTTATACTGTACATGAAGCACTCCGACATGTGACCGGTTCCTCCTTTCTTCACAGGCTGAGGGAAATCCTCTTGATCGCCAGCTCAAACATCAAGACTCCCATGATGAGCATCCCTGTGATGAACTCCAGAAGAGCTTTGAAGAAGGTGAAACGTCTGAAGAAGAAGCTGACCCGAGTGTGTCTGGCAGAGGTAGGCATGATGCCAATGCATGCAGTTGTTTTGGCTCGCTTGGCTAATCGGACTGATTCCGGTATAGGCCGCACTCCCCATGTAACCTGACCTGCAGCTGAATCGCTGGACTGGTTGGTGTCAGTTTAGATGTAAATTAAAGACTTTAATTTATATCAGTGTGTGGCTCAGTGGGATGGAGCACTACCTGTGATGGGAAGCTCGCCAGTGGGCAGAGTGGCTTCTCTGTTGGCCCCTTGAGGAATGTCCTTAATCCCAAGTTATCCGGGGATTGTCTGACCCAGCTTTCTCAAAAAAACGTTTGTCGCTTTGCAAGAAAGTGTCTGCTATATTAATTAATGCTTTTGTGAGTTTCATAAATTCACTTATCCATTTCTGTTTCATCTAATTTCATCTGATCAGAACAGAATATTAATCTCTGTCTTCGTATATGTCGTGGTAAATGAATTCTGAGAAGAATGAACTTGGAAATGTGATAATGGATCAGTGGAAAGTGAAACTGCTCATTGCTGTATCTGTAATTATGATTAACACTGTGACCCCTGGGTAATGTCTGCTTTTGAAATGGTAAGATTTACCCGTATGCATCGGTGTGCCAGCATAAAAGTGCATAGCAGGGGTGTAAATCACAGCTTTCCTCATGATACGATACAATATCAATTCCTTAAGCCAACAATTCAATTTTTTTTGATACCTCAGAAATTCCCACAATATGATTCGGGTCGGTTCGATACTGGGGTTAGTAGTCAAAATGATGAAATTTCATACAATCCTTTACATTTCAATGAATTATGCAAATATAATTAGCATTTTATCATATTTCACTGGGATTTGTAAACAAAATCTAGTCCACATTACAAAAGTGTAGTCAAGTATGTCCCATAAGCAAAATAAAATGCAGTAAGGTAAAAATAAAACTCTGGATGATCAGGGGTGCCCACACTTTTTATACCTCACATATCTATACATATGCAGCATTACAGCACATTTTACAATGCTGCAGTCTCCAGCAGCTCATAATTAGATATTCAGCCAGGTACTTCGACTTTGGATCACTTGTGTAATCCAAGGTTTTCTGTCCTGCCTGGCTTCTGATGAGCCACAGCTGTTCCTGGGATTTACCTTGCTCAAGGGCCCACAGACATGCCAAGGCTGGGTTTGAACTGGTGACCTTCCGATCACAGGCACAGAGGCTTAACCTGCTGAGCCACATGCTGTTTGTTTTAGTGCAACCAGCAAAGTTATTCACTGTAAACTTGTGGGATGCATTCTCTGCGTTTGGGGCTAACCCGCAGCATTTCAGTGCTGCTGTAATTGAGCAGAGGTTTGCTTGTTCTGTATGTCTGCTTGTAGGTCCTGCACAAGGTGGACGTGGAGGAGACAATCCGGGTGGAGGGCAAGCTAAAGAAGAACAATGTCTTCAAAGTCACTTTCCACTTCCTACCTGCCGAGTGCTACAAGCAGGAAAAACAGCTCACATCCCAGCAAATTCTGCACTATATGGAGACGAGGTGAGCCTATATACGCCATCACCATGATCCACTGTCAGTGGGATATCCCCTCTTGTTGTGGTACTTGGCGTGAAATAAACTTTGACCACTTCATAGTATCATAGAGCTCTTCACCGACTTGCAGAGAGGAAAATGTTAGAGCCGTACTTAATTCTGGCTGAGCTAAAGCTGTCCGACATGACAAGGTTGAGGCCATGTGAGTCCATCCAGGTATTATTTTGTTCACGGCCATTGGTTAGATTCACTTTAGTCCTGTGACAAGAAGGACAGTTATCAGCAAACGTAGCATGCAGAACAATTACCTGGATAAAAGGAGGGCCCTTCAACAACATGTCCTATTAATGAACTTCAAAGAAACACAATGGCTAAGGTACTACATGACAAGCCTTCTCCTGAACATTCAGGCGGCTGTGGGCAGCTCACATTATGTATTGATGAACTGTGCCTGAAATGAGAGGGATTGATTTCAGACATTTGAGTTGACTTTGAGGCGGCAGCTAGCTGTCCTCCATACCATGAGCCTTTCACCAGAATCAGAAATCCTTTAGTCTGGCAAGGTAGTCTGTGGTGCACAGTCAGACTGTGGATAAAATAACAGAATACAGATATTTACAAAGTTTACAAAGTTAATACACATAAAAGAACAGACCAGGAGCAGAGACAACAAAGGTATAACGTGCAGAATATGCATACATTGAGTTTAATAATAATAATGATGATGTTGATGATGACGCTGCCCTGACAGTTGCCATTTATTAGGCTCAATGCACTTAAGAAGAAACTCAAGTGACAAATTTGTTTTTATTGCCCAAAAACCTTTGTCTGAGAAATGTTTTTGTAACTGTAAATGGGATGAGCGGGCTCAGATGTAATTGAGCCCTAATGCATTCTGGATTCTTTAACGGAAGAACCTGCTGACCTGACAATGCATTGTTTTTGTCTGGGCTGGACCAAGGGAGCACTGAGCCAGGTGGAGACGGAGCATGAGGGGATGCATTTGATTATTGTTGTGTAGATTGACTCGGAACAGCCTGTTGGAGGTTGAATTTCTTAGAATGTTCTTTTTGAGCCCAACCTCTTTTGTGGTTTTTTTCAGAATGTTGGTGATATTATCCTTTTAACCTTTTGAGGTATGTCCTACTTTTGTGGTACAGATGGTGGTGCCTAGACACTTTCCACCAAGTCAACAAATGCACTGTTTGACAAGAGGCAAGTTTGGAGAAGGCTGACTTAGTCAACGATCTCTTTGAACAGTTTAGGATCAAATTATTCAGAGTAAACCAGGTTGTCTGTTGTTCCACCTCATGTCAATAGATTGACTCTTCTCCTTTAGAGATCCTACCTGCCTTGCAGGGGCCCTGGAAAAACAGAGCAGAAGTGCAGTAATAATGTCTAGACTTAGTTACCTGGTGAATCCAAGGTGCTGGAGGATATAGTCTGGATATAACAGAGTTGATGGTGGAAGTAGGAACAGTGCATATTTCACAGCTCTGGTTAAATGGCCGTGAATACTTCAGACAGCTGATCTTTGCAGCACCTGATGGTGGAAAGTGATATGCAGTCAGGACCAGCAGCTGTCCTGGTTTTCTGTTTTTTGAATGAGTGATTCATCTCTCTGTTGGTGATAAGGTGAGGGGAGGAAGTTTGTGGAACTTGATATTCTGTAGTCGGGGATTATGGGTGTAATGTTCACAGCAGGAGGTAAATTTTAGCTGTTAGCCAGGTTTCTGGTGGCAGGTAGGGGTCACGTATGGCTATTCGTACAGTATTGTTGTTCTGAAGTTTCCTGCAAAATGGACAGTTTTCAGTGACCGTTTCACAACAGTCTCAGCTGTATCACTTTTGATTTCTGAAAATGAAGCACTGTTTGGGTGGAGGGGTAGCAGCGACATGCAAGGACAAAGAGGGATTTAGAACAAAAAGTCAGCTCCTTGGGGGGGATCTTGTGGACTCTTACCCTCTAGCTGTAGTGGAGGGGGACACTAGCAGAGTGAGGAAGGACAGGGATTACTGTGCAGTTTAAATGACAGTTATCTGAAGTAGGTGTAGGCTAGGCCAGTATTAAATGCTAAATACCATTTAAACATGGTTTTCATGACTGTAGTTAACTCGGGCATACTTCCTGAAAGAGCTGAGTGAGTCCCTGAAGAATCCCTCTACACAGAGTGTGAGAGAATGGAGGAGAAGGTCAGTATTTATTTGTGGTCTATGCCTGTAACTGCGGATTCCACAAAGGCCCATTGCTGGGGTGTGACTTTTCAGATGTATGCTGACTGTATGGGCTTTACTTTAAATTAAAGCTGTCCCTAAACATGCACAGGAGTCCCTACAGATGTGTCGTCCTGAGATGTTCCACCCTGGCCCTTTCGCCTGACCATATACTTAAGAACCAGGACCAAAATGGCATGCCAAGTGCTAAATCAAAATATTTACATTTACATTCATTTATTTTTGTCCTAGGGACCAGAAACATGCAAGAATGTAAAATTATTTATAGGATGAGATGAGAGCTTTATTGTCATCACACTGCAGTACAATGAAATCCTGTTTACACTACTTGTTCTGCAGCAATTTTAAAACAATGACAATGGAATAACAATAGAAGATGTTGATTTAAGCTGGACAGTAAAGGAGGTATTTCCAAAACAAAGTGCAAATAATGGGGAGTAATAACATTATATACTGCCTGGCCAAAAACAAAACGTCGCACACTTTAATATTTTGTTGGCCCGCCCTTAGCTTTGATTATGGTGCACATTGGTCCATGCATTGTTTCCACATGCTTATGCAGCATCACAACACTTTTTCCATTCAGATTTACACTCATTTTTCACAGAGATCTTGTATTGCTGATAGGTGAGTTGAACCACTGTGTAAAGTCTTCTTCAGCACATCTCAGAGACTTTCAATGGGGTTAAAGTCTAGACTCTGTGAAAATCCCCCTGTGAAAATTATTCCTCATGCTCCCTGAACCACTCTTCGACAATTTGAGCCTGATGAATTTTGGCATTCTCATTCTGTAATGTGTTCACACCTACTAAAAAAAGCTCTGGTTGGTTTAGACGAGGGGTGTCGCTTGGGTAGAGCCTGCAGGAGGCAGGGCATGATGCAAAAAGTATGCTGCAGAAATCGCAGTGGTTTGTTTGCAGTACATACAGAAGTTCCCGAATCTCGTCGTCTCTCCTGGTAGCCATGTTTGTTGGGGACCCTTCTTCACCCTCAGGTGTTTGTATTCTTCAGTTTTCGCGCCAGTCACATGATAGAAATGCCATTAACACTCCTACTCACTCCTGCTCCATTCACACATTGGATGGCATTGTATCTCTGAAAGGGGCTTAAGTTTGTTGTTGTTCTTTATCTGATGATGATGATGATGACTGGGGTGGGTTGTCTCTCTTCTTCTTCTTCTTCAGTTGGATAGGCGTAAGCAGAGTACAGGTTTGGGAGGTCAGCCCAGATGATTTGCTGGGCAGCCTTCACTGCACCAGTTGGTCCTTAAGCTCTGCAGCTGTGTAGCTGGCATATAACACAGTCAAGCCATAGGACATGACAGTTTCAGTAGCACTGCGGTAGTAGTTGATCAGGAACTTCTAAGGTATATGGGTCTGTCTCAGTTTCCTGACAAAGCACAGTTGTTGTTGGGCTTTTCCCACCGGGTGAGCAGTGTTAGGAAGCCATGTGAGATCCTTTGTTATGTAGAACTCCCAGGAACTTGATGCTCTTCACACATTCCACTTCTTCACCATGAATGGGGGGGGGGGGTTCATTCATTTTTCTCCTGAAATCTACAATGATTTCCTTTGTCTTGCTGGTGTTTATAATCAGGTTTCTATCAGTGCACCACTGAGGTGTGTGACCTCTGTCCTGTAGACTGCCTCATCATCGTCAGAGATCAGTCTGAGTACTGTTGTGTCATCAGCAAATTTCGCAGTGGTATTTGATGGGTGTATGGGGGTATAGTCACGGGTGAGAAGGGTGATGAGTACTGGGTTCAGCACACAGCCCTGTGGAGAACCTGTGTTCAGGATCAGAGTAGATGAGGTGTGCATTCCAGTCCTGACACTCGGTGGTCTGTTTATGAGAAAATCCAACACCCATGATCAGAGAGAAGTGTCCAGGCCTAAGTTGATCAGTTTGTTGACTAGTTCATGAGGAATAATGGTGTTAAATGCAGAACTAAAGTCTAGAAATACCATCCTCATGTAGGTGTTTAGTTGTTCCAAGTGGGGTAAAGCTACTTGATGAAGAGACAGGTTAAATATATTGGTTAAGACACCTGTGAGCTGAGAGTCCGGAATATGGAAGCACTGTCTGCATGACATGCATATAGATATAGCTAATTCTTACTTCTTAAGGTTCCTATGTAATGTCCTGATTTAGTTTTGATTTTATTGTAGATTCCTGCACCTCCTGCTTATGGCCATAAAGAAACACAGCTCCAAGCTGGCATCTATAAACCGTGTGGATACACGTAAAGCCACCCAGAAGGATGCTGACCAGGAAGCTACGGAGGCTGGTGGGACTCAGGTTTGTCAATGGAATACATTAGAACAGTTGTACATAGGCAGAATGTACAACAGAACTCCAGCCTTCCCATATCCCATCCTACTCTCTTGTGAGAGTGACAGACATACAGATGACTGCAAAGCTTGGGTCAGGGTGCAGGGTTAGCCATTGCTCAGGAGCTGGAGTTGAGGGCCTTGCTCAAGGCCCAATGTTGTTTTGATTTCTGATTACCCTGTCAGCTATGGGACTTGTAACGTGACCTTCCAGATGCAGGCATTACAGCAGCAAATTGAAAGGGACAGACAGTGACAGTAAAAAAACTGGATGTTTTTCTTAATTTTTGCCACTGGCCTCACTGGACGAGGAAGAGCTTCAGGTCAAAAAGTCCCATTCCCCCTTTGACGACCGTACCGACCACTAGACAGTGGTATACCTAAATTAATAGCCAAATAAAAATTGGAATGTAAAAGTAACAGATTAGAAATTAGGCCAAACTGTACAAAAATAAATACAAACAGTGCTGTATAGTAATGAGTGACCACAAATGGGAAATAGGGTCTGCGTGATGCATCCTTCTGCCGATGCCTGCCATCCTCTGCATATTACTCTTCTGTCACATTAGAAAGAATACTATTGTTCCACAGTTTGAGTTTTTTAGTACTAATTGTTCTTAATTATTCTTATATTAATTATGAACGGCTGGTAGAGAAACGAGGGTGTAGAGCCATTTGTCCGCCGCCCAGAAAGGCCAATGAGCCCGCTTGTCGTTGTAAACACTGAATGTTATATGTTGTGCTTCTATATATTTTATTTTATTAAGAATCCACTTTGTTACTAGATGTCCTGTAACTACCATCTCTGTTGGCACACATAGTGGTTACGTAAAGGGCAGCACCCCATAGCTGTGTGATGAGCCCTGCATTCCGTAACACTCCCATGTCACATAACGTGACTTGGTACCGTCCTGCATGTAGGATGGCGGCGACGCGGAGATGGAAGACATTGATAATGCAGCGGATGCGGAGGCTGATGAGGGGGATGCAGATGCTACGGATGCCAAGAGGAGAGAAAAACAGTCTGAGGAGGTAACGATGTCACCATGGGGGATGACATGCCATTTCTAACTAGGAAAATAGTGTGTTTCCACTATAATATTCAAAGTATTTCATATAATAGATATAATGCAAAGCATATGCACATTGATAAATTGCAAGCCCACAGTCTACAGCAGGGGCGGCCATTCTTATCCGCAAAGGGCCGGTGTGTATGCAGGTTTTTGGGATAACCTTTAGGTCAGCTGTTCAAACCCCGGTGTGAGGACACTTCAGCCAATCAGTCCTCTGATTAATAATCTAAGTAGGAAGTTGCAGCAAAAACCCACATACGCAACAGCCCTTTCTGGGAAAGATTGTCTACCCCTGGTGTACAGTGTCTTGCAAAAATGTTTCCACTATAATATTCAAAGTATTTCATATAATAGATATAATGCAAAGCATATGCACATTGATAAATTGCAAGCCCACAGTCTACAGCAGGGGCGGCCATTCTTATCCCTTTCTTCTTATCTGGGAAAGATTGCCTACCCCTGGTGTACAAAAATATTGAACCCTCATAAAATGATCAAATTTGCTTGCATTACAAATGATACATACATGCATTCTTCCTTTCACTCCTTACAGTCTCTCACAGTAAATGTTCAAAGTCAGAAATGAATTGTCAACAAATATTTTAAAGAAAATAAAAAACTGAAAAAGTATTCAACCCCTCATTAGTAATGTTAGTAACTGGAAGGTGATTGTCATTGTTGACACACTACAGCACGCAACAACGAAATGTGTCCTCTGCATATAACCCATGTGACATTGTGACATAGCAGGGGGCAGCTACGTGAGCGCCCGGGGAGCAGTGCTTGGGGACGGTACCTTGCTCAGGGTACCTTGCTTAGGGTACCTCAGCGGTATTTGCGGGTCGGGGACTCGAACCGGCAATCTTTCAACTACATGGTTGCGTCCCTAACCACTACACCACCTGCCTGCCTGGTTGCGCCAACTATTGCTAGAATACCAACTCTAGCTCTTTTGGATTAAGTAGCTACCAGCTTTTTAAATGGGGTTCAATACATTTGCAAGGGACTGTATATGAAGTCTAAGAACTGGTGCGTACCTTGTAGGTGGATTATGAATGCGAGGGGGAGGAGGATGAAGGAGAAGACCAATTAGATGAAAAAGAGGAATCACAGGAATCACCGGCCAATGCAGAAGAGGGGGAGGCGAACGATGATGAAGAGGAGCTGTCTGGGAGACCTCAATCCCCAACCACTGCTCCAAACCCGACCCAGCCGGAAGAGCAGAACCAACTCCGGGTGAACAGGGTGCTGGATCTGAGCTCTGCTATTGAAAGTTACAGATATGACAGTGAGAGTGAACTCTGGTGTGAGGTGAGCATCACTGTATTCTAATACAGTGTTTCCCCACTATGGTCCTCGGGGACCCACAGACAGTCAATGTTTTTGCTCCCTCCCAGCTACCGGAAGTCTTACAGACATTAAAAAAAGGAATTAAAATAAGCATACACAGAAAATAAAAATAATCAGTTTAAAAAATAAATAATACTAATAGGGAACTTTAGACACTCACTGGTCCTCATGCAAGGACTGATTTTACAGAGATTAACTGTCACGATACGTGCTGGCACTTGAATGTGAATGACTGTCAGTGGTCCTGAACCCATATGATTCTGGAAAAAATGTTCATGTTCTTGCACCTAATTATAAACGTCAAGTCATACTTGGCAATAAAGCAGATCTATGATGGATCCTTTATTTGCAGGTGGTGCTTGAGTGAGTTTGTTAACCCTTGATAATCATCGCCTCATCTTTACACTTTAAGGTCACGCTGGCCTTGCCTCTCAGCAATGTACGCCTTGACTTGACATCACTGGTGGCATCTCAGGCCCAGAGCGCCATCGTGCATGAGATCAAAGGCATTTCCCGTTGCCTGCTCAACGAGGTCACCGATCAGCACGGCGAGAAACGACAGATGCTTAACACAGAAGGCATCAACCTGCAGGAGGTCATCAAATACGGAGACGTGAGTATTCCACCTTCCCCCTTTAAAGACAAGCAGCATTCAAAAGCAGCCATTGAAAAAGAAATTCACTTTGTCTCTTTCCACTCCTAGATCCTAGACTTGAACCGGCTGTATTCCAATGAGATCCATGCCATGGCAAAGACATATGGCATTGAAGTGGCAGTCAGGGTCATTGAAAAGGAAATCAAAGATGTCTTCGCTGTTTATGGTAAAGTAGGCAATTGAACTCATTGTAAAACAAGGTTCCATGCATCTAACAAAATAAGACCCACGTCATCATTAAATCTAATTAAAAATGGTTTGTTTAGAAAAGTAATGGAGAACCCAGTGCTCCTCATGAAAACTAATCCATGCTGTCAAGTTACAATTGGCGGCAACCTATGTATATTGACATCAGATAATTTGTTTGCACAGGCATTGAAGTTGACCCCCGCCACCTGTCCCTCGTGGCTGATTACATGTGCTTTGAGGGCGAGTACAAGCCACTAAATCGCTTCGCCATTGAGTCCAGCTCTTCTCCACTGCAACAGATGACCTTCGAGACCAGCTACAGATTCTTGAAGCAGGCCACTATGATGGGTCAGAATTACATCATTTCTTGTCTGTCCAGTTGAAACTTTCTTTGGAGATACCAGGCCAAGTTCTGCCTGGACATTGTGTGTAAAGAACAGTTGCATTCCGTCATGTCCCTCATTCTGGGTGTGTGGTGTTTGCATGTTCCCTGAGTTTGGTGTCTCACAGTGTGTGACTCTGTGTGTACATATCTCGTGTATGCGGTGGATTGGCATCACACCCAGGTGAACCTTTAGCCATCTGTTTTACATGAAATAAGCTCCAGTCTCCCTGTAACCCTGTACTGGATAAGTGGTATGGAGGTTAGATGGCTGGCTAATAGCTGAAAATCCATCTATGTTCAGCATAATAACCAGTATTTGATAATTAATAATGCAGATTAATACCTGTTGTATAGCTTCTGTTTGTTGAATAGAGTCCTCATTGAGGTCTCCTTCCTCTTCCCACAGGATCCCAAGACAAGTTATGCTCCCCTTCTGCCTGTCTAGTGGTCGGTAAGGTAGTCAAAGGGGGAACGGGACTTTTTGACCTGAAGCAACCTTTGCAATAGTCTACTATTCTTCACCCAGTGAGGTCCAAGGACAGGAACGGATGGAATGCAAACCATGATTTGAAATGGCAAAAAAAAAAAGTCTAGTTTTTCTGCTGTCAGTATATTCAATGCTATACTTTAAGTTCCGGTGTAGGATACATCAGTATGCATTGCTGTTAATTTTTGGTCATTTCGGTTCAGATCAAATGTAATGATGTTGGATTCTAAATAAAACAGCTACCAAGTGTTTGTCATCCTTAACCATGTAATATATGAACATAAACCCTGTGTGAAATTTTTTGTGGGAAAGAAAAACATTAAAATGTAAACCTTTGCTTAATTTTTGTTTTGAATTTATAAACAACCATAATAATGTTAATGTTCTGGTTTGTTCACAATCCTACATACACTGCAAAGCCAGTGAGAAATGGGATCAAAGATAAAATCTAAGGTTATACATAAATCAGTTTTAAAAAATCCAAATCTACACACATTTTAAATTCTTTTAAACTCTTTTAGATTCTTTGAGATTTTCAGGTCATTACAAATATTACTTTTATCTACCCAGATGCTAACTTTGACTTCAGGATATAGACAATAACATTATCGCCGCATTACATCTGAAACCTAATGAAATATTAACAAATCATGCTGTTGTCATAAATCAGCTGGGCAGATATCACATTTCAACTTGCCAGTTGACGTAACTGGACAGCTGTGGACTATGGACATGAATCCTGATCCTGGAGAAACAATGTGTGAGGACTGGACTTTTCATTAATTAACTTGCAGTCACTTATTGAAAACTCTATTCCAAATCACATTAGAGGTGTAAGACAATGTAACATTTTTAAAATGCAGTTACATATAGCCACTTACCACTACAGTGTGGAGCATTGTGTTTCAGGTGAATTAAAATAAAAGCAGGTGATGTGCTGGAAATAGTTTAGCTCAGCTGAGAGCATATGGAAAACAGTATGAAATTGATTGAACAGTTTATTTTAATACTTGGCCCCCTTAACGGAGTAAGAGAGAGGGCCACAAATCAGTTCCAGCTCAGTTTTTTACAAGATCAGAAAACTTCTACCAACGTTAATCATGTTTTTTGGACCAGAGGAACGTGTCTACTTATTAACAATGTTGTGTTTGGGTTACAAAATGGTACATGAACGAAATGAAATGAATGAATGAAAATAAACATGCTCAACAAAGATGTTGCAGGAGAATCTGTTCTGAGATTCCAATATAGGCTAAATAATTTTGGCTTTGCTGGATTCCCTGACAAATTAAAAGACAAAGGAAGTGATGCGATGTTAGCTCACGCGTAATAAATAACACTTTATGACACCTCTGGCTCAAACAATCGGAGGCGATGGTGGCAAAGGGAGAGCGACCCCGCCTGCGGTGAGGAGGCGCCCCGGCCTGTCTAAGCAGTCCCCGTTATCCCCGCCGCGCGATCGTCCAGCCGTGAGAAGGCATAGAAGCTGGAACCCCCGCCCCCCAGGCCGGCGCTGCGCATCAAGCGGTTTCGTGGAATCTGCGCGGCGTTGCGTAAGAGCCAAGCGACCGGGAGAGAGCCGGTCGGCAGCGGACGCGTTCAGCCGGGAGCCGGGAGCCGGGAGGGACGGCCGCCAGCCACGGCTCCGGTTACGATACGCCTGATGATAGTAATAAGATAGACGCGGCTAACGTCTCTCGCGATAATGGGAGGATACCTCCGCAGCCGGGAAGGTAGGCTCTTCGCTCGTCTCGCCTTTGCGGCGTGCGGCTCTGGCAGTCGGGAGGCGTGAGGGGGGCCGCGGCGGACTTCCGAAGAGGACTTTCGGCGCGGCGGTGCCGCCTGGAGCCGCCGGGGATAACGGTAGCCTGACTCCGCCGCGCGAGGCGAACGGAAGGAGTAGTTGCTAAGTAACTGTCCGCGAGGTACGGCGCGCGCTGCGGGCTCGCGCCGCGGGACGGACGGGGTCTCGCGGCGGCGCTCCTGCGGACGTTCTGATTTCTTACCCCAGGCGTTCTTCTTATTTCTCATTTTACTGCCATTATTTTGTCGCCCTTATTCATAAAATCCCCCTCCCCCTCAATTTAATCCTTAAGTGTTAGAGGGGTGTGAAAGGCAGGATAGGCTTTTCGCACTTGGGATCCGCGATGGTCAGTTTGTAGTTGACCCCGACGCGGCAGAACGTAAACAAAATGCACGAAATGCTGAAAGACTTCAGCGCGGTCGATGTCTCTGAAGTCCTTTGTTTAGGGACGAAATGGCAATGCGGGAATGCTAGTAAATAACGGTACGCTGTAGTATTTCGGGACAGGATTTCTGTAATGTGTATCTGGTTTAAAAGCTGGTACTGGAGTGGGGTGCACCAATATAAAAATGAACTCGGATATTAGCCTAAGTGTCCTTTTAATGAAACGCGACAGGAAATTTAAAGCCTTTTATATATATGACGTATGAATGCATTCGAGTTGAATTTCGCGTGTTGATATAAAGCATAATTAGTTGAGCATTGAAAATGGAAAATTTCAATTCAGTGATGATCGACTGTATAGGCTGTCCTACAGAGAGGCGCTCATTTTGCTACAGATTATTAGAAAGAGCAAATTAGCGCCTATATTTCGTGTCCTTGAGGGGAATTGAATAGATGCATTGTATGTAAAACTACCAAATCGTGGGAAGGTAACACGATACGCGAAACACAAGGCTGCTGGCCGGTCATTTGCATTCATCACTTTTAGTTTTAGCAGCTGCTAACGACGTATAATCGTTTGGAACATGTAAACAAAACGGCAAAAATAACATCGATGTGACATTCTATTTTTGGTGCAATTTTTAATTCCAGCGGCGCCATCTCTCCTGCATAGTCTTTTTAAGTATTATTTATTTTAATTTAATTTAACTCCTGGGGCGGCACGGTGGCGCAGTGGGTAGCACTTCCGCCTCACACCTCTGGGACCAGGGTTCGAATCCGGCCCAGTTC
>JAODKL010000017.1:16115691-16134245 GCA_026780765.1 Petrocephalus schoutedeni
AGCTTAATGCAAATCTGCTTCTCTTTCACACAAAGCAAAACTCCCTTACTTGAAATTGGAGGCTCCCTATTTTGATGTCCTATGCTTGTTAAGTTCTGCTTACTTCAAATGTCAGCCATTACTGTGGGTGCCACTGAAAGTGGCCTGATAGGAGGATACTGAAAGGTCACTGCCTGTCCGACTAAGAGGCTGGTGAAGGGCACGGTGTTTAAGGATCAGTAAGGACGTTCTGATTTCATCACTTTTCTATGACCTTCCACGGTACCTCGAGGGTCTTCATTGACCACGGGAACCCTGGAGCACAAGTCACTTTTTATAGAGTGACAATTCATCAGGTGACTCTTCTAGAAGGCTTAACAGGAATGTGCGTTTAAAAATAGCACCACCTATCACCATCGAAATGTGAGTGATTGATCCTCTTTTTCGGTCTCAGCGACAGTCTGTAGAGTGACAGCAACTACAGGTCATTAAACTACAGATTATTAAGGATCCAACTAAATTTCTGCAAAGAAACATGATACAGCCATAAAGCAGTTTTATATACAGCAAGACACAGGCAACTTGGGGTAAGACTTCCTTCATCAAGCCTGTACAGTATGAAAGTTTCAGTGAAGCTATGCAGTCATGGTGTACCAAGTCTCCTTATATCAGTCTAGCCTTTAAATCATAAAGAATGCTAACAACATTGAAAGATAATAATAGTAAGATCCTTAATAATGTGCAGGTTGTAACAGTAAAGAGTTTAAAAATTATTTTTGGACTATATACTACATACTACTGTAGTATTTACTACTAGTATGTACTATAATATTTTCATATGTTTTAAGCCTAATGGGGACATAACTATACATCTTGACTCTGAGTATTGATTTGCTACAGCTAAGCTAAATTAGCTCAGGCACACAGTGACTGAGCACAGTGACTGAGCACAGTGAGTGAGCTAATTTATCTGCAACACAATTTCTTGTGTGCACTAGTTGTGTCGCGTGATTTGAGAATAAATGCACAGCAGTTTCTAAGGTCCCTTAGTCAGTGAAAGCAAAGATCCAACCTTAGCAACCAAAGAGTCGTTGAAAGACCTCTGGGATAAAGGCACAAATCAGGAGGCAGCCATAAAAACTCTGAAAGGACACTTAGTATCCTTTTCAGCAGTGTGGGATTGTTCTGTAAATTGTGGGAACGGTTTATCCAGGTACCCGGTCTAGATCAGATTGTCCCTCCGAAAGTAGCTAACAAGGATGCAGCCAGTCAATCGGAAAAAAAAATGGATAAGTAAAATCACTGACAATGAATACACAGATTAGCAAGGAATAATAAACATGCACATTGTATCTAATTAAAATCTAATTCCAGACATACTGCCATGGCAAAACATTCTGATCACGTTTCTTCTGCTGTTGTTGTATTAACAGTCACGGAAAGTTCCCTAACTGAATTACATGTATCGTCTGCATAAAATTTCACAGACCACAGCAAATCAAGGAAACCTTCTAGAGCGATTCCTCCAAGCAAAGGGGTGTCCACCCCACACTGGGCCATATGCTAAACCTCTTCAACCTCTGTTTCACCTCCTAATGTAAGAGTTGTCCAAGAAACATTGCTTTGGATAGTATGGAAAAAGTGACATCTGTGTTGTTATGATAATTAAAAAAATTTACTTTACTGATCCAGTGAAATAATTAAAAATCAGAGGGTATGGTTTAATGAGTAAAGACACAATTCACGCTCAAAATAAACACATTTTTAGCTACATGACTTATTTCTTGGCTAAAACCAAACAATTATCTGCGTTATATTCACAAACAGCAACAACTGACTTGTGTTGCGATTTTTTTAATTAATTATTATTATTATTATTTCTCACCCTTTACAGTTTAGTAAAGTGGCACCACCAGTTCACTAAAGGAATTTAGTCTTCTGTCATTCTGAGATAAACCAATCAATAAATAATCAACTATGTGCACACTGTATCGTGACAAGTCCCTTCCTAATTTTCTTAATAAAACTGTCTAAAGCAGTGTTATACTGTAACGTGTGCTCTGTGTCCATGCACTATTTAAATGCAACCCTATTATAGACATTATTATAGACAGAAATACAAGCTGATAATGTGTATGCAACAGAACATAGAACATGCATTCCGACCCCGAGGGGAACCCGGAGACCTGTCTGACAATAACATCGCATACCTGGGGCTGTAAAACTGCAGTAGAAGTTTTATTACCCTAATTACTATACTCAGTACTACGGTTACTGTAATTACACAAACATATTCAAACAGGGACACTAACACATATGAAATGCTACACCTCTGAGGGAAGGATTTTCTTCGGAATACAATGAACGGCTTGCTATCAGCTTACTAACAGAACCTGCAGTTTCTTAAAATCAATTCAAACATCAACATAATAAATATAATAAAGATTACACTGCTGGAATTCCTTGGTGTCAAACAACTTCAAGGAAATTGACACGGCCACAGAAATATTATGGGATTTATTTGTACGAGAGTGTAAAAGTAAATATCTTTTTTAAATGCTCCCCACGAAAATGCAGTGTAGTTATTAGAAATTAGGCTTAAGCTGCAAGGACACAAAGCTCTAACGCATTTAATCGCCATGCGGCCCTGCCGCTGCTGCTGGCTGCTCCTTTTTTCTTTTTTTTTTTCCCTTCCCCAGCAAGTATTTTTCCTCGCAGACTTGCTGGCTCTCCCTCTAACAAAGGGATTTCTTCTCCAGGCCCCCAGCCCCCGCCTCCGTAACAGCTGCTCTCAGTGTTATATCCCGAGTGACGACGAGTGTTTTTTATTTCAAAGTGTTTTTTTGGAACAGATGGCCGGGGGAGAGCTTGGGGAATGTGCCAGCGCTGGGCCGGGGAGCGCGCCAATTCCTGCAGCGTGCGAGCTTTCCGGGCCCCGGCTCGCGTGCCTTCACCCTGCCCTCTGCCCCGAGTGGCGCCAGCAGGACTTCCCCACTAGCGCTCCGAACATCTGGTGTCTGGGACTGCCAAAAAAAGAAGCTTGCCGAGGTCCCTGCTGAATGAGCTTACGCTGGGTTAACACATTAACTCAGAGACAGCAGTGCATGTGGGGGCTGGGGTTAAGCTCACACAGTTATGCTGGGACTGGTCGTGTAAAACGCAAAGGACCGTTTTCTCTGCTGCTGGGCTAATTTCTCGGCAAATAGTCTCACTTTGCGTCGAATTATCTTGTAGACGCACCGCTTTTTGTCTAAGGAGAAAGGTAGCCTGTCGGGAGTAAGGGCGAGGCGTGGATTTTATCGAGAGTACAGCCGCGAGCTGTCGGCTTGAGGAGGGAAGTGTATTGAGTGGCAGACCTTACTCTCGGCCCCGGTCTGCCATTTGCGAGCAAAGGGGCGGACGAGAGCATTCAGAGCGCTGGGGTGGGCTGGGTGGCCCGGCGCGTGAAAACAACAAGTGTGCAGTGGCTCAGCACGACGATGTCCAAGCAGGGCTTCACCGGGAGGCTCCCCGCCTCCCGCAGCGCCCACCTTAGTCCCGACACACGAGTTTTTCAAGGCCTCTTGCAGTCAGCTTTGTCCTTATTGGCTGAAGTACCATTAGCTGTCAGATCTCTTTAAGTACTCGCATGACACATTCAGCTTTGGAACAAATTAAAATCAAACATTTTAGGTTAAAGTCACTTTTATATCGATAATGTTTCTAAACATGTGGGTGAGCGTTATTTATTATTAACTGCTGTCCCAAATACCAAATCTCCTTGAACTTCACTCCATGACTTTGATGCTGTTGCTGTCACTATCATTCGGAGGTATGGCTATTTTCGAGAAGTCTGAGGCTTTACTGAAGCTGCCACGGCCACCGGTTTTGGCAGAGACGATTCAGACAGGGAGAGGAACTAAAGGGTCCAGATGAAGTGCAGGGATGGCAGTTGATAGTGGTTAAACTGTTAGGGTGGAAATGAAAGGCCTCGCGGCCGGAGCCTTATTCAGGCATTAAGAATCATGCTGATTTATAGCACGTCCTGACATCTGGCTCCAGGAGAGCGCTGAAGGAAGTTCAGCTCAAGTTGACATGACTTCTATTGTCATAAAACTTCACACAGACGCGCCAATCTGCTTCTTTATTCAGTTGGGCCCCTTTTTTCTCCCACATTGAAGGGAAAAAAAATTGGCTGAACATCCAGTTTCCTTTCAAAGGCCACTTGATGATGATTTCACTTAATGGGGTGCCTATTAGGGGTCGTAAAGGAACGTCTTCCCTAATTAGAGCGAGTGCATTCCACCCCTTGTTACCTTTACGACTGAGAATACCAGATCTTTGTCAAACCCAGAATGAATCCCGTTCCAGGCTTCCAAGCCACACACAGTAGGGATTTCACACTCGAGACGGTCGGATCACAGTGCCAGATTAAACTGGTTAAGTCATTTGGAGAGATCCCCAGACACTGGGACTTCGGTGGAGAACTCACTTTTGGCTGCCTTTTAATGATTTTAATGGGACAGTTTTTGAGTGGTTATTTTAGTTCACAATAAGATCCATAATATATCTATTTTAACATGATAGGTCCTTTCAAGCGTCTTGAATTATGCTGAAGAGCAAAACATACCACAGTAATGAGAGCCCTGGATAACATGTAACTGTATTTCATACGGCCCATCAAAACAGTGACCCTATGCTGAATATTCAAACAGGTTTCCTTGCCCTTTAAGGTCTAGTTTTGCTAAATCTGCAAACAGGCCAATCGGGGATAGCGGGGGTGGCACGTGTGTGTGCTTCAGAAGTCACATGGGGAGGTGACTAAGCTTTGATTCAGAAAGTTGGGTTACAGCTGGGAATAACCCAAAGATTTTGCATGCCAAATGGCCATGGTAAGCAGTAAGCCGAGGGCTGAATTTCGCTCTTTTCAATGTGACGCATTCCTTCGAAGGCTTCACCACGCTGGAGAAAGGAGACAGGCCTACCTTCCTCTTCTTGGAGCGGCCCTCGGCCTGCAGCGTGCGAGTGCACTGCTCCACACACTCTGTGAAGCTCCTGTTGGCGTGGTCTGGAGTGTAATCCATTTCAGCCAGCTGGGCCAAGGACAGGATGTAGTTGCAAGCGATTCTCAGTATAGCCAACTTTGACAGCTTCTGGCCATAAGAGTAGCAGGGTACCTGTGGAGACACCACAAAAAACACATGAAGTCCTCTGGGGAACAGTGGCTGTAGGACCTGGGCTGTGCTCTCAAGTATGTAGGCACCCTTATTCACAATGTGTGTTTCAAAGATTAGTCATTTGACTAAATCCAGGCACGTTTAACTCAATAAAATGTAAATTTCAGTTTGACAGTGACACAAACATATGACATAAATTAATTAAATAAAACTACATTATAAAGGTGCAACGATGCATTTGGGATTTGGAACAATATGCAAACTAATTCTTCACCGCTCTTTAGAATAAAGATATCTCATATAACCAATATATATACTGATGGTGCTCTACACCTTATTACTAAACTGGAATCAGTCACCAGCACATGGTACAATCTGAGCTTTGTACAACTCTTTCCAACACAATTAACAATAATTTAGGATGACTGAACACCTTACACTTCATTTGAGTCAGATGGCCCTCTCTGTGGATACTCAAATGAGTTTAACATGAGTGCCTAAGGCGCCCATACTGATTAGCCTCCATCGGCTAATCATATTAAACATAAAAACGTAAGTTCAACAACCCAGCTAGTAGCTGATTACACACGGGATATGTCCGTGTTTTCTTTCATCATGTGACATGTTTGCATAAGTAAGAATACAAATGATCTGTTTTTCCCCCTTTAACCTTAACGAGATTTTCTCCATCGTGTGTGAAGAACTTTCATTTTTCTTCTCAGAAACTGACTTGGAAACGATCACGGTCACCAAATACATAACAATACAAACGAAGGGACAAATACGATGAAGTTTTCTTTGAACATCGGATAAACCGTGAATGTGAAAAACCCCACAGTCTCTAAGAACATTTTTTAAAGAATATAGATTCAAGACGCTGCATTCTACATGTTCACGTTTTAGATGTTCCATGTTTTTCAAGTTGACGAAGTGTGTCACAGAACAGATGAGTGACCTGGCATACAGTCAGCAAATGCCCATTAACTAGTTAGAGGTAGGAAACGTTTTCATTATTTGTTTTTGTTATCCTAGCTTCCAGAGTACCATAAATTTCCGTGACGTATGTTTAGTGGAGTTAAAAACTTTGGACGGCACAAGTAGGCTAGATCACCTATCGTCTGATCTACATTTCTACACAATTTTCAAAACTCACAATACAAAAGGGGGGACTTTTCCATCACATTAATTAACACCATTATTTTTTTTATTTTAAAGCAAGGAGTTCGTTAACGTAATACTGTTGAAATGTGTATGTTTTTAGACCTTTAATTGCAGCGCAAAAGACACTTTTGCGGCTGATTTCTATGATCCGTGCATTTTTTTTTTTGGTGGCTGAAACTGGCCCAGCAGCATCATGACCCGCGCCGTGCACCGGCGTACCTGCTTGCGCAGCGCCTCGAAGGCGGCGCTGATGGTGTGCACCCGGGTCCGCTCCCTGGCGTTCGCCAGCAACCTCCGAGTCTGCTGGATGGCTTTGATCTCGGTGACGACGCCGGACGTCTCGGCCGGCCGCTTCCGAGGCGATGCTGTCGCCTGATCGTCGGCGTTGATGTAAGACGCCCTGGGGAGCGAAGAGAATGGTCCTTCAGAAGACCGCTGACACAATACTATCCGTGACTGGAAACGCTGGTCTTGCGCAAACGGCTGCCGGTAGTCAAAGCTTTTGAGCTGCGGCGACGCGTTACTTAGGGTGTCTTCTGCGTGGGGATCGGGCTGCAGCGCCTGCAGGGCAAGGCGCTCGGCTGTCGGGGGGAAGGCTCCGATCCTCATGTCGATGGCTGAGTTTATGTGATCGGCGTTACAGGCAGCCCCGCTGCGCTCCTGCAGCCTCTCCTCGCTTCGCCTGCCCGTCTCCCCGCTCCGCTGCCCCCCTGCGCACTCCTCATCCGTTTCAGGTTCGCCTTTGTAACTTTTCATTCTCTTCACGTGTTTCACCGGCTCCCTGCTCTTTCGCTTGAACTTTCTGATCCCGTTTACATCTTTGGCGTACAGGGTCTTCAGTTTCTCTTCATTAACAGCCTGCGGATTCTTCATTCTGGGAAAAATGATTCGGTCACCAGATCAAAATAATCGCTAATGACTAAAAACGCCTTGACAAATCTAAATAAAGGTTAAAAAACCGATATGTCTAAGTATTAAGAATCAGATCATTTATTGCAACATATGCCTAGTTAGTAAACAGGGTCACTGATCTGCGCAGTAGCATTATTTCTGCCTATATTAAATAATGCATAACACATACATTTTTAAAAAAATTGCCTAGAGTGCAGCGTGTTGCTCCTGTGGGCTCTGAGTGTCATCTGAAGCGCTCGCTGCATTGCCAGCATTTTTGTGAATGTGCTGGAAGATTCATCTGTATTTGTTTAGCTTCAGTTTACATAGAAGCCCCTGTTGGTGAGATCAGTCAGCACGCCGCCTGCAGCAAGAGAGAGAGCGCTTCACAGCCAGCCAGCGAGCGCCAGTGCGCCTGGGCGAGCCGCGCTACCGTGCCGGAGCCGCACGCATCCCGTCCGCGGCTCTGCGCTCGGGCGAGATCGAATGCAGAAATCGACTCTGCGGCGCTTTGTTTTCTCGCCGATGCAAGTTCAGTGTCACCGAAAAACAAAAGCTTTTTTGCAATTGTTTTCACCAGAAACTCTCACTAAAAGTACGGTCATGATGAGACTGGGAGTACATACTTGCAGGCAAAGGTGACTCCGTGGGCAGGATGTCCGTCCATGACGGGGCACAAACGCAAACTAAAGGCATTTCAGAGACACCAATATACATAGACCACATATCTCTGAACGGGGAGGAACCACAACCTCCACACTGGCAGAGTCAGGGACGCGCTGAAAGCCACAACCTCGTCCGTGGGAAGCCGCAGTGTCACCCGCTGAGCGGCTAAAGCAGCCCAGATAGCATTCGTTTTTGTTATTGATACAGCTCCTCAGCCATTAGCCAGATTAGCTTTGTGATCTTTAAAAGTAGGCAAATGTAATCCAGCTCTTGTATATGAAATTGTACCCTGTCAATTTATAATGCTCGATTAATTTGATATTCATGCATTGCATTTAGCGGATGGTTTTGAGAAAGCAGTGAGCAGTTTGGCGTTAGGGGCCTTGCTCAGTTTGGGATGTGACCCAGCAGGCTTAGTCACGAGCACGGACCTTGCCCACAGAGCCATTTACCAACAGAATTAATTTTGCTAAGTCAGAAGAGAATTTCCTCAGTCACCATAAACTGTAAACATGCCGCATTCCGAATGCATTTCATTCAGTTCGTCAATCCGATAAACAAAACGGCGAGTGTTCAAAAACAAAACAAAAAAAAAACAAAGTTGTCTCCTTGATTCTTTGTAGGGAAAGTGGTCAGAGCAAAACTTCAGAGAAATCTCATGATGAAGTCTTACACAATAAATGATCCGGGGTTGTATTTAAGTAGGAACAGTTGCACAGCTGGGAAGGAATTCTTTGCTCAGGGTGCCGTCCCCCACAGCGCGGAGAGCTGTTACTGTGGAGCACAGGGGCGCAGGTTAGACTGAGCCAGGAGCTGCGTCCCTACCGTCCCGAAAGCCAGCTTCGTCATTAGAATCTGACTAAATGTAACTCGGTTACAGGTATGGCTATGGTAACGCATGTCCCACACCGACAGAGCCGCTTATCAGATCACCGCTCAGTATTATAATGGCTCCCTAGTGACTGACGGGCGCCGTTTTATCTTGCTGCCAGCAAGTTATTAGCTGCAGTAGCAAAAATAGCTAAATCATAAATGAAAGGATATTTACCGAAGCTGAGCACCGCTTCATCAGCAGTCATTTAATGAGCGTTGCACATTGGTGGTTACCTATTATGAAGGCAAACTTTTATAGAATCTATGCCTGATTTATAATACAAGGCATTGTTTTAACGGATTAAAATTTTACTAAGATAAAAAAAAAAAACTACCTTACATTGGTTGCAATTCCTATATTGGTCGCACGATGGTGCCAAAAACACTATAGTGGTAGCATGGATAGCTAAGAGAAAAATAGAAGCAGCCCAAAATTTTCGTATTTTAGTTGGCATAATTAATTACTTTTTCTCTGCGTAATTTCTCCAAAGTACTTGACGTCGGGTAAAAAACTCGAATACGACTTATGTGCTGCATAACACAGACATAATAATGATTAATGTTACACAATCTTAAAAGTTAATGTTCATTGAAAACCAGGAGTAAACAGAGGAGATGAGGCTTGAGTCATTGGGTTAGTTTTATGTGTGTTTGTTTGGAGTTTGGTTGTGTCTCTATGTGTTTCCATGGATCTCCTCTGGGGATTTGGGTTATGTGCAGAATTGTAGAGACATCTTTTTGTGTGGCTGTTGGGCAGTGTGTGGCTCAGCCCAATTTGCTCCAGGGACAGCCTGCCTGACTCTGCCTTCTCAGTTGCATGTCACTCTAGGCAATGTAATGTCTGCTAAATAAATGTAAATGGACTAGGATCCTGTCCAGGATGAACCCTGCTTGCAGGCTTACTGCAACCCTGCCTTAGATCACCGGTTGTGAATTATGGATGAAATGAAAAGCTCAGCATAGGAGGAAGTGGCAACAACCTATTAGGGTCCAAGGTCAAGTAGCCCCCTAGCATTCTGGTGGCCACGAAAAAGTGGGTTACCTGAGCAATAAGTAATGTGAGGGCTTCCTCTCAGCCCTCTGGCCGGCTCTGCACCTACTCCGAGTCCAGTGGTGCTGAATCTGCTCTATGGGTTGGCATCTGCTATGGGACTTGCTCATTTGCCTTAAGCACACACACTGGCTCCGCTCTGTCTGGGGGAAAAAGAAGCAGATCCATATGAATACTGGAATTTGACAAACCGTTTTAAAGACATGCATTATGCACAACAGCACCGACAATTATAGTCAGAGTAAGCTGAATAGGGTTAGGTCTGCTAAACTAAAAGGGTAAGGCTTTAGTCTGGGCTTAAATTCTGAGATAAAAGCAGTATCTCTTGTTAGCAGACAATCACATACGAGTCCAAGAGCTGAAGGCTGTATTACCAAGATTTTTTTGAGGATTACAAAACGACCTGCATCAGACAGTGCTCGTAGACCTTTCGCGTCAATAGGCTTGGCTAGATAGGAGATGCGAGCTTTCAGTGCCTTTGGAGAAGAACGTTGAAGTTCACTGGGAAATCACTGCAGAAACTTGCACACAGGTGATCATAAACTGTCTGGCCAAAAAGAAAAGTCGCACACTTTAATATTTTGTCGGACCGCCCTTAGCTTTGATTATGGTGCACATTGGTCCATGCATTGTTTCCACATGCTTATGCAGCATCACAACACTTTTTCCATCCAGATTTGCACTCATTTTTCACAGAGATCTTGTATTGCTGATAGGTGAGTTGAACCACTGCGAAAAGTCTTCTTCAGCACATCTCAGAGACTTTCAATGGGGTTAAGGTCAAGACTCTGTGGTCGCCAATTCACATGTGAAAATGATTCCTCTTGCTCCCTGAACCAGTCTTCGACAATTCGAGCCTGACGAATCTTAGCATTCTCCTCCTGTAATATGCCCATGCCATTAGGAAAGAAATAATCCACTGATGGGATAACCTGGCCATTCAATAGATTCAGGTACTCAGCTGACTTCACTTTACTGCTGCGTAATGTTGCTGAGCTGTAATAATGATCCAGTCATCTGCTTATAAGTATTTGCTGATTGAAGTTCTAATGGTAACCTTTTTTTGGGTGGGCAATGTATTTGTGGTTCTGATTGAAATTCTTGTAATGTTTTGGACCTCCTCTAAGCTGTCCTTTTATTCCTGATTATTTGTTAAGGTTGTAGCAGAGGCATTTCTAAAATGATCAAAAAGACTGATTTGCTATTACATCTCTTTTCTGATATCATTTTCCCAGGTGACGATTAGTCATGAAGTGAAAGTACAGGTAGCATTGTTTGTCAGACCAAACTTACAGAACCAAGATGGGGTGGACAATTTTTGCCACACAAGTCCATCTCAACATCATGTATCGATCTCCTGTACCAGGAAGCTCAGGGCAGGGGACACCCCAAATGGGATCTCAGTCAGTCACAGGGTGGGTGATTTAGAGGCACCAGTCTGCCTTGCTGCATATTTAGGGGTTTATGACTGAGGAAGCCAATATGTTTAAGGACATGACATGCAGGGGTAGGAAGCGGACCCTCAGCCTAGGGGGTGCTAGCCAATATGCCTCTCTCTGACCCATCACAACCTCAGGGCATATTAAAAAAAAAAAAACAAAGCATAAAAAACAATTAATTTATATGATAATATGTTTTTTTGGTCAATATTTTGTTAGTTTTGTAATTTTTTGTAATTCCTGCAGCTTTTGCCCTGGATTTGGTGAAATACTTTTGTTTATTACACAAAGAACTGGCAATGTAGTAAAAGTGATTAACTACAACAAAGAAGGAAAATCGACAGTTTAAACAATGGAGCTGTACAGTCTCAGCCTGTCTTCAAACTAATTTTGAAAATTAGAGGAAATTGATATGTTTTAGTAATGACAGGCTTTTACGAAACATGCCTGCGGTTCTAAAGCAGGGTTCGCTGGTAGGCAGTGGTTACATTCGGTGCTTAATGTCTGTCATTTAGGAAATAAAATAGTTCCAGTCAGTGATATTAGGTTAAACAAGAAGCCTTTCACTATAACATCATGTGGATGTTTTGAATTTACTGTCCATGGCATCGTGGAAGGCGGAGGCCTGGTGGCCTAGTGGGCACATTGCGGGCTCATACCACCAGGGGTTCGAATTCTGCCTTGGCTCTTTGTGTATGAAATTTGCATTGTTCTCCCTCTGACTGAGTGGCTTTCCTTATGGTACTCCAGTTTCCTCCCACAGCACAAAGACATGCAGTTAGGCTAGCTGGCATCTCTGAATTGCCCATGGTGCATGCGTGCCTGTGAAGGACTGGGATTCCATACACAGTATTCCTGGGATAGTCTGCAGGCTCACTGCTGCTGTCTATTGGATGAACGGTTATGGAAAATTGATGGGTGAATTTTTAAGGTCAAATAAGATTATTCTCATAATGCCCCCTAGTGGTATGTTTGAACTTCAGTCTATGTGTAACTATATATTTTCTTTATAACTGAATACTGTAATTTGGGGGAAGCCATGCCAGCTGTTTGGCTGAAGCAGCTGTTGGGATGAGTGTAAGTCCAAAGGACTGGAGGTTGGTTGAGGTTTGCTGAGATTTGATATAAAACTGACAACACCATTCAAATAGGATGGAGCTTTTCTCTTATAAAATCCTGAATCTTTTCTAAAAATCTTCCCAGAAAACATCCCAAGGCTTTAACTCATTAGCATTATTTTTGCGTATCAGACACTTTTATCTAAATATGATATGTTGGGTCAAACAGTCACTGGACTACTTGAGGAGTTAATGAGCCCAACAGTGATAATTTCACTGCAGACTATGAGATTTGAACCAATGACGTTCCAACCCGTAGATCGAACCCACTGGGCCATGAACCATCCCATGGCATTGAAACAGGAACAGACAAGCGTTCAACATCATCTTCATATAGATGCATAGATCCTCTTAGATTGTTGGAAGCCCAATTTGGACAAACAAGGTAGATATTTCATGGCTGGTAAACGCTAAGTGTCTGGGTTAGCGACTCACTGTGTTAACATTTAACACTGTGTAAATATTTAGGGGAGTCATGCGGCGCGTGGATGAGAAAGAGGGTCGTGGAGTCTGCGGCCAGCTTGCCGGTCGGGACGTGTAAGCAAGGCGCTAGCCAGCAATTCACATTACAGCATTAACTCCTTCATCAAGGAAGCTTCTCAATCGCAGGCTCAATCTGGACAGCTCCACACAATGTGTGCATGGGTAAAATCCAGGAGGAGCTGCTCACACACATTTAGGCTGAATGAGAATGTCACATAATCCATTTTCTGTAACCACTCGTCCGATTCTGGGTAACAGGGGGTGTGGAGCCTATGGACACAAGGCAGCGAGCAACCCAGGATGGGGTGCCAGCCCATCACAGGGCACACCCATACACCTATGGGCAGGTTGGTAAGTGTAATTAACCTCAGCATGGTTTCAGACTGTGGGTGGGAAACCTGGGTATCCCCCGGAAACCCCACTATGAGAAGAGAGGAGGACAGAACATGGAAACTCCACACATGGAGCCATGGCAGACACTCGAAACCTGGTTCCAAAGATGCCAGGAAACAGTGCTAACCGGTAGCACTGTTAGCAGTCTCAATAATTAAATTACCTTTTGATTTGAATTAGCAAACATGTATTAGAATACATGTATTAGCCCTGTTTAGACTGCTGCCCCGGCGACCCGACCCGGATAAGCGATAGAGAATGGATGGATGGTATTAGAATAAAGTCAATACTAAAAATAGTGCAAAGGACTGAAACACGGCCTTGATTTGCACTGGGGAGGAATGCACATCTTCCAGGAGATTGCTAAGTCTTCTCTGATCCAGGAGACTGCTACGTTCTCTTATACATTCATCAGACCTTGGATACAGGCAGGACCGGCTCTGTTTATAGGCAGAATAGTTAGTTGCCTAGTGTCCCCAAATGACCTGTGCTGCAGAGTAAGTGAAATGATCATCAGTTTTCTTGTTGGGGGGGGGGGCACCTAATTAAAACCCCTGAACAGGTAGAGCTGGCCCGAGATAAAGGAAGGAGCTGACAGTGCAGGGAAACACAGAAATAGGGATAGGGTTACAGGAACCCGGGGAACAGATCACACAGCTGATGAGATTTGTTTCGAAAGAACAGGTCTTCACGAGGAAAGGGCGAGAACATAGGAAAGTGAGGGCAGAGTCCACTACAGGTGGTAAGCACTGACCGACTCGCATCCTCAGTTTTCAACCCAGTCCTTGGAGACCCCCAGACGGTCCACGTTTTTGCTCTCTCCCAACTCCCAGGGAATTTCGAGAGAGCAAAGTTGTGGAGCGTCTGGGGGTCCCTGAGAGCTGCTTTGAGAAGCACTGCTGTACATCAGTGTTGCATGAGTGCTGTACACATGCTGTATCACATCCACATGTACCACCAATTTCACCACTTTTGGCGGTAATTAGTAATGTAACTACATTTTCAAATTAAATAATGCAATTAAAAGTACTGTAATTTAAATGAGTCCTTTACTCGTTACTTTTGTTGTGTGTGAAAATATTAATGGACAAATGCAGCCAGTTCCCCTCTTTTCCAGTTTTTGATATGTCATCTGACCTTGCCAAGATGTGGCACAATGAATGCATGATATCAGGTACAGTGATAGACAAAATTTGACAGTTGTATAGTCTCACACTCTGTCACAGCGGCAGCACTAAAATAATAACTACACAGACAGCACACATGCATTGGCACGTTGTCTCTGTAATGCTTGAAAATCCATTGGCGAAGCATCTATTTGTCACAGAGACATCCCTACTGAATACTGATTCGACATTCCCCTGATGTCTGCTCGATGTATTTCAACAGCAACACAACATTAATGAGATCACTACGTGATGTTTAGCTTACTGTCATTCTCCCCAATTAGGCTATATAAGCCACAATAGGTTTATACCATATATATATATAGGCCTAAATGAAACGCCGTCATTTAATGACGCTCCAGTCTTAAACCACAGTTTACCCAGCCCCATATGTGTGCTGTATGGGTATATATGCATTAATAAGAGAATTGAAGTAACTCAAAACTTACTTTCCCTAGTAACTAATTACTTTCATGTGCAGTGACTACTAAAGCAATTGAATTGCTTTTGCATGGAGTAACTAGTAATTGTACTTTACAATAACTAGTAATTGTAAAAAAAATACTACTTTTCAGTAACTTGCACGTTACTACGTGATAGTGGGTCTGATTTGCCCCTTGCATTTTGAGGAAAAAAAACATCTAAATCAAAGTTCTTTGATCATCTAATTACCAAACTGTCAGTTATACCTCTTTGCTGTGATTTTAATGGTTTCTCTCTTTAGTCATATTTATGTGAAAATATCCTGTAAATGAACACACTGCCAGAAGGCTATTCAGTCCTTAACCTTGTGATGACATGAATGAATTAATGTTTTTATTTTACTGAAATATTAATCCCAGTAGGAACCAAAAGTGGCATTTACTGGTCAGAGAAGGAGTCTGTGTATATATTCAGAGGTCAGAGGCAAAATGGTCATTAGACAGCAAAAATTGTTATTGTATGGTTTTGTAAAATATAATGAGTCCTCGCTTACGGTAATACCAGTACTATAAGTGGCTGGAATGATTCTGTGTTCTTTGTGCAGTCCACAAAGTAATGTGTTGAATTATATTGCATTTTTGACTTGAGATTAGAATTACAGCACTCGGTTTTGTACTTTCCGAATTTCACCGTAATGAATATGAGAAATACCCCCCACCGGGCTGCACGCTTCCTGTTAATTTGCTCATATCCTATCAAAGGCTGCTTGAAATTCCAAACCCATACAGTACCATGACTGGAAATAACTGCTGCTTCTGGAAGCCTCCTCATGAAAATCCATGAGTTCTGTAGAAAGCTTCAGTTAAATTACAACTCGTGTTTTTTCCCTGATAACAGATTGCAGTGACACAGTGTTTGATAATATTTCTTTGCATAAGAGACCTGCCTCGTACTTTCCCGAAATCACCTGGCCTCTGTCAGCTGGAATTTGGTGTTACGTTATACAAAAACAGGAACAGTAACAACTGCATGGATATAGGCCATATGTCCCCTTTATTCAAATAAACATCCATCTTATGTAAACGCTTATCCTATTCAGGGTTGCAAGGAGTCGGGAGCCTATCCCAGAGGCTATGGGCACAAGGCAGGGAGTAACCCAGGATTGAGCACCAGCCCATTACTGGGCACGCTCACACACCAGACACTCGCACATGCACAACTATGGGCAATTTGGCAGCTCCAATTAGCCTCAGCATGTCTTTGAACTGTGAGGGGGGCAGAGGAAACCCCATGACGATGCAGAGAGGTCATGCAAAACCCTGGTCCCAGAGGTGTGAGGCAAAGTACTAACCACTACACCACTGTGCCACCTCAAGTAAACAGCATACAGCATAGCATGACTACAGACAGCTATGTTATCAGTATTATCAGTTATGTTATCAGATTACAGTAATCTCAATTAATGCTGAATAAAAACAATAGTGTGCCTTTTCCATTACTCGAGTTTGAAATGATCTTCATAACCTTCATAACAAGTCGGAGCCACCCACCGTTATTAGGTTCACACCCATTTCCCAAATATTCTTCAATTCTGCCCTGGAAGCACAGCCTTCCGGTCACTGAGTACCAGCTGTGAACATCTGTGCTCTCTGAGTTACATCTGTCTCCCCTGCTCCGTTTCACTCGATTTATCGCTGAGGTGGATTCAGCAGCTCTACCACAAAGGCATGTCAGTTCCCCTGCTGGCTGACCTGTAGGATACGATTAAAAAAGGGAATTGTCGCGCTGTAATGAAACGGGTGTCGGCAGAGCACCATGGTGGACAGGCCCTTCTCATGTTGATGTCAGTAGAGAGGACCCACAGTTTACACTGCTGCTTTTTTTAAACACAAAGGCCTCCAGTTGCTCCTGGGCGAGGTGCCAAGCCCACAGCGACCTGCTGTTTCCTCCTGATATTACATTCCTCTGGAATGTCCTTTGCCCTGGCTGACGCCAGCCCTCCACAAGACCCCATAGAGTAACCACGTCCAGCTGGCACTGTGGCTGCATCGCTCTGAAGGGACAATTCATAACTCCCTTAAAAGGCCTCACTATTTAAATTCAGCAGGCTGCGCACAGTCCCTCCACTATCTAATGCCGTCCTGCAGCCTAGTTCTTACTCGTGTTCTTGAGTGCTTTCTCGTGTGTGCATGCTTAGTTGGTCGGCGATGATATAACACGTGCATGAAATACAACCTTTCCTCGATTTTTATTTTGCACATCTAAATATATATCCTAGGAGTCCGAAGAGATGAGAGGTCAGTGTCATCACGCATTCCAGTCCATCTGAGGAATCGTCTGTTCCTCTCCGGCCGATTCAGCCGGCTGCCAAGCCACCAGCCTAGACTCCCCGTCTGCCACGCCTACTCCATCTCGGAGGCTCACAGCTTGCTTTGCATAGCTGCTGATGTAGGCAGTAGCTGGCTACAAATGAGACCCATGTATCTCTCATGTGGGTGGCCTCCTCTCTGGTTGAGTTTACGGGGCTCTCCACCGCCAGCCCAACACCTCCCCCTGCCAGGAGAAGCAGATTATCCACAGTTGATTCACACTCGAGTCTAGCCCAGGACGTAGGCAGCACAGCACAGCTTTTACAGATGATGCTCTTGAATTTAAAATCTTTACATTTCCAACTTCCAAAACAGAGATCTAACCGATAAAAAATCAGGTAGATGACGAATACAGTTAGCCTATAATGTGTCCCTCGATGGCTTAAGAATAGTTATCCCACAATAAAAATCCTTTATAGGATGGAATAGAATGCCTTTGTAATTTTACACGAGGTACCTTAAAATGCAATATAACTCCTTGAGCAGTTGGAAATATATTTTACACACATACACACACACAGACTCTCCATTTGTTTCTGTGAGTATACCCCTAATCCCAACTATGACTTTAACCCCTACCCAGCCCTAACCTTAACCATAAGTAACCAAACAAAATACAAGAGTTTTGGCATTTTTAGTTTTTTGATTGCATTCTCTGATGTTTCTGGGGACTTGAAGAATGGTTCCCACAACTTTTTATCACAAGTTTTTATCACATTGTGGGGACATTTTCTCCCACACATACAAACCACATGCACACAGATAGACAGACACACACACACATACAACCATATGAATAAATATATGAAAATACTAAGTATGATATGAATGATCAACATGGCATATTAGTATGCCTAATAAATATTAAACTAAATACAGTGAAACTGAGTTTGAATAAAATTATATGGTTTTACAGTATACAACTAAACACATCTGGTTTGAAGGGTATGACAAAAATGAGCTAAAATCCCAGCAATCTGATGGTGCCTGACTTATTCGCACCGTGGTCGAACATTTAGGAAGTCATGAGCTTGATTCTAGCTCACTTGAGTTTCCATGTTCACCCCATATTTGTGTGGGATTTCTATTTGCTCTCCAGTGCCTTCCTACAGTCCAAAAACATGCACTTGGGTAAAGTGGTGCCCAGACTGCAGGAATGTGTACCCTACAAAGGACTAGCATCCCTTTCCAGGTGCCCGCTGCCTCATGCCTTTTACTCTTGGGATAGACTTCTGGCTCAGAGTGACCATGCACTGGAGAAGTGGCTGTGGAAGATGCAGGACCAATGCTGCTGGTGTTACTGCACATTACAGCATGAGACACATGGAGTAATAACAGACCCTGAACTAGGGGCAGAGCCAGAGGGGTGGCCAGGGTAGTACTGGG
>JAODKL010000017.1:16163863-16179996 GCA_026780765.1 Petrocephalus schoutedeni
CAGTTTGTTACTGCCCTGAGTATTACATGTATGGCCCACACCCGCTGTCATGCCGACTCGGTGCTAAAATCCCAAACAAGCTATGACTCCCTTCATTTTGCTGTAGCCTAAACAGTGGCTCGATTCATTGTACTGTATCCCACACAAGCTGTGACTCCCCCTTATTCTTCCACACCCTAAATAAATGGTGCCTCGGTTGACTCTGCTCTCTCCTACACCGTGGGTGCTCCCTCCATTGTCTGTTTTGCTGGAACAGGCCGTAACTCTACATTTTGTGCACTGCACACTGTTTGTCAGCAGTGCAGAGCAGTAACTCATCAGGCAGACAAGCCCAGCTGTCCAGAAATGCACTTGACTCCAGCTGAAATTTCTGCTGGAATTTTCCTAATAAATTCCTCTGGGGTTTTCCTTCTAGGGTTTCTGAGCACACTAAACATCTCCGCAAGCTCAGCAATCTCCGCACTATGGATGGCTGATAGGGAACCCACTAATACCACTAATAATAATTCCTCATCGAACAGCACCCTTCTGTCTCAGCAGTGTATTTCATGGGGGGTGGGGGTGCTATTCACTAATGAAGCTGATAAAGACCGGTGTAATTACTCTGTTGTCATGACAGCCAGCAAACAGACTGCTCAACTGATTATGTGAGTCACCAAGGTAATTTCTGTCCCTTATTTATTACAGGAATGAATTTGATTACTGTTTGTCTTTTATTCAGTGCTCCCTTGTCCTTTGTTGTTGTTTGATGATCATTTCAAAGACAGCACAGGACTGCGTACATCGCACCTACACTTCCTCCTTTGCACTGTGCGTGTTGTGCACTTGCTGCACCCTAATGAATTTCCCCCCAAGGCTAATGAAGTGAATAATAGTGATAGGCCGGCGCCCAAGGCATGTTTCACTGCCCAGTATGGCTTTGTCTCGGATGCCCGCCATGCCCCTTTGGTCAGGGGGAGTGGGGGCTTGTGGACCTGGGCTTAGCCAGCACCCTCCTCTCTTTTATTAGAAGTTGGCAATGAAAGTATTTGAAAATGACATTGGAGTAAATCTTCTAAGAGCTGTAGTATAATGCGAAAAATAACTGAATAAATGCCTCCTTATACCTCTATTGTCCATTCTACTTTCCATGGACACTGGAGCCTTTGCTAGGAAAGTACAGACTCCCTTGACGGAATGTCAGTCCATTGTAGGAAATTCACTCGCGCACAGAGTCATGCACTACAGGGGTGGGTAATCGTACCCAGAAAGTTCCGTCGTGTGTGCGGGTTTTCACTGCAACTCCATAATTAGATTAATAATTAGAGGACTGATTGGCTGAAAAGTCCTCACACCTGGGTTTGAATGGCTGACCTAAAAAGAAAAAAAAAAACCTGCACCGGCCCTTTGCGGATAAGATTGGCCAGCCTTGATGTACTATGCCAGTCCACCAGAGAGCATTCACTCATGCACAGAGTCACGCACAATGCCAGTCCATCGTTGGGCTTTCACTCACACACATAACCGAGCAATACGGGACGTTTTATGGGAAATGGGCGCGAGAATGAAGGGCTGTGACGGGCTTTAAGCCCACAAACGCAGAGATGTAAGGCTCCAGTGAGTCAAACAGATTTGAAGACCAAGGTTTTGTTGTCTGCAGAGCCACAATTCCTCATCTGACCTGCTGTCCTGTCACCATGTCTCAGCTGCCGTGAAACACGATAGCATAATTTCACCCAAATTTTTTGTTGACAGCCCATTATGACTTGTGATGTACTAGTATGTAAATGTAACCAAGAACGGGAGGATTACGTGTTTCGTATATTTATAAGCAGTGGTGCATGAAGATTTATTAGTCTGAGTTATATTAACAGCACCGTACTGGAGGAAATGAATAAATCACATTTTGCATATGCATTGCTGGCATTGTCAAGCAATATACCCGTTTGAACAAAGCTTGTTTGGATTAAAAAGGCCATTCCTGTTACAGTATGTTCCCATTTTCTGTATTAACCTACAATATACAGGACCTAGTAACATTGCGAGTTCTGTTTTGATGATCTGAGGGTGGTGGCCTAGTGGACCAAGAGGTTGCCGGTTCAAATCTTGTCTACCACCACCTGTGGGTCCCTGAGCAAGATCCTTAACCCCAAGTTGCTCCAGGGAGATTGTAATTTCCTGTAATTGGGCTCTGGATAAGGGCGTCAGCTAAATGCCGTAAACATATCTAACCTAGAGTGTAAACTGCAAGGCGGAAGTAACATTTAGGGGTGTGTCCAAATCCATTTTGCTGTTTTGATGGTGGAAAAAATGGCCTTTACACCAGCAAAAGGAGCAAAAAGGTGGTCCTCACTCTCTTAATCATTCAGAGGTGTGTTTTGGGCATAACATGCATTAAACCAATCGGAATGGCACGTTCAATCACCTTTAACCCGTTAAACCTTTCCTCATGGAAACATCAATACGCCATTCCATGCCATTCCATGTATACGTTACATTTCACCACCAGCTCAATTAATGAATTAACTTAATTAGATAACTCAATAAGGTACTGATTAGCCAAAGAAGGTGTGATAGTGGTCCAGTCATAAAATATAGGGGTGAGGTTTTGGAATGGTTACGCTGATAAAGTTTCACAGACATAATATCATAATTTTATACTAATATGAACGCTAATATAAACGTAATTTTCATTGACTGCCTAAGATTTTTGCACATTACTGTACATTTAGCTGTATTGGTTTCTCTAAGTTGCCCATGTTGGGACATTGTGTGAGTGTGGATGGTTGTTTCCCAACCGTATACCTAGGAGTGGTTTGCTGATTTTCTGTAATAAATGTAAATATGCCTGAAACCCGACTTGATTAACTTTTTGGAGAACAGAAGAAATTCTTGTTAGTTTTTATTGTGTTACTTCTAATTTGCATATGTTCTAATGTTAAATTGTTTTTTCCTACACAAATATACACTGACTACCTAGATAAATAGCCTCAACCATTTTCTTTAACTGCCCAATACTTTTGCACAGTACTGTATGTCTTTGGACTATGGGAGGTGTCCTACACAAGATGGGGAGAACATGCAAAGTCCAAACACCCACATACTCATAAATGGTCTTTGCATCCACCGTCTGTCTGTCTTTTATCCTAGTCAGGGTTGTGGCGGGGGTCTGGGGACATTCTTCTAAATGATGTTATATAATTAAATAGGGGTATATAACTCGACACATAATATTCTTTGCCAAAGCCTAATGGCCATGCTGAGATCCACTGGTTTAAAGTATGTGGACAGCCCTATTAATTAGCAGAATCGGTATCCACATACTTTTGCCCATGTATAAAGTCCACTTGCTTGAGACTGCATGGTGCAGGCAAGGACGTGGCAGCTGTTTCCACATTATCATTGATATCATTCCCTGCCCAGTCATCATGTACACTGATGAAAGATGCTCGCCCATTCCAGGGTACATGTCCTTGGGTTTGCCCGGCCACCAGAGCTATTTGGGAGTGACGGACAGTGTTTCTTTTTTTGAGTGGTAAGTGCTTGGTGGTCCAATGTCATATGATACACAATTAGGTTGTTAATTTCCAGTCCACATATTTAGTGCAAAATGAGCTATTCTGGTATACTGAAAAAGCACTGCATTTTCAATACCCTGTCTGTGTGTGTGGAGTTTGATTGTTCTCTCCATGTTTATGTGAGCTTTAGTTTCCATCAGCAGACTAAAAAGATACGGTTATGTGAACTGGTGTCTGTAAATTGCCAGTAGTGTACGTGTGCATTGTAACAGCTAAGCAGCTGCATCCTCTCTCGCATCCTGTGGTGGCGTAATGTTTAGGGATGTGACTGTCTAATCGAAAGGTTGCTGGTTTGAGTCCCTGCAATACTGCTGAGGGACCCTGAGCAAGGTACCGTCCCCGGGCGCTCAAGTAGCTGCCTCCTGCTGTGTCACAACGCCACATGGGTTTAATGCAGAGGACACATTTTGTTGTTGCACACTGTGAGCTGTGGTGTGTAAACAATGACAATGTTAAATCCTTGTTATGCATACTCAGAAGTGCCATTCATCACGTTGAGATGCATTAGCATGTCAAGTGATGGGGATAGACTGGATGTTTCAAGGGAAGGGCGTTAGGGAACAAGCCCTTCGATGTACATGCCATCCATTGATATAACGTAGGCTGTGTGTTTGGGAGCCTGGAAGCATGGTTAGGTTAGTGAGCAAATTGCAAATTTGTATCCTGATGACCCATTATTTCATGAGACGCATTCCTTCCTCCAAAATCCCATTTATCCGTTAGCTGTTAGGAAGAACCAAGTTTTACGGAACACCGCTAAGCACAGCCAGTCAATGACGGGGTTAAAGCGGATACAAATATTGTATCGAATGACTTCTCCCATACTAATTAATGTACTTAATACTGCTTAATGCTGTCACTCAGCGATAATTACAACAGGGGTGGGAGAAGTGGTACACAGCAGGTCATGTTTGAAAATAGCACTGTTTGGGCTCCATGAATTCTCATCACGACACATGTAACCCTATGGGGTATAGTGTTGCTTTACATGGTATATAATCACTTTCCTGATTAAAAACATGTTAACAAGCCTAGCAATTTTTTGCCTTATCTCTTATATACAGTACTTAACAAGGTGAACACATTGATTTGCCCACCACTCAGGATACGTCAGGGTTTGTGGGAATGAGACTCAGAGAAGGCTGAGCAGGGCTTTGGCGTAGAAGCTGGGAGGGGTACAGCACTGTGTAGTGGCCAGTATACATCTCAGTATAAACGAGCTGGACAGTAAATATCAAATGCATCAGACAAGAGGGAACGGTTATTAACACAGGTGAGAGTAGTCAAGGGTGTAACTTTGGGTGTAACTGGGCGTCCCGTAGCTAAGCACAGTCCATCTTCAGGATGGCTGTCTATATCAGCAAGATCAGAAGCCGTAACATTAGGGGGTCTCCACTCATTTTGTGATTATTTGAGGGTGTATCGGCCAGTTTGGATTAAAGGGGGGGTTTGGAACCCCCCGATTCCCCCTGTAATGTATGCACATGAGATAAGTTAACTCAATTCTCACAGAGTAGTGACTAGGCTATTCAGAGCAGTTTAGCCACTGGTAAGCTAAATGGTGGCTTAATGGTAGGAGCCGAGAGGAAACCAACATGAATGTTCATACCTGGACCAGGTATAACAAGGTTTTTCCTTTTACTTAGTGTAGTGAAGAAGCCCCTTTTTTGACCACCATGTCTTGCGAGCATCAAACAGGCCTGCAATGTCTAAAGATTTAAATGTGGCTTAGAGGCAGCGTGTGATTCAGTGACGGGAGGTCATAGGTTCTAATCCCATGGATCCCCGGGAGTGGTGGCATTGCTGGTCGGCCAACTCTTCAGATCTAGCTGAGCTTTATGGGACTGTGCAATTACTAAATTGGAATCTAGCCCAGATGGTGAAATGACTCCAATTCCATCTTTCCCTTCTTGTGAAATTATGTGCAGATGTGTGGAAGCCCCACAGCTTTAGTGACGGAGTACGAAACGTGGAGAGAAGTGGATACTCGCTCGCCCCCGGAGGTCCCGAAAGCGTCAGTCCCCGCCTCCCAGACCGGCGGTCCCCAGCCCTGGTGGGTCGCTGTGCTCTGCATTTATTTGGTACCTATCGTAAATTACACTTAATTTGTAAAAGTGTCAAAAGACTTTTTATGACTATTCAATTTTCCAGACTGTTTTCAGCTGAATTAAATCAAATTCCATAAAGAATAACAACTGTTTTTCATCAATATAGGACACTTTAGTTTTGACTTTTGTTCTATCTAAAGTAGCTTGTCATTTATACCATACATTTGTGCTGTTTTATTCGTTGTTTGCTTGGATTTTGTGGCTTAATGTCTGCGTCTCTAAGGTCAAAAGATCCACTTTTTCTCAGCAGCAAACTTCAAAGCCTAAATTTGAGGACATATAGCACA
Organism: Petrocephalus schoutedeni; assembly: GCA_026780765.1. Taxonomy (NCBI): domain Eukaryota; kingdom Metazoa; phylum Chordata; class Actinopteri; order Osteoglossiformes; family Mormyridae; genus Petrocephalus; species Petrocephalus schoutedeni. Next base: position 16,169,816 of record JAODKL010000017.1, read on the forward strand.
GGTTGTTCATTTGTTGAAGGTATGTTGATTTCAGTCCCTTATAGAGGGACTAGATGGCATGTCCAGAAAGCCAGGAAAGAGCCCCTCCCAGCTCCTAGTCCTCCCCCCCTCGGCGCCCCAGCTCCGATTCCCCCTTCTCTTCCTGCATTCGCTTTCGGCTTCAGGTCCTGCTGATGTGCAGACAACGTCCTGCAGGTGGACTGTGCTCAGATACAGGTCCTTAGCCCCAGCTTTCTGTCTGCTTGTTTCCCCACCATACTGCACTTTACTAACCCTAAAAACATCAACAAACATGGAATTAGGAATCAGAACTGATTACCCTGCGCTAAGGAAACACTGTGTGTTAAACCACCTGATTACTTTGCATTGCATTTTCTGAAGGTATGTCCAATTATTCCTCTGGTTATTGGTTTGATCATTTTTTAAATGACACTCAAGGGAATTTTTCCCAGACAACACTGAATCCCCCTGGGGGCATGTTGAATCCAGCCAAAGAACATCTGGGGAGGCTTGGAATTCTTATAAATAAAAATTGAAGTGAAAGACTGAAAGATTTTTTTTGTTCAGAAAATCCACAGAGTTTTTAATACAAGAAGTATCCAAACCACAAAAAAGACTCATCATCATAGAAATGACAACAATACCTCAAAGTTAACCAAAATATCCTTTTTGTCATCTGACATTCTTTAGCTTATTCTTAAGCTGGCCGTTGCCGGACAGCAAATGAGTAGCATGCCTGTTTGTATCGCACCCTCATTAGGGAAAAGGGCTGTAGTAGGCATATGCTGTTCTCTATCCTGTCTTTGGGCCACAGGCGATCGCCTTTGATTGAAAATGTAGCTGTAAAAATCGTGTTTAATACCTTTATTTTATTGACTCATTTATATTTAATAGAGCACTGTGGGACTCCAGCGCAGAAAGATTTGCTATAGCCATAACGTAATTCTCTTTAAACATTTACCAAGCAGTGAAGTACACCTTATTCATCTGTAATGATTTTCTACGCTAAATAATGAGACCGTGACTTAATCCCATCGTGTCCTTTGTGTTTTTCTAAAGAGCAGCCTAACAGAATATCTTTGTTTGTAGGTTCCCTCTTTTTGCAGAACCCTCAAACTGTTTGTATATGTATACCACATCTTTTTAGTATGCTGTATTATTGATGTTAACAGTGTCTCCCAATCCTCTGTGTCTCGAGTGGAGATTGTACGTCTCCTACGTGGCGGTCTGACGGCTCTGAATCATCCTCCCAGGGCCAGATGACGGTGAACGGAAGCACGGGCAATGCTAACCCACGACCAGGCCTTCTCCAGAGGTCCTCCTCCCCCGTCGGTCGCATCCCTTCCCCGCCGGTTCTCAGTCAGCAGATGACGGCCCTCCAGAGAACCAGACCAACGGGTGAGTCGGAATACTGCTGGTGAACCACCACCAACTGGTCTGCTTAGCCATCGAAGGGAAATTCATTCTGACCAAAGGTTTGCTAGCATAAATTGACAGTGCACCTAAATTAGGGGTGTGCTCTTTGACGATATTAGACTGTGAATGATTAAAATGTGTCCATGATCTCTATGGCGAGGTCGTTGGTACTGTGCTACAGTCCACATTCTGTCATTTGCAGTTCTATGGCTCATACACGCATGTAAAGCTGTTTTGCCAGCCAAATCCATTTCGACACACCAATAACCCAGTGACAGCAAATGGTAGATAGTTACTTGGGTTTCTCTCCCTCTCCCTTTTGCGCCCTCGTCCCAACATGCAATGTGCAACAGGCAACATATTTCCTATGTGGCGAAGTAGCAGCAGGGGCGACGTGGAGGGGTTGGTCTGTACGAAGAATTCAGTATCGGTACTATGGAATTTGTTTGGGTTTTCCAAAGCCAAAGTGGTGGAAACAACACTTAATTGCAATATTTACAATGATAATGTTCGCACGTCAGACGGCAACATGACAAACCTTTTTAACCACCTCATAAGAAAATACCCTAAAGAGTTTTTTTTCCGATTTTGTTACCTTAGAGGGCTGTATTGTTTTTAATAGGGGAATTAGTTTGGCTGTACTGTTCAGTAACTTGCAAAAGAGGCTTAAACACCAACATGAAAGAGAATCCTTATAAAACTGTGGATCGTGATCCTGTCTGAAAAAAATCCTGATATGATATTTTTGCCGTATTGCTCACCCCTAGCCAAAATTGAGCCTGAACCCTTCCAATCAGTGTATACTTCATCTGTGCATCCAGGACCTGCCCTTCCAAAGAAGGATCACGCCATACACACACAATTGTGTCCTATTGTTATTTCCTGATGTTTATATCCTTTTCTCTATGATTCCATTACAGAAATTAAAAAATAGTCTTTACCTGATATCACCTTTGTGCACTTATTTGATTAGTAGTAATTGTTAAATGCTTTGCCTCATCTAAATTTTATTCATGGCATGATTAGATAAATTCCACTGTACGTTTAACACCTAGAATTTTTTTTTTACACTCTAAAGCTTTAAGAATGGTATATGTCTGCAAAGCTCAGGGGATTGAGGAGTATGGGTTAAAAATGGCAGCTCTGTCATGGCACTTATGCGTGGAAGTGCTGAGGTCCAGCAAACGTACTGCTTTCTAAAACAGGTTGCCATCTCTAATTCCACTCCACACCCAAATAAGAGTAACTGTAAATCTCCCTGACAGAGGACTTTAGCTGAAAAAACAGTATGAGTGTGTAAGCTCTCCCTTAGCCTCAGGATGACCACCACAGTTGCTTCTGAGAAACCGCAGATTACTCAGATTGATTGAAGAGCTGCTGGGCCTTTGTTCTCGAGTGGATTTTTCCTGAAGGGCTAGAGACCTTGTCTGATTCGGGCCTAACTGAGGCAGATGGCCATCGAAAATTGACATATTGACAATTGATGATTGTCATAGCTGGCTGCCACAAGACTAAACCTCTCCACACACCAGGGACCTATGTCGTTAACTGTTTATGCCGATAATCCCTTTATGTCAATAGTCAGCACTCTACCTTCAATTTATGTAAATAGTTACATTTAGCACAAACTGAAAAGATGATTTTAGAAGTCTACAAGGAATAAAAAAAACTGATATATATATATAACAGATGTTTCACCAATTGTCATAGCCAGCTACTTGTGTTAGAATTCGTACTGTAGCTAGGCTATCAAAGCTGATGGCAATTTCCTTATATTGAAAGGGAATTAACAGTGGGGAGTGGAACGCTTGCCTTGTTCGACCATCCACATAAGTTTGGAAGCTCATAATTCCCTCCAGGAATTTGCACTTGAATAGCTGACATTCTGGGGCTGCTGACTGGTGATGTGTCAACAAAGAACTTTCCAACTTACAAGGACGGTGGACACACTGGTGAATACTGGGCAATACTGGTGAAACACTGCACTGTAATAGCAATGTGTTTTTTTTAAACTGCATTAGAAATGTAGGCTGACCTGGAAACCACATCACCAATCCTCTTTTTATTTAACTTTGCATCCCTCGTTACTCTGTGTCATCACCAATTACCGATAATATCGTCGAACAACACAGGCCTACGTGGCACTCTCTCCATCTTCATCAAAGCTGCAGAGGCCCAGAAGCCCCACTCTCCAGACCATGAGAAAGCTAGGGCCGCCCACACGGGTACCATGGATGAGGCTGGAGTTCCCACCACGGCCAGAATGGAGAAACCATCGAAACCACCTCCGGTCACTCCTACCGTATGCCTGCCTTCCTCATGCATCTATGGCACCTTTCAATTGGTGTATAAACTATTTTTATAGTGCTTGCTACCTACATTTTTCATGCATTTATAGTCAGATAAGAAACTGAACATGAGACATGAGTCTAGAGGCTTGTTTTCTCACATCCTTCAGCACAGGTTTAATTGGTCCTTCTGAAGTGAATTCTAAAAGGCAAAGTGTGACTATACAAAAAAGTAAGCCTGAAGTAAGCGAATAATACCCCATGACGATAAAAAATGTTTGACCTGTGCCATAGTCCTGGTGTGAATGGCCGAGTGTCTATGTGTAAGCGTGTAAATAGTCACAAATTAGTCCCAGGTCAAAACTACAGAACTTCTTATTCACATTGTGAGGTTTTATTTACACTGAGCCACCTGCTGGGATCTCTTGTTGACTGGCCAACGCTTCCTCTCAATTCACATTCTTCTCAGTTCTTCTCAAGCCTAGCCAAGGCCAACATCTTAGGTAAATAAAAAAAAAGACGACTTTTGTCTAGGTGGCTGTGTGTAAAGGCCCAGGTTGGCTTTCGGCTGCAGTGTTAATCTGGCATGGCCATGTTGTTGTGTATGTATGAATGAAAGATCTGTGCATGTCTGTTCAAATCTCAAGGCGGCAGACAAACCGAAGCACTGGTATAAAATCATGTTCCAGGAGAGTCACAAGCCTAGAAAGCAAGGTGAGTCAGGCACGGTTCACCCAAGCACCTATGACAGAAGTACTACACATAGTGCCTATTTGAAACGTCCATCTATCCTACTCCCAGCAGCATTGGGGGTGGAGCCTATCCCAGGCTAGGTACACAGACATTCACAATCGGGGCAGCTTAGTAATGCCCATTCACCACAGTGAATGTCTTTTGGTCGTGGAGTAAAACGACTCGACTGATTCAGCACTGCTACCTTATTCTATCTATATTTGAACATCAGTCATAATTCAGAGCACTGTATTATTTTTAAATCTTATGTAATGATTAATACCAAACTTAATGTGTCATATAGTTATTCATATTCTTGTGTGTATGTGTGTTTATATATTTCAGGCCTTCTTCTTTAATGTATCGTACAGAGGGTTGCAATCTACCTGTTGTGTATAATCATATTCGATTCTGTAGGAGAGAAAATCAGGTGGATGAATTAAGTGGTGATGGGAAGGTCCTTAATTTTTTTTCATATATTATAATTCCGGCAAATTACAGAATGATATCATCATATAAAAATGCTCTTTTGTCAAGAACTGGGGCCTGAGAATGGACTCCTCACAGGATGGGAATGTAACGTGCACGTTGGTTATGCTTCACTCCAGATGTCCCACCTGGCCCGGCTGAGTCCCATCTCACGCCTGAAAGCAAAGCCTGTTGGTCTCAATCTAAGAGCAAGTCAGACACCACGGCTGCCTTGGGGGCCCATGTGCCACCACTGACACCACAGAAGAAGGAAGGGGGTGGCAGTCAAGCGACATCTGAACCGTAAGGCATGGCGGGCACTGGCCGGGTATTGGAAGGGTACTGGCCAGGTATTGGACGGGCACTAGCCCAGTTATTGGACGGGCACTGGCCGGGTATTGGACAGGTATTGGCCGGGTATTGGACAGGCACTGGCCGGCTATTGGACAGGCACTAGCCCGTGTATTGGACGGGTACTGGCCGGGTATTGGACGGGCACTAGCCCGTGTATTGGACGGGTACTGGCCGGGTATTGGACAGGTATTGGCCGGGTATTGGACAGGCATTGGCCGGCTATTGGACGGGTACTAGCCCGTGTATTGGACGGGTAATGGCCGGGTATTGGAAGGGCACTAGCCCGGTTATTGGACAGGCACTGGCCCGCTATTGGACGGGCACTAGCCCGTGTATTGGACGGGTACTGGCCGGGTATTGGACGGGCACTAGCCCGGTTATTGGACAGGCACTGGCAGGCTATTGGACAGGCACTAGCCCGTGTATTGGACGGGTACTGGCCGGGTATTGGACGGGCACTAGCCCGGTTATTGGATTTTTCATGGCACATCACTCTACAATAGTACTCTTTTGATGTTTGTCATATGGCTTTTCTGGGAATCTGGGCCACCTCTTCTATTTAATGCTTTTTATTCCATATACCTCTGGGATAATCAGCAGCAGAAAATTAACAGGCTTTCTTTTGACTTTTGAAAGTGAACTTAATCCTATTTTCATATGTCCTTCTTTTGAAAGTAGTAAGAAATGGGGACCTTCTGACAGGAAGACGGACACCAGGAAATATTCTGCTGAACCTAGAAGCGTGAGCCAGAGTGAATCAGAGAAGTTGTCACTTTTAGAGAAGGAGGAACCTGTGAGTGTCTTTTTCAGAGACTGACGTTCTCAGTTAAAACTTGTCTGTCAGCTCCCCAGTCAGATGCTTTGCAAAACACGTTATAATCAACATCCTTCATTGCATTTTCTGAAACATACTTTACAGCATCTGGCTCAGTGGGCAGCACTATTGCCTCACACCTCTAGAGTTACGGCATGGAATGCAACTACCTCTGCACGTTGGCAGGAGCTTGCATGTTCTCCCTGTGGGTTTCCTCCCCTGACTGAAAGACTCTCTGCAGGTGGATTTTATTTGAAACATTTACTGATAATTCCCAAGCTAATTCATTAACGGCATAAGTGGCTGGGTCGCGTCTGGTAGAATGAATTAGTCACTGTGTCCTCTATGCCAGTAACATTATCAGTGTATTAATACTTTGGGCTTTGGAATGCAGCATGCATTATATCATATTGATGCATTATATAATGAGACATTATATTCTACAGGTAATTCAGAGACACCAGTGACTGCATGACATTGGGCTGTGAGAGGAAACTGGAGAACCCTTGTGGCACGTGGAGGACATGCATGCAGTACACACAGCAGATTCGGGACTGGAACACCAAGCCCTGGAGGTGTCTCTGTGTCACCCCTTAAACAAATAACTGTTTGACTAAAATGGATTTCACAAGCACTCCAAACTCCTATCATACCGCTCAGTAAAAGATCTCCGCTATGCATCTTCTGGTGTCCATTTCACCATTCTGTGTTGCCTCCCACCAGTCCATAAAGTTTGAGTGCCTTCTGCATGGTCTTTTGGTAACACTTTACTTGAGGGGCCACAAGTAACTTAGTACCTCAGTTACTACTCAAGTACAAATCATGAACAAATATACTAACTGCATGAAATACATGAACCGTTACGATTGATTAATGATGAACCAACATGGGACCAGTATGTAGCTAAGATAAAATTTTGGTACTACATAATTTGAATCCCCGTCGCGTAAGGTGTTACCCATGTTTCTCTTTCTCTGTTCTCCAATTTTACCTCTCTAGATATGTGACACACGCACAGATGACATTGATCTGGAAGATGAACCCTGGGTTAAATTCTTTTCACAGCTGGAATTTGGACGCCCAGTAAGTAAAGCAAGTACACCCAGCTGCAGCTTGGGGAATGGGGCGGGACTACACATGGGGGCGGAACTACCCGTGTAGCTCCGCCCATACGCGTATTCATTGCCTCGGCTATCTTTCATCCTAACCAGAGAGAGAAAGAGGTTCCTGTGCCCCAGTGCGGGCCGTTGTTTTGAGTGCTTTTATGATGGACCATTTGCTGTGTTCATTTTTTTTAGGATCAGGGTGATGACTACAGTTGCCTCTCTAAAAGGAATAGCCTGGTTGGCAGATGCATTAAACAAAAAAATGAATAAAATTATGTACCCAATAAACAGAAATTATCATATTTGCAGTTTTGTCTTCATAATATTGACAGAAGAACATGTTCAGTACAGAATTTTTCCACTTTGCATTCCCACAGCTGTATTTTTGTAATTTGTGATTTTTTTAAGCAATTTTTTGTGGGATCAGTAAGTGGCAATCCCAGCACAAAACTAGAATTCATGAAGGTGAAATTAGCATCAGTTAGCCGGAATATTGTCATAGTAGGAACTAAAGATGATGCTGTTTCTTTACGTGTTTGTGGACGGAAAATATGTACCAGGTTAGCATTTTTTTTACTTGTTTCACTAAGAAAAATTGCTCTCAAAATATTTTGCTGAAATTACTTATAAATATAATTTTCATTAATATTACATTAGTGGGATATCAATATTTTGAAAAAGGCATGACTTTCCTAAATGAAAAACACCAAGATATTTCTTAAACTAATTGTAAGGAAGCCTGATTGTCTTCATCGTCTAACCTCCGTGGTGTCTGGCTTGTTTTCCGGCATTTCGGTGCCGTGTTTCTGGGTGCATATGTGCCTGTGTTTGGGTGTGCGCTCCATGTCTCTAACCGTGTAACTCTCTCCACATGTTTCTTCCCATGATGCCACTGACTTTCTCCTCCACTGCAACAATGTCACCTTTTTGTTTTGCTGTGTCTGAACCAAGCCTCCTAAAAAACATTTGGATTACAGCTCAGAAGGTTCCCCTCTGGGCCTCTCAGAGGTAACTGATATGACGATAAGCCTGGCGATCGTTACTGACATGTGCATGAACGTCACCTCCTCTCCCGGCGCCCGGCTCGCCGCAACTCTCAGTCATTGCCTTTGCAGGTACCGCAGTAAAGTTAGAAGAAATTCTGCAAGATCCTGGATTTCCAGGAGGCCTATAAATTATGAGTAATAAAACTCTCAAGTCTACCAGTAGTAGGTTACTATTCATGATGTGACCTGATGAGTTTTAAAAGAATAAAATGTACATTCTGGAGACTGTAACCCAAAGGCCTTGACAAACAAAGCAACAATGTTTTGATTTGGGGAGGGTTGTGTAATGTGCGCTGTTGACACGGAGCAGGGAAGCAGGAGGCAGAGTCCCAGGATTGGGGATACACTGGGTTTATTTGCCGAATAGACACAGGCACGGAGAGGCAGCACAACAGTAAGATCAATGAATGGATTGGGGAAACGAACTTAAACGAGTACTAAAATACACAGAATCACTAATATGGAATGAGACACAGCTGGCAAACGCAGGAATTCACACAAGGTTAACAAGGGGGGGCGTTGCACACAGGAGGATCAGACGAGCTGGGCATGACAGCCTCAGTAACATTTTCATTGGGCATATTTAAGAATGTCAGGGTGATTGAACTTAGGTATCAGGTTAGTTGGGCATTTCTGATAATGACTGTGTTTTTATCAAGCCTTAAGCCTTTTTTAATTTTATGATATCGTGACAGTGGACTAGCCAGTTTATGGACTCAAAAAGGAACTGGCAACATAAATATTATGCGAGAAAACATTGACAATATTTAACAGGCCATTTGTGTCTGACATTTGAATCAGCTTTTATGGTCAAAATTCTTAAGCTTTGGTGGAGTATGCCGTGTTCTTGTAAAGACAGTATTAGTCATGACATCAGTCTTTTCTTGTGTCTTATATACTTTCTTAGTAGCATGCTGTTAGCCACTCTACCCAGGCTCTTGCCAGAAATGGTTAGTCTTTTTAGGACAATGCCAAGGTAACTTGGCCATGTGGATGGCGGGAAAATTTGGTGCCTGTGGAATGTCAGAAAAAAATTAGTTAGTTAGTTACAAATTTGTGCTCACTGCCCTGAGTATTTTCACATTTCCTGTTTCTTTCAGACGTCCCACTATCAATCCCCAGCAAACAGGATTCCAGACAGGCCATCCAGGTAAGCCCACTGACCACACACATAAAGAGCCACAGAAAGCAGAATAATCTGCATAATTCTGACTTTTGTTCTTAGATATATGCCAGTACTTTGGAACATTTCTCATGCCCTACATTACAACTAAAAGCTCCAAACTGTGCTGAAGATTACTCCAGGAAATCCAAAGCTGTCTATAGCTTCTGTCCTCACTACCAAGAATAAATTTCGCTGCCCTTTCTGAGGTCATAACCTTCATTTTCTTCATATGTAGTCAGAGATCCATCTTTTCTGTAGCATCTTCAGGTCTTCATGTTCCACATGTCATCATGTTGAAGGCTGTTGATGTTCCTTCCAGCAATCATGGTTCCAAATGAACTTCTTCCAGTCCATCTTCTCTCACTATTTGTTTTGCATAATATTATAGGCATTCTGATCATTTTCAGTCTTATAAATCTTAAAACAGTGTTTTTCTATATTTTTGTATGGCTTCTTGTCCAGTGCAGAGATTCGTCATAAGTGAAGTAAGATATTCTTATATACCCATTTTCCTTAGAATATTCTATAGTCTGATACGGTCCGCACAGAGCCTTATTTTAATTTGATATTGAACTCCTTTTGGTACCCCTTCATTTTTTGATTCGATCATGCTTCAGCAAAGATTGCTCCTTGGCCTTTCCTATATCCATCTTGCAGGTCAATCAGTTACCTGCTTTGGTAGGCCTCAAATCTACATCATCTGCCTGAAATGTGATATGAGAACCATTGCGTGATGTATATTCTGTTTATTTAATGTGATATTTTTATAAAAACTGATTTCTTCTGAGCTGT
>JAODKL010000017.1:16224235-16235205 GCA_026780765.1 Petrocephalus schoutedeni
ACTGCTGGGGAGGGACCAGTGGCTTGTCCTTAAAGAACACAGAATCATTCTCTTAGGGTGGCACTGCAGAAATGAGCATCGTTCCAGTGCAGTCGGGTGGCTGTGGCATCAGTTGTAGGGTCCTTCTGGCGGTTTCTCCCACAAGGGTGGTCTCTGCAACGGGGTACCTGCAGGGTGCGATCGGGGGGTGGTCTCGGCGGCGGGGTGCCCACTTTCGGCGCTCGCAAAGGAATTGGGTGGTCTCTGGCTGGGATCCCGCGGGGTGGTGGGGACGGTCTTTGCGGCAGAGTGCCCATGGGGCTGTGATGTCAGTTCCTTCCTGTATGATACAGATTTAGAAATGTATGAAGCAGACATCGCTGGAACTTGGCATGTGGGCAGTTAAGTAAAGAAGGCAGTCATAAACGTGCAGTGCCACATGATTGTGCCTTCTCATTAGTCTGTGAGGTTAAAGGTCATGTTGACTTTCAATGTAATCTACAGGCTGGTTATGTAGGTTGCTCCAAATGCTAGTCATTAAGCTCAGATGAAATCTGAGACTAATCCGTCTGTTGCTCGGCCATACAGGGACAAAAGTCTCTGTCTGTCTGTTTGTCTGTCTGTCACCCCTTTTGTCTTTGAGTCAGTAGCAGGACTGGGTTCATGTGTTCTTTCTGCAGCCATTTAAAAATAGAAAATGCTGGCTCAGTACAAGGTAGCCTGTGCTCCCTGTCCTCCTGGGGGTGCTCTCAACTCGACACAAGTCTCTGAAAGGAAACGGTGTCTCTGCCCCCTTGTGCAGTTGGCATTTTGGAGCGTGTTGGAGTATTCCGGGTCAGCGTCCCGGATGGCACGTTTGCAGATGTGCGATGATAGTGGTCAGCTTCGCTGGACTCTGGGTCAGATCAGCATGAGTGTGCGTTTGTGCACCCGAGGCAGCCACCGGATCGCTGGGCCCATAGTACGCTTACATTTCTGCACTGTCGGGCACACTCAGGTGATCAAGACCACGGACCCCTAGCTTTCCTTATTAATGTTAATAATGAATGCTGTTGCTCTTTTAAAATGTATTTATAGGATTTTCTTTTTAATTGCACCCTAAAACGAGCAAACATGACACCCTGGGGTGTGGCTGGTGGGCCTGGTCAGCTGGCTGTATCTGTACATGTATGCTTTGTGTACCTTTCCGTACATCGTTTTTGGCTCGGTATACACAAAGTAATGAATGAATAGGCCACAGCCTAAATTCAGAAGTAGATGTTCAACATGGGAAAACATGTTAATTGTGGCTGTGAGTAATGGCTAATGCTGGTTGCGGTCATAATCTGATGTTTAAATAATTGCACCAGCACTGGAGACAGAATAGCTGATAAGGCCAAGACTGTCTGTCAGCTCTGTTATACAGAACTCTGATATTTTTTTCAGAATGCAAGCAAACATGATAACTCATTTGAGACGATCTTCTGAGTGTGTGTACAACCAGAGTAAGACGCAAACTGCCTCTGCAAGTTAGTCTTCCTCTGGTATTTAAGACTATAGGGATGTTTATCTCGACAGATATGTGCCCATAAAGTAGGATTTTAGTTTATTATCATTATTATGATAGTGTAGTTTTAAAATTATCAAAATCAAAAAACCCGGTAATGGAATTTTTCAACATTAACACTTCTATATTTTAACTTCTAGTTTTCTATATTTACAGTAATGCACAAAAGTGATCTTGCATGGCACTATCACATACACTCACAGATGCAGTTACTTTCATCCCTGTCTAAATGCAGTTCATCCTACCTCACTCACATGGTGAAAGATGGGACTGTCTGGGCAGGCAAGTGTGCTCCCTTGGCTACCTAACATGGCATTCCGCCACTGAAACAAGAACAGGGCAAACGGAGATTGGGTTGGGGACTAGGTTTCGTTTTGTGGTTATGTGGGGTTGTGTGCGCATGTATGTGGGATTGTGTGCGTGTGTATGTGGGATTGTGTGCGCGTGTATGTGGGATTGTGTGCGCGTGTATGTGCGATTGTGTGCGCATGTATGTGATCGTGACCGCACACGCTGCTCCTGATGGGCTAATCCGTCACTTTGCACCGTCTTCACTCTGACCTTATGTCAAAGTAAAGTTTATTTATGCAGCACATTTAAACACTGCTTAAACTGACTAAGTGCTATACAAAAACAACATTAAAGTGAAATGGTGAGTGTGTGTTTTACTCTCATTTTTAACATTTTTGTAATGTGAAGTGCTCCCACACTTTTGATGACTTAGATCGAACAGTTTTCTCCGCCTCGGTCATGTTTCTTTTGTTTAATTTTATTTGGAAAATACCGCCTCCACTCTTTCTCCACCGCGCCTTTGGCCATGCTCCGTTCAGCTCCGTCTGCGGGTGAAGTTAACTTCTCCGCGACATAGCGAGTCGTGCACTAGTAACTCGACACAACGAATCGACAGTTAAATTCGTTGCCAACACTTTTAATAGTAATTTTTTATCGATTTTATTAATTAGTTGTTGCAGCCCTAGTTTGCAGGTTTAATAATAATTTCAAACAAATTGTTTTCCCTGCTGTACTGAAATTCCACCTAATCGTGAACCCAGAATTGAGGCGTGTACTGCACCATGAGTTTAGTGTACCGTGACACCCCTTCTGGTGGTGATGCTTGATTTTGGGGTTTAAATATAATAATTCTGATCAATAAATTCAGCCCTGTCTAGCCTTTGGTTCCAGTGCCTCAATTTTACACAAGCTCTCACTGATCCTGGACTGGGTTTGGCCCCCTGATCGCTCAGGCCCCTGTTGATGACACTTTATCACGCCCCTGAGAAGCCTTTTTGGACAGGAGAATGTGCCCGTGACTACTTCTGCTGACTGGGCATCGTGAGCTGTGTCGTGAGGATTGCAGGCATGCAGTTGAGGAGGCCTGGCAGAGGTGCTGAATGCATCCCGGCCTTAAAAATTGTCGGTTTACTTCCTCTCCCTGCAAATATTTGAGAAGGAGCAACTAACACCTTGATAACAGGTAGCTGGCTTATTCTGCCGAACTAGTGTCCACCGCTGACAGCGAATGATGATGGGAGCCGCTGGTGATTTGCTTTTGGGGTGCCGGTTTAAAAATAAGCAGATGGCGGAATAAGCCTTCAGCCCGGATGTTGCGACCGCTCTGATTGGCCGGTGCCTCCTGCGTGAGAACATGCCGCTGTGACTGGCCGCAGTTGTCACGTGCACAGCAGGGGGCAGCGCTGAGGCTTCCTGTTCATGGCCGTGCTTTTTGTCCAGGCCCCACATAGGAGGGTGGGGGAGGACAGGGAGGGAGGTGGGGGATCTCCATCTGGCCCTTTCAATGCTGGTCTATTTCTCAGGCTGTGTGCTTGGCCCCATTCACAAACTGCCGTCCCTCTTCCTGCTCTGTGGGGCTTTAGGCTTCCACTTTTTGGTGGAGGCGTAGCACTCTGACCACACTCTTCCTCATCTTTCCATATGACACTAAAGCAGTTTGCTGTCTCCCTTCCTTTCCTTCTGCACCTTTAATGGGTGGCTTTCTTAGGCTTGGGTGATATTTCGATATTATCGTGGCGATGTTGGCAGCCTTAACTAACGATATCAACTTCTGCTTTGACACTATAACCATCAGACACGCGTTACACCCACATTGAAGAAAAGAAAGATGGCTGACCTGGTCATGAAGAAAAATGCTATTCTTGTTTGGTCTCAACCCTTGTTCCCTATAGTTAAAGCCATGTTTGGCTGAGTTCCTGAATTTCTGGTGATCTTTTTTTTTCGTGGGTTGTTTCTGTATGAGGTGCAGTTTCTGAGGTTGATCTTCACAGAGGCTCCAGGTCCCTTTCAGAGACCCATTCTCCATGAATAACAGAAATGGGACTTTTCCAATCCAATTGTGGTGGAGACTACCCCCCCCCCCCATGCCCAGGCTGTCCCTGTGAGACCTTGGGATGCATGCTGAGGGAGGCTGCCTAGGAATCTGAGCAGCCCATAATCGCTCGCTGGCGACTCTTGTAGATCACTTCTTGATTGATTATCACTCTTTCTCAGCTGGACACCGTGTTTCCTGCTTCCTATGTGAATAATGTTTAATTCAATTTTATTTATTCCAGGGTGTTTTTCTGAGTCACTCTGAAGGGCGAGCTGATGCAAATGTGACACCCGGGGACATGGGCAGTAGGCCGGGTGAACTGGTAATGCCGCTGGGTTTTGGGGTTTACATTGTAGTTTTTAGTAACCTGCCGAGTGTTATGCATGCATCAGCCTCAAAATTACCTTTGCCTTTTTTTTTGCTGTGTAGGATTGTGAATTAAAGGGCTGCCCCCCTGAATATTGGAGCATTTTGATTTAGGGCTGATCTGAAAAAGTGCTTTTGTGGGTCACTTGATGTCTTCTGGGGTCAGGGGAACCACAGGACTTAGGAGGACCAGTATATTTTAGGTTGGGCTCTAAATACGAATGAGTTTCTGGTGCACTGGAACCTCCTTGGTTCCCTGTGAGGTCATTTTAGTGTACCTGCATCTCCCAGGAAGATCTCACCTGATGACTCAGAGGGTCAAGAATCTGCCTCCCTGCTGCTTGTCAGGTGGCCTCCTCATCCCAGGGCCCTGCAGGTTGCGCCTTGTGCAAGGAAAGCTGCGATTCAGAGAAAAGCACTTGGTTTCAGCTCATTTTAGCGATTGAAATTGGTCAGGTTTTACGTGTATGCCTCATTAAACACAGGAGGGAGCTGTGCTGTAACTTCACTAATAGGCCCATTGACGGAGTGCCTCTAGGGCTCGGGGGTCGATGTCCAGCCAAGCGAGGGTCGCTGACCTTTTTAACTTCCTGTCAACAACAACAAGTGGCTCAATAGCTATCCATTCTTTTAAAATGTATTTCATTGGTTCATTTCGTTCCAAGGTGGAAAAAGGTTACATGGAAGTATTTACCACAGTTACTGGTGTTGTAGGCAAATTGGACCCAGCAGGAGGTGATTATTCCATGCAAGTGTCTGGAGAATGAGCTATGAAACATCTGTACAGGTTCACACCTGAAAATACCATTTGGCCGCTTCAATTTGACAGTGGTTTTTATTTAGGTCTGGCTCTGCTCAGAAGCACAGTATAAAGTGTCAGTGCTGCAAGTGACACTCCTTGGTCTGGGAGGGATGTGTGCATCTCCTGAGACCTCCCCTTAGTGTCTCTCAGACCCTGACATGCTCTGGTTGGTCTTTGGAAATGGGAAGTGATTCTTTTGGCTTGAAACTAAAATGGGTGAATGACGGATCAGCTTAGAATCTTAATTGACTGTGAAAGAGCTGCATCTGCCTTTAGTGATGGACATGAAGGTGGTGTCTGGAAATGATGGGTGTCACTGGCTTGAACCTTTCTTGGGTTCTCTGGCCCAAGTCAGGTGTGAGACATTCCTCTGTTCTCCATGTGTCTGTGCCGGCCTTTGGGGTTTGGGAGTTTGGGTCACCTGTCCAGATGCCTCTTGTGAGCAGAGATGGGAATCTGGTGTGGTATGACTGGTGCAGTACTATTCAGATTTCGGGTCGTCATCCTCGTTGGCTGATTCGGAGTAAATCTGCTAAATTGATTTTCTTGTCTGTGTTGTCAGTGTGAATGAAGGCTCCACCAGCGGCTTCTCTCTGTCCGAACAAAGTCTTGAATTCTTTGGATTTCTGTGTCCCCATTTTTACTTGCCTGTGTTTATTATTTTTAAACTGTGCCACTATTATTCAGATAAAAGGTCAACCGATATGGGCTTTTCTATAGCCAATGCCGATATTTTGAAGTTAGGGTCAGCCGATGGCCGATATATGCTGCCAGTCAGAGGTACCTTAAGTTATTCACCTCTTAAGGTAATTTGTTCAACCGTTAAGGGAACTTTAATGGATTCTATAAGTATAAGGAAGATAAGATAAAGAGAAACTTAAATACTTACGTGAACATTTTAAGGAAAACTTAAGGAGGACATTTAAGGATGTGCAACCAACTTTATTTTAAGGAAATCTTAACTCAAGGTGTTTTGTGGAACCGGCCACAGAATTTGTCGTACCATTTTCTTCCAGGACTCTTCTGAAAGTTTTGGCTGGGGTCCTGCACAGGTGGCACCATGGGTCACGTGTTCCACAGCTACAGCAACATTGGGCTGCCCGCAGACGTGCCTGTTTGTAAATTGGCATACTACACTCGGGCATCGGCTGATGCCGATATATTATATATATAATCATATATGCCAATATATAATCATAGGAATCATAGGAATGTCAATGCCATTATTGATTATTCTTATCAATTTGATTCTATATCGATTCCCTTATCAATTCCTGATCAGGGTAAAATAACTAAGTATTAATTTATCTTTGATTATAATTTTGTGGACATGTAATTAGACTTGGCTAGCTACATATTAATAAAATAAGAATAGTAGTCCTACGCATTTTTGCATTCTTTCCGGAGCTGCCTTAGAGGAGCCTTTGATGTCACCCTGCCTGTTGTCATCTAAGATGGATGAAACAAATGTACTACATAATTTGTGTATATTTCAGAAAATTCGCGTATGTAGGTTAAGGCACCGTAGTTAAAGTTAACCGTTTCAATGGAGACCATGGAGCGCTAAGAGTTGAGCACATGGCATTCTTGGAATTGAATGCTGCGTTGAGCTTAAATGTTTAAGCATGTTGCTAGTGTTACCATCCTAGCAAGTTTAAACAGCTTTGCACTGGTTACAAACTGCAGAATGGTCGTCTTTCCTATTAAAATGCAACCACGCCTTGGACCGCTTCATCCGCAAGTCGGGGCGTGTGACGTCATCTCGCGCAGCGCAGGTGAGGTCTGGATGAATCGTTAGAGGAGTCAGTAACATCGGAAGTGTTCAATTCCGATGCATCTCAGCAATTAAAACCTGTTCTAAATTGGAACCGGTTTTCGATTCCCGCCCCCATTCATGAAACACTGCCACAAAGTTTTAGGGTCATGGCCCTGGGTCAGCCAGTGCGTCCCCCCGTCTGGTGTAGGTCCCTCCCATGTTACACGACGGCACTACCTCAAGCACGAGGAAACTGCTGCCTTTGAGCATGCCAGGCTCAGCACAGGAGTGAGACATTTGCACTCTCGTCTGTGTTGAACTTCTTCCGGTCACGACATCCAGAGTGTCGCATTCGGGAGAAAGAGCGAGGCGGGCTAACCTGTGGCTGTGAGTATTTGTCAGCCGGCTGAGCTTAAGGCCTCTTCGTGTCGGGCCTCCCTAGTGTATATTAAAGGGAGATGAATGTGAGTGTGTGGAGCATGTTTTCTCAGACGCATGGCTGGTGTTTCGTCTCCCTACTTTGTCATCAAGAACGCGGCACAGTCCCCTGGTTAGCCTCCTTTTTGTGGCTTCAGGATGGTGGATAGCCTACCGCACCCATAACGGCAGGGTGAGCATCCTGGGTGTGATGCAGTGTCGTAACCACCAAACCTGTAATTCCTAATGAAAAAAAAGTTAAAATTGCGCAATATGATCCCACTGTATTATATTACTGTTAATGCTGTCATTGTGTCAGGTAGAAACTTTGGAGTGATTACAGTAGGAAGCTGACAGCTAATGAAGGTTTACAGGAAATTGGGCTCTTCCTGCTGTGTTTGTGTCCTGGCTTGCCTGTGGTTATAACCTGTGCTGCTTCCTTTACCTAGAAGTGAAGTCGCATGGGTGGGTTATGGTTCGATCAGAAATTGATTCATTTTCCAGCCTGTGCTGCCGGCAGGATAATGTCCGCAGCTGCTAGCCCCTCAACCTCTGACATCCTCCTCTCCTGGGACCCATGTGAGTATTGGGCCAAGGAGCAGGGCAGCTGTGACGTTCCTCTCAGCTGCTGGAGCGTGGGGCTGCTCAGCCTGTTCCTGTCTGCTTTATAATCCGGCAGGGCCCCCCGCACCCACGCCACAGCGCGGTCCGGTAGGGGCCCCCACACCCACGCCACAGCGCAGTCCGGTAGGGGCCCCCACCCGCACGCCACAGCGCAGTCCGGTAGGGGCCCCCACCCGCACGCCACAGCGCAGTCCGGTAGGGGCCCCCACACCCACGCCACAGCGCAGTCCGGCAGGGGCCCCCACACCCACGCCACAGCGCAGTCCGGCAGGGGCCGCCACACCCACGCCACAGCGCAGTCCGGCAGGGGCCCCCACACACACGCCACAGCTCGGTCTGACGGGGGCCCCCCACACACACACGCCACAGTGTGGTCCGGTGGGGGCCCCCACACCCACGCCACAGCGCAGTCCGGCAGGGGCCCCCACACCCACGCCACAGCGCAGTCCGACAGAGGCCCCCTCACCTAGCGCCAGAGCGCGGTCCGACGGGCCCCCACGCCACAGCGCGGTCTGGCAGGGGCCCCCAGAAGAAGCCAAAGGGTGCTTTTCCACAGCACCAGGAAACTTACTTCAAGAAAGTACCAAAAGTGCCTTCTACCTCAGGGATGAGTACCTGGGTTCAGCCATGCAGTAATGATACGTCAGCACCACACTGTTCAGATGGAGCTGAACAGTGTGAAGTTTTTCCCAGTGGCTGGAGTGCCAAACCTGCCACCAACCCCCGCATTTCCCCTAAAGTTGGAGCCACATATGTGCAGGGCCAGATGTAGGTTAACGTCACACCCAAGATGAAGCAATTGCAGGTTAAGGGCCTTGATCAAGGGCTCAATGGAATAAAATCACTCCAGGCATTCGCAGGATTTGAACCAGCAACCTTCAATTGCTGGCACAGATCCCTATCCTCAGAGACATGCCCTAGGTGAAGCGAGAACTACACTGCTCTACACGGGGTGGCAGCAATGAACCAATAGCGTTTGCCAAATATCACATGAAAGAGAGATGAGAAGTGAACTCATTACACACACGTACATGTCTCTGCAGACAAATCATCATCATTAAAAACCTGTTTGTTCTGTGATCATTTTTGTAGCAAGTCATGAGAGTGGACACAGTGAATAAAGTAGGGAATTTGATTTCACTCAGAGTGTAAGGTAGCTTGTTGGACAGGGTGCTACTATATTTTGGTAGCCCGATGGGAAAAGTTTATTGCCTGGGGATGTCAGGCTATTGATTTTGTGAGCCCCATAAATTTTGTCCCTTGTTTTTTGGTATGTTATAGCTGACCTGGGAAAAACAAGCTGAAAGAAGCGGTATTGCCACCTATCCTAGCCGAGTCGGACATACTTCGCTTAATAAATCGATTCTCCTGCTGTCCTTTTATACTGGGACAAGGACAGTAGTCCATTTAAATGGCCTAGCCGAGCTTTAACCATAATTCAGCTTAACTGTGCATGTAAGCGTGCTGACAGTCCCTGTGAATATCTGGCCTAATTAGTGTGTTAGCATGAGAGCTGAAATGGTGCCTCTCATTGTCAGTCTGACCTGGGTTCTTCCCCTTCCCCCTAGCCACTGGGTGAACCTCTGTCCTCATCAGCACCCATGAAAGTCCAGCATTGTTCGACCTACAGGAAGAGGGTAGCTTGGCGTGAGCCTGCTAATGCAACCTCCGTTAACATTGTTCCCTGATTAAGGCTGCGCTCTGTGGCCTGGCCTTTCTAACACTTTCCTGCTATTGAATGAAAATTGGACTGGCAAAAAATGTCATAAAGTGGTGATTTGTGATGGTTTGTTTTTCCTCATTGCTCAGTCGTCTCTTAATACATGATATTTTTCATTGCTCTTCATTGCTTGTCTCTTGAGAATTGGGCCGAAATGTCAGAATCCCTTTTGTTTCAAAGAGTACAGTTGTACAGTACTTATTAGTGGCCTGTTTAATGTTAGCAGTGTCTTACTGTGCGTAATTTATCAATTACCATGTGCAAGTAAACCAAAATCATGTGTATATATGAGGTCCATACATGGTTTGCCATTATCCATGGTTTTGGCTATCCACAGAATGTTTTGGACCATATCCCCTAGTATGAAAAATGCTTATTATTGCAGATGAAATGGATGCTGCCAGTAATATAGCGGACTTCAGACAGCAAATTGAAAGGTAGTTAGAAGAAATTGCAGTTGTGGCAGCTCTTTCTCAGACCACATTGATGAAATTGTGCTTGGAAATTTTGAGGAACTTCTGCAATGGAGAAAGCTACCAGCGAGAGTGTCTGATTGCGGTGTATAGCATAGTTGCTAACTCAATGGGCACAATTATGTAAGTTGCTAACTGGAGCTTTTGGGAAACGTGCCCCTTGACAGCCGTGCTGTGAAGCTGCTTAGCAAAGTAACTCAGGACAGCTTTTCCTTGCACTCATCCACCTGTGGTTTCATCTGTGGCTCATTGCTCCAAACTGCAGCCACTAGAGGCAGGTCTCTTGGAAGCACTCAGACAATCATTGAGACCTCATGTCATGATAGGTGACAGTTTGCATTTTACGGCTTTTTTCATGTCATGCATGACTTTATTTAAATAATTCAATGGATTAAAAATAAAAAAATATTAGTGATAGTATATAATAGAGATATTAATTCCCAGTAGATTTATGCTCACATTTCATGTCATTTATTTATTGCCACATTATACAGTATATTTATTATTAATGCATTTGTTTAATTGTTGACCAATAATTTGCTATTGAGGCAATTAAAACCTTAATGCTTTTCAATTTTGGGTTTGGACAATTTTTTTGCCCAGGGGTTTGTGATAAATGGCTCAATGAAATACTCAGTTTGTGCCTTTTGTATAAATAAAAATAGTATAAATGACACACAGAATGCTTATATTGTTCTTATAAATGCTTTGTCCATATTCAGGCCATGGTAATATTTGAAGGTAGTGGGTAATAATTAGTGGTTCATGTTTTAGTGGCATGTTGAAGGTATATATATTTGTTTATACAAGGTACAGTTGTGGTCAAAAGTTTACATACACTTGTAAAGAACATATCATGGCTCTCTTGAGTTTCCCGTTATTTCTACAACTCTGATTTTTCTCTGATAGAGTGATTGGAACAGATACTTCTTTGTCACAAAAAACATTCATGAAGTTTGGT